>JAEQBH010001581.1:0-745631 GCA_016808115.1 Tetrastigma voinierianum
TCTTTTTCATTTGGAAGACTACATTGGTCTTCATACATGGGTAGCACAAACCTATTGCGGTGGGTCAGCAAATTTAAGGATAGCTTTGCAAAGTGGAAAGAGTGCAAGCTTCTCAAACTATTAGTGATCTGGTGTGCGGTGTGTGAATTAGCTAAGGGAATGTCAAGGTTGAATATGCTGAAATCTCAATTGACCAACTACATCATACCTTGGAATTGTTCTAACATTACGGTAACACACAGGGCTTCAATTTTTCAACTAAAGGCAAAAATTTGAAACCTGAAATGTAGACACGAAAATATATTTAAAAGTTAAAGAAAAGCGAATTTGGCCCTTCTTGAGATTTGTATAACAAGAAAACTAAATTCAAAAATATGACAATTACTTCTAACTGGCTTAGCATGGGAATACAAAAACTAAAGGATAGGGTTGTACCTTCCACCCAGCTGGTGGCTGGAAAAGAGTATTCAGTTTGTTGGGTATTCTTTTGCAGCTGATAGCAAGTGAAATCAATGACTGATTAACATATGATTTAAAAAAATTTAATCAAAACTAAACAATGAGATCAGTGGATTAAGGGACCAGCAACAGCCACCCGCCCAGGCGTGTGGCTGGCTGGGATTCGGGGAGGTTCGAGACGAGAATTTCGTCTGACGGTGGCTGCCTGACATAGAGCTTTATCCTTTGTCCATTGACTTTGATCCTGTGTCATTTGGACAGGCGGGTCCGCTCAAACCGTGGGGTATGCCTGCTGGGTATAGATGGACCCGATCCATCGCGACTTGAGCTTGAAATAGATGGGTTGGAGTCCTCAGGGGACTTAGTCCCACGGTAGAAATTCTTGCCTTATCATTTGATCGTATACACTTTTTTTATTTTTCCTTTGCGATCTTGAATTCAAATAGCGTCATTCGTATTTCTTCCAACTCATTGAGATCAAAGATCTGTATTTCAGACCCATAGATCCATGTGACTTCTTGGTTTGCCCGCGTACCTTGTATTGATCTCATTTGGAAAGGTGACATGCCTTACCATAGACTAACCTGGGGACATCAAAGTTGTCTTGAAGAAGAAAGTTTGTGCAATAGGCCACGTGATGGCGGTTTTGATGGACCCGATCTTTTACATTGGTGTTTACCACCTTCATTAGAATGAGGTCTTAATCTCCTGTTGGCAAGTTCTACTTGGCCACTTGTTTGAGATGGTAAGGGTGGCCACTGTGTTTCCTGCATATTTAGCCATGAGGTTTCAAAGGTTTGTTGAAATGAACACTCATATTTAATAATGGCTTTAGTACCCCGAACCTAGAAAAGATGTTTGCTTTCAAATTTAAGCACCACCACGTAGTCGTTGGTTTCATGAGGATTTAGCCAGTATTGGACACATAGTCACTCCTTAAAATGTATGTATGACCATAAGATGTGGGGAAAGGTCCCGTAGAAATCGATGCCTGAGCATCGAATAATTGATGCTATTAAAAATTGGGTTCCAAGGGCATCATATGGCGCGAGACAACTTCACGAGTCTTTAATATAACTCACGGAACATTTGGTGTGCTTCTTTAAACAAGGAAGGCCAGTAGAAACCAGACTGCAGCACCTTCATTGCTGTCTTCTGGGAAGCAAAGTGACCACCACAGGCACTCTCGTGGCATTGGCTCAAAATTCCCTGCTGTTCTTCCTCAGGCACACACTTCCTAATTATCTGATCTGCACAGTATTTAAACAAGAAGGGCTCTTCCCAATAATAGGAATGGATTTTCGCAAAGAAATACTTCCTATCCTGTTCTTTCCAATCAGATGGGATTTCTCTTGTTGCGAGGAAATTGGCAATGTGAGCATAGGGGAGCTTTCGGTACATGAGGGACTCTTGAATTGTATTGATGGGTGGACTAACCAGTGTCATGGAAATTTATCGTTAACTAGAAAGATGGTCTGTTGCCATTCCTCTACCCATTTTTTGTCTTTAATTTGCGGGTTAAATTCTTGAGCCCATCGGGATGAGTCTCGCTTGGCATTTTGCGAGTGGAGGATATTTCAAAGTGGGATGATGCGTAAAAATGACTTCTCGGACCCTGACCCAGTAATGCTCAGGAATTTAATGTCGTGAGCCACTTTGCTTGACAATTCCTTCTCTGTAGTGGTATAGTTCCTTTGTCTTAATTCGAGGTTTGCTTGCAGTGAGCTGCGAGGTTTTCCATCTTCTCTTTGGCCAAACCTTGCTCGATAGCAGATCAGCGGCATCACCCATGCGCCAAAGCGGCGCGATTAGGTGCTTTCGTCACGGTGGTGCGGTGGTCAAATAGGATTCGGCTCTCAGCTCTCCACGGCATTCTTTGCCCGAACAAATTTAGCATCTTTCTCTAGGAGCTTGTAGAGGTTTAGCAATCTTTGAAGTCTCTGATGAATCTTACGTAGAAGCACATGACGAAGAATTTGCCCTAGCTGTTTTTACATTTGTTGGAGATGGCGGCTTGGAGATAAGTTCGATTTTCGCGCTATCGACTTCTATTCCCCTGCTTTGGATATATTGCGGCACAATTTATGTTAACCATAAAAGGCACTTCTGCGTTGAGCACCAGGTTCTTCTCTTTGCACCTCTGCAGGATGGCCTCCAGATTAGTCAGACATTCTTCAAAATCACCTCCATATACGGTGATATCATCCGTAGTACACTTCCATTACTCGCTCCACCTGTAGTGGAACATCAACAGCATCTACGAAAGCGTAGAGGCGTTGCAAAGGCAAAGGCATCCTCTGTATGCGCATAGGTGCGAATGGACAGAAATAAGGTGGTCTTTTGCTTGATCCTGCAGTGCGATCTCTATCACGAAAGTATCACAGATAACCATCAGCGATAAAGATGGGTGTCGAGGAAACTCTCGAGGTGATCGTGAATGGCAATGGGAAGTGATCTTTTCTGGCTACCTCATTGAGTCTCTATAATCTATGCACACTCTCACTTGATGGTAAATTCGGGTAGACAATTCTTCACCCTTTTCATTTTTCACATTTGTCACTCTTGACTTCTTGGGCACCACCTGGGTTGGGCTTACCCAAGTGCTATCAGAAATGGGGTAAATGATACCGGCTTGGAGCAATTTTAGGACTTCAATGCGAACTACTTCCTACAAGTGGGGGTTCAACCTCCGCTGTGGCTGCCTAACAGCCTTAGACTCCTCTTCTAGGTAAATGTGATGGGTGCAGATTGACGGGTTTATGCCTTTTAAATCAGAAATTTTCCATCC
Source organism: Tetrastigma voinierianum (assembly GCA_016808115.1). Lineage (NCBI taxonomy): Eukaryota > Viridiplantae > Streptophyta > Magnoliopsida > Vitales > Vitaceae > Tetrastigma > Tetrastigma voinierianum. The sequence continues at coordinate 3,248 of JAEQBH010001581.1, forward strand.
CAATGCTTGCTTGTTCCTTTTGAGAAGGTGCGGCGGGTTGTGCTCTTATTGAAGTGGTCGCAATGATGAAATCACAACTGGCCATTGCACATTCTTGCGGGGAATGCATACTTTAACTTCCGGTGAGAGGGTTTGAGCTCTAGCAGGTTGAGGTTCCTTCAGTTCATCACCCGGTCCGATAGAGTAGAACTTACATTGTTTTCTCCTCGGTACCCACCTTTAAGCTCACATGCATTGAGGTTCTTCTTGCTCTCCGAGGCATTCAGATAACTCTGGGGTTAATACATCTTGCACCTGCTGCTCATCGGCCTGTTCTTCAAGAATTGCATCTATTATACAGACTTCTTCCCGGTGTCTTCTCGAGTGCATATGCCTTTTACTCGAATAAAAAATATTGAGTTACAAAGGTCATATTCCCCGAATGTGAGTTGCACCAGCCCCATTCCGACAGTTTATTATGGCATTAGTAGCCAAGAATGGCCTCCCCCAATATGATGGGCACATGATTGGCTCCCTCTTGTAGGCTGTGTCGAGTCACGACCAAAATCTTGGATAGTAAATCTCATCCACTTGTATTAAAACATCCTCGATGGTCCCCTTCGATTATTTTAATGGACTGTCGGCTGGTAAGCGATTGTGATGGACGTGGGTTTCAGTTCACCCAGGCCAAGATTTGTTTGTACATGGAATGGCAAGGTTCACACTAGCTCCCAAGTCTAATAGTGCTTTCTCCACACTAATGCCTCCAATATTAATCGAGATTGTAGGACATCCCGAGTCTTTATATTTCACTGGAGTCTTGTACTCAATGATATCACTCACTTGCTCAGTCAAGAAGGCCTTTTTATTTACATTGAGACCTCTTTTTACCGTGCATAAGTCCTTCAAAATTTTTGCATAGGTGGGGACTTGCTGATCGTATCGAGGAGAGGAATGTTAACACCACTTCTTAGTAAAACTGTAGCATTTACATTTAGTTAAATTTTTCTTTCGGAGAGCACATTGGGAATGGAGGGTACAACGAGTCTTTACCTCTTCCTATTTGTTGGTATTCTTCTTAATGGCGGGCTAGCTACTATGGGGGCTGACTTGACAGAAATTTGGGGCTGCGGTCTCAGTTCTTTACCAACTTTCTTAATGTCTACTTGCCTTGACTTCATCAATTCTTACATTTGGATCATTGGTTGAGCCTATTTCCTTGCATTCCTTAGATGTTGCTGTGATTGGGAAGGAAATTTCTCCTTTTGAACCTTCTTCTTGGTTTGCTGGCTCACTCGAAATCTCGAGTGCACCTTTGTCCGGTTTCTGTTAGTGAGACTTTTCATTGTGATTTTACGATTAGTGCGCACGTTCAACACCTTCTGTTCTTCTACAAATGTGCCTACCACTTTCACTTAAATTAGGGTTGCACCTGCTCAACGGGGAGAAGAAGGTAGAAATGAACAACATTTGTGTTGAAGTGGAGCAAGCTCTTTCTTTGTGCTCTGTAGGAATATATCTGTTTGGCTTATGTGGCAGTTTGGATGATTTCTCCAATTAGGGTTATAGGTGTTGCCATATGGAGCATTTGTGGGTGGCTTATTTTGATTCAGGACATGGGCATGCTCTTGACAATGCTCCCCAGGATGACTATTTGTCTGACAGTCAAAACAAGATGGATGAGATGCAGGTAACTCGGTTACTGCTTGCATTTCGTGCTGGCTTCTCATTCCATTTCTCTGACCTTAGAGTCAAAGTGGTCGAGTTTTTTTTTTTTTTTTTTTTTTTTTTGCTTTCATCTACGTGTCTTCGGAAAGTGCATAATCACCCCCTCTGGTGGTTCAAGTCCTTGATCTTCGACTTCCTTGGATTCGATTGCTGAGGTTCGTACATGGTTATGGCCTCGTGCGGGTTTCGCTCAAAAAGTCACCTCCACACATGGTTTCCAATAGTTGCTTCATGGCTGGAGACATACCATCATAAAAATGATTCACTAGCATCCATGTATCAAAACCATGGTGTGGACATGCATTAATGGTCTCTATGAACCTCTCCCATGTGATCAGATTTCTCATTGTCATAGGCCGAGTAAGTGTAGATGTCTTTTTCATTTATTGATCTTTGTTGCCTTGAAGAATTTCTTCAAAAATTCAGCTTGAAAATCGGCCCAATTTCGACGTTCGGCCTCGATTAGATTGAGCCATATTTTGGCTTTGTCATGAGTTAATGGGAATGCCTTCAACCCCGACAATTCCATGTCGATTATACCCTCCTTAAAAGTTATGCATACTATGAAATCGGCCATGTGAATATGGTTTCATTCTCCATACCATGAAATGTGGGAAGCAGGGTGCACTAGGTAGGGTCTCGCTACTACATCCTCAGTAGGAGGTATGATGCAGGAAGGAGCACTCACTCTAGGAGGTGTATGTGATCCCTCATCGACTGTCTTTGTTTAGTTCATAGGGAGTCTTGTTGACTATCTTTGTTCCTCGGAGTAGAGGATCCATTTAGTCCTTTATGCACACTGATTTCGTAACCTTGCTCAACTGGTGCACTCACTCTTTGCAATCTACCTGATATCCCCACATCCTAGTGTTGCATACTTTGTTAACATTAAAACAAGAGGCAAAAAACAAACTTGCCAAGATTAGTGTTGGCTAAGAACAAAAGCGTTGTAAAAAATAAAAGCGGTCACAGTGCACTAAGTGAAGAAAACTTGCAGTTCTGCACACTTAATTCAAAAAGGACTAAAAGGTCACCAACACTTGTAATGTGGATTACAAATTTTTGTCATCGTGGTTGGCTGCACGCCGTCTGCGGCGGCGAGCCGTTTGATTGTGCCACGGTAAGATATTTTGTTTCCTATAAATTTTCCTCTATCGTCAGAAATAAGCCATCGCAAAGATAGTTTGGCCTAGTGGCTCGAACACGGGGATGGGGCCATCCCACGAATGATTTGCATCGTTGTTTGAAAATGGTGAGGCTTTGCTTGGAATTGTGGATTTCGTTAAAAAACAAAGGGGAGGTCGCTTTGTTCACTCGACTAACTCGTAATGGCTTAATGTGAAGTGTGAAATAGTAATCTCAAGGCTCGTCACTAGCTTGATAACATGGGGCTATTAAAATGTCCTCGGTTATTTCTCAGACAGGCAAATGACATATAGTCAAAGCCAAACCGGATCTTTGTTTAACTATAAAACCTAACCCTAGGAACTACTCCTATTTGAGTCAAACCAAATACTAAGCATTCAAAGTCCCATTCGGCCAGAAACTTAAGCATTTAACCTCTTTAATGGCTCGTGAATGACATCTAGAAGGATATCAGCTGGCATCTACCATTAAGAATGAGACTCAACCTAAAGTATGACAAGTATCGAATTAAAAGAAAGACATTAAATGAGCATTAAACCCTAGTTTGGAAAGTCAGGGAACCATAAATGGTATAATTGTAATATTCAAAGCATTATAATAACCCCGCAATGTACCTCTAAAACTAAGCTAGCAACCTTTCTCTTCAAGCTATGAGGCTTAGCCAAACATCCCTTGAGTTGTCATCCTAAAGGTACTCAAGTACCGAGAAAATGAGAGAAAGAAGAGAGAGAAGAGAGCAAAGTAACCTAAAATGAAAAGTGCCATGAAATCAGATTAAAATGAAAAGTTACTTTAGGGTTACAAAGTCGAGGGGGCGAGTATAGCCATACAAGAGGTGTGAAATGACAAATTACTTCCAAAATATGAAATGATAATAGGGACAAATTGTAATTTATCAAAACGTGGCCGTTTAGGAATCAAAACACCAAAAACACAGCCGAAAGCACTGCTTATGAAGAATTTCATGAGTAAAAGCAATAAATTTCGCTTAGCCTAGCTTAAATTTTTGTGAGATAGCGAAATTGAGAATTTTCGATAGGAACAGTGAATTTCGCTAGCTAGAGAAATTTCTCTAGCCTAGCGAAATTTTCACATAGCGAAAATTTCGCTAGGATTGCGAAATTTTCGCTATGATTGCTAAATTTTCGCAATCCCTGCGAAATTTTCGCAATCCTAGCGAAAATCCCTGGATTGTTCTTTTGCTACTGCATCACTTCCTGCACCTTTTTATTCATCACTTTGCCTTCAATTCTTCACTGCATATCGACATTTCATCGCTCAAATGAAATCATCGGTGACTTTCATTCGCACCAATGGGAAGCCAAGTCACTAACCGGTTCCCAAGATCTCGCAAAACTAATCCAAACACCAAACAACCAGCGACTAAGTGGACATGCACATGACACCAAGTTTAATTCATAGCGATTGTAAGGGGCGCAAAGCACTCAAAACCTATCTAAATTGTGGCTCAAAATAGCACTGGCACTGACCGTGCACCATCCTCGCAGAACGGCCATTTGATTCGTGCCACAAAGAAGCGCCTAATCAACAAAATTTATAATTTCCATTCTGCTCCTACCGTCAGAAGGTGAATCTCATCGCAGTATAGCAGCCTCTAGAGGATCGAACACAGGGATGGGTTTTCGTCTTACAAATGACTTGTATAATGATTCAAAATGGTGAGTCTTTCATTTGGATTTTCATATTTGGATAAAAAGTGTGGTTGTTGGTGTCACTAAGCTAAGTGAAGCAGTTTAAAATAAGATGTAAAAAAGAACATATGGTTTTGGGTCACTAGTTTGATATGATGGGGTTGTAGAGGTGTCTCGGGTTTATTTCCTCACATTAGGGCCGTGGCATATAGTCATTTCCAAAAGCCAGGATCTTTGTTTAACTTTAAAAACCAACCCCTTAGTAACATTCTATTTGAACCATAGCATTTCTTGAGCATTCAATGTTCTACGAGTTGAAAATAAAGCATTTAACCTACTTTAATTGGCTCAAATAAATGACATCTAATGGATGTCATTGTATCTACCATTAAGAATACAACCATGAACACGAAGCATACCAAGTATTGACGAAAGAAAATACATTAAATAGCATTTAAACCTAGTTTGGAAAGTTTGAAACACAAATATGATTACTGCTTCATGAAAGCGGAGGTACCATAGTACATCAACCAACCTATGACCCTCATCTTCAAGGTTTTGAGAGCTTAGCGAACATCCCTTTGAGTTGTCATCCTCGAAAGGTGTGTTTCTGACCTAGATAATGAAGGAGAGAAGAGAGAAAATGGGAACAGAAAGCGAGGGTAAAGTAAATGGCTGCGGAAATGAAAAGCTAGGTTACAAAATGTTCACAACATGGCTTATATAGCCCCACAAACATGCAAAAATACCAAACTAACCTAAATAATATGATTACATTGAGGGAAAAAGAGAATTAAGCGAGTTGTTTGGATCTGAAAATAGGATCACAAAGAATTTTAAGCTATCTTGCAGGTAATTTCTCATCAAATGTGAAAATTCACTATATTGAAAATTTAAGCTAATACACACCGAGTAATTTTAGCTATGATAGCGAAAATTTAACTATGATAGCGAAATTTCGCTATCATAGTAAAGAACTAAGCTATCATTCTTGAAAATTCGCTATCTTGCAGAAATTTCGCTATCTTCTTGAAATTTTAAGCTATCATTGCAAAGAATTTATTATGCTTGAGTACCCGATCTTCTCTTGCATCCTCCGGCTGCTATGCATCTTCAACTATTTATTTCTTCATCCCGGGCTTGATGAAGTGAAGCGAGGGAGTCATGCAATTTCGGCATAAATCGGCCACACTTTGATCTTGACCTTGATATGATGGTAAATGTTTACAAACACGAAACTACCAAAAGCGACCTCGAAACAAAATCGGTAATACTAATGGGACCTGCACATGTCAATCGACCCAATTAATATGATTAGTACGCAAAAACACTCAAAACCTATCTTAAATGGGACTCGAAAATAGCACACTTTTGAGTGCTAATCGGCTTCTCTCAAGCGACACTTTCTGATCAGCAACTTTTTGCTCCACTTGTCCCTTTACCATGGTATGCGAACATAGTAAACTATCTAGTGAGACCAGATTCCACCCTAATGGACCTCTCAACAAAAGAGGAAATTTTTGGTGGACATAAAAAATACTACTTTGATGGCTCATTACTTGTTTAAATCACATGCGACCCGATTGATGAGAAGGTGTGTATCTGTGTGATCAAATTGGGGTACTCACCTTCTGCCACTCTAAAGCTTGTGGAGGGCATTTCTCCGCAAGAAAAACGATGGACAAAATCCTACAAGCCGGTTTTTATTAGCCCACTCTGTTTAAAGACTAGTTTGATTTTGCAAAACGAATTGCACTGATTGCGGCTTGATTAGGAGGGTCACGGGAGGCTTATGATGCCTCGACTCTTATTTTAGTGTGAGATCTTTGATTCTTTGGGGTTTTAGACTTCTGGGGCGTTTCCCCCCTCATGTAGGTACCTTTACATTTATTGGTAGTTGATTATGTTTCTAAGTGGGTGGAGGCCATTCAGCGGTAATGACCCTGAGTTGTTTAAAAATTTTGAAAGAACATATTTTTTCTCGCTTTGGAGTGCCACATGTGAAATCATTAGTGATGGTGGGCTTATTTTTATGTCGACCCTTTGAAATGCATTAAAAAATATGGAGTCACTTACAAAGTTGCCACATCTTACCGCACGGACCGATGAATTGGCCAAGATGCTTGATAGAGATATCAAAGACATTTTGGAAAAAATGGTTACCCAATCGCAAGGATTAGTCGCCGATAGCAGAAGCTCTTTGGGCCTAAGTCTTGCTTGCAGACTATTCTTGGTATGTGTCTCCACATGGGCGCTGGTTATGTGAAGGCATGTCACCTCGATTGGAAATGGAACCTGAGCATATTGGGCATTAAAAGCTCTTAATTTTGATTTGGCTAAGAGCGAGGTCAAGCAGAGACTCCTGCGGATTGAGATAGGCTTAATGGGTGGCGTGAATCGCGCAAGAGCTACGCGAATCTACGTGAAACGAAGGCTATTCCCATGGCAGAACATTTTAAGGAAGACCTTTGAACCTCACCCAAGGTATTCTTTCATGCAGGCTCTCTTTTGCACATATCTTTCCCGGAATTAAGCTTCAGTTACAGGTGGTGGACCTTTCATCGTCAAGGTAGTTTACCCATATGGCGCCGTGGAGATTGAGAGTAGAAAAATGGGAAAATCTTTAAAGTCGATGACGGTAGCAGCCGTTCTCGGGAGCCGGCCGTGGGGGAGAGTAGTGAGGGTGAGTAGATCCACTCTACCAGGATGTTCCTTCAGCGTAATCTCTATCTTACCCATTTGTACATAGTTTTTCTTTTCCTTTTCTTGCATTTCTTTATGCTTTATTCATTTAGTCTGTCATTTTTTTGTTTTTAATAAAGGAGAGTCCAACCCTTCTGTACCTCGTATTTTTGGCCCTCTCTTATATTCTGTGGGGTGTATCGTTAGTGCATTGAGGGCAATGCCTATTTTCGTGGTGGGGGTGGGCATACACTAGTTGGAGCCATTTAAGTGCATGCTATTTGGTTTAATTCAGTGTTCTTAAGGGGTTAAGTGCATGTTGTTTGGTTTAATTCAGAGTTCTTAGGGGGTTAAGTGCATGCAAAATTTTCGATTTTTGGCTCTTTTGGGCATGGTACTTGCCTGTGATGTATGCAGCCGCGTGACCTTATGTATGCACTCCACAATCTTGACTGGTATCACTCTCATTCATAAACTACACACGTCATTGATTTCCTTTGACTCATTTTGCTTGCTATTGTGACTTGTGCATTGTTTTAGCATTCTTTATCGACTACATGCATCTTGTTCTGCGAGGAACACCCATACGTAGTTGAAAGATGATTTTAGGCCATATTTTCTCCGTTAAACCTCTAAATCATACCGAGTCAACCCTTTGCACCCTTCTTGAGCCTTGAATTGCCAATTATGTTTGAACCCTAGGAATCTTGATCATGAGGAGTACGGATGACTCCAAGGTAAGCGTGAAGGTCTTGAGAGGTGTAGTACCACAGTTCGGCAAACCTGAGTCAGTTTGGAGGGTATAAAGCGTGAAAGCGAGCATACAGTGAAATCCAAAATGTAGGGGTAGCAAATTTTTTGTAAGTGGAGCAGGGCATACTTAAAAATTGGTATTGGTACGAGAATTTGTAAAGTATAGCATTAACAATGTGAATGCGGTACCATACTTCTTGTCATAGGGTACCAACGAGAAAAGAATAAGCGTGTAGTGGTAGGTACCACGCTACAATCTTAGGTACCGACCAAGGAAAAGCAGGCGAGTACACTTTTGGTATCGATCTGGGTCGATGCTTAAATGGGCCGTTTCTTGAAGGGTTTTCTCCCAAAAAATTTTGAACCCTTTCATATCTCCTCCCCAGCTCCTATATAAGAAACCACCCAACCTTCTTCTCCTCGCACAGAAAGCAAACCTTAGGTCAAACGTTCCCCTAGTGTCTCCATCGCTCTGACTCGGGGCATCCACAGTTCTTTGCACCAGAGATTGGAAGTACTAGAGCCGTAGTGGTAAGTGCTCCTCATCTCCTTGAGAGCAATCTGAATGAATTTTCACTGTGTTAATATGGATTATGTTGGGTGGCTTTGGTTGGTGGTTGTATTCTCTCAGTTGATTAGGGCATCTGTTGCGAATGGTATGGGGAGAAAGGTTACATTTGTCTGGAAGAAAGGGTAAGTCAGATCTTGTGGAGATGGGTTGTTGGGAAACTTTTGTGTGTGTATGGGCTATTCTCACTATATGTGCCATTTTGGCCATATCTATGGCAAGATCGAAGAATTTTTCTTGGGAAAGGAAAGGCCATAGCTCTTCTGTGGGCGTAGTAAAAAAAAAGCGAAGGTCGATACTTCGCGGATTGTGAAAAAAGGAAAGGAAGAGGAAAGGTTCGCTACTCGGAGAGTGAGAAGAAATTGAGAGGCGAAGATGAAGAAAGTGAGGCTATGTTCTTGAATCATTAGAATCGGAGCGAGAAAAGTTGAGAATCGGTCGATTGAAGGCGGGGTTTCCACTAGCGGGAATGAGAACAAGCGTTTCTATTCACTAAAGCACATTCGGTATCGTTATTTGGATCAGATCTGATTTGTCGGTGAGGAAGTAAAAAACATTCACCAGGCCGTTGTCAAAATTCTACTCTGACTTGAGAGAATAAGAATGGAGCACCTGTTGGAGACTACGATTTCGGAAGCGGAGTTAATGGTCAGCCTTATTTCATTCGGCTAGATCTTTGAATTATCTTCGCCTTACCACACATGACCGACCTTACCCACTCAGGGCTATTACAAAGTTTGATGCTAGTCTGTTTGCAAATACCATGTGCACCAACCCGTTACCCATGGGGGGCTCTGTGCGCAAGGAGTTCATCCTTGGGAAATTAAAGCCTGAGTATGCATTGATGAATAAGGTTATTCACAATATTATTAGGCCGAAGGGAAAGGAGAAGTTGCCAAGCAAGGAAGGAAATCAGGTTTACGTATGAGGTATTATTTGGAAAAATTATTGACTATGCTTTGGTAATATGGTGTGTGAGGACCTTCTGAGGTCCTAATTGAAAAAACAGGCACATCCCTTCGGAACCACGTTCTGAGCACGGTGGAAGCTGCTTTGGGATAAGTGGTTACGGTAGAGAGAAAAGAGAGTTCTTCTGAAATTTGGGGCCCATGCAAACAGACGAAGCAAAATCAGAGTTGCTTCCTGAGGCCTCTCGGTCGGCTGTCCCTACGGCTAGTGCAGGGCTTCCATCATACGATGACTCTGTTCAGATGGAGTATATCCCCCTTAAAGAGGATGGAGCGTAGAATCGAAAGGATTAGGTTCAATGCATCACAGGCGGGGAAAGAAGTGGATCACAGGCTCTCAGACAAGTCATCTATGAGGAGGCATTGTTATAGATGATCCTCCTGATTTTGAAGGGGATTATGACGAGCTGGATGACTGTGTAGATGAAGATGCATTCTCCTCGGCTGAAGAGGAGGAGGACGAAGAGTGGTAGCATTTTGGGTTAGAATAGGGTGATGTTGGAAATTGGGTAGAGACCTCGACCGATCTTCTGCTTACCCATTTTGTTTTAATAAGCCCTATTTGCGTAAGCTTATAAGTCATTACAAGCAGAAGAATTTTTTATTTTAGTTATGTAGGATGTTCCTTTTTTACTTCTATGCATGTTAGTTTGCTTGGTTATGGTAAAATGTTTACAGTTATAATGAAGTTCATTTCAGTTAGGTGATTTAATTGCGGCTTATTTGAGATCAGGTGGTGTACCATGAGAATCTACTGTTTTGTAACGAGTTTGTTTTTGTCCATTACTTTGGGATTTGTGGTATTCATTTAAGTTCAGTCAGTTACATCTTGATTGATCTTTCGAAGTGCTATTTTGAGCCTTGTTTGATGGAGGTTTTGAGCATTTTGTACTAATCGGCATAATAGACAGTTGGCATTAAGGTCAATGATACCACTAATGTGTTTGTGGCTATTTTATAGTTTGGTGTGGTAAAGTATCGAGTCAATTCAAATGAAGAATCAGCCAGAACTACAGAGATCAGACTAAGTCGAAAGGAATTGGAGCCCTGGCTAGGAAGAAATATGTTATTTGCGAAATTTTGAGTTGAAATTGCAACCTACTCTGCCTCCACTTTGACCACCATTTGACCACCCTTTTTGTGACTTTTTCCTAAACTACCCCTTATGTATTGATGGTAGTTGGGTGTTTTTGTAAATTCCCTTTGGATAGGCGGGTATAAGCCTCGGTCGAAACTAATCACGAGGATCGATCATACAATAAAATTGGTCTGCAGCTTCAGCTTTCAGCTTTATTCTTCTCGTTTTCTGCTTTTTCTTGCCTTTCGCCTGCAGGCACACAGGATTGTGACCAAGGGATGTAGGTAGAATCCTAAATCCTTGAAGAAGAGCCATGGAGCTGAGGTTTTGAGAGTGGCTGGTGTCCTCTCTCTTATTTCAACGCGTGTAGTTATTGTCATTTATATCTCTGTATCTTGCCTCGGCTTAAGCCCTTTTTGATGTACCACGATTGGCGATTAGCAGCAAGCTTGCAGACCAGTGGATGCTTCTTCTTTGGATCATTTTGAGGTTCACTTAGTTTACCATTATTTTCCTATGAGTTAAAAATTCGAAAATCATTTTACTTCTTTGAAACATAAATGACTTGATAAATGTTGTATCTTAAGGAAAAACTTTTAGGGTTTAGTTTTTATAAGCTAAACGAGATCAGGTTTGGAAATGACTAGGAGGTCATCCTCCAATGCGAGGAAAGGACGAGGACCTCAGGCTGCCACAGGAGCTGAGCTGGTGGCAGGACTTGAGGAGTTCTTTTACATTCTATTTCATTTCGTTTGTGATTTCCAAGCCACGATCCACCTTGTTTTATAACATCTGAATCAAAAGTGAAATAACCATTTTACATCGAATTTATGAAATCATTTTGTCTTGAAGAAAACCCATCCACGAGTTTGACCTGAGCGTATCTTGCGAAGTAACAGCTTCAATCGTTAGAATTGGGATTATAAATATTGTTGATTTTGAACTGCGTGGCATGAATCAATGCTCTGAACAGGTTATCGCCGCGATGTTTTATTTTTGCCCTTTTGGGAAACTTGCAAATACTAACCGTACCTTAGCGCATTTGTTGGAGCTATGAGTCGATGGGGCGTTGCTAGTTGAATCTTCTTAGGAATTTGCTTGGATGTGGGATGAGGGTGTGGATACATAAAATCGCGACATTCTGTTAGGGTTTTAAGCCCCCGTCTATGAACGACCCGTTTCTAGCTTTTATCGTTTGTAAGTTTTTGAGGAGTTAGGTACACATTTCACCAGCGAGTTTGGTTCCAGAGAACAAATGCATAAATTATCGTTGTCGATTCTGACCAGCATCGAGAGGCCCGGTAGTGCTACATTGAAGAGGCGATTCTTGGAGGCGTGGTGCCGATACCACACTGCTGAATACGTGCCCACATGCGGTGAAAGCTGATGAGTCTTAGGTACGAATATAGTGTCTTAGGTACCCCAGTGTGGGTTACGAGTGCACGATGCCGGGTACCACACTTACACGGATTCACAGGTACCAACATGCGATCTCTACGGGACTTGAGCAGAATTTCAATCTTGGTGCAAAGGCACACTCGTCTTTTGACCACCACTTCGAGATCACTAATAGAGTTGTATTTAGCCCTTTAGGGACGAGGAGTTAGGGATCAGATTCTAGGGTTGGTCTTGAACTTTTGGGTGTTTTCTCATAATTTTATAGGGTTCCACAGGTAGAGTGTAGTTTTCTTCGATTATGATTTTTTTAATCACTTGTAATCTTCGATTGGTTTATAACTTGGTATTCTTTCGATATTCTGTGTTTTGATATCCCGACCTTGCGATTGAAGTGTTATTTCTCAAGTGCATTTACGATTAGTGTTACAATGTCATGGGTCGACTCTTAGTTTTCAATGGAGTTCCTAAGCCTCCATGATAGGGTTCTTGGTGGACCTCACCTCCTTGAGGCAACGACCCTCGATCCACTCTTTTGTAGCCAGTGAGTTATGCGATACTAAACACTTGTGAAAACTCTTATAAAACCTTAGTTTGGCATCTTCTTGACAACGTGTGAACGAGAGACTCTCGGTACACGTTGTGCTTGATCCGCAAATCACGGACTAAGGTCGAAAATCGTCCCGAACAAGTGTTTGTTGCTCGCTCAATCGTTCTTTGTCTTATAAAAGCTTTTAATGTTATATCTTTTGTCGAAGACCCATTCCTTAATGGCTCTGAATGGGATTGTAAGTAAGAGGAAGGGGTTACATGAGTCGAGTGGTGACGAAAACCTAAGGATCCTATCATTCGCCCCTTCTTGTTTTAAAATAGTTAAGTTAATCGGTTCTTTCGATCAATCAATCCACCTTCCGGATTTACTTTAATCGCACATTCATTGGATAACAATCCCTAAGGATCACCTAGGAAACCACTTCCTATGGAAATGACCTGTGGACTCCCACAGTAGTAAAATTCTTGATGACATTAGTTTCTACGCTTGGGAATAATTTCAACACACGAAAAGACTTAAGTTTAAGTGAGTGGCTCATAATAGCACCACGTGTCACTTGACGGCGTATCCTGTTTACGCTTGAAGCAATTTATTTTATCTCGTTTTAAGTTCAATTTATTTTAAATGAACTTTACTTAATTTATATTTCCTCTTTCGAGATTTTTCTCGAAAATCCTGTTTTTTAGATTATCGGACACGATGCCCAAAATCATGAAAATTCGTGTACTTTAGAGTGTGAAATTTGTCTAGGTAACTAGATTTTGTGAGAATAATCCAACGGTGAGTTCCGTTTCATCATTCGATATCTAGAAAATTTCAGGTTCTTGGCACATAGCTGTGGCGTCGATTTCTGGATTTTATACGTTTTTGAAAAAATTCAAATTTACCCGGGTTTTACAAGTTGGTAGCTAGTTAGTTTCTAAATCATGGATAGTTTGAAAATGTGTCTTCAAATGATGCGAATCCTAGTGGTGGTGAAATTCTCTCTTTCCTTTTTGAAGATTACAAAACTCAGTATAATTAATTCTTATAAAACTACACCATTTTTAAGCATTAGAAAAAACACTTATGGTATAATCTCTTTCAAATTCAAATTAATTTTTACTATTGTTAAAAGTACCAAGTGTTTTACATTTTTTATTTCCAAAATTACCCTTGATTTCAGTGTTTAAATTCCATAAATACCATTGAAATGGAAGCTTTCATCTGGACTTTATTTCACCAGTCGTTTACCATTGGAATACTAATAGTCATCTCAAATGAAAATGATGAAAATTGCATCTCAAACTAAAATGAAAGTTTTTTATCCTGACTTTAACCATTTCTCTACCATTGGAATACTAATAATCATCTTAAATGAAAATGATCCTCAGCAGTGAAAGATTTTATCATGACTTTATAACCATTTCTCTACCAGTGGAATAGTAATAATCTCATCTTAAATGAAAATGACATCTTAAACGAAAATGGAAGCTTTTCATCCCTACTTATCATTTCTCTACCATTGGAACACTAATAATCACCTTAAATCATCTTCAATGAAAATGATGAAAATGGCATTTCTTCTATTTATCTCGACTTTAACCATTTCTCTACCATTGGAATACTAATAATCATCTTAAATGAAGATGACATCTTAAATGAAAATGGAAGCTTTCATCGTGACGCAGAAATGACGGAAGCGAATCGACTCTTAGCTAAGTTCTCATACCACAGACGTCCAATGGGACCATCTAGAGACTTCATAAGATCCAACCTTTTTAATCTAAATCACAATCCTGACCCAGTAGCCATTAAACTCCTCAGACTTACCCATCCAGTCTTGTTTCGTTGGTTTTGGATCTAACGTTTGTAAACTCTCAAGACATGTTTTCAACAAATCATGGGTTTGCCATGTTGCAAGAGGAATTTTGAACACATACTAAGTAGACAGGTTCTATTGATTAAAAACATAATATGGTTCAACCCCATTCTTCTTTGTTTCCCTTTCGTTTTTTTCCTTTTTTATTAATTCATGAAATGATTTGATTTATATTTTCAATGATTAGATTGGAACCGAGTTTTTAAAGGTGGATAAAGGAGTTGAAGATGGGTACAGACTCCAGTTATAGAGGAGGGAGAACTGAGAGGTGATGTTGAGGGGCTTCAAAAGCAACCTTGCAACAAATCATTAGATTCCAAGCCTTGAAGAAGATGAGGTACTAATTTGAAGTATTCGTAACCAATATGAAGAAGATGGTTGCATATTACTATTATGTCAGGTGGACTATATCTCCTTAAAACCCAGTCAGAGTGAGAGTTGTTAGATGGTAAGAGGAAATGTTGTATCAATTGGGTTTTCTTTAATTTAAAAGAAAAAAAAAATTCTTCTAGATAGGGATTGGTTTGGTTTGGTTTGGTTTGTTTGAAAGTACAGAAAAGTTAATGGAATAAATAAACTTCATTATTAACGAGACTCTCGCTTTTGTTCAACTAGAAAATATTCTATTCAAATATTTCTTTACAAGATGAGCTGAGTGTACTTGTTTTATTTATTTAAGGTTTTGCATATTTCGTGGAGAATTAGATAGCCAAGAAGCAGTTGTTACAAGGTAAAAAAAAGCACCACTATTATATCTTGTTCTTTCTAGTCCCTTTTCCTTATGTAAGAAGGGGTGATTTTTTAATTTTTTTCCATCCATGGCCTGAAATCACCCCTCTACATCTCCTTCTACCATTTTATTTTTCAATAAAATGGTTCTTCTACAAAAATCTAGATTTTAAATTATTTTTTTTTCGTGTTTTTGTTGTCATCTTGTGCAGTGTGTTTTTGTCGTCATCTTGTGCGGCATGTGGTTTGTTTCATCTTAGTGTGACATATTGGTTTTCGTCGTCTTGTTGCAACGTTTTCTTGTGCATGGGTGATTCGAACGTAAAAGCATATTTGATCAGGTATAGACATCGAGTCAAATCATGGTCGTCCATATGCTACAGAAATGGAGTCATATGTATTCTAGTCATCGTAGAATTATTAGATGTGTGGGTTTTGAATCGATTAATTGTGCTGTTAATCTAAATGTTGCGTCATCCTCTAGTGTTTTTAGCGAATTTGATTTTGTGTTTATATTGAATGTATTGCTAGTTTGAATCAATAAAATTATTCTCCTTTAAAAAAAAGAAGCACCATGGTTAAATCTTTTAAAAATAAAAAACGGATAATAGAAAATACTAAAAGTGAACAATTTGCTGAAAGAAAAGTAGCTTAGTAAAGACTTGGTCACTAAATTTACATTTTTTTCTTACAATAAATGGAATGAGCTTGCCTCCAAATATGCTTTCAGAGATGACTATCATTACAAAAACATATGTCCATAATGATAAACAATTAAATACAATGATTTTATTTTAGATTAATATATTTTAAATTTTGATTAATTATACATAATTAAAATTTTATTGTAATTTTTTAATTATAATTTATGTTTAATATTGAGTAGATTAGGTTATTAATTAAATTTTATAATTTTGTAATTAAAATTTTGGTGAAGGTTATTAATTAAAATTTTGGTCGCTTCTTAGATTTTTTTTTTCTTGTCCATCACTACTACTTTCACTTAAAATCAATGCGAAAACATGGCTTTATCAACGCATTATCAGCTATATATATGCATTGTTTTTATATATTTCTATCATATGCATGTAGGTAAATTTTCATTAGATGAGGAATTAAGCGCAATTTAGTTTACTTTCCGTTATAGGAAATTTGTTTGGTTGAATTTTAATGCCCTAAGGTGATGTTTGACCGTTTTTGCCCTAAGGGGCTGTTTGGAAAAATAATAGGTTATGGGAATAGTGCCTTGTTTTGACCCTATATGATGTCCAGTGTTTGGGGCTGATTTTTTATTAGAAAAAAAGGGAATTTGGACTAGTGTCCTTCATGAAAATTGTAGCTGAAGTTGTGAAATTGAGGTTAGGATTTTGAATCACCCAAATTGGACCTCTATAACCCAAGTTATGGTCCATTTTCCGAGATTGCCATAGGCTGCCCTATTTTTGCTGAACCTACTATCCAGATTTTCGATTGCGAAAGGTGCGACTTTGGACTAGTATCCCTCAAGGAAATTGTAGATCTATCTGGGAACTTGATGTTAGACTTTTGAATAACCTAAATCGGACCTCTATAGCTCAAGTTATGGTCCGTTTTCCGGGACTGCTATAGCTTAGGTTGTTTAATGGTTTGTGTCCAAATCTTGGGACTATTAGGGGGCTAGTTTTCTAAACCGAGTTCAGAACTATCCTGTGGTCTATTATGGCATTTGGTGCTCACAGTTTTAGGTGTTTTCCTGCTCTTGTCAAAAAATTGATGTGTGGATTGTTTGGCCATTGCTTATGCCACAATTGATAAAGGGTACCAAGTTATCCTTGCTTACGTGTGATTGACACTTGGTGTTGATATATGCTTGAAATGCATGAAAAGTGAATAACATGTTTATTGTATTGTGAAGCATGTTGAGATATATGTGTTAGACATATGGAAATTAAATGGGAATGATTATATGCCTTAAATATGATAATCCATGATCCTTGGCATGAAGTATGATTTTAAACTATTGCACGTGGCATTCATTGTGCATGTAGCATGAGACACATGCAATGAAATTGCATTGCATTTATGCACGGGATATCGCATGACATGGGTGTGAATGCATGGTAGAGATCGACAATGTGTTTGGTGTTCGATGGTGGGCTCAATAAAATGGGACAACGTCCAAAACGAAAATATCACTACCGCATAAAAAAAGAAAAACGAAAATGAAAAATACTGTTAGGTATAGCAATGGCGATAGATACCCTCGCATAAAAACTGGTATTCTGGTTGCATATATGTATCCGTGGACGAAAGTTCGCGAAAGTGTCGAAAGGCGCATGGCTCGTATGAGACCTAAATTTGCTACCCACAAAAACACACGTGACTTGGTAAAAACAAACGAATATCGGAGTTTGTCCAATGGATTTTGATTTATAAAAAAAAAAAGCTTTTGTTTTGGAAAAAGGGTCATTGATGGAACATAAATGAAGGTTTTCACACTTGGCATATGCATGTGTGAGGGAGTCGGTGAGGACTCGGGAGATGGGATAGGGTGAGTCACATTCTCATCCATGCATGTAGACATTTGAGTAGGAATGTGTATGTTTTTACTTGAATGTGTGAAATGGCATTGCATGTGCACTTAGGTGGGGAGTAGCCCTTATAGGAATTATTCTCTATTGGGCATTGCTCACCCCATCGTGGGACCACATTTTAGGTACAAGACAGGTACTGGAGGATAGCGCCCAATAGAGGCATAAATTGTGAAGAAAGCGGGATTGTGGCTTTATTAGTTGTTTTGACATATGTATCTATAGAGGTAGGAGTTTCTTTCTACTCGGGTTATTTCTAGTATAAAGGCCATTTAATGGCATGGGTTTTCGTCGTGGAGTGGATGGGCACTTCAGTCCCAAAATTTTGGACCGAATGTTCAATGTTCGACTATTTTCTGGGCGCCAGACTATGTTTTTGAAGATTGGTTTTGGTCCCGGGATTGATGTCTTCGATTTTTGTTGTGTGTTTTGATGTTTGGGGCTGTTTTTGGCCTAATCTAGAAGTGGTAAAGTGGACTGAACCGGGACTAGTTCAAGGGAGTGTTGAGTTTGTATGATGCCTTGTTGAATTGAGATCCTAAATCAAGGATCTTTTGTGTGTTATTGCTTGTGTGAATAACATGCTGATTGTGTGAAAAATCATGTTGATATATGCTTATTTGATGTATTAACATGGATTACATAATGGATGTAAATTATATGTAGAAAATGTAATTATCCATGAACTATTAATGTTGCATGTAGCCCTCATCATGCATGTAACATGAATTGGCATGAAATGACATTTTGTATTTCATATGCACGGGGACACCGCATAGTATTAGGTTTGTGTGCAGGGTTATGGTCATTCACCATTCTTGGTGAATAGGTGGTGAGCTCGGTAATGGGACAACGTCCATGAAAATGAGTCTCACGATTGCAAGTTGGGGTAGATACCCCCAGGGTGAAAGACCCAATTTATTGAGGTTAGACATGATCACCGACGGTGAAAGCCAGTCAAAAATGTCAAAAAGGTGTGCAGCGTCCTACGGTGTAAACCAACGTGTCCCACAAGTAAACACAGTTTGATCAAATCGATGTTTATCGAGAGTTTATTAATGGGTGATGAGTTTTAAAAACAAAAAGCTTTTGTTTTGGAAAAAAGGGTCATTAGGTCACCAATGGCAGGTTTTCACACTTGGCATTTGCATGTGTGAGGGAGTCGGTGAGGACTCGGGACATGGGATAGGGTGAGTAACATTCTCATCCATGGCATGTAGACATTCGGCAGAATATGCATATTTTACTTGAATGTGTGTGTGTTTTCCATTGCATGTGCACTTAGGTGGGGAGTGGCCCTTGTAGGAGAATTCCTCTATTGAGCATTTCTCACTCCGTCGTGGGAAAATATTTTTAGGTGCTAGAGGTACACCAGGAGATGGAACTCAGCTAAGACTGTAGAACCCCGAAAAATTTAAAATTTTCTAAAAGTATAAAATTAAATAACAAATTGCTGAATTGGCTCAGGGAAGCCTAGAAAATTCCCTAGAGTTAGGATATTGAGAAGCAGTTTACTTGTAGTTGAGTCCGTCTCCGCAACAGTAACTCTCGAAAAGTTCAGCTAAATTCCTAGGTAGTAGAATTCTTTATGAATTTTGAAGTTAGGTATCTAGCCAACCACGGAATAGATTTTCTTAAAAATCTCGGGTTAGAAAATGACTTAAGTTAAGTTCATTTTAAAATTAATTGAATTGAGACGAAAACTAAATTTTTCGGAATGAAGCAATTTTCAGGGCGGAGTCGTAGATAACAGCACAAAGTGGGCCCCACGTCGACTTAATGGCAAATGAATGAGGGGAAAAGGGAAGAAAAGCTCAATTCTTTTTGAGGGGTTGGAGCAGGCGACGGAGTGAAGAAAGGTGTGATTTAGAGAGAGAAATAGAAAACCTCCTTCTCTCGATCTATGAAGATCGGGTGTGGAATCTATCAAGCGAATTTCAGTTATGAGCTACGGCGAAACTGCAGTGAGTGCCAACAACATGCGATTTCACCGATTAGGGTTTGGAGAGATAAGCTAGTGAAGCTCTACCTTCTCCAAGATTTAAAACGATCGGTGGCTCGGTTTCGTTGGGCGAGGCTTGGTCAGTGCTCGTCGAGAGCGACGCGTGGACACGAATCGAATTTTTAAATGAAGATTCGAGGCGGAGTCGGGAAGGCCATGGGTCTCGGGTTTTCGGGACTCCAAAAAGTTACGTCTTCGCTCTAAGAGGTAGGGAACCTTCCTACTCGGGTTTATATTTCATCTAAATGTTGTTTTGGTCTTGGTTGAGCCCAAGGGGCTGTTTGGTTGTGTTCCGGGACACAAAAACTGAAATTTTTCTGGTTTTGAGCTATGATGTCCAGTTTTTTTTTGGGTAGCTTTGAAGCTGATTGTGGGCTGAGTTCGGGACGAGTTTTGTGCCGACATGGCGGTTGTGGATCTTAGTGGGATGGGTTTGTTATCCCGATTGAAGAGTTGTTTCCGGGATGAGTTTGGGTAGGAAAAATAGCATGTGCAGGGGCTTTAAGGAGCCGTAGGAGCAGCGTTTTGTGGGTTTCACTGTTGCCTATTGCTTGTTTAATCTGAGCCTCCAACCGGATGACCATAACTTTCTCGTCAGAAGCTCCGTTTGAGGTGTTAAGTGGACTATATGGAAATACCTTTAGTGCCGGAAATCCATCATATATAGTTTAATTAAAAATTTGAGCTCATATTGGGTCCTAAACGGACGGAAAATAGTAGGCCTATGGTTCCGTGCGTTAGTCCTTTATTCATACAGGGCCTCCTTGAGACGACCACTTAACTTTCGTCTGATTCAGTTTAGGGTATTCTTGGACTCTATGGAAGATCTTGGAATCTAAATTTGATATTTTCTTTTCAATTGCAATTGGTTCTCATCCTTTTGAAAAAAATTGATTATTTACAATAAAATTATTGTAATTGTTGGGGTTGTGTGGATGTGAAGAGTTTGTGTGCGAAGTTGTCATTACATGGCGTTGTAAACTCCTCTTAGGTGCATGATATTCCATGAATTAGCCTAGGAAATGAGGTGTGTCATTACTTGCCACAAGGTGACTTGATGAAATGTTAACATGTGTTTATTGTGATTGATTGAAATGGCATTTTGCGATTTAAGAGAGTGTCATGCTTGGACGTCAATATGTGTGCTCCAGTATATTGCAGTTTTATGATGTGTTTCGTGTGGACATGGCTGCATGGCATGTTGTAGGCTAGTTTATTGGGCATTATGCGCCATGATGTAGCCTAGGGATTTGAGTATGACATTACTTGTTTAAGTAGTAGTCGGAATGATGTTGATGCATGCTTGTTTGATGTGTTGACATGAATGTGATAAATGTTAGTATATTTGCATGTATATTAACGTTTAATGAATGTATGGACTTTGTGTGCGTCTGAACATGGTGTCCATAATTTTTGTAGTGTAGTGTGCAGTATAGAGATTGTCCATGTAGAGGAATCTTTATACATCAGGCGTGACTTAGAGTCTGATAACCTGGTGCATTGCATTGGTGCGAGGGGACATCGCATGGTGTGGAGTGTGAGTGCATAGTCGTTTCCATTCACCATCCTTGAATTGCATGAGTTGTGCTTCGTACTTTGGATGAAATCTATTGGAATCCTGGTACGTAATTTACACAGTTAAGGAAAATGGAAATGGCTAATTGCATTTCATATGCATTAAGGGCACCACTAGAAAAGTAGGAAGTAAATTCATGAGGTGATTTCTTGAAGAATTGTTTAGGAGGGTTGACCAACAATATGTATTTATCAGTGTGTCACTACAATATCGGAGGTTGTCTACACAATGTGTCGTCGATGCTGAGGTGATATACATTGGAGGGTTGTCCATATAATGTCAATGGTCGGGTAGTACCAGTGATATACATCGAGGAGTTGTCCACAAAATAGATTATCGAGTGTGTCCACTAATGGCCTTTATATCGGGTTGGCACTGGGTAAACAAAAATACCTTTGTTTGGAAATGGTTTTCATTCATGGCAAAATGCATGTTTTAGGGAGTCGGTGAGGACTTGATACATGGGGCATGATGAGTCGCGTCTCATTCATGACAAGTAAGATTTTGTGCTAGGATTGCATGTCCTATGTTGGTGTGTGCTTGGTTGTTTGACCATTCATGTGCATTTAGGTGGGGAATAGCCCTTGTAGGACTTATCTCTATTGGACGTTAGCTCACCCCGTCGTGGGACCCCCCTTTCAGGTACAGGACATGTGCGGGCAGACGGTGCTCCTCAGAGGCCAGCTGTCATGGCCGGATTGTGGCTGTGATCATCTTTATATATTATATTAGAACATGTTGGTTTTTAAATATATTTTGTTAAGTGATGTAAATAACTCTTGGTGGCTTGGTGATAGATTGTATTTATGGATAAATAGACTACGTGGCCATTTGTACTCGTTTGTGGACCCGGTGTGGTCATTGTATAATATTGGGATAGGTTGCCATGAAATTGCACAGGTTGTATTTTAGGTAGAGCTCCCCTTACAAAGGAGACTCAGCCCAATTTTCGATAAAACCCGAGTCCTAGGAAAAGGGGACTCAATGGAGTGGTGTCGGGTTACCCAACATCCACAAATTTTCTGCTGGTTGACGAGTTTTCAATGGACCCCTAGGATTTGAGGTGTCACAGCTTTGTATCGGAGCTTAGGTATATGAATACCTAGGGCTCGTTGGGCATGGGTCTAGGACATGCTGTTATGGTATGGAGCTAAGGTATGCAATTCTTTGTGACTCATTGTTTTATTACATGTAGCACAACTTAATTGTGCTTGGTGTTAGGAAGCAGTGTGATTGCGTGCTCGATTGTCTCATGCAGTGATTCTGACTTTGAAGTATCGGGGTCCTAGGTAGGTGAGTACCTAGGAGTTATAGGTTGAGATTAGACCATTGCATGCATTGTGTGTTTTCATGTATGTGTTTGGTGTGTTACATGATGTGTGTTACATGTTGTGTGGATTATAAACATGGTAGGATGTATATAGGAAAATATAAGAACATTAGGGTTAGAGAACCTAACCTTAGGGGTTCGAAAAATGAATAAACGGAGTAGTTCATGATGTGATGTCTATTAGTGGTTGGATTATGAACTACTAGGTAGACTAGGAAAAGGAATCTCAATTTGCTATTTGACACATGTGTAGATGGCAAGTTTGGAAAATCCGTAAAGTGTAAGTTCTCCCCTAGGAACTAGGGCGAGGGTTGGTTATGAATAGGTGGGATGGTGAGGTAGAGATCTCTGGTTCTCCTCCTTTGTGGACCTAAGGGTCGCGGAGATGTCGAGATTAGATGATATCTCAGAGATGGTTGGATGATAGCCTGCCCAGGGTCGATCACATTATTCACGATTGCGGAGAGTCACCACCTACGCATAGGATGGTGTTTATCTTGATGTTCGGGGATAAGTGATGCTTTACCCCGGACATAGCATAACTCTAGATGTTCTGGAAGATTGATGGGTTGGTTGCGAGGCCTTACACAGGAGGGCCGGCGGGCCAGAGACCTTACCTCGGGTAGTTGAGGTAAAGGGGTTGTTTTCCGGATGTCTGTGGGATTAACTCCAAGAAGGATGTAGACTTCATGAGTAAGTCACACACCGGTGCGTCGCCCATTTATAACTTATAGGATGGCCTTGATTGAGTTGAAGAAACTGAGAGTCGGATAAATTGTAGGGCAGTTATATTGGGCTGAAGCACTTCACATGAGGTATGATCTCTGTTTTTCAGTGAGCTAAACTCTTCGTTGCCGGCCTCGCGATTGAACAAATCGTCGATTGTTCACGCAGTGCAATCATCCCAGTCGGCCCATAGTAGTGTTCAAAACATCTCATGCCGTTATCTGTTGAGAGTTGGGGAGCGGTCACCTAACACGGCGTTAGAGCGGCGGTATGAGCCGACTTCACAATGATGCGCCCGGTTTAGCGAATCGCGATGACATTCGGGGATCTCGGGCTATAGGGTTTGCCAGCCTATCTGGTCGGGTTGTAGTAGTCTTTGTGGAAAGATATTTTGATCTACTATGAAACAGAGGAGGATCAGGAAAATCGTTGATAGTTGTTCTTCAGACCTTGTGAGAACATCAGTTGAATGTCAAATTCAACAAAGGGGAGTCGGCTAACTAAGGTGAGATTTAAGACATGTAGTAGCTAAACAAAGTATAGTAGTGAGCATAGTGGAAAAAAAGTAGCTGCACATATGACAAGGTTGACCGAGGAAAGGTCAAGTATGAGTGGGGTGACCCGTGTGAGAGGGCATTCGAGAAACAAAGAGGCTTACTTGACACGTTACGAGTCTGGGAGGAGAGGAGGAAAGAGGATAGGGAATTTTACAATGTGTTGTGATGCCTCGAATGACGGTGTGATTTGTTTTGATCACGAGTCGGAGGGTAGCGACATGGTTCTCAGCAGTTGAAGAATCATGGCGAGATTACCAATACATGACATGGAGTTGGCGACCATAGCCTATGCCCTAAGGATTTGGCGCCACTAATTATATGAAGAATAGTTTAAGGCATTTCCAGACCTCAAGAGTTTGAAGTGTAGGAGTACAGGATAGTGTAGTTTCCCGGAGGTGGCAGATGCTGAGTTAGTAGGAACATGTCAAAATGGACCTCGTGACTCACTTGCCACGGATATCATAAGAACATGAAGCGGTGTGGGTAATAGTGGACCAGCTCCTTAAAGTCGACTGCATCGGTTGTCGAGATAGCCTTTGCCTTAGAGAGGGTGCTGCCCGAGGTCATATACATATATATCGCGGATTAATCATATACATGGAGAGTCGGTCTAAATGCGTGTCGAACGAGTTCGGGTTCATTGCTCACAGTGGAGGAACTCATGAGGCATTAGGAACGTTGTTGAGGATGAACACCATGTTTCATCTACATATAGATGGCCAGTCGGAGAGGGTCATACAAGTGTTAGAGGACATCTTTGCAAGCACGTCATACTGAGTGAGGATAGTGGTAAAGGAAATTAGCCTTGGTGGGGTTCGCCTGCAACAACAGTTGTTAGGTGAACATATGGGAGGCACTATATGATGCCTTGTGTAGGAGATCATGTAGATTCCTTATTTGTCCGACGGAGGTGGGAAAGAGATCCACCATTGGTCTGGAATTGGTTAGAAGCACCTCAGAGATAGAGGACTTGAATAGGGAGGCTTCTTCTCATGGCTTAGATCCAGTAGAAGAGTTCGAGGCGGGTGATCACGTCTTCTTGAAGGTGATACCTAAGAGGGTGGTCGAGTTCGGTAACAGGAGGATTATCCGCTAGGAGTATATCGGGCCCTTCAAGATACTTAAGAGGGTGGGTACAGTCGCGTACCGGTTGGTTTTGTTGCCAAGGTTATCAAGTGTCCAAGAAGTATTCCATGTTTCCATGCTCCAGAGGTACACCCCACATTCGACTCCAGTGTTGGATTGGGGCGAGCTCATCGTTGATGCAGAAAGGGACCTTCGAGGAGGGACCTGTGCATGTTTGAGATAGTCGGGATCAGGTTTTGCGACGCAAAACTATGTGGCTTGGGAATGTGTTGTAGCAACACCCGGAGTAGTGGAGTAAGGAAACTTGGGGATGTAAAGGTCATGATGTGTCTTTGGTTATCCTTGCTATTGAAGGATGGAGGTACGGTTCGTAGTCAATTGGTATTAAGATGACTATAGCATATGCATTGTGATCTGAGGTGCATGTTTGTGTGAATTTCGGGACGAAATTCTTTTAAGGGGGGGAGAATGTAGAACCCCGAAAAGTTTAAAATTTTATAAAAGTATAAAATTAAATAAAAAATTACTGAAATAGCTTCAGGGAAGCGAAAATTCCCTGAAACTCGGATGATGAAAGCGGTTAACGTCGTTGAGTCCGTCTCACGAAAAGTAACTTCGAGAAACGTTTTGCTAAATTCCTAGGTAGTGAGGAATTCTTTGTGAATTTTGAGTTAGATTATCTAGTAGCACAAACGAATTTTACCGAATCACCGAGAGTTGAAATAGCGAGTTAAGTTTATTTAAAATAAATTGAAAATGGGACGAAATAAATTTAGCCGGGACGAACGAACTCGGATGGATCGTGGACGCGTGGCGTAAAGTGGGCCCCACGTCTAACTTATGCTTAATGGACAAAAGGGGAAAAGATGAAGGAAAAGCTCTTTTTTTTTTGGGGCTGGAACTTGCAGACAGTGAGGAAGGCGTGAGTTAGAGAAGAAATAAGAGAAACTTCTCCTTCTCTCTACGATCTACGAAGATCGGGTGGTTGGAATCCATCGAGCCAAGATTTAAAGTTTATCTACTCGACGAGGACTACGCGTGGGTACCGATAACACGCAGTTTCACCGAAGATTTTAGGTTTGGAGAAGAAAAGCTAGTGAGAAACTCTACCTTCTCTCTAAGATTTACGAGAATCGGTGGCTCGGTTTCCGTCGAGCCAAGACTTAAAGTCGGAGTACTCGTCGAGGGCAACGTGTGGACACCGAAATTAAGAATTTTCGTCGAAGATTTGAGCGGAAGTTCAGGAAGGCCGTGGGTCTCGGGTCTTCGGGACTACAAAAAGTTTCGTCTTCGCTCCAAGAGGTAGGGAACCTTCCTACTTGGGTTTATATTTCATCTAAATGCTGTTTTGGTCTTGGTTGAGCCCTAGGGCTCTTGGTTGTTCACGGGACACAGCCTTTTTGGGTTTGAGCCTATCTTTGTCTAGCATTTTTGGGTAGCTTTGAAGCTGATTTTAGGCTGAGTTTGGGATGAGTTTTGTGTCATGTTTATGGCCGATTTGTGGTCCCAATTGGGGTGGTTTATTGTTAAAGTGAAGAGTTGTTGGGATAGGTTGGGTATGAAAAAGAGCATGCGAGAACTGAGGAACCTCGAAATAAATTTAATTGGGTTTCATATTTTGATGAGCTTAAAGTCATCTATTACTAGTCATTTTCTGAATTTTTATTCTAAGATAATTTATGTGTAGAACCTTGGAATACTTCATAGCTGTGTGCGACCGAGGAATTCAAAGAAGCGAAATTGTGTAGGGAGCAAAATGTGGTTGAGCAATACTGATGTAACTGGCTGAAGAAAATTGTAGTAGGAGAGGTGAAAAAGGATTAAAGGATTTGATGTCGTGAAACCTTTACAGCAATCGAAATATATATTAAGGTTGCAACTACAACGCTCCAGTCGCAAATGAAGCGTAATTGAAGATAAAAGGAGGCGAAGTGAAAGAAACTCAAGAGTCGAGCAACGAGGAATTGATGAAGAGAAGACATAATGCGACATCATTCGGAGGAATTACGACGAGTCGCTCCAGTCTGATGTAGGACAATGGTCGCGACACTAAAAGAAGTTGCTCACGAGAAGATAAAAAATTATTGAACATCTAAGTTTGCAACATCCCGGATGCGTCGGCGACATCGACGCGAGATCATAGCGGTCGCGACGCCGACTGCAAGAGCGAGAGGATTTGCGACATCGCAAAGAATTCGACATCGGCCCGCACGACATCATCATCTAAAGAAAGAAGTTCGCGACATCATTCAAATGGTCGCAACATCAGTTGCATTGAAAAGGAGGTCGCGACAAGAACAAGCTGTCGCGACATCAGTTGCACTAGAAAGGAGGTCGCGACATCACCTCAGCGATGGCGACGCGGTTGTAAAGAAAGAGGTCGGCGACAACACCTGATTGTCACGACATCAATTGCGGGCGCGAATTGGCGTCGTCGAACGATCGCGACAACAAAGCAAAGAGCGAGGTGGCGACATCATAAAGACCAGCGACATCATTGCGAGGCCAGAAAATTGCGAAACGACATTGTGATCTGGCGACATCAAATGAAAGGTGAGGTGTGAAGTCAGTAATTTGTGGCGACATCAGATCAAAGCGAAATTAGTGACAAAATAACTGTCGCGACATCGGTTTCACCAAAAGACATGTCGCGACCAAACATGAAGCGCGACAAGGCCGAGACAGCGAGTGTGACCGATGAGGTTGATGTCGTGACATCAACAATAATGGGCGGGTTAACTAAAGTCCAAAAGAGGTGCATCGAGTGGTGCCCAACGAACCCTATAAATATGTAGGCGCTCTTTGAAGGAGGCATGACTCTTGGCATTTAGAGAATCTGGTTCTTTGAAATACGTATTATTTTTATTTTATTTTTTTTTAGATTATTTGCATTATTTTAGTTCTAAATTTGGATCTGAACGTTGGTATTTAAAGTTTTAGCTGAATCACGATTTATATTTCTTCCAAAATTCGCACAATGCAGTTTGTTGATTCCAGAAAAATTTCCCAGTTTCGAACTACCGAGTTTCTAATTACAGTGGTTTCTTGTTCGTGACCAATGTATGTTGTGTCGATGGTTAGAAACGACCATTAGAAGTATTTCATAATGGAAATTATCTTTCTGTGAATTTTGTTATCGATGAGGAACTTGGTTGTAATCTACTTCTTGGTTTTGTTTATTTTGTGGAATTGATCCCAATATCGGTGTCGCCTACCCATAAGCGGATTGTCTCGAGCTCACGATTTCCAGAGGCCCTACGGTGACAGGAAGGCATTCACGAGTAATGAGCAATTAGTGGACGGTATGCGAACCTGCTATTGGTGATTTAATGTGCTCTGTGTGTTTAAATTGATAAATCCTCTTTTCACTTGGAGACGAGAATGAGTTGAACGATTTATCAATTTAAACATGCAGTTCTTCTTCGGTCGAATAGTGAATTGATCAGTGTTAGCGAGGATCTATTAATCAAGGAAAGAATGAAATTTGTTCTAATTTTGAGGGCGAAACCGTATAGTGTAAATGCATTAATGACTATAATTTAGGAGTTAGGGTTTCTGAAGTCCGGGTGTGGTATGATGATGAAAAGAAAAATACCGAGAACAAGGCGGCCAGTTAAGGTAGTCATCACAACCTTGTCTTGAGGAAAGCAGTGAAGGTGAGATGATGAATGAGTGGAGTTTGGAGAGATCCTTTACACCTTTCATATTCCTTGGACTAGTTTTAAATATGTGGTTCATGAAGCAAAATTACGAGTGAAATCTGGAAGGTGGCGTTCACAATAGTTTTATTTTCAGTAGGCTCTTTGCGAGGATAAGCGTGATCTAAATTTGTTATTTTATTAATTCGAATTATTCAATTCATTGTTATTAATTCAATTCTTTTAATTTTCATTATTTTAAGGCTTTCATGGATTCAAATTGTCTATCATAGTCCAAATAGTATAGAGCTTGGTAAACCCGGGGTAGTTGATTGAAAATTCTTGAGATCTACATTAGGATCGATATGCGGATAAATCCACTTTATTACTTGTTCGACTGTGCACTTGCGAGAATCATGGATCAAAACCAGGAAGAATTTATCGATCTTAAGGGAAACCATTTTAATCGGTATAATTGTAAGAAAAATAGCGAACAAAGTTTCATGGCATTAATCTTGGGGATTATACAATAGTCCTTTGTGTCGTGTCATAAATTTTGTATATGTCTTTTGGTCTAGTGAACAGAAGTTTTGGCAGATTCTTAGGATGAAAGATCTAGTAGATCAATATTAGATGGAAAGAAATGCTAATTTGAGCATTTAAAAGAAAAGAACAAAAATAGTTTTTCCAAGCGGTGATTTATTTTTATGTAATCTTTAACAAACCATATTGAAAATATTTGTTGGCTTGTTAATCCCTATTAATAGGTATGTTTTTATTTAGGGGAAAACTTTAATGCATAGGAAACAGAACAACGTCTGATTCAGAGATCACGGAATTAGAGAACACTCGAAGCTTGAGAAGAAAAAGCGAAAGGAGCGGGAAAAACTCAGCTATGGCATATGAAGGCAAGACCGGAATGAAGAACAAGAACGGCCGGCCGAAGGCCTCAATCAGCGTGCAATGGAGGACTTGGAGACCTGTATTCGGGATGAGAATACTCTTGTCAGGGCGACCTACGATTGATGCGAATAACTTTGAAGCTGACCAGCACTGATTACAATGGTTCAGCAACACTTGAGTTTCTTGGTCATCCTGAGAGAAGACCCAAATGAGCACAGAGGTTCTGGGGATGTGAACAGGAGTGAAGTTGAATGGGGTGAGACCAGAGGTCATAAAATTGCATTTATTCCCATTTCTCTAAGAGATACAGCAGCCACATGGTATGAATCTTTACCATATGGTTGCAGTGATACTTGGGGAGCTTGTAAAGCTATTTGGGTAATTCTTCCCATCACTCGCCTCGAAGAAGGAGGAAATAATTGTGTTCAGAGAGAAAGATGAGAGCCTTATGTAACATGGAGAGATTCAAGGTTCTTTGAAAAGATGCGATGCATGGAATGAGCTTGAAGACCCGGATGGACATGGAGTGTATGTGCCTTGAATGATACATCTAAGGGCATTATTGATGCTTCATGATGTGGAGCATTCAACGTAAAATGCGAAGAGAAGCGAGATGCGATGAGGATTTGGCGCCGTATGGAAACTCCATCGGAGTTTTGAAGTAGTGGCAGAGGAAGAGGTCATGGAGCTGGTGAAAATGACAGCCATGGAGCAAAGGTTGGATGCCATCATGCATAGAATGGACAAGCAAGAGAGGAAGGTGCACTTGCTCATGAAATAGGAATGATCGAGAGGAAGCCGTGAGAGGAAGTGTGATGTACCTTGAAGAGACTGTTTTATGATCTTGAGGTTAAGTACTTAGGGAGCTTGAAGCTACCATTTCAAGCCAAATCCTAACCTATGACTACTATCATCAGCCTTGAGGAACCATGAAAATTTTTCATATGGTGGGAGGGGCATAAGGCCCAGGCATGGGCCGAATCCTCCACGGGATGCTCGGCCAACCAAGAGTTCTGACGACAAGGAGGTGAAAATAGAAATGAGTACTAGAGTCAGAGGAGGGCTTAACCATTTAAGATCAAAATCTTTTAATTCATGGGGACAACAGAAGGCATTAAATCTCCATGCACAAAAGTTTATAATTGATGGAAGCCTCAAATTTTCAATTCTCAAATTTTTGAAGGCAAACTAATGCCTCTCTCGAACACAGAAGAGACACGAATAGGGCAATGGCCTGGCCTGTGAACGGATGAAGATGCCTTTCGGTGACCTGAAGAATCCGAAGAAATTTGCATGGTATGCGGCAAAAGTGGGAAAGACTTGGTGGAAAGGCAGCAAAAGATGAAAGCAACAAGGGGATGAAACTGGAAACAATGCTTTGAAACATTTGGAGAAGGAAAGAAAGAAGGAGCGACTATCGGGAGAAGAGGAATGGAAAGCAAGAATGTGCTGGATCCCATTTCCTCAGACCGCGAGAAATCAAGATAGAGGAACGGTTGCAAGGTTTTTTGAGAGCCTTTCGAGAAGAATTTGGAGATCAGTATGCCTTTATGAAGTGGTGACTCGGATGCCACTTTGCTCTGAATTTTGAAGACATCTTAGGCAAAGGAAGATTGTTGAAGAATGGTGTAGACTTGGTACGACTTGGGATCATTGTGATCGAGAGACGGAAAAGGATGAAGGATCCGGGGGCTTCACCATTCTGCACCATTGAAGATTTGGAGTTTCGAAAGCTCTACGTGACTCGGGTGCTGAATGTCGATTTAATGCCACTGATACATTTGCCCAGTTAAGTTTGGGAGCTCTCACGTCACATTACCCTCGAATAGTGAGATAGAACCTGGCTAAACTGAAGGAATCATAGAAGATGTGATGGTAAGGTGGGAAAGTTTATTTTCAGTTGACTTCATCATCACTGGATATGGAAGAAAGATTCTGAGTCCCTCTAACTTCTTTGGGAAGGCCATTCCTTGCAAGCTGGAGGCGGCTACGATCGATATGCGAGAGGGAATTCTCACTCGAAGTTGGAGAAGAGGCGGTTAATTTCAATTTAATCGAAGTTTAAGAATTTAGACATAGAAAGGGAAGATATCAAGTCAATAGAAGATGTGTAATGATTCTGATTATTACTATGATAGTAATTCAGCTTTTCTAAATCAAATGAAGAAGAGATGGTACCGGTATCTTGAAGTTTGATTCGAATTTTGCACATCAGTTTACATTCTCTTGAAAAGTGATGAGTCTTGAACAAATGGGTTGAAAAGAACAAAAATGAAGAAAGGAATTTCATGAAACAGGTGAAGAGAATTTAGTTTTAAAGAATTTGCCAAGTCATTTAAAGTATGCTTACTGAAGTGCAAAAGTAAGCAGTAATAATTCTGTAGACTCGTGATCTTTGAAGCAGTTCTTTACAGGAAATTTTAGGAATCATCAGGAGTCTATGGCAGTCTGAAAGTTAAAAGGTATCGATCCATCGACCATCATTACACAAAATGCTGTGGAAGAAAATACAAAACCCATTGAGTAGAACATCAAGGAGGCGAATCCGGTAATGAAGAGTAGTCGGAAGGAAGTGCTCAAATGGTTAAATGCTGGTTTATCTATGCAATTTCAGGCCGGTCTTGGGTTAGCCAGTCCATGTGGTTCCAAAGAAGGTGGATTTGTGTGATCATATTAAGAAAGAAATGAATTAATTCAGCGAAACGGTGACGGAATGGAGAGTATGCATTGATTACGAGAAAGTTTAGATCTGACAATCGAAAAAAGATCATTTCCTTTGCCCTTCATTGATCGGATGTTGGGCGGTGCTGAGACACCCTCATTTTGTTTCTTGGACGGGTATTCGGGCTCTGACCAGATTGCAATTACTGAGGACGAAAGACCATTCTGTGCCCACATGGTACCTTTGCCTTGAGGAAGGATGCCATTGGGCTATGCAATGCTCTTACTTTCAACGATGTATGATGTCAATGTTCTCGAGAGATTTGGTTGAGAAGTCATGGAAATTTTATGGATGACTTCACGAGTGTATGGGTCTAGTTTTGAGATATGAACAACACAGAAGCTTGATTACTTCAAAGATGCAAGGACAAACAGCTAGCACTAAATTAGGAAAAATGCCATTTCATGGTAATAGAAGGTATTGTTCTTGGTCATAAAATTTCTGCTACAGGGTTAGAAGTGGACCAATCAAAAATTTCCATTATCAAAACCCTTGCACCTCTGTGATGAGGGGATAAGGAATTTTCTTGGGGCATGCTGGATTTTATAGGAGATTCATCAAAAAAGACTTCTCAAGATGTGACCATCTGATTACTTGGAGAAGGGTGAAGTTTAATTTTGATGATTCCTGCAAGGCTGCCTTTGAAGAAATCAAAGATCCAGTTGGTTCAGCTTCCTATCATGTTTACTTTGAGGAATGGGATCAGAATTCGAAATAATGTGTGATCTTGAGTGATTTCGCAATGGGGGGTGTATTGGGGCAAAAGAAAAGAAAATATTGAGCCATATACTATGCTAGCCAGAACCTTCAATGAAGCCTGAAAACTATTCCACAACTGAAAAGATGCTAGCCATAAGTGTTTTGCTTGTGAAATTAGGAGCCATACATTTGGGATCATGTTATAGTTCACTACAGATCATGCGACCATCAAATATGCGATGTCAAAAAGGAAGCTAAGCAGGCGATAAGATGGGTCTTTAACTGCTGCAAATTTGATGCGAAATTAAAGATAAAAGGGAAGTGACAATGTGATAAGTGATCAGCATGCAGAGTAGAAAGGAATGAAAACGAGAAAGAGGAGGTAGAATTAATAGAGAACTGGATGAGCAATTGTTTAAGGTGTCATTCGACTTCCATGGTATGCTGATATTGTGAATTACCTGTATGAAGTAGTTCCTGGGATTCGGCTACCAATAGAAAAGCTCGGGGCCGACAACGGGTACTATATGCAGGATGACCTTGCTATTTAAAGAGTCTTGACATGATTATCGGAAGATGTGTGCCCGAAGAGTGAACAATGTAAAATCTTGAATGAATGCCATGCATCACCATATGGGGGACATTTTTCTGGAGAAGAACAGCTCTTAAGATACTCAATCACAGTTTTGTTGGCCCACCATCTTGGAGATTTTCTTTGAATGGGTGGTGTGTGATAGATGCGGGTGGAAATCGGCATCGAAATAAATGCCCTAAAAGGTATAATGGTGGTGCAAATTTTTTGATGTATGGGAATGATTTTATGGGACCATTCCCTACATCATTTGAAACTTGTATGTATTAGTGCGGTAGTTATGTTTCCAAATGGGTGAAACTGATAACTTGTCCAAGATGATCTTATCTGATTGTGAGTTTCTTACAAGAATATTTTGGCAATTTGGAACACCAGAACTATCATTAGTGATGGAAGCCATTTTGCAAACAAAATATTTGCAAAACTCATGAGCGAGTATGGGATCAAGCATATAAAGAGTCTAGCGTATCATCCCGGACGATGAATGATGAAGATTTCCAGCGGGGAGATTAAAGAATCACAGGAAAGCGTAAGTTGGCGGGAAGGATTGGTCTTCGAGCTTGGTGTGATGCCTTTGGGCTTCTGGGGGTGCATTCATTCAAACTCCCATTGAATGTCCCCATACGTAGTTGTTCAAAAAACTATGTCATTTACCTCTCGAATCGGAAAATACAAAGCTATGTGGGCCATCAAGAAGCTAAACTTTGATTTTAAAAACCGCAGCGAAGAGACTGCTCCAACGTTCGAATGAACCGGGAAGAACGAGAAATGAAGCCTACGACAATGCTAGAATACATAAGGACAAAACAAAGAAATGGCATGATCGAGATTCGTGAGAAAGCAGTTCGCATCGGGGAGAATGTGTCCTTCTTTTTAACTCCGCATTGAAGTTATTTCCAGTAGTTAAAATCCAAAATGGAGGGATTACGGGCGCAGTGTCAAGCACTGGCATTTGAGCAAAGAATAATCGAAGATCGATGTCGGGAAGCACTTAAAGCTTCAATGGACAAAGATCAAACATTATCAAAGCAGAGGAAAGAAAGGAAGAACTCCACCGTTCATTAAGAGAGAAAGTAAAGAATCGTAATAAGCAAGTCCACTAAGGACTCAAAATCGAGCACCGATGGGAGGCAACCCAGAGATTTAGTTTCTAATTTGGGTTTCGATTCTAGACTTCTGACGGTATAATTCACATTGATTTTGTGCTCTTCTGGTGTTTATAATGATTAGTTGGGCAATAGAAGTTCATTTTGTTAATTAAATCCTTTCTGGAAATTTTGCAGAGTGCTTATGCAAGAATGGTCTCAGCAAGAAGGAACGAACTCAAAGATAACTTTCTCGAAGAATTACGTGAAGGAACGACTCTTGAATAAGGGGAGTATGTTCTTCCCACATGAATTCCTGCAAAAATTTAATGTATCACATACCAATTGTCGGTGATGTGCGACGATTTAATTGGAATGTCGAGAATTTGCACATTGATAGATAGTGAAAAGCTGTCTGTTCATTAAAATTGAGGAAATTGCAGACTAGGTCGCGAAAAAAACTTATGTCGCGATAGAAACTGATGTCACAAATGGTTTGGCGTCGTGACTCGGGCCGTTGGCGAAGAGAAGAATAAGGTCGCGATTAAAATGTCATTTCTTCGCGATGCGTAAATAGAGGTCGCCACAACATAATAAAGCCGCGAGATGCTCGATGTCGCAGCCGTGGATGACTTGTCCTCCCACACATAATTCATGTCGCGACATCATGCGCGAAAAGCCATACCGCGCTTTCAATTTTGCCTAATTTTAATGACAAAGACACAATAACAAAGAAAATTGAAGTCGCGACATGCGCAAATAAATGAAATAATAAATAGCCCACAATCATAATTGAATTATAATCATGAGGTGTTTCTTCATTCCAATATCAATTTTTTCCTGAAGCAAATTCAACTCTTCACCTTCGCGTATTTCTTGATTTTCAAATTTCACAAACCCTAGATCCGAACTTCTTCCCACCGACCTTTCAATTTCTCTAATGGCCGAACCTACAATCCTCATCCCAAATCTGAGTGAAATCATGGAGGAGTATGCTCAACCCGAAGGGGAGGTTCATCTGGAACCTACACACTACTAAAAATAACCAGATTACCGACCAAATAACCGACCAATTTTTAGTCGGGACACCATCGACCAAATGACGACCATTTAGAGACCAAAAGGGTTCGTCAAAAATAAAATTTCCGACTCAAATTTCCAATTAAATATCGAGACCATATTTACCGGAATTAAATAATTTTGGGCTTATTGGTCCGTAAATTCATGAATTACGCCTTAAAAATTAATGACCAATTACCACTGTGCAACTAATTAAAAATAAATTACCATAAAAAATGGTCGGTAAATAGGTGAAACAAAAATTTTTTAAAATTACCGACCATAATTTTGGTCGGTAAATGGTCGGTATATAGGAGAAGTTATTTTCTTTCAGAATCAATAAAAAAGGTCGCCGCTTTCATTCATCTTGGCATACAAGCCGCTCGAATATATTTTAGTCAAGTAGAACTGCCGCTCCGGGCAAAGACGATATACTCCCGGCCTGCATCCGCTTCACTCTCACCGACCCATCCAAGTATTCTCCTAATCATTTTCTCTATTATTTTCTTCTTCTTTCATTTTTGTTTTTTGAATTCTGTCAGAGAAAAACCCGTTTTGAGTTTTGTTTTGATGGATTTGCTTCTTTTTTTTTTTTTGGTTTCCGGATTTTGATTGATCGAGGAGTGTTGTTGTCAATGGATCTATACATTTCGGGCCGTATTAGTGATTTTGGTTGGTCTTGGTCTAAATTTTCTATTTCAGAAAATTTTCTTCGTTTCGTAAAGATTTTGTTTTTCTTTTCGCATTCTGCTTGTTTTTCCTAAATGACGACATTAATGTCACATTGTGTGGGATATATGGAGCTTGCACTTAAGTATAAGAAAGTTTTCTTTGATTACCATTTTTGGGAATGAGATTTTGATGATGGGAAAATATGGAAATTTTAGGTTGGTAGCTAATTGCTTCATTTTTGCCATTAACTGAAGCTTTTGCTACCATCTTTGAGAAGAATGTCAAGAGCAGCGCGACGTCACTGCTCGAGTTACCCGAAAAACTACCATCCCTCTTTATGTAACATGAAATAAAATCTGTTTTCTATCAAAGTTTACAACAAAGTTTATGCGCGTGGATTCTCCAAATGACGACTAAGAGAAATTTCAGTAGTGTGAAAATTTAAATTTACACCAAAATTGAACATCAAGAATCAGGTGTTGGAATGGATGGATAGGATAGATAGATAGGACGAATCCTCCCTTCTTCCACTTCCTTTGGGGTTCTAGACGGTCACAAATCAAATATTTCCAGGTATTCAAGTTTCAAATACCGCCATGAGGCTTTGTCTACCAAGAATCCTGCTTTCAAATCAAAAAAGAAAATAAGAATGTATATCATGCACAATTCTCCAGACATTCAAGTGCTAAATATGTTAAGGTAGGTTAGCAAGATGTAATGTAAAAATTGGACGGTTAAGGACGAGGCGACATATCCCAACCCCACCGCTAATTAAAATTATTTTCCATCGCCGTTGAGTCTAGAATCCAACCCATAGGTAGCTTGATAAAATCTCCAGAGTCATATCCTATTCAAAATGAAGAAAATCGCGTCCCCGTCGGCCGCAATTACCGTAGTGTGCTGATTTTCTTCTTATGATTTGAAACATGCATAACTCCTTCATTAAAATCTGATTTTGGGTGTTCTGCACCCATGGAAAGACCCTGAGTCTAGAATCCACCTATATATATCTTGATAAAATCGAGGTCATATCCTATTCGAGAAAATGAAGAAAAATCAAGGCCCTCATTCGTCGCAATTATCATAGCAGCCGATTTTCTTCATGATTTGAAACATGCATAACTCCCTTCATTAGAACTTGATTTGGGTGATCTTAGACTCTATGGAAATACCCTGAGTCTAGAATCCACCCATATATATCTTTGATAAAATTGAGTCTGATATCCTATTAAGCCGCAAAGAATAGAAAAATCGCTGAAATTTCATTGAAGCCGCACTATCGCAGCAGGCCGATTTTCTTCATGATTAGAAACATGCATAACTCCTTCATTATAACTTGAAATTGGGTGCTCTTAGACTTATGGAAAGCTCCCTTGGAGTCTAGAATCCACCCATATAGCTTGATAACAATTGAGGTCATATATTGTCTGAAAATGAAGAAAATTCAGTGGCCCCGCTTGCTACAATTACTGCAGCAGCCGATTTTCTTCATGATTTTGAAACATGCATAACTCCTTCATTAGAACTTCTGATTCGGGGTGTTATTAGACTCTATGGAAAGCCCCTTTGAGTCTAGAATCTAAATCCCATTGAGTTTGAATCTGACCATATGCTATTTAATAGCATTGGGAAAACGAGAGGCTTGAAATTTAGATTAGAGTACTAAGTGTACTAATCACTTGAATGAAATTTATAGGAATATATGAGTTGATTACATGATATAGTATGAATTTAAGTGAATGATATGGATAGTAAGAACATGTGATAGGATTAAATTGAAGAAATCGCTTAACATATAAACTAAAAATTTCTTTAATTATACGACGAAATCGCCGCATTCTCTTAGCAAATTTGAAAATGCATCATCGTAAACGACAAAGTCACTGCTTTGGATGATATATAGTTAATTTATAGAATACATCCGTCCAGTGTATTACAACGAAGTTTGAATACACTGGATTGTCCTAAAGTGGGATAGTTACGAAAGGACTAAATGATCATGGCTTAATTCTTAAATTGCATATATTATGTGTCATTTTGGTGCCTTCGCTCGCTTGTTCTCCGGTGTGCACATTAGATTATATAAATGGGGTAATTTAATGGCGCAAATCAAGCATATTATGCAATATTATTTATATATCTTATTTAGGTGTACTTGGAGAACCACACCGGGAGGCACAATGCATACATAATGAACATGCAATCGTGATCTTTTTTTTTTTAACGTAACTTTTGTAAATGATTAGACCAAACCTATTGAAGAGAAAAGAACTCGGCTGGACGGTGGAGGTGGAGGAGGTGGATGTGTAGTAGGTTGCATATCACACGCGTGAAAATAATCTTTATCTAACTATACACAGTTTAATGAACATAAAAATTAGTTTATATCAATCGCTGCTTACTCAAATTGATTTTTTTGTGACTAGTTATGGAAGACGATCGTGAATGGATGTACGAGGGTCAACAGGAATGGAATGTTCTCTAATGAATGGGGGATAAAGTTGATGAATTTGTCGCTCGCTCCGAGACATCCCGAGTGTGTGAATGGTAAGTACGCCTATAAGGTGTCCTTGCACTTAGTTAAATGTCGAATAAGAAGTTTTGAATGTTTAGATCATAGCTGTGCATTTGTATAGAAATGGTTTTTGTAGTTGGATTACTGGTGTTTGATATACCATGGTGAGAAGCAAGTCCACCGTAGGTGTTCGGTCAAGACGGTGTCAAGAAGTGAAACCGATCAGATGGTCTCGCATGGTCATGAATCACACTACATACCATAGAATGGTTTGTGATGTCATGGGTCCCGAATTCAACCCTGGATGTAGGAACCCAATGCCGAGGGGCAAGGAATTTCTATGACATGATTCGAAATGGAGACAAACTCAGATATGAGGGAAATTCTAAGCACAGGCTCAATCATTCGCAAAATGTGAGTGACAAAGAAATAAAGTGCGTATTACGTGTTCGCAGTGCTGGCCTGGCTGATATGTCTAATTTCATTCAAGAACTCGTTGCCAAAGATAATCTGATGCCATTGATTTCTACAAAGACGACGTAGTTAGTTAGAGGGTCAGATTACCCGTGACAGTCATTCATTGTCAGGTGAACAACTCCATGATATACCGGGTGATGACAATAATCTTTAACAAAGCTTGTAAAAATGGGCATGCTCAAGATACAAAAGGTTAGGGGCTCAGAAATAGATTGTATATTTCCAAAGTTGAAGGTGCTCTGAGTAAGAAGATGCACTATTTTCCAATAACACCTAGGGTTGCAGATCGTATGCATCAACCGGCAATGTGCCTAATGAACAGGTACCCAGAGCATCATACGGAGGACTTGCAAGATGTGTCACCCTTCCGATGCCCCTCGCTGGAAACGATTTTTGACGGGCGTTTCGATTTTCATCTCAAGTTTGAAATGTTAGGTCGGGTTTATTTGCCGATGGTTTTCACCGCGGTCAATCTCGCCGACATTAAGCTCTTGTGGTAATGCGGGCGGTGACGTCAGATAATCTGGCTCGCACTTATGTATGAAGGGATGAATTTTATGTTTTCGATCGGCAGCCAAGGTTTCAGGCCTATGAACTAAAGGGGGAAGATAGATGTTTTCTTGCAGCCATTGATAGCGGAGTTGAAGTTTGTGGGTGCTGGGGTTCAAACTTATGATAGCTTCCAAACGGAAAAAATTTTTCGGGCGCGCGCCGCCCTCATGTGGACCATAAATGCACTTTCCAAATAGATTCATATGATGTCTGCGGGAGTATCGGGCCGGGTATGTTGGCATGTCCGCATTGAAGCGGGAAGACTTTGATGCTTTTAGATTAATTAAGAGCGGAAACAGTCGTGGTTCGACAACCATCGGAAGTTTTTGCCCATGAATCATCCGTATCGACGTAACACCAAAGACTTCATTAAGAATAGAAAGGTTACTAAACAATTTCGGGTTAGATCCGGGATGAAATTTGCAGGATCTGAATAATGCAGAGGGTTGAGGAAGGTGATAGATGCTGATGCCGAGGTTGTGAATGCAAATATATATCTAAGACTTGTGGGTGGAATAAGAGAAAGATTTCTTCGATTTGTTCCTATCGGGCGCGGAACACTTGCTCAAAATAATCTTGATGTTATGCATATCGAAGAATGTGTTTGACAATATTTTTCACATAAAGGAGTTTAATATCTAAGGAAAACTAAGGACACGATAAGTCAAGAGATGAGTTGAATAAATATTATTGCCGCCCCTAATTTGCACAAAATTCATGTCAGAATACCCTTATGTGCCATTTGTTCAATAAATCACAAGAAGGATGTGTCGAGTGGGTAAAAACTCCAGATTTCCGCATGGTTATGCTTCTAATGTTGTGGAGACGTGGTGGATAACAAACTTAAGAGATGTTTCGGCAAGCGAAGAGTCATGATTGTCATGTATTCATGCAAAGGTTGTTACCAATCGCTTCTCGGCAAATTCTTAAGCAAATAGAATAAATATGGGAGCCGATAATCGAGATTTCTTTATTCTTCAAGCAACTCGACTTCTTCGACCGATGAGGAGTCGAGAGGAATCGATGAACAAATTCTCGTTATTCCTATGCAATTCGAAGATCTTCCTCCAAGTTTTTTGACTCAATGGAACATCTTCTAGTGCACTTGGCTTACGGTTAGGATTATCGGTCCAAATTATTATCGCAGGATGTATCCTCCGTAGCGGAAGACACCACTTCCAACCAATTCTTTTTCCTATATATATATATACACACACATAGATACATGACTTATAATATTCAATAATCTTCTTTGTAGATATCAGGAAAATAAAGCATAAAATCATGAAATAAGGCTCGTAGAGGGTTCTTATATCAATTGGGTATATTATGGATGAGGTTGCCAAATTAAGATCATTCTATTTCAAAGAAGGAGATCCAACTCTTCCACTTAAGGAAAAGCGTATCGAGGTTTATCTTTTTGATGACATTGTGGATGATGATATGTTTGAAATTTTCAAGCCTCCGGTAAAGAAACGTGCCTAAGGGAACGGTATCTGTGCGTATTAACAATATACCGCAAACATCTATATGTCCTAATGAATTGTCAAAGAGGTTCAACCATCTTCATAGAGTAAGTAGTTGCTAAAAGTCAAATGAGATCTATTTTGCATGTTAATTTACTATTTCAATGTATCCATTTTCTAATCTCATTTCTATTTTTAGTGTATTCGTTACGTAAAACGTGAAATGAAGCCTAAAACTTGAATGACTGTTGCCAATGCCTTGACGGAGCAAGAATTTCCATCATCATGGTTTGAAAAATACGATGTTTATTTAAACACAAAATCATGTAACACAATTGTAATGTACTGATACAAATTTATAATTGTAATTCAACAATACACCGATTTCCGACACAGGTTCATAATCGTGGCAAATAAAATTTCCAATCATTATCTTCGAACTATGCACGAGGTCCCAAGAGAGGTTAGAACTACAACGGTTATCAGGAATGGCTTTAAATTTCACATTGAATGTATGGGGAGTTACCGGCAAATGCATACCACGGGTAAGGCCAGCGGATCCGTGATACAATGAAACCGAATCCGACTATTACTGACTTCGTCGGCGGATCGAGTTAGGATTTGAAGCCCTCCTGCTAAAAGAACTGCGTTATTCAAATGTACCGGTTTGACCCAACACCACATGTCGGTATGGTTATTCATCCTCGGAGCAAACTTGTCGTGTACACGATAAAAAGCGATTCAACAAGTATGAACCTTTTGTCTTATCCGGTCTGAGCATCACGGGTTTATTATTGTGAATATCGAGATTGGAC
Organism: Tetrastigma voinierianum; assembly: GCA_016808115.1. Classification (NCBI taxonomy): domain Eukaryota; kingdom Viridiplantae; phylum Streptophyta; class Magnoliopsida; order Vitales; family Vitaceae; genus Tetrastigma; species Tetrastigma voinierianum. Next base: position 45,382 of record JAEQBH010001581.1, read on the forward strand.
CGGTCTAGGATTGGAAAATTTGTGTGAGATCCAATTTAGGGTTAATTGACATCCAGCATCACCAAGTAATGATGTCATAGAACCGACTTTGAAATGATGACAATGATGTTATAATCGAGGCGTGGTGGGGGTGAAGGCGTCGCTACTAGTTGCATCTTCGGGATGGATCTGAGTGGGGATGTAGATGTTGATGAACATTGAATTGATAATGAGGAAGAAACGAGTGATGAAGGGGTTGAAATGATGTTACTACATGCGAAGAAGAGACGAACCAGTTTAGATGAGTTAAGTGAGAATGAGTAGTTAGTAGGAGTTTAGTTATTTCAATCGTTAATCATGTTTGTTTATTTTCATTGCCTTATGTATTTTACTTGATGCTTACTAATCAATAATGTGTTGTTTATTATTTTTAACAGATATGGCACGTGGACGAGGTAGGGCGACACGTTGCCGGGATCATTACCGGTTACGGTAGACGTGAGCCTCGGTATGTGATCTGTTAGAGGGTTAGGGGTGGATGAGACCCCACAGCAGACAGAGGAGGTTGTGAATGTACCGCAGCATCAGCATCAAGCGGCCAGTCCACATCATAGTCCCCAATATTGTGATGAATGGTCGAGAGACATGGGAGGAGAGGATGGAGATGTTGGAGAGTCTTCCCTCGGGAGCACCCTACGACGAGACTCTCCTATTGCTTTCGAGTTTGATCAAATGATTGATAGTCAAGTAGATGAAACTTAACTAATGGTTATCCATTTCTTAGATTCATTTCTTACTTGCTATGAAATTTTGGAGTTCTGGGACGAAGTTAAGTATCGGTTCAATTTCTAGGAGTTACGAGGACAATTTTCGGGAAGTCCTTTAAACCATGGACATAATTGGAAGTCAGCGACGAGAGAGACCAATTGATGATTTGGAGAGAATTTAAGGTATATATTACTACTTAACATTTTACATCTTTTATTTTATTCTTTTGTTCCTTTGATGAAATATGTTTAAATTATAATTGCGGAAAGTTTATAGGTGGACCGCAGTCGGGGCGGTGAAAGGGTGTTCTACAAACATCTTTGATGGGGTATAAAGACCGCAGGTAATGCGAGGTCAAGATAAATGGTTGAAGAAGAAGAAGCGAGATTTGAGTGTCCCCGATCCATGTTTTTCCGGGGTAGGCGGAGAAGATGGGAAGATCGATTATAGGAAGGGTGTGAGAAAGCGGGCGTCGATCGTCGCTCGGAGCGAGTACGGAGAGGGTAGTGGCGTAATACGCACACACTTGTGGATCTCACTCTATGCGTGAGCACGAGCGAACATTAATTATGATTTCTAATTTATACTTCTTATGTTTATTACTTTGTGGTGTATTCAATTATGCCTATTTTCATTTCTCGAAGGATTTTTTTTTTTCAATTGGATGCGTATGTATTGTTTGTAATTAAAGACACGCAAGGAGGGTAAGAAGCCCAGTGCTCCTCGCTTATTCATATACACGCACACGAAGGGTCATGATGATCAGACTTTTGTTGATCAGAGATCTCGTGCAGCAAATGTAAGTTTCATTAAAACAAAATTACTTCTTTTTTTTTTGAAGATAAATTAAAATACTTATTTTTACTCATTTTTATCCGTATGTGGACCGCAGCACGGTGTGGTCGGTGTAAATGTTGGATTCCCAGCCAGAGACATGTAAAAAATATGTCAGATTTGGTTCATACTTACTCTCTTTATTTTTTGAAGATCAATTAAAATACTTATTTTACATGTTTATTAAAACGAGATAGAAATGTTAGGCTGCTGCGACTCGGCGTATTCAGTTTGTTGCATCACGAGGTTTAATATATGTTTGAATTATTGCAGTTTATTAACACTTGAACCATGTAATTTATAGTTAATTGGATATATTTTGTGAGTAGTGATGTATGGGCCCAAGTGGCCATTTTGCTCATTTTTATCCATATGTGGACCCGGTGGTTGGTGTGAAATGTTAGGACGAGGTTGCCATGTTATTGAGACATGTTGTATTTTGGTAGAGCTCCGTACAAGGAGACTCTTGCCGTTTTCGTTAAATCCAGGAGTCTTGGAAGGGACTTCAGTAGAGTGGTGTCGGGTAACTTGGAGCATCCATGAATATTCGGCCAGTTGGCGGGTTGTCAGCGGACCCAGAACATGTAAAAAAAATATAATCAGATTTGGTTTATACTTCTCTTTTTTTTGAAGATAAATTAAAATACTTATTTTACATATTTATTAGGCGAGATATGAGGAAATGTTAGGCTAGCTGCGACTCAGCGTATTCAGTCGCCCGACCGTGTGATGGTCTGACGGGTAGTTCTCATTCGCCGGCTCAGGTTGATCTAGTCAGATTTGGTATAATTTCATTGATGGCGAGGAGAAGATGCCGGAGTCTATGGCGTCGGTTCGTCGACATCATCATTCTACTCGCATAGATGACAGTTAGGCTCCATCTTGAGATATTTCGAATTTGTTCTCGGCGATGGAGGACTTTTCGGGGCCAGCGATGCGAAATCACGTCCTGATATCGAAATTTATGGCCGTCTGGCGGCCCTTGTGATCGACTATAGGGATGATAGGGATGGGTTGCGTGCAGGTTTGATTGGCTTACAAAGAAGTGTCGAGGAAGGTGGTAGTTCAATACGATGATCTACCTCAGTTGTTTGGCGTAATGCTCAATTTCCTGACATCTACTCCGGCACCTGGCGGCACCTACGACAGCGCGTCGAGTTAGCGGCGGAGGCATTTCTGCCCGATTGCGGAGCATCTAACCATACGGACCAGATGCATCTCCCGACATCACGATGATGACACTAGGTTGGATAGTTGAGTGTATTACACACTTTTTTTATGTTCTTATCACTTGGATTTGGGAATTCATGTTTTTATTTTCTCTTGACTTATTTACTATATATATCACGGTATATATATTGGTTTGCTTGTTTTAAAGTATTTTTACTCTCTTTATATAATATGCATGCACTATTATTGCTTTTTCTTTTGTTCTCTTTATATATCTTGCTTTATATATATATATATATATATATATATATATATATATATATATATATATATATAGCAAAGATATCAAACTCAAAATGGCAAAAAAATATTTAAAAATTGAATTTACCGACCGTTTGGAGACCATTTACCGACATTGACATAAAAAATGTTGGTCGGTTTTGAGTAATTTGTTGATGTGCGACCATTTGGGAGCCATTTACGGAGCCCATGACATTAAAAAATTTTGGTCGGTAAACGGTCTCCAAATGTCATTAGTCTGGAAACCATTTGGAGGCAGTTCTGGAGCCAGGAATTCTTTCGATTCGGTGATAGTCGAGAAAATAGTCGAATTGTTTGTCGGTATTAAATGGTGTAATTTCTGAATAATTGTTAATCGGTGAAATAATTATCGTAGGAAAGTGCGATAAATAATTTGGTCGGTAAATGGTCGGTAATGGATTCTGCAGGCCAAAATCTTGTTTACCGACGAAAAATTGGTCGATAATTCGGTGATTTTAAGTAAGTGACAGTAAGAGGCAGAATGTCTGGCGAGACAGCACGAGAAGTTCAACCGGTTGAAGGCGGCGGAGGAGGAAGGGAAGGAGCGGTAAGAGGAGGGGAGGATGACCGTTTCGAGGAAGAAGCTTACTGTATGGAAGAAACACTCACGGGAAGGAGTTTATAGGAGAAAGGGATTCAGTCATCTCATCTCCCTAGTTCCAAAGTTGATGGAAGCGAAGAGAGTGGGAAAAATTACGCGAACATCAAAAAGAAAGCGGGTTATGCGGCGGTTGTGGGGAATTTTCCGAGCCTTGTTGGCGAAAGGAGAACTGTTTTGTCGAGGGGTTTGGGTTCCATATGGGCGAGACTATACATGCAATGTCTGAATGGAGGAGTCAAAGCATGGATCAAAGTACAAGAAGATAGCAGGCCCTAGCAGAGTGAGAAAAGATAGCCGGGAGGTGGCGAATGGAAAGGTGAAATGGGGGGGAAAGGTCGGGAGAAAAGATTATAAACGGGGAGATGCGACCGGAAGAAGCAGGTATGGTTTATTTTAAGCCGTGGTCCCCACAAAGCATGTTGCACTATAGAGAGCAGAAGCTATCATTCATGCCATGCGAAGAGTACATAAGATTAATCTTTATTATTATTGAAAAATTCAATAATGAGATATCATGAGGAAATAAAGGGCATGATCCACCTTGTGTAATCACGAGTTATGTATAAAAATTTGGTGTGAAAGGAAGTTGAGCGAAGAAGAAGAATTGCTTATTCTTCACCATTAACCTGTTGGGATAAACGAGGGCAGAAAATTGAAGAGAAAAAGGGGTCATAGTGGGAGCGGTTCTTGGAAATGAAGAGAGGAGAACCTGAGAAAAGAAGAGGGAAACTCTTCGAGGTTGAAGACAGAAGAGCAAATCCAAAACTTTCACGACCCAGGGAAGGGAACACCTACATTTTTGAGAGGACATAAGGAAGCGAGATGAAAGAAGTCCTATAGATTTCCACCACCTTTGACGGCTCTCCCCGATGAGAAGCAGGGATTCGGAGAACCGGGAGAAAGCTCTAGAGGCCCGAGAGATAGCGAATAATGGAATGCTCATTTATATGCGAGAAAAGTATGGAAGAAGAGAAGAGGAAATGGGCATTCAACGAGAATTCGGAGAAGATGTGTATGAGCGGAGTGAAAAGAAGGATCAAGCAGTGGGAAGAGGGCAGACAGAAAGAGGAAATGTATAAACGAGTTGAAAATAAATGGGAAGGAGTTGAGCGAAAGGAGCGGCTTAAAAGATCACAGAGCATCGAGAAAGAAAATTTCAAAAGGAAATGGAGAAGGAACAGCTATCTTGAAAAATTATGACTTAGTACCGTGAATCATTCTACAATAATCGGTATGAGCGAGACTCTCAGCTCCACAAACCTCAAAGAAAGGATGCAGAACAAGAAGCGAGACAAAAGGGCATATCAAGGGGTTGAATTCCCTTTATATAGCCATTTGTTAAGGATTTTGAGGAAGAAGATGATAGATGAGATAAAGTGCTTGATGACAATGATGCTGTAGAAGAAAAAAGATTGGGTGGAAAACTTGGATTTGATTAACAACAATTTATCCAAATTTTTTAGAGGTAATGGCGAAATGGAGAATACAATGAACAAACTTGGTCGAAAAGCTGAGATGATTTGAATGAAAAGTAAAGTCTCACCCGATGGCTTGGTTCTTGAAGAACAAATGGAGAAACGAGGTGGGCTGAAGAAAGGACGAAATGAAATTCCCCAAGTTCGACCCAAACCTGGCAACCCTTGATCTGGATCCTCCAAACATCTTTGCCACTTCCTCAAAAAGAAAAAAACCTTCCAATTGACTCAGCCATCTTTTCCTCATTCCCAACCTGTTGATTCTCAACTTTTACACAATTTAATGAATAAAATCATAAATTTGTTTGATGTTGTGTTGTTTGAAGTCAAATTGTGTGTTTACTTTTTGCTTTAATTGTTAGAAGAATAACAGTAGAATTAGCTCGGTAATGAAAATGATGACATAGCATTAGCTAATTGATTAGAATATAGGCGGAACCTGACTAATTGAAAAAATAAGGGCTAGTTGGCCTGAAATTAAGTGAAACATAAATTGCATAATTAGTTTGAATTAGGAGTTATGATAAGTCCAAATTTAAGGAAAGTTATACAAATGAAGGAGCTAAACATATTTTTTGGGTTTTGAATTATAAGCAGTTAGCCCGAAGAACTAGTGAACACAGAATCAAATAATCCTATTATTTGAAGTGAGTCGAGGACATCCTTAGGGTTATTCACGAGTTAACAAAAGAGTTCTAGAACTTGTTAGATTATTGATGAGCGAAATCCTAGGTAATACAACTAACGAGAAATGATCGAGCTATCCTTGGCGGTTTGGGCCTTTACAGCCACCATTATTTTATATTCTTTTGCATACACCACAGTCACACAAATTTGAGCAACGATTTTATCTTCAAAAGCAAGCAATTGAAAATCTAAGCCATCCTTTATAACTAATCATCGATAAGAACCTACGATTGCAAAACTCAAGGAGAGGAAAGAAGAAATAAAGTTTGGGGGAGTATATGTTTGGAAAACTAAGGGAGAAATACAGAAAAGGGTGAAGAAGGACCAAGTCCCCAGCGGAGGAAACAACGAGAAAAGAAACTAAGGAAAAGTTTTGTCTTATTGGCCCTAACTCTCTTAAGCAATTAAGTTCTTAGAGGTGTTTCCAGCACCTAGTACCCTAATGTGGCAGGTATGGGAGTTTTAACCAAAGTTCGTAAGAGTGTTAGAAGCCTAAAAGGCGAGGCAGTGAGCTTTGAAGTAGCGAAAAGGTTCCAACAATGAGAAATACAAATGAGAAATTGGTACAAACTGTTTTAAACACAAGAATTCAAAGGAAATACCCCAAAGATGAAGTTTGGGGGAAATCAACTACAGAAGTTGCAAGGAAAAGGAAAGCTGACAGGTTAAGTAAGAAAGAAGAAAGAGTTTAAGGTAGTCTTAGCTTTAAAAATTCCGTCTATCCTGCATTCTTGAAGCCTAGCATTACAAGCACGAAAGACACGTGATCTTGAAGGTTGGAATTTACCTACATTAGTGAGATCAATATGAACAAGCATATGGGTGGAAACTATTGAAGGATGTTGTGAAGAGAGCCTGCGAGGGTTCATGACTCCTTTGAGAATTGAGGAAGAAGACTAACTTATATGGCCGAGGATCGATTGACTATCGCATTTATAAAACAAATTCAACAATTTAGTTATGTACACACGATTGAGTAAAAACCTTGCTCGGACTTGAGGCTGTCATACAATAAGCAGATAATTTAGTTTTCAATTAAATTGGTTGCAAGCTGCCAGAACAAAGCGAGAGAAAATGTCCTTTTGTTTGAGGACAGACAAATCTTCTTTTCTTTGCTTGAGGACAAGCAAAATTTTAAGTTGGGGAGTTTGATGAGCTTAAAAGTCATCTATTTTCAGTCCATTTTTGAATTTTTATTCTAAAAAGGGTGATTTATGTCTTGAGGAATATGGAATACTTCACGAATTGTTGTGCGGCGAGGAATTCAAAAAGCGAGAAATTGCGGTAAAAGGAGGCGAATGTGGTGGCGATAATGATGCTTAGGCGAGAAGAAAATTGCATGATAGAGGTGAAAAGAGTTAAAGGATTTGATGTCATGAAACCTTTACAACAATCGAAATATATAATGGAAGTTGCGAAACTACAGCTCCGTTATAAATGAAGCATAGTGAAGAATAAAATGAAGTGGGCATGAAAGAAACTCAAAGTCAAGCAACCAGAAATTGATGAAGTTATAATGTCGCTGATGATCATCTGGGAGGTCGCATGCACTAAACCCAGTGATAGTTGGATAAATGAGGTCGCGACACTAAAAAAAGTTGCTGCGTAAGATAAAAAATGATCGAACATTTAAGTCGCGACATCCGATGCAAATAGCTACATCAACACCGACCGTATACGCGACATCGCCTGAAAGGAACAAAGGTCGCGACATCATAAAGAGGTCGCTGACATCCACGCGACGATATCAATATCTAAAGAAAGAAGGTCGCGAATATATTCAAATGGTCGCGATATCGCCATTGAAAAGGAGGTCGCATTAAAGAACGGCCGTCGCACATCGCCAGACGGAAAGGAGGTCGCTGACATCACTCGCCGTCGCGATAACAATTGTAAGAAAAGAAGGTCGCGATAACATTCGTTGTCGACATCAATTGCAAAGACTTGAGGTCGCGACGCCATTAAATGTCGCGATAACAAAAGCAAGGAATAGAGGCCGCAAGATTATAAAGAGGTCGCGAAGATCCGCTCGCAAGGACCGTAAGGTCAGCGATAAATACTGTGATGTCGCGGCATCAAATACAAAGCAGGAGGTCGCGACGCGCAGTCGTCACGACATCGTATCCAAAGAACCGAGGTCTGGCCAAGAGGCCTATGGCATCGCTTTCACTCAAAGAGGCGTCACACTCAAACAAGGGCTTCTCGCGACAAAGACCGAGACAACGGTCGCGATAATGAGTTATGTCGCGACATCAACAACCAACCGCCATTAACTAAAGTCCAAAAAAAGGAAAGTATCAAATTATATTCCAACTTAACCTTCTATAAATATGTAGTTTCATCAAGGAACAAGAATTTCTCGCTACTGAAAGAGAGATCTGGATTGCCGAAGGCTCCTGTATTTTATTTTTTTTTTTTTATTTATTTTTTTTTATTTTAGATTATTTCGTATTTTAGTTCTAAATTTGATCCAACGCTAGTCATAAAGTTTTAGTCGAACGCAGATTTATATTTCTTCACCATCACCGGGTATTTGAATTCAATAAAATTTTGGATTTCAACTACCGCCTGACCATGGTTTCTTGATCACAAGCCAATGTATGGTGTAATCGCAGTTTAAAACCTACCTATCAAATGACTCTATCGCCGAAATTATCTTTCCCAGAATTTTATTCATCAATGAGGAACTTCGCTTGTAAATCTACTCTGCCGGGTTTTGTTTATTTTGTGGAGCTCAATCCCACATCGTTGTCGCCTACCCATAAACGGATTGTCTCAGCCTCGATTTCCTGTGAGGCCCTCCGAAAGGGACACAGGAAGGCATTCTAGAGTAATGAGCAATTCGTGGGATGGTAATGCGAACCCGCTATCGTGATTTAATGTGTTTTCGTGTGTTTAAATTGATAAACTTCTTTCACTTCTTGAGACGAATGAGTTGAACGATTTATCAATTTAAACATGTAGAGTTCGCCGATCTGATTAGTGAATTCAATCCCGTGTTAGCAAGGATCTAATCAAGGAAAGAATGAGATGTTCTAATTTGAGGACTAGAAACCAAAAGATAGTGTAAACTGGGTAAGAATATAAATTTCAGGAGTTCAGGTTTACGTAAAATTGTGTTGTGGGTATGAAGTATTGAAAAATAAAATACCCAGAACAAGGCAGCCCAGATTAAAGGTAGTCATCTAACCCACTATCTTCGAGAGAAACAGTGAAGGTGAGATGATGAATGGTGGAGTTTGGAGAGATCCAGCTACACTTTCACATTCCTTGGACTAGTTTTAAATCTGTGGTTCATGAAGCAAAATTACAGTGAAATCTGAAGGAATTGATGTTTCACAATAGTTTTATTTTCAAGTAGGCTCTTGCAGATAACTGTTCAATCTAAATTTGTTATTTTATTAATTCAGTATTCAATTCATTTGTTATTAATTCAATTCTTTTAATTTATTATTTTAAGGCTTTCAAAACTGGATTCAAATTCCTGGTCTATCATAGTCCAAATAGTATAGAGCTTGAGTAGACAGTAGTTGGATTGAAAATTCTTGAGATATCTGTGGATCGAGTATCCGGACTAAAATCCACTTTATTACTTGTTCGACCGCACTTGCGTAATCATGGATCAAAACCGTGAAGAAATTTATCCAGCCTTAAGGAAACCATTTTTAATCGTATAATTGTAAAGAAAATAGCGCAAACAAAGTTTCATGGCATTATTGCTGGGGATTAGATAATAGTCCTTGGTAATCGTGTGGTTACAAATTTTGTATGTCTTTGGTCCACACCGCTCTACCGCACTATTTGTGCAAGGCCTCCAACTTCGGACGACCATAACATTCTCGTCCAAGCTCCGTTTGGGGTGTTCTCGGACTCTATGGAAATCCCTTTGAGTGTAGAATCCTTACATATAGAGTTTGATAAAATTTGAGCTCATATTTGGTCCGAAAATGATGAAAAACGGTAGGCCCCTGCTGGTTCCGTGTGTCAGTCACTGTTCATACGAGGCCTCCAACTTCGGACGACCATAACTTTCTTGTTCGAGCTCTGTTTGGGGTGTTCTTGGACTCTATGGAAATATCTTGGAGTCTAGAATCAGGACATATGCTTTTCAATTGAAATTGGTGCTCACATACTTGTTGAAACATTGATTGTTACAACAAGTGCTAATTGTCGCTATGTGGAGATGTGAGGAGTTGTGTATGTATATTATTACATGGCAGGTTGTAAGTTATCTTAGGTGCATGATATGTCATGAATTAGCCTATAGGAAATGAGGTGTGTCATTACTTCTGCCTAGGCAAAGTGACTGATGAAATGTTAATATGTGTTTGTGTGACTTGGCTGAAATGACATTTCGTTAAGAGGTGTCATACTGATGTCAATATGTGTGCTCTAACATATTGGGTTTATGATGTGTTTTCGTAGGATATGGCTATTGTGAAGGCATGTTGTAGGCTAGTTTATTGGCATTATGCGCCATGATGTGTAGCCTATGGATTTGAGTAAGGACATTTTGTTTAAGTAGTAGTCTAATGATGTTGACGATGCTTGTTTGATAAGTGTTGACATGAATGTGATAAATGTTAGTATGACTGCATGTATATTAACGTTTAATGAATGTATGGAATTTGTGTGTATTAGCAGAGTGTCCATGGCAATACCTGCAGTATTTAGTGATAAATCATTCATGTAGAAGCTCCTATACATCGGACATGATCTAGGAGTGCAATGGCATAATCGCATTGCACTCGTGCACCCAGGACACGATGGTAAAGGGGTATGAGTGATAGTCATTTTCATTCACCGTCCCAGGAATGGGTTGTGACTCGCACTTTGGAACTAAGTCCATCGAGATCCATCGCTTGCATGGTGTTGCACGAGTTAAGGAAATGGAAATGACCTACTCTCATTTCATATGCACGGGGCACCCTAGAACAAAGAGGAGTGGAGTGCAATGAGGTGGCCTCTGAGATAATCGTTTCGGGCGGTTGACCAAAAATATTATTTATCATAGTATGTCCACTACAATATCTGTAAGACCCGAGAAAATTCCAATTTTCTGAAAAAGGGCAAAACGGTAATTTTGGTAAAAACCAGAAAATTTTCTAGATCTCGGATGACAAAACGGATTTCACCGTTGGAATCGTCTTGCAAAATCTAGTTACCACGTCGAATTTCGTCGAATTCCGAGACAGTCGGAATTTCACGTTTTTCGAGGCACCAAATATCGGGTGCCGTAAAACGGGTTTAAGAGATATGTGATGTAACAAAAGTCACCTACTACATGCCTTGCACACATACAAAGGATTAGAGTGATGAGATGGAAGGCCGAGGATTGTGCCAAGTGTCAAAATCTAGGTTAAGTGGACATGATGGGAATTATTTGAAATGTTAATGATAATAAGACGAAAGATGAACAATGCCATCTTCCCCATTTGAAGCCCAAAAACGTGAATGAGATGCAATGAGTTACGGTTTTGTGTTCTAGAGAGAGAAAATGTGCCTTCTCTCTAGATTTCCGGCCGTTCGGACCTTCGGTTCTCGACGGAACAAGAAGCAAAGTCATTCTACGCGGCGAAGACTACGCGTGGACACCGATTTGGTGAAGTTTTGACAACTCCAAGAGGTAGGGATATTTTTCTTACTTCATGATATTCTTCATTGTTCTATGTTTATGGTTAGGATATTTTGAGGCTTGATTTAGCCAGAAATTCGATCTCAAACCTTTGAACCGAAAGGAGAAAATCCTTAAATTTAGTGGTCATGAAATAATAACGCGAGGGTTTCTGAACTGCTCACATGAATAGTGACATGATTTTCTTGGTGTGAAAATGTGTATTGTAAGTGATTCGAAATGAATTGCTTGTGTTTGCTAATTAGCCCATGTGAGCTAATTTTGGTGATATTGATGTGAAAATTGAATAACATGATTGTTATGAGTAAATTATGTTAATATATGCATGTGAATTGTATTAGCATAAATTATTTGGAATTGACATAATGCATTCCAAATGTAATCAAGCTCTAGAATATTAGGTGCGAGTGCATGACATGAAATGAAACAAAAAGGAAAATGTTTCTGTGAAAGGAATTTCGACAAAATTTTCCCCAGAATTGTGTTGGGAGGATTGTCCAACACCACGTCTAGGCCCATGAATTGTTTCGGATGGTTATCCAACAGATTCGCCTCGGAGGGTTGTCCAATATTTTACCGAAACTCGGTAGTGTGTTTTCAAGAACAAATAGATTTTGTTTTGAAAACTGATTATTTTGCTCGCATATTGGCTTAGGCATGTGTGAAGGAGTCGGTGAGGACTCGAGACATGTCTGGGGCATGCAGCACATTCGAGTAGGTTCATGAAATTGCTTGAATGTGATTGTTTGCCATGACATGTGCACTTAGGTGGGGAGTAACCCAGGAAATTATCAATGCAGGCTTTGCTCACTCCCAAGCGAGGGATCACCATTTCAGTAATGTGAGTGTGCATGCGGACGGGGCCTCACTTAGAGTCCTCATGCTAGAAGAAAGCCGGGTTGTGGCTTTGGTAGAGATTTTCAGATGACATGTATGAATTGTAAATTTTAATATATGTTGAATTAAGAGTAATGTAAAAACTCTTGAACCATGTAATATATTTTGATGAGTATTGATGCATGGGCCCAAGTGGCCATTTTTACTCATTTTTATTCATATGTGGACCCTATGTGGTCATTGTGAATTGTTTGGGACAGGTTTTGTACCTTGGGTAGAGCTCCCCGTACAAAGGAGATTCTCCCGCTGACAGGAGCTGTGTCGGTTACCCATATCCACGGTATCTCCGAGGGTCGACGGATTTCAAATCTGACCCCTGAAATGGGGCATCACAACATATCGTGAGCTAAGGTAAACGACCAATTGGGAGCTCCTAAGTGGGTGTGTTTATAAGTATGGTTCTGATACCACCTTCACAAATTGCATCGAGCCAGCATACGAACACCTAGGAGCCTGCTCCTCGGGTATCCAGTTTAGTCCCGATACCAGCCACAACCAGCATCGTGAGCTTAGGTATACGAATACCTGTGGCTCAGGACTCGGGGCTTAGGCCATGGTCATCGAGGTATAAGAACATCATGCCTTGGTATGGCTCGATGTTGTGGTTTAGGTATGTGATTGCCTAGGAAGTCGGGACGTACTAGAACACTACATGCATTGTGTTTATGTAAGCTGTGTGTGATTTGTGATTGAAATTGTATGCTTGATAAATAGCATAGGAGAAATTAAAACCTTAGTTGTTTAAGAAATTTTGGGCAAATAGTCCAGAATTAAATGAAAAAAATAAAAAAATGATGTGAAGAAATATTTTTTTCTAAGGTTTTTTCAATGTAAATCGAAAATTAAAATAAAATAAATTTTTTAATGAATTCTATTTTGTTATACTTGAAAATGAAATATATATATATATATATATATATATATATATATATATATATATATATATATATATATATATATATATATATTTGGTTGTTTTATAGTAGCTGGAATGAGAAAAATATAATAAAATAAAATATTTTAAGAATAATAAAGTAAAATAAAAAAAATCAATGAAATAAAATCTTCTAAAATGAAATTATTTTGTTGCTTATGATTTAATATATGAAATTATGGCCTTGCATTACTCCAGAATGCATGGACATCAGGTATAAAATGTTTTAGAATGTGAATATGTCTCGTGGCCGTGTTTACACCTTAGAGATGTCAGATCGCCAGATAGAGCTTGGCTTAGAGGTCGAGGTCTCGAGGAGCCCCCTTACGTGAGTCTCCCTTGTGGATTGTGGCGAGGATAGGATGATATGTCGGTTACGAAGTTAGAGGATCTCTGGGATTCTACCCATAGTGGACCCGAGGGCTTTGGACATGTCGAGTCTCGACGCCATCCCTGGGATGGATCACTCACAAATTTACAGTCGCTATTACATCGATCGTGAGCCGCAGGGGAGGTTACCGCCACAATAATGTGATTTACACTGTGTCAGATTTCAAGGACAAGCATGATATTTTGCCCCAAACGGTGTACGAGTCCAGTCATGGAAAAGTTGCGGCTTCATAGCGCTTCCCACCCTAGAGGACGAGTGAGACCGGACTGATCTACCCCCGAGTAGCTTCCAGCATGAGGATCGCCCGATGTGCTAATTCCGTATTGCCCGCCAGAGGTCGACTTCAGACGAAGCCACACCTCGGTACTTTGCCCATCTCTATGACTTCGCATAGGATGGCACCACTTGAGTTGCAGGAACTCAGAGTCAAGCTACAGGAGCTACTGGACAAGGGGTTCATTATACCGAGCACTTCGCCATGGGGCGCTCTGGTTCTATTTGCGAAGAAGAAGGACAAGACCCTTCGACTGTGCATTGACTACCGACAGCTTGAAATTGTAGGTTACGATCAAGAATCTACTCCATTGCCGAGGATTGATGACTTCATTTGATCGCTTAAGAGGAGGCGAGTCTACTCCAAGATAGACCTTCTCGTGACCGTTACAATCGCTTGAGGGTTAGGGAGACAAATATCCCTACATAATGTTCAAGACGCATTACGTGGCACTTGAGTTTACTGATGTCTTTTGATCGACGAATGCGCCAGCGACATCTATAGACATCATTCATAGGGCATTCCAACCCTATCTAGATCACTTTGTCGTAGTCTCGTGGATGACATTTTGATCTACTCCCAATGTAGGGAGCATGAGTAGTCACTCGAGGATTGTATTAATACAGCTTGTCGAGGAGACCATTAGTCAGACGCTCAAGTTCGGTAAGTGCGAGTTTAAGCTTATTGAGGTGAGATTTTTGGGACACGTGGTGTCAGCATCAGGTGTGTCATTGAACCTAGAGAAGGTCGAAGTCGTGATGAGTTGGGAGAGGCCGAATTCAGTCTTCTAGATACATAGTTTCTTGGGATTGGCTGGGTACTACAGAGATCTTATCGAGGATTTCTCCTGTCAAGACTCATGATGAGATCACCCTAAGGAGGTCAAGTTTGAGTGGAATGACCGGTGCGAGAAGGCATTCTAGGAGCTGAAGAGGAGGCTTACTACAAATTTCCTATCTTGATAGTCCCGATAGGACAGGGTAATACAAGTGTATTGTGATGCCTCGAGAATGACCAGATGTTTTGATGCACCGAGGGCAAGGGCTTGTGGTTCCCGACAAATAAGAATCATGAGCACTACCCCACACACAACATGGAGTTAGCGGTCGTAGTCTCACTCTGGAAGATTCTGCCATCACTTATATGGTGAGGAGTTCGAGGTACTTAGACCATAAAAAGTCTCAAGTATATTTCACGCAGCAGACCTTAATGACAGGCAACGCACGGACGGAGTTCCAGAGGATTATGATTTCACTTTTCATTACCATCCCGGGTAAGGCAAATGGTGGCTGATGCACTCAAGAGGAAGTCACGGAGCATTGACTAGTATAGCTTCCCAGAACATATGCTCGAGACTCAAAGGGACGCTGGCACGTACAGCCGTGCCCATGGTACGTCAGAGCTCGTGGCTACACCATCACTGTTGAGCAGAGTGATTGAGTCCTAGGGGCAGGACGCAGAGGTAGTGTCCATCAGGGACTGGGTACAGTCAGGTACTAGTGACGAGGGCTGGACCGTCCACACAGATGGTAGTCTTCGGTATTGAGAACGTAGGTTCCCGCCGGGACCGATTCAGGAAAGGAGATTCTCGTGGAGTTTTGCACGCTCGATTTTTCAGATCCGTGGCACGAAGATGTACCAAGATCTTCATCGCCAGTACTACTGGAGCGGGATGAAGAGACGCGTAGGGGACTTTGTTCGACGATGTTTCACGTGTCAAGAAGTTGTCGAGCACTAGAAGCCAGTGTGGCTACTTCCAACCATCGGGAGGTGACCTGGCAGTGGAAGCGGGAGCACCACGAT
The DNA here is from genome assembly GCA_016808115.1 of Tetrastigma voinierianum. Taxonomy (NCBI): domain Eukaryota; kingdom Viridiplantae; phylum Streptophyta; class Magnoliopsida; order Vitales; family Vitaceae; genus Tetrastigma; species Tetrastigma voinierianum. Next base: position 61,151 of record JAEQBH010001581.1, read on the forward strand.
GGATTTTGTGACCCACTTGCCACGAACACCGTAGGGACATGATGCGGTATGGGTGATAGTGGACCCAGCCACTGGGGTCACACATTTTCTAGCCGCAAGTGTATTTGACCTTCACATTGGTAGAGATTCCGCTTGTACATTCAGAGATAGTCCGCCTACATGGAGTACCAAAGATCCATAGTGTTGATAGAGACCCGAGGTTTACGCACGCACTTTGGAAGAGTTTCCAAAAGGCTAGTGGGTTACCGCCTGACCATGAGTATAGCTTTCCACCCACGGACGGATGGTCAGTCAGAGAGGACTATACAGTGTTAGAGGACATGCCGCAGCATACGCCTGATCATAAGGGTAGCTGGGAAGAGCATTTTCCCTTAGGGGAATTCACCTACAACAACAGTTATCAGGTGAGTATACAGATGGCACCATATGAGGCATTGTATGGGAGGCTATGCAGATCACCGATATGTTGGAGCGAGATGGGAGAGAGCTCCATCATTGGTCCTGATCTGATTAGAGACACCTCCGAGAAGGTGAGCTTAATGAGACAACGTCTTCTCATGGATCGAGCCATGTGGTTTATGGTCGATGTGTACTTTAGACCCCAGAGTTTGAGGCTGGTGATCACGTCTTCTAAAGGTACGCCTAAGAGAGGAGGTGGTCGTTCCTAAGAAGTGAAGCTATCGCCGAGGTTTATTGGGCCATTCGAGATACTCGAGAGGGTAGGTACTGTAGCATGCCGGTTGGATTTACCGCCCAGCATGTCAGGTGTCCACGAGGTATTTCACGCCCTGTGCTTAGGAAGCATACTCCGCATCCATCCCATGCAAAGATCGGGAGATTTAGGGTCGACACTCAACGGACCTTCGAGAGGGACCGTTGGCAGTACGGTGGATACCGGATCGTTTGCGACGTAAGATCGTAAGGCTAGTGAGGGTAATATGGCAGCACCGTGGAGTGCAGAGTCAACAATGGAGCGAGGACACGATGCGCCACCTATCCCTTCTGTTTAGGATGAAGGTACGTGGTTTAGTCGTTTAATATTTAAATGACTAGTTTACATGCATGGTATAGTGCACGTTGCATATGCATGTGAGTTGTTGCGATTGTCCAAAATTTCGGGACGAAATTCTTTTTAAGGAGGGGAGAATGTAAGACCCGAGAAAATTCCAATTTATGAAAAAGGCAACCAGACTTTAAAACTGAAATTTTTCTAGATCTCTGATGACAAAACAAATTTCAATCGTGAATCGTCTTGCTAAACTAGCTACCACGAATTTCATCGACCTCGAGACACCGGAATTCCCGTCTAAGGCATCGTATCTGGGTGCCATGTAAATGGGTTTGAGAGACATGTGATGTGACAAAATTCACCTACTACATTTACTCTTGTGACACATGTTGCAAGATTAGAGAGAGGATGAGATAGAAGGCCGAGATTGTGCCAAGTGTCAAAAATCTAGAATAAGGGACATGATAGGAATTACGAAATGCTAATGATAATAAGACGAAGATGAACAAAGGTCATCTTCCTACTAAGCCCAAAACGTGGAATGAGATGCAACGAGTTATGGGTTTCAGGCTCAGAGAGAGAGGCGTGCCTCTCTCTAGATTTCAAGTCGCTTTGGACCGCCGGTTCTCGATCGAGCAAGAAGCAAAGTCGCTCTACGCGTGAGGGCTACCCGTGACACCGATTCGTGGAGTTCACAACCCCAAGAGGTAGGGATCTTTTTCCTAATGTGATATTCTTCAAGAGCTGTTTATGGTTAGGGATATTCTGAGGCTTGATTTAGCCGTAAATTCAGTCTCAAAACCTTTGAACCGAGTGGAGAAAATCCCAAATTTGGTGGCCGTGAACAGTAACCTGAGGGTTTCACCGTTTATGTGAATAGTGACATGATTTTCTTAGTGTGAAAATGTGTTTTGTAAGTGATTCAAAATGAATTGCTTGTGTTTGCTAATTAGCCCATGTGAGCTAATTTTGGTGTTATTGATGTGAAAATTGAATAACATGATTGTGAGAGTAAATTATGTTAATATATGTATGTGAATTGTATTAGCATAAATTATTTGAATCGACATAATGCATTCCATATGCACTGGGCAGCTCTAGAATATTAGGTGGAGTGCATGACATGAAATGAAACAAAATGAAAATGTCAGAAAGGAATTTCGATGGAAGATTTTCTGGAGAATTGTGTTGGGAGATTGTCCAACAATTCACATCGGAGTGGTTCATGAATTGTTTCGGAGGGTTATCCATCGTATCAGATCGAGGGTTTTGTCGATATTTTATCAAAACTTCGTGGTGTGTTTTCAAGAACAACTAGCTTTGTTTGAAATTGATTATTTACTCGCATATTGGCTTAGGCATGTGAGAGTCAGTGGGGAGACATCAAACTAGTTCAGTAGGTTCATAGGAAATTGCTTAGATATGATTGTTTGCCATGACATGTGCACTTAGGTGAGAGTAACCGGAGTAGAAATTATCACTCTTGGGCTTTGCTTACCTGTATAAGATCACCATTTAGTCTGAGGAGTGTGCACGAGACGGGGCTCCTAGAACGTTTAGAAGCGGGTTGTGGCTTTGGTAGAATTTTGTATGACATGTATTAAATTGTAAATTTTAATATATGTTGAATTCAAGTAATCATAAAACTCTTGAACCATATAATATTGATTGAATATATTTACATTAGTGATGATGCATGAAGCCAGTGGCAGCACACTCATTTTATTCATATTTTGGACCTTATTGGCGGGTCATTGTGGCCCATTTGGGATAGGTTTGTACCTTAGTTAGAGCTCCTTGTACAAAGGAGACTTCTGCCGATTTGTGAGTTGTGTCGAGTTACAGGCATCCGCAGTATTCATGGGTTGATAGGTTGTCAAACGAACCCCGAAATGGGGTGTCTAATATCGGAGGGTTGTCCACAATATATTAGACTTCATATCATTCAATCAATATCAATATCAAAAAACATCTTATCGACAGTGTCCGGATTCAAACCAAGCTTCATTCCTCCCTGCGCATTGGTGATTTTCTCTTCTTACCCTTTACTTTCTTTACACATTTTCTTGGTAGCCAAACACCCCGCCAGTGACATTAAAATCGAGGATGCTTAGCCTAATCTCCCTAATCCTTGAAGGGAAGGCCACTAGGTGTTGTTTAGGTTCTTGCATGTTCTCATGTTCTCATGTTACGCATGTTTGCATTTTAGAATGTTGCTGTGCTGCGATTAAAATCCTCTTAAGCGCCTCTCGCTGTGTGTATTTGGCAAGCTTTTTGGGTTTCATTGGATACTTACCGATCCATTGACTCGATTAGTTATCCTCTGCTGATTATAATGGGTGAGTTTTTTTGAGTGTGTTTTAAGCATTGAGGACATTTTGCCTAATGAAATATCATCTTTCAAAAAGCTCTTGGGGTTGGTTTTAAATTTAAAAAAGAAGATCTATTCGATAAATGACTATATGTCATGCTCCGATCAGAGATGGACAGATATAATGGTTAACCAGAACACTAAGCCTAGTGGCTCGAACTTCAAGGACTCTTTTAACTTTTACTTCATCTATTTCCAAGTTTGCAACCATTCACACCTTTGTTTCCACACCCCTTTTAATCGAGGAAAACACCATTTTGATGCTGCTTTGTAACCTCTCTCTGAGAGAAAACCCATCCACAGTGTTGACCCTAGAGCCGCTATCTTTGCGATGGCTTTGCTCATTCGATGGTGAGTCTAAGGTTATAAATTTTGATTCAGACACTACCTGGATTTGAAGCGAATCGGTGGCGCGATTAAGTTTCCACACAGTGGAAGAGAAAGCGGTGAACTGTGATTCACATCCAGTATTGGTGTTATCTCATTTCTTGTTGATTTTATTGTTTTCCCCACTTGCGGGTTCCAACTGGGATTAAAATTTTCAGCTGCAGGGGTTTGAGACTTCCTTGTGTAGGCAGTTAATATTTTGGATTTGCCTTGATAACCTTTTTTTGTTAATTTGGTTTTGTTGAACAACGCTTGTATTGTGATCATAGCGGTTTTTACCGTGGAATAAAACATATGACGAGTCTGGAGAAATTTAGGGGTGGCGTTGAAAGGTTTGTGAAGTTAGCCTACACACCAATCGAGATGGAGCTCTTTATGGAGCAGCCAGAGTATGGGGGTTCATTTGGGAACCCGATGCCCGTAGATCGATGAGAGTCCTTCATCCAAAAAGTGTGTTACCCTCATGCATAATACCCCCCTACGAGAGGGACGTGGCGGTGAGACCCTATTTGGTGCCCTGGCTCCCAGGCCTTTCATGGTGTGAGCAAATCCATACACGCATATTCGGGATTTTGAGGAAGTTTGCACGACTTTCAAAGGAGGTGCATTTGATATATGGACTTTCTCGTAAAAACTCCTTTTGACACTCAAAGATAAAGCAAATTTGCAACCAATTGTAAGGCTGGATATGAGGCTGGGTTGAGGCTGATGAATTCTTGAAAAGTTCTTGATTACTCATAAAGACCCAGCGGCTGAAGAGGAAGATATACACCTTTGTGACTCTTGATAGTGAAAGATTTTATGAGTCAGGTAGGAAGAAGATCATCCAGGAGACCATCAATGCGATGCCCACACCATGGCTTGATGTATGGATGTTGGTCAACCACTTTTATGATGGAATGTCCCCTGCCATGAAACAACTCTTGAAACCATGTATGGAGGGACTTGTAGCAAAATCTGATAAGTATGGACTTTTTAGACTCGATGGTGAAACTTCCAAAGGATGGGATGAGTAGAATCGAGGAGGTGGAGAGGATGAAACCAACTGATAGAAAGCAGGGGGCATTTCTCTCGGAGGAAATGAAAATGAAAGCAGGCTATCTTTGACTAGAAGAATGGAAGAGCTAAATTGCGAAATCGACATAAATCTGACGATGAACCACAGCACCTCTCAATCATGTTTCAATTGCCAATCCACCAGTCATCAAGGAGATCAATGTCTAATTGCTCCATAATTGAGATTTGATGATGCAAACAAGCAAACATAGATGGATAAAAAGTGACATCCGACCAGTGCTCCATATGGGAATACCTACAATGGACTGGGACATCCTAAAATTTTTATGAGCCAAACCCGACATACTCCCAAAGAGTTTAAGCAGAAACTAAAGCCCCACCCTCGTAAGCACAGCCAAGATTAAGCCGTGGCAATTTGAGACGGGTGGTGGGTCAACTTCGTTGAAGAACGACTGGTGAATGCTCCCGAGCCACATAAGAAATCAGAAGCCTTTGGAAGGTACTTTCAATAAAGATTAGACGACTGCAGTGCTCGATTCTAGGTTATTAATATGATGATGCAAGAAAAAGGAAAATTTCCCTCTAAAAAAAAACAAACTTGGTTACGAGGCTCATACAGTGGGCCAGATTGAATTGAATGAGGTTAAGGCAATTATCACATTGAGGGTGGTAAGGCTACAAGCCATCACGAAGGCGATAGACCCGAGCAGTGTGATCTGAACCGGGGAGGTGGTGATCGAAGCGGATGTTGAGAAATATAAGTTGTCCCACCTTTGTGATCAAAAACTAAAAGAAGGCCGTTAATCGAGCTTAAATTAGAAGTGTTAAGGCAAGTAAAGAATTGACATTCCACTATGACATGATCAAGCGGTCCACTACTTATGCCAAATTTCTAAGGTTGTGCCCCCGGTCAGAGGTTGAACATTGACAGAAAGCCTTTCCTAATGGCGGTGATGCCATTATCCAGTGTAGACTCAGTGAAATGCAAAGATCGGGTTGCCCAGCCATTTCGGTCAATAGGGGCATTCTGTAAAAGCTTCTTCTTTGGATGCAGGGCGATGTGAATCTCCTCACAGTCGATGTGGGCCTTTCGAATTTGGGAACTAAGCCCACCTCAATCACGCTTTCTCTTAACGTAGGTCGATCAAAGAAATCTCTAGGAAATGAGCAGTGGAAGATGTTGAATTCAAGTGGACAAATTTTACTATCGGTAGATCTTGTAGTACTGACCACGGAACCCGATGCGAGGGCCAATTATGTACCTATCATCTTGGGAAGACCATTCTTGGCCACCTCCAATGTAATTATCAATTGAAGGAATGGTGTCATGCAACTCACCTTCAGAAACATGACTTTAGAGCTCAACATCTTCCATCTGAGTAAAAAGCACATGCAGCCAGAAGAAGATGTCCCAGAAGAGGCATGCATCATTGACACCATCCTGGAGGAACAAGCTGATCAACATGGTATGCTGGATATACTAGATGAAGAGTTGACTAAGTGTGCAGAAGAACAGGAGGAAGTTAACATGAAATCCGTACAGGGATATTGGAGAAGAAGAAATGAAATGTTGCCATTGGTGTGGGAGGAGGAAATCGGTGAGCCCAGGAAAAAGATCTCAAGCCTGCACATGGAGGCTGAAGTATACTTATTTGGAAGATCATGAAACAGTGCCAGGTGGTCATTTCAAGCCCCTTGCTCGGCCACTTGCACGGGAAGATGCTTCTTTGCAAGTCCTCAAGCGAACAAAGCCCTTGGATGGAGAATATCGATTTGGAGGGCTTCATTAGCCCGGCTGTCTGCACCACCACCATACCACCACATACTTAGAGGAGGAGGCAAAGTCGGTGAGGCAACTGAAGAAGCTGAACCCACATATCGCGAGAGAGAGTGGTTGAAGCGAAGTCTTAAAGCTGCTTTGAAATTTCGGCATCATATACCCCATATCGAGACGGCACACAGGTGAGTCAGTGAGTAGTACCTAGAAATCGAGGCATAACCACGGTGCGTAATGAGAAAGGAGAGGAGATACCCCGCTCGCGCTGCTACGGGGTGGAGGGTATGCATAGATTATCACAGGTTAAGCCAGTGCACGGAATCCACTTTCCTCTTCCATTTATGGATCAGGCGCTTGAGAGGATTTTGGTTACCCCTTTTATTGTTTTCACGGATGGTTATTAGGATATTTCCATCGAGACGGCTATGAGAGGATCGGGGAAAAGACAACTTTCACTGTCCGTTTGGCGCGTATGCATGCAAGGATGCCCTTTGGCCTTTTGATTAGGTACCCACGGTGGGGTGATCGAGTCCAACAAAATTTGTTTCCTATTTTCCTCCCTCTCTTGTCGTAGTCAAGCTACGTAGTATAGCGGTCTGAGGTCGAACACGGGGATGGGTTTTCATCCTAGATGATTTATATCATGGTTGAAATGGTGAGGCTTTCTTTTGGATTTTGGATTTGCATTAAAAAGAATTGTGGGTGTTGGGGTCGCTAGGGTGCTTGAAATAGCTTGAAATAGTGTGAGAGGGAGACAGAGGCTTGGGTCACTAGCTTGATAAAATGGGGTTATATAGGTGTCCTCGGGTTATTTCCTCGCATTAGGGCAATGGCATATAGTCATTGCCAAAAATAGGATCTTGTTTAGCTTTAAACCAACCCTTAAAAACACTCTATTTGAGCCAAAACACTGCCCAGGCATTTAATGTTCCAACGAGTTTAGAGAAGAATCACCATTTAACCTAATTTCGGTGGCTCGTAAATGGCATCTAAAAGAATGTCGGTGTATCTCATTAAGAATACATTGAACACTAAAAAGCATGACAAGTATGACGAAAAAAACATTAAATAGCATTAAACCTAGTTTTGAAGGTTTGGAACAATAAATACGATTGCACATTTCATTTAAGCGAGGCCACACATGACTACCATTAACCAACCTGGCAACCCTCCTCTTCAAGGCTTTGAGCTTGAGCATCCCATGAAGTTGCCATCCTAAAGGGGTGTTTGGCGCGAAAAATGAGAGAGAAGAGAGAAAAGCGTAACCTAATACAAAGTATGAGTGAAAGCTTGAATGAGAAGTTAGGGTTACAAATTGTCATAAGGTGGCTTATATAGCCATACAAGAGGTGTGAAATACCAAAAATACCAAAAATATATGATTACATTAGGGGCAAAATGGGAATTACACAAAACGGAGTCGTTTGGATCAAAATCAGAGGGGGAACAATTTCGCTATGCATAGTGAATTTCGCTATCATAGCAAAATTTCGCTATCATAGCGAAAATCTGAGGCATAGAGAAAATTCAAATTTTAAATTTAGCCATGATGATCTGGTATGCACGATAATTTTCGCTATGATAGCGGCTGATGCATAAATTTCAGCGAGAGATTGCGAAATTTTCGCTATGGTTGCGAAATTTTGCAATCCTTGCAAATTTTATTTATGCCATAACGAAAATCTACCTCCTGCATTGCCTTCTACATCAGCTCGACATCCATTTCTTGGTTCCACTTGACATTTTGCTATCTCGACAGTGAAATCGCGAAATTCATATGAACATGGCATACATCGGCGCAATACGAGCGAGCTTGAGTATTGGGTGAGGCTCCCCAACACCAAAACTACCAAAAACAACCTCGAAACAATATCGATAGTACTTAATGGTTTGCACATGTCAATTGGCCATTGCATGATTAGTACGCAGCGCTCAAAACCTATCTTAAATAGGACTCCAAAATAGCACTTTGGGTACTAATCCCCTTTATGTGCTGCCACATTATGTGTATATTTTGTGATTTGATTGACGCATTATGGAGGTTTACATGGGCGATATCACAATCTATGGAAAATTTGAGAAGTGACTATTCAGCTTTGGAAACCATCACCTTGCAGTGCATAGAAAAACCTAGTGTTGAATTGGGAGAAATGCCATTTATGGCGAGGCATTGTATTGGGGCATATCATTTCGAGGAAAAAGGGTTGGGGATTGTCCTTGAGATTGACTTAGTTTCCAAAGCGCCTCCGCCCCACGAATGTTAAAATGCAGGGCGGTTTTTGGGGCATGCGGGTTTCTCGGAGGTTCATACGGGACTTCTCGAAAATTGTAGAGCCACTTTATAGCTTCTTGAAAGATGCTACGTTTGAATGGGATTGGAATGTCAACAAAGGTTTGAAGAACCGAGACTCATTTAACCACCACGATAGTGAGCCCCTGGCAGCGAGTTACCTTTAAGGTTATGTGTGATATGATGACCTGTATTGTGAATAGATCCTTGGACAAAGAACATAAGGAAAACCTTATGTGGTTTACTATGCTAGTAAAACACTGAATGAAGCTTAGAGGAATTACACTACCACTGAGAAAGAATTATTGGCAATAGTTTATGCCCTGGATAAGTTTCGTGCTTATTAGTTAAGGGCATAAATAATTATCTTCACGAACCATTCAGCTTTGAAATATCTGGTCACTAAGCAAAATTCCAAGGCTAGACTTATCAGGTGGGTCCTCTTACTACAGGAATTCAGCACAAATTCGCGGGATAAAAGGGGTAGAAAATGTTGTTCAAGCGATCCTTTATCCGGTTAACCATGGCACCGCGACACACGCAACCTCGATCTTTTGGCGAATTCCCGGAGAGTCTCTATGACCCGTGGGCCGGTGCTCACAGTTCGCCGCATAGCCAATTTTTTAATGCTTGGGGGGAGTTACTTGACAAAATGGAAGAAAACACAGACGAAATTCTTCCATCTGAAAATCATTCCTCACTAACTTTGGGATGAGCCACTATTTATTCAAATATTGTCTTGATCGAGATAATCGAAGGTGTGTTAGGAGGAAGCAGTGGGATACTGGCCCGGCTGCCATGACGGTGCTGCGTACGTTCGCTTCTAAGCGACAGTGAAGGTCTTTGCGAGGTTTCTATTAGCCCATCTTTATTTGAGATGCCTATGCCATATGCAAGCGATTAGCGATGATGCGAGTTGGGAAGAATCTCTACATTTGTCATATGATTCACTTGAATCCTGTGTAGTGCATTGGAGTTGTTGGCCGTTTGGGGCATCGACTCATGGGACCATTTCCCACCTCCTTCGGGTATATTTACATCCTCGTTGGAGTCGACTATGTGTCAAAATGGGTGGAAGGTCAAGGTGTAGGCGACGGACCACAAGGCCAGGTGTTGAAATTCTTGAGAAAGAGAACATTTTCTCCGATTTGGAGTCCCAGCCATGTCGGTGATGAGGTTCACATTACGAAACAAAACCTTTGAAAGTCTCCTATCGAAGTATGGTGTCAAGCACAAAGTGGCCACCCCTTACCATCCTCAGACCAGTGGCCAAGTAGAGGCTGTGACGGGAAATCAGACTATATTGATGTAAGTGGTGAGCTGGCTTGAGGCAGTTGAGCATCTCGAAACTTCTAGATTCACTTATGGGCATATGGAAACGTCTGAAGATATTCTTGGAATGTCCCTGTCGTCTAGTTTATGGCAAGGCACGCCACTTACTGTGGAAATTAAATACCTGAGGCATGGTGGGTAAATTTGAATATGGACATGGGAAGAGCGGGCCTTAAGAGACTCCTTGATCTCGATGAGTTAGAAGAACTTCGAGAATGGCCTTTACTTCAATTCAAAAAATGCAAGAATGAGTGTGAAGAGTGGCATGATCTGCTCATAACCTGGAAGAACTTCAGTCAGGGGGACCAAGTCCTACTCTATGACTCTAAACTCCACCTCTTTCCAGGCAAGCTCAAATCAAGATGGACTGGACCATTCATTGTTCAGCGACCTTTTGATGGCACCATTAGACTGCTTTCGTCAGGAATGATAGCGAATATTCAAGGTCGATGGACGGAGGGTGAAGCCTATGTTGACCGGCCAGTGCAGACGGGAGGAAATTCTCTTACGGACCCTCCTTGAGGCTGGATTATGCATTTAGGAGTGGTTCCTACAGTGTCTCAGAAGCCACCAATTTAATTACTTAGTCTTGTTTAAAGTTCCATTTTGCTAATAGTCTAGTTATAGTCATTAAGGTGACTTGTTTTTCTATGTTTTGCGGTTCACGGCGGCATCCGGCCACTTCGCCCCATGACTTACCTCGGCTACGAGGTGGATGAGTATCTCCGACCAACGATTGAGAGTACCACTTCCTCACTTCTTTCTTGTTCCATTGTCGGGATAGTTAGTGTGTTGACGATGTTCCTCTCTTGGTTATAGTTTTACTTGTACTTCATGCCCGGAAAAGCCCTTTTTGTGTTTATATAGAGGCTTTAACATTTACTTAATTTGCAAAAAGTCGAAAGAGTGTAAAATTATATGACATATAAATACAAATATATTTTCCTCTTTTTTTTCTCATTTTGACCATATATATTTTGTGAATTTTGCCTTCGTAATTGAAAGGTAGATATTATCATAAATTCCCAGTGCTAAGAATAGGTTTCAACTCATTGATGGTTTTAGATGATTGATGATACTAGTAATCTTGCAATCTTCACTTTGCTCATGCACCATGAATTCACATGGTTTTCGCCCGATGATTGAAGGCACGCGCTATACACTCTTGCTTTACCAAACTAGCGCCAGCGTTGACTAAGCCGATTGGTTTAACGCGCGGGGCGTGGTGCTGAAGAAAAGTAACGAAAAAGATAAATAACGCGCGTACGCCCGACGATGGATCAGAACATGCCAGTGAATCTTCAAACGCGCTGATGCCTAGCCCGGCGGTTGAGATCGACTTTAATATCGCCACGTGGATGGATGGGCGAGATTTTAGCGATTGCCGATCGTTGGATTCTCAAAATCGTTAAATCGGGTGAAACGAAATTAATGGTGAAAGATCTTCGACGGTGCTAACGCCATTGATTGAAGTCGCCAGATTGGATCGTGCGGTTTTGATGAAATCGATTGCCGAAGTGCCTCTGATGTTAAATATTAAATCAGTGAAGCGAATCATTAGTTGTTGGCATGTCGGTTTTGTGGTTGGTTGAGAACGTTTTAAACCAATGGTTTGGCGAATAGTCAAAGCGCCAGTTGGTGGGACCAGGTGATTCGCCCAGATAGATGTTTACCAGTGAATGATTCTATATGGCATTTGTTCTCCCAACTTGGTTTTTATACAGAGTCCCAATTTATCATACTAAAGGTTAGACATGAATTGCATATACCTTTTGAACAGACAATACATTTTTGGCAAAAACATATCTTGCACGATCTACCTTCTTTTTATCATTGCTAAGGGACTAGCAATATCTCGGTTGGGGGGAGTGATTAGTACCCAAATATTGCAATATTGAACCTTGTTTGTGGGTTTTATGCGCTTTGTGTACCTTCAATCGACTTGACTTCTTCGGTGTTACATTGGGATCCCGACTTTGCTACTGATCATATTTTGTAGCTATTTTGGTAGTTTTGTAGGTCAAATGCCTCATGATTCCTCAATTTGACTCGAACACATTGAACCTGAGCTGAATTTGAAGACTCATGATCAAATCAGTGGAAATTCGGAGCAAATTTATTATAGATTGTAGAAGCAAAGTGTCGAAATTTTGGGGGTTGCAAAAAATTTGTAACTGGGGTATTCGCGACTGCGAGATTTAGCGAGGTTGCAATTTTACTAATCTACTTGTTCTTTGCTACGTACACGGCCACTGTTATCCAGCTTTTTTGATCCACTTGTTGGTGGTTTTATCTGTACACTTTTGTAATTTTGATTCTTTAATACACTTTTGTAATTTCCTCTTTACTAAGCCTATAAGCTGTGTCGAAACATCTTATCATTCAATCCGATCAATCAGCGTAAAAGCTTCCTTCCTCACTGCTTGTTGGTGATTTTCTCTTCTTCCCCACTTTACTTTCTTGCATTTTCTTGGTAGCGAAACACCCTTGATGATGACAAATAAAGGGATGCTTGGCTAATCTCACGATCCTTGAAGGTAAGGCCACTAGGTGTTGTTTTAGGTTTAGCTGCATGTTCTCATATTCTTGCATGTTTGCATTTTAGAGGTATTTGTGCTGTTTTCACGAGGTTAAATCTCTTAAGCATACTCTCTTTAATGTGTATTTGGCAGCTTTTTTGGGTTCATTGGATACTTTCACTAGATCCATTGAAGCTCAGTTAGTGTCTCACATGGTGCTCGTGGGGTAGGTTTTGAGATGTGTTTTTAGCTGACGGGACATTTTGCTAATGAAATGTCATAACCAAAGGAAATATACTTAAGTTTGGGTTTAAAAATTTAAAGAATATCTTGGGTTCGGGAAATGACTACTTAATAATGTCCATTGCTCCCAAATGCGAGAGATGAACATAGAGTACATGTTAGTTAACAGAACACAAAGCCTAGTGGCCTGAGACTTGAGTTTCTCTTTCCCAGCTTTTACTTGACTATTTCGGTTTGCAACCATTCACACAGCATTTTCCACACACCCGCACCCAATCAGGAGAAAACACCATTTGATGCTGTAACCCCTCTCTCTCGAAAGCCCATCCTGGCCGACCCTAGAGCCACTATCTTTGCGACAGCTTTGCTCTACGTCGATGATAGGAATCTGAGTTATAAATTTTGTTGATTTCGGACGCCTACCTAAATTTGAAACAAATCACTAAGCTACTCTCCCCCGACCAAACTCTTGCCTTGTGTGATGATGACGTATGTACTTCTAAATAGACACGGTTCCACTCTTATTTTACACTTCTATTGCATTGGAGGGTGCAATGTTGAGAACTCGACTTCACCAAAGTCCGTGTAACGGGGATCCACCGATGACTCCCAACCAACTAAGGTTTAGGGCAACAAGTCAAAAGGATCTTTCGACCACTAACTCTATAGGTTTCACCCCGGACTTCGAATGATTTCGAGAATCCAGCACCTACAACTCGCTAACTCCATTCATCTATCCATGTAATGAGCATTAAGTCGGTGGCTCCCAACAAGTTGGTTTAGGGCACCAGACTTTAAAACTAAATAGTAGACCTCGAATGTGCTCAGGGCTTCGAGCCCAGCGTTAAACTTTTCTAATTTCTTTTCATTTGCTTTCTTTCTCTATTGGAAGACACTTCATTGGCATTCATTCATAGAACTTTAACCTATTATAAGTGGTGAGCAGTACAGGTCGGTTTTGCAAAGTAAGGGTATCACGGCTTCTCGGCTATTGATGGCGCGTGCCTTGTGATTAGTAAGGTGGATGAAAGGTTGAATGCTCGGGGGATTTCAACTAACCATCTACTTAATCATGCATGGAACTTTTCTAGCGTGATGGTAGCATACAGTGCTTGACTTTTCAACTACGGAAGGCGAACCACAAAATAGGGGCAAAAATGATTTGCAAGAATAACAATATGATATATAATGGTTGCACTCTTTTAAAAATTTCAGCACCAAAATGAAGTACTCACAAGAAAGCCATTCACTACAAAAAATGGGCTGCTGGCAGTGTTAAAACAAAACTAAGAGTCCAATAGTATGGGCATCACTTCAACACTAACTCTCCCCAAACTAAGTATGCCATTATCCGTAATGGGTATGGGTGGAAGTTAGTGGAGAGTGGCTACCTCCTGATGGTAATTTGATAACTCGGCTGGGGCGGTGCTGTGGGTGGGCGTCATTTGCTTGTACCAACACATCGAGATCTACAAAGGGCTGGTGGTGGAGGAGGCTGATCCTCACAGGGAGGGGTAGTTGAGTGGCGGGGGCGTAAGGAGGCTGGGGGCCCATGTGACCACAGATTTGCATGAGGGATGCTTGATTCTATCTTTGGGAATGGCAGAAGTATGAGCCATGGTTGCCTCGGTCTGAGTCATCCTGCTCTGCTTGAGGGGTGGCATAGGAGAGTTTGCAAATGAAGCGTAATGGCGGAGAATGTGGGCACTCCATGATGGTCGAAAGTGCACAGTGGATATGGTGTGTCTTTGTTGAGGTGGCCTTGAGAGGTGCTTTCGGCCCGACTATGTCTGTGGCTGATGGGCATAGGGGTCGTGGTCTAAGGATAGAGACACTTAGGAGCCAGAGAGTGCCCCGGAGCTATGGTAGGTGGAATTTGGAGGCGATGCCGAAATTGAAGAGATGGAGGCCAGGGCTCCCTCGATGCTCAGCTACGAGTGGGTCCTCGAGTGGAATCTCAGTGATGGTGGTCTCGTCTGGGCTCCCGGGCGGAAGATGAAGGCCACGAGGCATATTTGCCACCAATCGATAATGGAGTGGCCTCACGGCCTTGAGGATGTTGTCGGAGCTCTTAAAGAGACCGATGTGCTCGGCACTGGCATAGAAGTCATGGAAATAGGAGAGGCATGGACTCAGCACGCGGAAAACTCCGTGATTGGACTATCCTGAAATGGAACCGGGACGATCATGTCCCGGTCAATTGGTGGCAGAAGCCCTCTGAAATACGATATAAGGCCTCCAAAATAGCTCCTCTCCTCTTAACGATGTGCTGGAGCGGGAACAAATTATACTTCAAAATGTGGTATATTAAAATCATACCTGCGGGAGGTGACGCCTGAATAATATAGTCCCACCAGTAGCGTCCATGGAGAGAAGCCAGACCATCTCCTTGGTCGAGGGATAAGGCCACTGTCTATAGTCGGCTATGTTGACGAGGACCACTGGGAGAGCAGCTGTGATGTCGGAGGCCCAAAGTATCCTTGGCCGGCCGTCGATGGAAAAATGCAGAGCAGTCGGGTTGGCCTCTCGCCTAGGCATCATCATGTGATAAAACTCGTGTATCGAGGATAAAAATATCGGCGGCATCGCCAGAAAGGCTCGGATGGTATCTACGCACGAGGAGCATGGAGTCTCGGGCTCGGGTCCTCGGTAAATCTTTGGGAATCGTGATAAACCTCCCCTTGCAAATCTCTCCGTGCGATCCAACATTCCCGGGATAGTGCCGTGCGATAAAACCGCCTAATAATGATCACGGGGCTCGGTAATGCGATAAGGTGGTGAGGAGTGGCGCTGGGGTCTCGAGGTGGAGCTGACTCCCTGGGCCTGAAGTCGGAGGAACGCTGTAAGGCGGTGGGGCCCTCGGGCCTGGCTGGAGTGCGATCGACGGAGTGGGGCCCGACTCTGGTATGATGTCTCCTGCAGGCGGGGCCACGGAGGGATGAGCTCACCGGCCCGGCGGCCTTTGCCTTACGAAGCGGGGGTAGGGGACGTGGTGGCGGCGATTCTTTGGGGGTGCGACAATTGTTGGGCCAGGGGCAGTCGGGGTCTGTTTGGGACGGCGGGCGTGCGTGGCACTCGTCGGCGGTGACGGATGCTCCTGGAGTGGAGGTGCGGGCAGGGGGAGGGGAGGTCCTGTGCACCCACGGCTAGAAGGAATGAGCCCCACGAGTCTTCGCCATTGTTGGGCTTGGAGGAGATCAAATTTGAGAGGGAGAAGGGAGTTTCAGAAACTAGGAGGTGAAAGGTGAAATGAAAATGAAGGAGAAAAGGGGTTTATACGGGGTTGGGGTAGGTGGAAGACATGGACAATTAATGCTCATTTAGTGACCATTAATTGGATGGTTCAAATTATAGAAATTTATTGCGGGAGGCGTGGCTTGAAAGAGTTGAGGTAAGCGGAGAGTTGAAGGTGGGTGACGATGATTAGTGTTGCGAATGCCAATTTTCGCACTGCGAAATTTCGGACCCTGCGAAATTTTGCAGGTTACGAAAATTTCACAACTTGGGAAATTCAGGCAAAGTGAGTTTCCCCGGCCTTTGGAACACTGCAATGACACAAGACCAAAAATTATGAGAAGATAAGCTTGAAAATGAGAAAATTTAAAAAAATTGAAAATTTAAGGATATTAAAGAAAATCCTAATTTATAACTTGAAATAATGTAAAGCAAAAACTTTATCAAAATTTGGATTGGTTTCCAAGTTCTACGGGAACCACTCCGTGTGCAGCGAGAGGTTTCATGGAACCCGGTAGGAGCTCTCCGCCTGCGGTGAGGTGTGTGAGGTGAGTTGACCTACGCCAGCTGTTTTAAACATCTACTCTCTGGTGGTGTTGGTGGGATGACTGATGCAGAAGATTCTTCAATAATTGCTTCTTTGTTTTTTGTTAATTCTTCCTGCAGTTCTTGGGTACTGTGTTTTCCTACTCTGGTACCACTCGAGCGGACTTCATACGATTTACGCCTCATCCTCTCTTGGCGATGATTGTTGCTCGGGTGAAAAATGTTGAGCTCGGGGTCGTAGTGTTCTAGAAGGTGTTGCATGACTCCATTCGGCTTGATTGATTATGGCATTAGATGTGGCCATGGCCTCCCAAGTATGATGGGCACTGGTTAATGCCCTCACACCACTAGCTTCTGTGTCAGAACCACGGAAATCCAGGATAGTAGAATTTGTCTACCTTCACCAAGACATCCTCAAGCTATTCCCTTTGGTATTTTAAGCGATCGTCAGCTAAGGATAGGGTGATGTTGGTAGGCTGCGGCTCCCCCGAACTGACTTCTTATACGCGGGTATGGCGGTGGAGTTGACAACGGCTCAGATCCGATGTAGTGCCTTGTCTATACGAGATCCGCCCGTGCGGCGAGATGGTGGGATCCACGGATTTGTATTTCACTAAAGTTTTGCACTGGATGATAAAGATGACTTGTTCAGTCAGGAAGGCCCTCTTGTCAATGCCCAACCCTTTCTTAATTGTGCATAGGTCCTTTAGAAATTTAGCATAGGTTGGTACTTGTTTGATCATGTCTAGTAGCGGGATGTTCACTTTTACCTGCCTTAGCACTTCCAAGATGCTTGCATGTTTGGAGGCCTTCTTTTTGTCTCTCAGTGCTTGGGGAAATGGAGGAGGTATGCTTTGCTTCATCGAATCTTCTTTGATGAATATGTGCTGCGCTCGCTACTTCTTCTTCTCTGGTCTCTTGTGAGTTGGGCATTAATTTACTTGATTTACATGCACCAATCCTCAAGGTGATAATAGCTAGACTTCATCATTTCGTGCGGGCTCAGCATAGCTTAGTTCATGCACTTCCCTAGGATTAGGCCGGTGTTTGGAAGGAATCTCCCTTGTCACTGCACTGTGGCGATTGGTCATTTCTTGTGTGCAATTATCAATTTTCTGATTGAGGCTTTTGTGAAGCCCATCAATTCTTTTGTTCATGGAGCTTTCTACATTTTCTATTCTTTGATTCAACTGAGCATTAATAGTTTTCTGCTCCTCTACAAAATTCTCCACCACCTTGCTCAAATTCATTATAACTTTGTTCTCTTTTGGAGAAGAAGAGGAGAGGTGGTTCTTCTTCTTGTGCACTGGGGAACATCTGTTTGGAGGTTTAGGCTTCAGAGAGGTTGGGGTGGTTCTTCGGGTGGGATTATAGGTGTTTCCATCTTGGGCATCGGTAGTGGCCCTACTTTGGCCACGACATTGCATTTTCAACCGTCGAATCCCTTGCGGGGAGAAATTGGACAATGCTTTTCTAGTGACTTGATGGATTGGCAAGTGAAGCATGGTTGGAGGGCCGCAGTAATTGATCCTTTGCTCGTACCTCCTGGCGATTTCTATTTCAGTTCTTCCATCCTTGGTCGAGGTGGACAACAGCCTTTAGTTCACATCCTCTGACGGCGATATATGCCTCCTCTTTGGTTTTATATTAGCCCGTTCTCTGCCTCCTTGGGTTATTTCATCCATCGCGGAGGTCTCGGCCCGACATATAGTTAAGGAAATTAGCGAAGCCATCCCGGATTCTTCTTGAAGTCCCCTCCGCTTTATGGTCTCGGAAGTTGTTTCATGAGGAGGGACATTCCATCGTAGAAGTGGTTTACCGACATCCGGTATCAAATCATGGTGTGGCGTACATTGATAGTTTCAAAGATATATTTTCAGCCACTTGATAAAGTTTTGGTGTCATAATTTCAAAGGTGTAGATTTGCCTCTTCAAATTGTTGGTCTTGTGTGCCTTTGAAAAACTTCGCCGAAGTACGCTGCGCTCGCGGCTCTTGATGGTCCTTGGCCTTAGTGAATTAAGCCAAATTTTGGCTTTGTCTTTGAGGGTTAAAGGGAAAGCTTTCAACTTTAGTAGCTTCCATGTCGGTTGCACCCTCTTTGAAAGTTATGCAAACTTCCTCAAAATCCCGGATGTGTGTGTATGGATTTTCATTTTCCATACCATGATAAGTTAGGAGCAAGGGAACTAGATAAGGCCTCACTACCACTTCCTCAGCAAGAGGTATAATGCATGAGGGTGCACTCACCCTTGGTGGGTGTATGTGATCCATCATTGATCTGTAGGCATTGGAGCTCCCCGGACCCCACCGGTGGCTCTAGCGCTCTTCGGTGGGGTCTCCCATCCGGTTGGTGTGCAAGCGATTTCACAGCCTTGTTCGGCGAAGCACTTAGCCTTTCGATATGCTTACAGGTGTTTACGTCACCTTGCATAGGCGCTATGAATCTGACACAAGCAGAAACCCATGAAAACAAAATTTACCCCAAGGGTTAAAGTTGGCTAAAATCAAAGCAGCTTAGTTTGCACAGTAAAATTTTCAAACTCTCCTGTAGTGAACTGCAAGTGGGGAAAAATGGTAAAATAAAAAAGAAATGAGAATTCACCAATACTTGAGAATTCGGCAACGGCGCCATTTGATTTGTTATGGCCAAGTAGATGTATCGGAATCAACAAAACTTATATCCTAAATCACTCTCTGTGTGGCTACTACGATATGTGAGTTTGAGGGTCGAACTGAGGTGGGTTTTCTTACGTGAGACAGGATTGAGTAGATTGAAAATGGTGTTTTCTCTTTAGTTTTAAGGTTTTATTAGCAGTGTGAGAGAATGGATGAAAGCGGAAATAAATCGAAATAAAGTGGAAGATAACTCATGAAGTCTCGGGCCCCTTTGGGTTAGGGTTATAGGGCATCGACTTGTCCTCGGGTCTTTTTCGCATTGGGAGGATGACATATAGTCATTTCGAAGCCCAGGATCTTCATTTAGCTTTAAAGCCTAAACCCTAAAAGTTTTCCTCTTGAAAAATGGCATTTAATGAATAGAAATGCTCCCCAACCGATCGAGAACCACCTCTAAACCTAAAGCGTATTAACTAATAGAGACGACTAACTCGGTATGGTGGATGCAGTGATAGTATCCATTGAACCCAAAAAGCTTGCCAAATACACGTTAGAGAGAGCATGCCTAAGAGATTTAACCTAAGGTGAGAAGCAGGAACTCAAATACCCTTAAATGCAAACATGAAAAGCATGAGAACATGCAGCTTGCCTCAAAACTAACACCCAGTGGCCTTCCCCTTCAAGGATGTGGAGGTTTTTGGCCCAGAAACATCACTGGTTATCATCATTAAAAGGGTGTTGTTTGGCTAGTGAAAAATGCAAGAAAGTGAAGGAAAGGGAGAGAAAATCCTGAAGCCAGTAGGGGAGAGAAGCTTCTTGCTTGATTTTAATTATTGATTAATGGGTGAAAAGATTTGATTGATGTTACAAGCAGAGTGAGCTTATATAGGTACTCAATACCAAAAATTACAAAATATTAAAGGAACCAAGAATTACATCAAGGGTAGATTGGTGTAAGCCAAGCAGCGGGTCAAAAAGCGGTCAACCGGCGGGTGCTGGGAACCTTTGTTGCGAAACCGCAACCACTGCCGAATTTTCAGCTGAAACTCTCCTTCTCTTGGCTTATTTTTGCGCAAAATTTCCCTCCTATGGATAATCACATGCATCTTCGGGTCGTCTCGGGTTCATCGTGTTTGAATCGAATTGAAGATAATGATTAGATGCCACGATAGGAATTGATCGAGATCAACAATATTTGTTTCCTATACTCCTCACTAGTAGTCAAACTCACTAACGATATAGCGATCTAGGGTCGAACACGGGGATGGGTTTTCATCCCACGAATGATTAACATTAATTTGAAAATGGTGAGACTTTTGTTTAAGTTTTGGATTTTGTTAAAAGCAGGGGGTTAGTTTGTTCTTGGATAATGAAATAGCTTAAAGCGAAAGTGTGAAATGGTAACCTTGAAGGCTTAGGTCACTAACGATAACATGGGGGTATTAAAAGTGTACCGGGTTATTTCTCACATTAGGAGCTTATGACATATAGTCGCTTGGCAGGATCTTTGTTTAGCTATAAACCTAACTAGAACCACTCCACATTTGAGTCGATCAAATACTAAGCATTCAATAATCCCGATCAGTTTAAAACCCTAGCATTTAACCTCATTTCAATGGCTTTCGTAAATGACATCTAAAGAATCGGTGCATCTAACATTAAGTCTGCTGAACCTAAGCATGTGATGTCTGACGAAAGGAAAGACATTAAATAACATTAAACCCCTAGTTTGGAAAGTTTGGAGCCATAAATGCGAATTACACGTATCATTTAAAGCATGAGGACAACTGCGTGGCCCACTAGCCAAGCTAGCAACCCTAAATCTTCAAGGGCTTGAAACATCCCTTGAGTTGTCTAAATCCTCGAGGGGTGTGTTTGGCCTTAGAGAAAAAGAGAAAGAGGAGAGAAAGAAACGAAATAAAACCTAAAATGAAAAATTTGCGGGGAAACTTGCATAAAATGGAAAAGTTAGGGTTACAAAAGTTTGTAGGGAGCTTATATAGTCCCAGCGATGTGTGAAATGACAAAAGGCCTAAAATATGAGGTGATAGGAGACAAAATGGTAATTAATCAAAACGTGGTCGTTTGGAATCAAAACATCAAAGCAAGAGGCGACAATTTAGCATGGGGAATTTCTCTAAGCTAGAAAATCTGAGAATAGAAAATCAAAATTTTACGCAATGAGCGATAATTTTGCTAGAAATTTATGAAATTTCGCTAGCTTAGCGAAAATTTTGCATAGCGAAATTTTCGCTAGGATTGCGAAAAATTTCACTATGATTAAATTTTCGCCAATCCTCTTCATTCATGATGCATAATGAAATAAGTTTCCTCTGTTTTGCCTTGCATCATCCTTTCATTAATTCCACTTCACATTTCTTCATTTTGGTTGGTGAAATCAACGTGAATCCTCATTGCATTCGGCGCGACTTGACATCGAACTTGGGGGTATTAGTTTGAAGCTCGCAAAAACACCAAAGTGCAAAGAAACAAACTCGAAATGGGATCGATTAGTACTAAGTGGACGCACATGTCAATTGAAACCGAATTCATATGATTAGTGCGCAAAAAGCACTCAAACCTATCTTGAATGGGACTCAAAATAGCACTTTTTGGGCACTAATCGGATAATAGGGCATTTAGCCCTTAGAAACTACTAAAAACTAAGCTACAAAATGTGATCGATATAAGCGGGACCTGATGTATCAATTGAGTTATTTCAAGTTGATTAGTACACAAAAAGTCCTTAAAACCTGCATTATACAGGGCTCAAAATAGCACTATTTGGGTACTAATCAGAAGCCCATGTAATTTTTGGTTCAAAGAGTTCTCCATAGTATGAATTCTTTGCCTTAATTGGGCATTGAATGTCTCCTGCTCTTCCACAACGTCACCCACCAGCTTGGTGAGGTTCAGTATTGCTTGCTCAACTGAAGACGTTAACTGTGGTAGTTGTGGTGGTTGAGGAGTTGAACAATAATATGGAGAAGCAGGAGGTGAATACTGTGGAGTCTTGGTTCCCATGAGGAATTTGTGTGGTTCCCCCAACTAGGGTTGTATGTACTGCCATGTGGTGCATTAGTTGGGGGAACACTGCAGAAGGGTGCACTCATCCATGCAGGGTTTCTATAGTCCCTCATGGACCTATATGCATTAGGATTTCTCTCCACTGGGTACTGACCGTGTTGCTCTCCCCCTAAGTATTCCATTTGGTTAAAACTAATACTCAATTCCGAATTGCACTCTTGTAGAACACTGACTTTGGTCAACCTGCTCTCAGAATTCCTTACCCATTGGAACATGGATTCCTGCAACAAAAACAGGGCAAACACCCAACGACCAAGAAACAATCCTACCTAAAAGGTTAGGGTTACCTAAAAAAAAATAAACTGTGACTGAAACTAAGAAGACTAACAGTAAAATATATACGAAAAAAAATGATAAAAGAAATTCACCAGGACTTGTGATGAGAATCACAAGTGTTCATCAGGTCATCATTTGAACTTAGGCACCATCCCCGCCAACGACGCCATTTAATTCGTGCCACTGTAGGTATGCGGAATCAAAAAAATTTATAACCTAAAACTCCTCACTGCTTGGTAGCAAAGCTCTTTGCGGTATGGTCTTTTTAGGGTCGGTCTGAGGATGGGTTTTCTTCGCCTGAAATGATTTGCGATGGAGTTGAAATAAGGTGAATTTGTTTTGGATTTTAAGGTTTGATGAAAACAGTGAGGTTTCGTAGGTTGAAAACAGGAAATAAAATAAATAAAATGTAAAATAGAACCCCTTGAAGTGTTAGGTCACTAGGGTTGGATTCTGCAGGAGCAGCGGGGGCTCAGGTCCTTTCCTCGCGTTGGGGAGGATGACCTATAGTCATCTCCAGAAACAGATCTTCATTTAGCTATAAAACCTAACCCTTAATAATCATCCTTTGAAAAATGGTATTCATTGAGCATCAGTGGTCTCCGACAGTGAATGCTGGTCTCACAACTCACCTTACAATGATTAATAGAGGTAACTAATGAATCTCGGTGGATCTAGCGGTAAGCATCCACCGACCTAAAAAGATTACGAATACGGTCATTGGGTGAATCTAGGGATCCTAAACCCTAGGGTTCAAAACCTAAAGCGCGGTGGTACTGCGACGAAACATGAAACCCTCTAGTAGCCTTAAGATCTTGTATCCAGTAGCCTCCCACTTCAAGGAGGAAAGGGTTTTAGCCGCTCATCCTCCGAGTTGTCATCCTCGGGGGGTGTTTGGTTGCCCATAAAGTGAGAGAAAGTGAGGGAAAAAAGAGAGAAAATAGAAAAAAGAGCAGAGAAGAGTGAAAGCTTCATGAATTTTATTAATGAAGCGAAAGTTATGCGTACAAGAACTTATCTAAGCTTATATAGTGCTCATAATAGGTAAGTAAAACATCTCAAATACCCTTATCACGTGAAGAATTAAATTGGAAAAATCGCAAAATGGTCAAAAGCAGGTGGTCAAGCGGAGAGTATGAGAGGTGAGCGATGGCAAAAGAGATTGAATAATTAATGATAAGCGAAATTGTGACAGTGGCGTGAGGCAATTTGCAACTTACGAGAATTTCACGAGTACAGGAAAATTTAAATGACACCTTAAATTTCTGCGGGCTCTAATTTCCTTGCATTTACGCTCTTCTTTCCTTTTTGGTTTATGATGTATGCGATCTTTGAGTTCAGCACCGAATTCTTCGGTGCTTGGATCGACTCAGCAATTTTGGCATAAATATCTTTGAAACTTCTGAACAGCCCGCAATCACGATCAATGGGAATAGCGGGGACCTTAATGTGCAAATCGGGTTAATTACGAGTTAGTACACAAAAGTGCTCAAAACACGCAATAACGGGGTGAAATAGTAACTTTTTGAAATATCATTTTTATGAACATAATTTGTCCTCTCTCTTTCTTTCTGTTATTGCTAAGGGACTAGCAATGTGTCGGTTGGAGGGAATGATTAGTGCTCTAATAGTGCTCTTTTGAACCCTGTTTATGGTAGGTTTTGAGCACTTTTTGTGTACTAATCAAACTAAATAACCTAATTGGCACATTAAGGTCCCGGCTTTACTACTGATCGCATTTTATGGCTATTTTTGTAGTTATACAAGCTAAATACGCAAACGCTATCAAGTCGACTCAAAACACGAAGAATCGAGTGAACCGGGCTGCATGTCGGTCGGAAGGAAATGGGGCTAGAGAAGCAGGAAGAAAAGTGGAACAACTGCGAAGTTTTGCGGGGTTGCGAATTTTCGCAACACCGTAAATTTCGCGAGGTTCGCGGGAATTTCACAACACCTGCAGTGATCCCGATTTGACTTTAACCAACTTTTTGTGACTTTTTCCTAAACTACCTTCTATGTATTTTTGGTAGTTCATACATTTTTGTAATTTCCCTTGATTCTGAGAAGTATATAAACCTCAGTCAAGGCTCTTTACAATGAATAATCACTTTGTGGAATAAATTTTGGCACGAAAGCTTTCAACTCTCCGCTTGCTCTACTTCATTTTCTCCCTTTCCTTTCACTTTTCGTCGCCAAACACCCCTTGGAGGATGACAACTCATGATGTTAGCGCAAACCCCTCATCCTTGAAGAGGAGGCTACCGGGCCAAGGTTTCAGGTAAATCCGGTCCTCTTGCTTTCAACTAGCAGTTATTGTCATTTATGTC
Organism: Tetrastigma voinierianum; assembly: GCA_016808115.1. Classification (NCBI taxonomy): domain Eukaryota; kingdom Viridiplantae; phylum Streptophyta; class Magnoliopsida; order Vitales; family Vitaceae; genus Tetrastigma; species Tetrastigma voinierianum. The sequence continues at coordinate 86,183 of JAEQBH010001581.1, forward strand.
CCTATATCTCATTATAGGTTTAAATCCTTTTGATGTATCCTAATTGACCAGTACTTGGCAATCTTTTAGGGATCAGTGGATGCTTATTTCTAAATCCACTGAGGCTCACTTAGTTGCCATTTATTTTTCTCTGCAGGGTAGGTCAAAGTATCATTTTTTACTGCCATGAAACATTGATGACCAATAAATGTTGTATCTCAAGAGAAAAACTTTTAGGGTTCGGTTTTTATAGCTAAATGAAGATCCGGTTCGGGAAATGACTATAGGTCATCCTCCCCAACGTGAGGAAAAGGACCTGAGGACCTCTAAATTATCCTAGAACCTCAAACCCAGTGGCCCGAGACTTCAAGGAGTTCTTTTTACATTCTATTTCATTTTATTTGCAGTTTTCAAACCACCAATCACACTGTTTTTATGAAAACCCTAAATCCAAAGTGAAATCACCATTTTTGAATCACTGTAAATCATTTTACGCGAAGAAAATCCCACTCCCGAAATCTCGACCCTAGAGTCAAGATACTCACAAAGAGCTAGGCTACAACAGTAGAAGGTATAGGTTTAGAAATTTTGTTAGTTCGGAGCTGCCTAGCTACACGTTTAAATACGAATCAAATGGCGCCTTTGCCAGGGATCGAACCCGGAGCTGCATATCAGAAGTCAGAAGGAAATTGGAGCTAGAAACATAAGAAAATTGGAACACTATAGAAGTTTTGTAGGGTTGCAAATTTTCGCAACCTGTAGAATTTCGTAGGTTGCGAAATTTCGCAACCTACCTCAGTGTCCAATTGACCCACTTTGACCAACTTTTTGTGACTTTTTCCTAAACTACCCTCTATGTATTTTTGGTAGTTCATACATTTTTGTAATTTCCCTTGATTCTTAGCAATATATAAACCTCAGTCAAGGCTCTGTACAATGAATCATCACTTTGTGGAATAAATTTTGGCATGAAAGTTTCTTCACTTTCTCCTACTGTTTTCTCTCATTTTCTCTACTTTCACTTCTGTCGCTAAACACCCTCGAGACTACAACCAGTAGGATGCTTGGCTAGCCATCTCAAGAGGAGGGCTACTGCTCAGGTTCGAGGTAAACCGCTGGTCCTCTTGTTTTCAACGCTAGTAGTTATTGTCATTTATGTCTCTATAAAGATTCATTAGAGGCTTTCAATATCTCGATTGGATCAGTACTTGGCAATCTTTTAGGGCTCAGTGGATGCTTATTGCTAGATCCATAGAGGCTCACTTAGTTTCCATTTATTTGCCTCTGCAGGGTAGGTCAAAGGATCAGTTTTTACTGCCACGAAACATTGATGACCAATAAATGCTGTATCTCAAGAGAAAAACTTTAAGGTTTGTTTTTATGCCTAAATGAAGATCTAGTTCAGAAATGACTGAGGTCATCCTCCTGCAGGAAAAGGACCCGAGGACCTCTTAGTCGCCCTAGAACCTCAAACTGCTGGGCTCGAGATTTTGAAGGAGTTCTTCTTTTTACATTCTATTCCATTTTGTTTGCGCTTTCAAACCACTCAATCACACTGCTTTTATGAAACTTAAATCAAAAAGTTTTGAAATCACCATTTTTTAAATCAATCGTAAATCATTTTATTTGAAAGAAAACTCCATCCCCCCGAGTTTGACCTTTAGAGCTGCTATATTGCAAGAGCTTAGGCTACAATAGTGTATGTATGCTTATAATTTTGTCGTTCGAGTCGCTAGCTACACTTTTACGTGCGATCCGTGTTGTAAAACAAAGGGTGGTGAATGGTTTGGTGTGATCGAAAAATAAACAGCAAATATGGAAAAGAACTCTAAAGCATCTGACTACTGTCAGGTCCTAAGGTAAATGAGAGGTTTTCGTCCCTTTCCCCATGTCGGGAGGTCGATATAGTAATTTCCCGAACGGAATATTCATTTGCACTAAAACTGAACCCTAATAGTTTTCCTTTGAAATATAGCTTTTATTGACATTAAGGCTCCCCGATGCTGAAAATATATCTCCTCGACTGACAAATTGAGGGCAATTCAAATGTAATGTCGCAAGGATCTAGCAATAAGCATCCACTGAACCCTAAAAGATTCCCAAATACTAGTCAATCAAGGTAGATCTAAGGGATTTAAACCTAGAACGAGAGATAGAAACATTAATGGAAATAAATGCTTACGTTAAAAATAGAGAACCAACATCTTACCTCAAAACTCTAACCCAATAAATTGGCCCTCTATGAGAAAAGTGTCTAGCCAATTATCCTCCGAGTTGTCATCCTCGTAGGGCAGTCGCAGAGCGTATGAAAAGAAGAGAAAATGAGAAAAATGAAAAATAAGCAGGAAAACTCCAGCCCAATGCTCTATATCTCCAATAGAATGAAAAAAATTGTTCTTTTACAAGGTTTGCTTTGAGCTTATATAGTGCTCAAATAAGCAAAATTACAAAATTGCCCTCAATACCCATAATACATGAAGGGTAAAATGGTAAAAAAATAAAAAGTGGGTCAACTTCAAGTCAAAAGAGCCAAAAATCACAAATGCAGGGAGAAATTTTCGCACTGTGGTGCGAAATTTTCGCACCCTCCTGCGAAATGCCTGATTTTCTACTTTTTCTACTCTCATTTCCTTCTAATTTATGATCTCCAATGCTGAGTTCGACTCGAGTTCTTCGTGCTTGGATCGATTCAAAAAATTGGTTAATAGCTTGAAAAACTACAAAAATTAGCCATAAATGTGATCAATAGAATATTTAACCTTAATGTAATCTGAAGATCTTGGTTGATTAGTACACAAAAAGTGCTCAAAACCTATAATAAATAGGGCTCAAAATAGCACTTTTGGGCACTAATCAATTGGAGCATACTCAACCCAGCACAAGACTGGTGACAACTTATCTGTGGGTCCGTTGACAACCTCGCCAACTCATGGAATACTCGTGGAATGTCAGTAATCCGACACACCACTTAAAATCGAGCGTAGTCTCCTCAGACGAGGAGCTCTCACCCAAGAACCACCTCGTCCCAATCATCTACATCAAGATATATATATGAGTAAAAACGCGCTGGGGCTCCATAAACAAAACTCGTTAACCATACCAACTATATACCATAGTTACAAGAGTTAAATTTTTACTCTTATACAACATATATTAAAATCTAAAATTCTAATACATGTAATACATCATAAAACCAAAGCCACAACCCGACTTTCTTCTAAAGCGGCCTCTATGATGAGTCGTCTCCCCGTGCGCTCCCTGTACCTAAAATAATAAATTCCCTCGACAAGGTGAGCTAATGCCCAGTAGTGGAATCACCCTAATGGGTGCTACTTCACCAGCAGAGCAGTGTTGCTCCAATGAAAACACACACATTCAAGTAAATGCGCGATCATTCTCGGTCTATCAACAACCCATACCTGATTAGTACCCAAAAAGTGCTATTTTGAACCCATTTTTAATAGGTTTTGAGCGCTTTTGTGTACTTCAATTGTTATAATTAACCCAATTGACATGTTCGGTCCCTATTGTACTTCGATCGCATTTCGGGGTCGTTGTGTTTTGCAGAATTGAAGCTAAATCGTCGTGGTCAATCCAATCTATGGCTTAAAGTCGGGTTGATTTCCATCAATTTCATACGGTTTTCTATCAATTTCAGCAAGCCGGGAATGAAGTATCAAAGCAAGAAGAAATGGAATAGTAGCAAAGAGGAAGCAAATGAAGGGCAGAGCTGGGTCATGAGGAACAAGGTTAATAGCGACTTTTTTTCTCCCAGAATAAAATTCCAAATTTCTTCAAACGACCTGCTTTTTTGTTTTTTCCCATTTTATCCTTTGTATAGTTTCTTAGTTTTTAGCTTTTGTAATATCCCCTTGCTCTCGGTTTCATATATGTTTAGAGACAAGAAGTTTGAAAATTCTAATCACTCTATTTCACGCCTGCACAGAGAGTGGCAAGCCCCGCAGCCTTCCTCTCCATTTTCTTTCATTTTTTTTCCCTTTCTCTGCTGGGTGCCAAACACCCTCCGAGGATGACAACCTCAGAGGATGGTTGGTTAGGACCCCTTCCTCCCTTGAAAGGGAGGGTCGCTCGGCTAGGATTTGAGGTAAATCATGGTCCTGCTTTTAACGTAGGCATTTATTTTCATGTATGTTCTCTATTTCTCACTCTAGGTTAGAACTCCTTTTGATGTGCCTTCTTTGATCAAGATTTGGCAATCTTAGGTTCAAGGATGCTTATTGCTAGATCCATCAGATTCCATTAGTTTCAAAGTTTCATTTATCACCATGGTAAGATCATGAGGCACGTTTTCACCGTCCCAGAGCATTAATGTTCAATAAATGTTGTTTTTCAAAAGAGAAAATCATAGGGTTTAGTTTTTAAAGCTAAATGGGAAGATCTCGGTTAGGAAAATGACTATATGTTATCATTCCTCCCCAACGAGAGGAAAAAGACCCGAGACACAAGTTGTTTGCCTTAAAAACCCTAAAACCACGGCCCGACACTTCAAGTGTTGTCTCCATTTACATTTTTTTCTTTTCTCTTTAATTTCAGCCCGCAAACAACTTCAACCCCTGCTTTTACAAACCCGAAAAATCCAAATTTTGATTCTACTATTTTAGCCCCTCTCATTGTTAGTCATTTCAGCAGCAAAACCCATCTCTCCCCGAGTGCTCGACTTAGAACACCAGTAGCTTTGTTACTAGCAGAGGGAATTTAGAGATATAAATATTGTTGATTCTGATCACCCTATCAGAGACGAATCAAATGGCTACGGATCGCAACCCATACCATTTTGATTCGTAAGGTTTCCGTCTAGTAGGTGTTCTAATCAACAAAATTTATAAACTAGGATTCCTATCATTGATCGTAAAGAAAGCTAATGCGCAGATAATGGCTCTAGTGGCTCAACATGACGGTTTTCGTGAGAGAAGAGTTACAATGCATTGAAAATGGTGTTTTCGTTGATTCAAAGGATTTAGGAAATAAATGGTGTGTGAATGGTTGAAACTCGAAATAACTAAAGTGAAAAGTTGAGAGAGAAACTTTGAAGTCTCGGCCACTGGCTGTGGTCTGTGTGTTAACCAACATGTACTGGTTTTATCCTCACAAGCCAGAGTTAAGATGATGTAGTCATTTCGAACCTATCTTCATTTAGCTTTTAAAAATCTAAACCTTAAGAGTTTTCCTTTGAAAGATGCATTTCATTAGGCAATAATGTCCCTAACAATGAAAACACATCTAAAAAAATACCACCCTACCTATAACTAATGGGGAGACAATCCAACCCAGCCTCTACTTGATCTTAGTGAAAGTATCCACTAACCCAAAAGCTACCACATAAAGAGTTTGATGCTTTGGCGAGATTTTCTATGGTGAGAAACAGAGGGCACAAATTACCTCAAAACATAGAACATGAAGAGCATGAGAACATGCGTGCCTAAGCCTAAAAACAACACTATGGCCTTCCCCTTCAAGGATCAGGCATAGCCAAGCATCCTTGATTTGTCATCATCATAGGTGTTTGGCAACCAAGAGGTGCAAGAAAGTGAAGGGAGAGGAAGAGAAAAATCACTGGGGCTAGAACAGAGGGAAAGGAAGCTGCGCCTTACTCCTTGATTTACTGATGGTATAACAAAAGCTGGATTTGATTATTGAAGTAATTTGGCTCGAGCTTTATAGGCTCAAGAATAAGGAAATTACAAAAAGTGTTATAAGGAACCAAAATTATTATGAAAACTTGTATAAAAAAACCAACAACAAGTGGACTAAAAAGCAACTAACATTTATTGTGTATGAGCAATGTGTTCTCACAGGGCCATGGTAATCAGCAAACTTTTCGCAACCTCGCGGAAATTTTCGCAGAACGCAAATTTCACAGTCACAAATTACCCCGAGTCCTCACCGAATCCCTCACACTTGCCTAAGCCATGTATGAGAAACATTATTTTCAAAACAAAGATATTTGTTTTTAATTGTGGACAACCCTCCGATATAAGTGCAGAATGGGACCGACCGATGATCTATACTAGTGGACAACTCCTCCCCGATGTGTATATCAATCAGTCAGACCCGACAATTGATATGTTATACGACTACCTCCGATATTGTGTAATGGACACGCCCGATAATTATTATTAGTCAACCCTCCGAAACCACACTCTCAATAAACCACCTCATGCACTCACTTCTATCGTTCTAGGGTGCCCCAATGCATATGGAATGAATGATGCCAATTCCAATACAATTTATATAACACATGCAAATATATCATCATGCATATATTTACATAATTTAAATCACACAATATGATATGTAATTTCACAATCCATTACACAAAAAATTAGCTCACTTGGGCTAATTATCAAACACAAGCAATTCAACTTTAATTGCTCGGCCAAACACACATTTTCACGCAATTTATTTCAATACTATTCATGTGAACAAGAAAAAACCCCTAAGCGCCTGCTTCACGACTGCACCAAATATCGATTTCTCACGCTAACTCAATTTTTTAGCCATTTCCGGCCTCACACACTTCACAATACAATTTATTTCACAAATTATACAATTAACAACCTTAAACATCCCGTGGACACACTGACCGTACACATGGGTTTCATAATTTTCTAACACCCTGGCTCCAAGATTCGGGACGATCAAACACCACTCACGGCCGCAATCAACCTACATCAAAAATACATCTTAAACAAACCTCAAGTAGATGAAACCCCTAATTACCATGAGTTTCAGTCTAAACTCCTTAAAACCTGAGTCTACGCAGAGGGCCCCATCACAGTAGGTTAACTTTCCTTCTCGTCCGAAGAATTCGATCATTGATCGCCCATAATCTAGAGAAGTCACACTCTCTCTCACTCTCAGGTTTCAAAATCTGAACCCCATCGTGACCTCTCTCTCTCTCCCACGCTTTGGTCTTTAAAATTGGGGAAGACAATACTATGCACCATTTCTGCCTCTTATCATCATTTATCCATTCACCAGCCATTTCAATCTTGGATTTTCGACATTCGCCCAATCTCGGCCATCCATTTCCATCATCTCTTACTCATGCAACATGTATAACATGTGTTACGTTATAGGTGACTTTTGTCATCACAAAGTCGCTTTCTCCTAAGACCCGATACCGATGCCCTCAAAACGTACCCGACTATCTCTAATCTCACCGAAATTCAACATGCTAGCTAGATTTCATGAGACGATTCCAACGGTGAAATCCGTTTCGCCATCCGAGATATAGAGAATAAATTTCGGATTTTTATCGAAATTACGATTTTACCCTTTTTGAGAAAATTGTATTTTTTCGGATCTTACATTCTCCCCTCCTTAAAAGGAATTTCGTCCCAAAATTTTGGACAATCACAACACAACACATGCATATGCAACGTGCACTCTACCATGCATGTAAACTAGTCATTGAAATATTAAACGACTGTCCACGTACCTCATCCCTAAATCAGTTAGGCGGATAGGCAGGCCCGTATTGTGTCCTCGCGCTCCCACGCTGACTCCTCCCACTCATACGCCACAAGACCCTCACTAAATTTCACCTGCCTGCGGTCGCAAACCCGATCACAAATTATCCAAAATCGCACACCGGTCCTCATCGGCTGGGTCCCACCAATGGCCAACTCTAATCTGTCCCTGTAATCCACCACATGAATGGATCTGAGATAATTCGAGCATGGAGACGTGAAATACCTCGTGACGACCTGACATGCCGGACGTAGCCAACCTAAGACACTACACGTCTACCCTCTCGAGCATCCCCAAGGTCCAATAAACCTCGCGATAACTTCCTCGCTACTAAACCTGACCACCTCTCTTAGGCATCACCTTCAAGAAAACGTGATCAACTCTAAGGGTCGACGTCGCATTATTGCAGCTCTTTTCCGCCGCCTCCAGCCTACGGTAAGACAAGTTGTCAGACAAGCTCACCTTCTCAGGTGTCTCGACTAGATCAGACCAAGGATGGAGCTCTCTCCCACCTCGGTCCAACATAATGGTGATTCCCGACGGCCTCCCATACAATGCCCCACAGTGGTGCCATCCTGTGATACTCGCCCGATAACTCGTTGTCAGAGGTGACTCCACTAAGGGCAAGTGTTCTTCCCAACTACCCTGATGATCCAAGACGCATGCTCGTAGCATGTCCTCTAACACCTGTATAGTCCTCTAAGACTGACCATCCGTCTCGGGTGGAAAGTCGTACTACGGCCGGGTCAGAGGCCCATAGCCTGAACCTCTTCCAAAAGGTGAGTCAAACCTCGTGGTCCCTATCTCGACACTATGGATACCGTACCCCATGTAGCCGGACTATCTCTCGACATACAATCGCGTAATCTCTCCACGTGAAGCAAACATCCGCACGGCTAGAAAATGTCGACTTCGTGAGCCTACCCACCATCACTCCATACCGCATCATGTCTCGTTGTGTTGTCCGTGTGGTGCTGGTCACAAAATCCATCGCGGACGCGTGCTCCCACTTCCACTCACCACGTAGCCCTCGCCTGGGCTCGTGCTCACTTTAACCTCGCTACATGTGAGACATTGTCGCACAAAGTCCCCTACGTGCCTCTTCATTCCGCTCCGCAGGGGCACTGGCCGCACGAAGATCCCGGGATGAGACTTTCATGCCACCTGATGCACGGCAAATCGAGCATTGAAACCCCCGAGAATCTCCTCTCTCAACTCCACAACTGTGGAACCACTACCCGCCCTCTATATCGAAGACTACCTCGTCCGAAAAATTCGCCTAAACTCTCGTCACCCATACCTCGATCGTGATCTGGCCCCCGATGACACTATCTCCGCATCCCGCATCGACTCCAATCACCGTCACCGCAGGACGACAGAAGACTAAACCCCCAACGCACTCGCCCGCCGCCAGATCAGAGCTCAAACCGTCCCACAGCCTCAAGCATCCGCCATCCACTAAGCTATACTAGCCAATACTCCCGTGATCTCCGACCGAGTACATCAGCCACCACATTCGCTTCTCTTTACTGTGTGGTGGTAATGCAAAGTGGTAAGCTCATAATCCCTCTCAGAACTCCATCCATCTACGTTGCCTCATATCAGGTCCCACACAAGTGAAAATAGTACTTCCAAACTTTTTATGGTCCGAAAGTACACCTAACTCCTCGCCATATAAGTAGTGGCGCCAGTAAATCTTCAAGGCGAAGACTACTACCGCCTAACTCCATGTCGCTGCGGTGGGGTAATTTCGCTATGATTCTTCAACCGACGGAACCAAGGTTACTACCTCCTAGACCGCATCAAAACACATCCCAGCCCACTCCTCGAGGCATCACAATACATTGTACTCCCCCTCGTCCCCGGCCCAAGACCATCAAGATAGGAGCTGAAGGTCTCCTTCATCCCTGAATGCCTCCTCACATCGGCCATCCCAATCAAACCCTCGAATTCTTTCAGTCAATCTTGTCATAAAAAGGTTAATCGAGAAATCCTCAATGAATCTCGTATAATACCCAGCCAATCCCAAGAAACTATATATCTCGAAGACTGACTTCGGCCTCTCCCAACTTATCATGACCTCAACCTTCTCTGGGTCCACTGGCACTTGCAAAGCCGACACCACGCAATCAAAAATCTCACCTCGCAAGCCAAAACTCTGCACTTACTCGAAATCCCGGCCGTACAACTGACAGGTCTCTCAACAACTCGTAAGACAATCCTCAAGTGATACTCATGCTCCCACTCTAACTGGGAGTAGATCAAAATGTCATTCACGAAACCACGAAAACTGACCAGATAGGGTCAGAATACCCTACGCATAGAGGCCAGTCCATGAATGCCGCCGGCGCATTCGCCAACTTAAGGGCATCACCGTAAACTCAAAGTGCCCATACGCTGGCCCTAAACGTTGTCTTAGGGATATCTATCTCCTAACCCTCGGGCCTGATGGTAACCAAGGTGAAGGTCTACCTAGAGTAGACTCAGCGCCTCTCAACCGATCAAACAAATCAATAACTTCGGGCAATGGTACCCGATTCTTGATCGTGAACTCAACCTGTCAGAGTCAATGCACAATTGAAGGGTCTTATCCTTCTTCTTCGCAAATAGAACCGGAGCTCCCCATGGTGAAGTGCTCGCCTACTGAACCCCTTTGTCCAAAGAGTCAGAAATGACTCGATTTCCTACAACTCAACTGGTGCCACCCTATGCGGAGTCATAGAGATGGGTGAAGTACTAGGGTGTAACTCGATACCGAAGTCTACAAACCTATGCAAAGGTAATCCCGGTAGCTCATCTGGAAAAACATCCACATACTCGCAAACTACTCGAGGTAGATCTAAGTCTGGTCTCTCCGTCCTTCAGTAAGGCTCCCAGCCAGTCCCGCCTTAACCGGTCCCGACACTGACTCGTATACTATCTGGGGAAAAATTTCATGCTTATCCCCCTAAAACACAACACGAGTACCGTCCTGAGTGTAGGCGGTAACCCTCCTATTCTCACAATCGATAATGACCCTGTAAGATATCAGCCAATCCATCCCCAGGATGACATCGAACTCTGACATGTCCATGATCCTCAGGTCCACTGTGAGTAGAGTCCCCGAGATCTCCAACTCGCAATCACGACATATCATCCCTATTCTCGCCCTAATCCCTAGGGGAGAACTCACATACAAGGGCTCCTCCAAGGTCTCAACCTCTAAGCCCAACTCTATCACTGTCATTGTCCCCTACTTCAACTCTAGGAACTCCTGAGCCTTCGCATGCCTCGCAGTATCTGGAAAGTACTTACCCATGAAAAGCTCCTGAAACTCAACCCATGTCATAGCCTCTAGGTCTCTAGAGGTCCTTGCCCAATTCCACCATACTTGGGCCTCACCCTCTAGCCGGAACGCAGCTAGTCTGATCCTGGTCGTGTCAAAGGTCATCTCCATAGCCTCTAACACCTCCTCGATTTGCATGAACCAATGGTCTGCCACCATCGGATCTCCTCCCCCTGTGAATGTCAGAGGATGATGTGCCCTAAACCTTTGGAGGTTACTAGGACCTCCCTGACTACCTGCTACACCGGCCTGTGCTATAGAGGCAATTGGAGAATACCTACAAATTTCAACAAAGGCCTCGTTGATCAAATACCGGTGGTGCCCGACCAAACATCCCGTGGATCTAATTCTCTACCGCCCTTCTGCTTCACCAGCCATCTACATATGTCAAATGGCAATAAGATTCATTTAATTTTTATTTCAGTCTAACTAGCAATGCACATGCCAATTACTAATAGACTTGACAACCATGAACTGACCCGTTCATTTCCTAAGTGGCGCTAACTTCCAATCCATCAACCCATTTCCACAAATTCTAAGCTTTCCTGTTCATTTCATTATCCAAATCCCTAAGGTCATAGTTCCTAACCTTAGCATTTACCCTTTTCCTATACTCATTACACCATGCATATAATTTCATACGCAACAACCACGCAATCATAATTCCCATATTCATCACACAGTGTATATGTCCTTTCACGCAATCAAAAGCATGCAACATTAATGACGTATCCCAAGGGTGTAAATACAGCCCCGAGACACTATTCACACACAGAAAAACATTTTATATATTATGTCCTTGCATTTATAGTAGATTACGCATATAATTTATTCATATATTAAATCATACTTATCAACAAAATTTATTTTCAAAATTTCATTTTTTTCCCAAAATTTCGTCTTCATTTTATTTATTTTTAAAAAAATTTTTTTTTAAAATTTTGGTGGAATTGTGTTGTTCATGAACATTGTTCATGAACAAAGGTCCAAACAAGGACTTAGAAACAAGTGTACTCCGAGTCACACGCCCTCGCCAGACAGTAACACACTTCCGCCCAAGGCCCTATGTCATTAATATAATAATCGATTGCGGATCTTTATCCCATAGCCCTTGCCTCCTCAACCACAATACACCTTTGTGTATTGCAATACAATGGCCCAACCAACAAACCTCCCTATTGCAATACAACTTTCGGGCACTGTTCACCCATGTTGCAATACAATTTTTCCAGCCACTGCACACCCGAAGCCACCATGTCACAATACAATGGTGTATTGCAATACACCCATAAGCCATTCAAGCCCTTCTCTTGCAATACAATTTGTTGCCTACAAGAATAGGTCACAATACAATTTTTATTGGGCAATAGCCTAACCAATTTTCTACACCTTTTTTTCGTTTTTAGACATTTTTTTCTATTTATTTCCAAATTTAATGAAAATGCCCAAAACATATATATACATATTTATTTATTTTTTCATTTTCTAGAACACTGTACAAATAAACTTGAAAAAAAAATTTTTTTTTTTTTTTTTCATTTTCTTTAGTTTTACACCCTACAAAAACTTTAGAAAATGATTTTCTTCATCTTTTTTTTTTCTCATTAATTCTGGACCATGTTGTCCAAAAATTCCTCAAAACCTCCTGATCTAACACTAAACCTAGTGTTCACCCTTAAAATTTATTAAAATTTTATTTTATTATCCACTAAACCAAATAAATTAATAAAGATTTATTTAATTTATTTTCTTTTTCCAGTTTTACCCACTATAAAACTCAAAAATTTGTTTTCTAACACACCAAGTGCTAATTACCTAAGCACCCAAACAATGGTATACACACCATTCACACAACCATTCATCAATTCACATGATCACACACAAAACACACATGCAGGTTCTAGTTTTGGTCTCGTGCTTCTCAGGGTATCTAAGATACCAACAACATCGAAAGCCACACCAAGTGGTGATGTTCTTACTCGACTATGGCCTAAGCCCAAGCCCCTCAAGCCCTAGGTATTCATATACCTAAGCTCGATACTAAGTCAGGACACTCTATCTCGGGGTCCTGACAACCTCATGAATAGATACTATGGAATGTCGGTAACCCTAATAATAATCATTAAAATCTGCAGTCTCCTTGGTACCCTGTGAGCCTTCACCAAGAACCAATTGGTCCCAATCATCTACATCAGAAGATATATATATGAGTAAAAATGGCCACTTGGGCCCATAAGACAATACTCATAACCATACCAACTATATACCATAGTTACAAGAGTTAAAATTTTACTCTTATACAACATATATTAAAATCTAAAATTTAATACATGTAATACATCATAAAAACCAGTGCCCACAACCCTGGCTTTTTCTTCTAAAGCGGCCTCTATGATATCGCCTCCCCATGCGCTCCCAAAGATTCGAAATAATAAATTCCCCGACAGTGAGCCACGCCCAGTAGTGAATCACCCTAATGGGTTACTTCCTCCCACCCTTGAAGTGCATATGCAATGCTCCAATGAAAACACACATTCAAGTAAATGCGTGATCCTACTTGAATGTCTACTTTACCAACCCATACCCCGAGTCCTCACCGACTCCCTCACACTTGCCTAATCCACGTATGAGAAACATTATTTTCAAAACAAAGATATTTGTTTTTAATTGTGGACAACCCTCCGATATAAGTAGTGGACCGAATCCGATGATCTATTCAGTGGACAACCCTCCAATGTATATCAATTGGGCCGACTCCGACGATTGATATGTTATATGGACTACCCTCCGATATTGTAATGGACACGCTCCGATAATTATTATTATTAGTCAACCCTTCGAAACCACACTCTCAATAAACCACCTCATGCACTCACTCCTATCGTTTTAGTGTGCCCTAGTGCATATGGAATGTATGATGCCAATTCCAATACAATTTATATAACACGTGAAAATATATCATCATGCATATATTTACATAATTTAAATCACACAACATGTTATGTACTTCACAATCCATTACACCAAAAATTAGGCTCACTGGGCTAATTATCAAACACGAAAGCAATCAACTATTGGAATTGCTAGGATTAAACATTTTCACACAAAAATTTATTCAGGTTCACTATTCACGTGGAACAAGAAAACCTCGTTACTGCTTCAATGCACCAATCACCAATATCGGTTTCTCGCTAGAACTCGAATTTTTAAACATTTCCGACCTCATACACATCACAATACAACTTTTTTTTTTCCACAAATTATACAATTAACAACCCAAACAAACGTGGACAAATACCACCGCACATGGTTTCATAATTTTCTAACAATCTTGCCCAAGATTCAGACCGATCAAATGCACACCACGCTGCCACAATCAACCCACATCATAAATACACTTAAACAAAGTGTAAACTCAAGTAGGATGAAACTTCACCTCACGGAGTTTGTCGAAACTCCTTAAACGAGCCCACGCGCAGAGGGCTCCTCACTCGCGATAGAGCAATCCCTCTTCTTCTCGTCCGAAGAATTCAGACTCGGTTGACGCCCGTAATCTTACGATAAGTCACACTCTCTGGTGAGGGGTTTCAAAAAATCTAAAACCCACGCCCTCCCTCTCTCTCCCACGCTTGGTTCCCTTGAAAATCGGGGAAGACAATACTATGCACTATTTCATCTTATTATCACTTTAACTATTCACCAAATGCTTCAGTCTTGATTTCTGACATTCGCACTATCTCGGCCGTCCATTTATATCATCTCTCTACTCGTGCAACATGTATAACATGTGTACATGTTATAGGTGACTTTGTCACATCACGTCGTTCTCCCAAGACTGATACTCGATGCCCTAAAAACATGCAATCCTAACTATCTCACCAATAAAACACTCCGACGCGGCAAGCTAGATTTCATGAGACAATTTCAATCTATGAAACTGCTTTGTTAACCAAGATCTAGAGAATAATTTTCTGAGATTTTTAACAAATTACGATTTTTCGCTCTTTTTAAAATTGAATTTTCCTAGCCTTACACGCACGCACCAGAAAGCCTCATTCCACGCACTTCACCCAATTGTTCTGTCGTAACAAAGATTTCTCTTTCCCGACAAAATTTTCACAGTTATGCTGTCGCGACAGAGAATTTCAGGACATGGGATTTCCCATGTCATGCACAAGACATGCTTACGTGACGGCTAAGCAGGGCCTCGAAGGGAAGCTGGGGCACTCCGTGCATGATAAGGCTAGAGCATGCAGACACGCCTCGGGCTCACGCGACAACCCTCGGGCGCGAGCTGTTCAACACCGCGCGTGGATTGTGGGTTATGATGCGATCGAGGCATCTCTCTTTGTCTCCTCACGTACTGGTCTTAAGAGTAAAAAAAAAAAAAAAAAAATTTGACCCATTAGATTTTGGGGTGTCACAGATACGGATTTTATTTTTATTATTTCCTATTTTGTTATGTCTATACAATGCTAGGATCTAAATAAGATGTTATATATATATCAAGGAAACATAGGCACTATGACAATGTATAGTTTCGTTATGTTTTAATTCATTAATTGCTAGCAATGAATTCTACTTGTAACATATGTGTATCATCATATTATAACAATGACATTAATTGTATTTATTTTAGTAGAATCTTAACAACAACATTTCTTTTCTTGTTATTGGAGTAAGGGGGCATGGTCATGAGACAATCTGTTTTATGTTAGTCTTCTTTATATTGATAGCTTCTTGGTCACTATTGTAAGCTCTATTCAATTGAAGCAAAACATTATATGTTTACCGTTTGTAAACCTAATCTTTATTGCTATGAGGATGTTTGATTGTTGAATCCATGAATTTAAACCAATAAAGTATAATGATAAGCAAAATGATGTATGACCTTATAAGCTATTTTCTTAATTTACTTGCATTATTTTTTCATTACCTTTCTCTTCTCCATGAATAGATTCTGATGAAAATATGTTAGATATAATCATAATAGAATACATAATATCATTTTATTTAAATAATTTTAAAATAATAGGTATATTGTAGGATGGATTTATTTTAAAGGGATATTTTAGTATAGATATTTTTCTTGTGATTTTATTTATTTATTTTCTTACTTCAAAGTGATTCTACCACCCATATTTTTCTACGCTCTTAAAATGATATAGTTTATAAGAATGAATTATACTGAATTCTTTTAATTTTCTGCATGAAAGTAGGGGTTCTCATCTCCTCTAGATTTGAATTATTGAGTAAGACACATTTTCAAACTATCCATGATATAGAAACTAGTCTTTTTTCCTAGCTATTTTATTAGTTAAAATTTCTTTTAACTCCTTTAATAGCTCCCACTTCTATGGTCCATATAACCTCTTATAGATAAACTTTAAATATTTTTACCCACAAAACTATATCATACAATATGTCTAATTCTCAAAGAATAAAACATGTTGTAATTGTTGATCGTTTATCGTTATTGTTTAGTTTACCTGGCATAAGCACTCATTTACCGTTAATCATTTATTTTTTGTAGTTAATTAGTAGAAATCTTATGAAAAATTTTGCTTTTAATACTTTGATAGGATCACATTATAAACAAATCAATGCATAATGAACAAAATTCATAACAATATATTATTAAATATCACATAAATAGGAAAATAAAAAACACCATATGCTGAAATAGGAAAAAAGGTTCAAATCGAGATACAAATATTTAAATTTCAATACTTCTTCTATGGAAGTAATATGAAATGGAGCTCGCCTTCTTCTTCTCGAATTAATTGATCTGACTCGAACTTAATCTCCTTTCCATAATGAAATTTTATGTCACTAAAGCCCTGAGTCTCTGCAACATATAGGATGTGCTACTATTCTCAAGGCCACTTTAATTTATAGGTTTTCATTATGTCATCATTGATGACATTAAATAAAGTAATGGTCACTGTATTGTAAGATATCAAGCTTATCTCTGAGAAGGTTGATGAAGTAGATGCCTTTAACCCGACGAACATAGCAAAATAATCTCACATCTATTAGGATTGAGATCGTATTGCAATAATTTTTTCTAATTGTCCATGGATCGAGCCGCTGATCTCCTTTCCTTCAAAAGTGCAGAACATTTAGATCATCATCCTCGCACCTCTAATTTTCCGTAGTAGCACCTCTACCTCCTTCCATAGCAGCGAAACGAAATACCTGTTAGAGAAAATATTAAATATAAATTTTGAGACACTTTCTATATGTATGGTATGGTATTTATAGAAATTTTAGAGCTCATTACATGGCGGTCTGGTATCAAAATTCAAAATTTGAATTAAAATATATATTGATTCATGAATCATCGACTGTAAATTCATTAACTCCAAATTGTAATTATAGATTCCTAATATTTTTCCTTTTTTTAAATTGTCCATTATTATGGACATATGTTTTCATAATGACAGTTATCTCTAAACCCATTTTTGATAAGAAGCTACTCCATTTATTAGAAAATTAGAAGCCAAGTCTTTACTAGGCTATTTTTCTTTCAGCACATTGTTTTCTATTATCCGTTTTTCCTTTTAAGAGATTCTGTCATCAGTTTTTTAAAATTCATACTTTAGCGAATAATATGTGTCGTATTTAGAAGAGTCTTAGTAGAGATGAATGTGAGTCGTGCCTGGCGATTTTTAAAAAACTAAGTAAAATAATAATATTTTTACTAAGAAATTAGAATTAATTTATTAGAAAACATGAATTTATTAGCCACATTTCCCATTATACTTTTTTCCGTCAAAATTTGGTGATGTTGTTGTTGTTTTTTTTTTTTTTTTTGCAGTGTAACAAATTTTGTTAGATAAAACTCTGGTCTTAAAGAAGTTTATATCTTGTTATAGATTATGAGAATAAACATTTCTTAATAATTTGCCTCCTTTATTTTGACAATATAAAAAGAAGTGTTGAAACAAATCTTGCAAGAATACTTAATTACTAAGTAAAATCTTACCACATGATAATTCTAAATACCTTACTAAGAGAAATTTCCTTATCTTATTAACTACAAGCTGACCCTAAGCGCTTTTCGTTTCTTCTCGCCATGACCTTCTTCCTAATTTGCAGGTAGAGTAAATTTTTTTTAATTTTTTTTCCTTAAAATTTGACTATTATTCATATTGTGAAGATAAAAAGACACCTCCTCCTGAAAAAGAAAAAAATTTATTGTAAAATGGTAAACACACTTTGTTTTATTTAATGAATGTATGGAAAAAGACTGACTGTAGTTAGTGTATGCTTTACTCAGCCAACTCCTCATGCCTTTTTCTTAAAATGACTAATTGTGGACAAAAATACCCTTTGTCATTTCATGTATTTACACGTGTTTTTTAAAATGAATGGATTATTTTCAAAAAAAAAAAGATATTTTTTTCAAAATGTTATGAATCGCGGAAGCTTTGGTGGACGAGAATATAAATTCAAGATCACAAAAATAAAGAAATCAACATAAAAGGTGCACAAAGGTTTTAATGTGGTTCGGCCAATTATGCCTACATCCACGGATGAGAGAGAATATTTCCACTATTATTGAAAACACAGAGAACAAGATTGGAGTATTAAAGTATTGCGATGACTAAGAAAAATCACAAAATCACAAAACCCTATAATGCCCACAATACCGAGAAAATACCTCATAAAACTCTCAATCTCTCAAACCCTTACATCTCTACACACACCAAATCTCTCTCATAACTTTTTCCCCTCACGACCCATAATATTTATAAAGATATTCCTAAAAGCTTTCCTTATTCTATAAGGAAACATAATATTACAATAATATAACAACTAGGAATTATCCTATTAAATATTCTTTACAAAAATGAATTAATATTAAATAGGAATTTGAGACATATTCTAACACAAAAAAAAATGTCAAAATTTGATGAAGGGGTTATGTAACGCCCCGTCCCGAGAGGGTGTACGATAAGGGTAACCGTAGGGGCACACATGAGCACTAAGTGTCACCGGCTATATTTTTAGAGACAAACAGGGAAACGCAAACTTATGAACTGAATTGTTGTAGTAAGGAACAAGGGCAAAAGTGTAATTAATCAAATGGGAAGACATGAAAGTCATAATCAGTTAAAGTAGAGTATGCTAAAATAAGAAAATAGCAAAAGTCAAGTGCAATTTTTAAGAGACGGAGGACCTACTTGCAATTAGGAGAATTTATGATATATAAATAGAGGAGACAAACCAAAATCTCATTTCGTTTCCTCATTCGCTAGTGTTTGCCTTTTCTATATAGACTAAAAACCCCCTCAAATTAACATAATTACAAAGAGCCTTACACTTCTCTCGCATACATGTTACTTTGAGTACTTGATAAAATAGCTCTCTTTAGCATTGTTCATGATTTAGTAAAAATAAGGGTCAAGTCTATGACACTACAAGTGCATAAGTCATACAAGTAAGAAAATCGAATTTTAAATCCGTGCACACCCCTCAGACTGATAGCTAATTACGCATCAACTACCCTAAACTTCACTAAAAATTTCATACTATTTAGACTCAAAACTTATAATGAACGTTTTTATCCAAATAACACAAATTAAACCTATACTATTTAATATATTCAGATTAAGCTTAAAACAAAGTAAATGAATAAAAATAAATCGGTCTATAAAAGAATGGATTGAATCATTCGTGAGAAACGAAACCATCAATGAAATACACAATGGAACACCAATTCCAGCACTAAAACTATCATCGTTTATGTACGATCTCGATTTTTTGTCCAAGATTTCCAATTTTTGGAATTGATTTCTCCATATTCACCGATTAGATATCCTTACTTTCTCGAATACAAGACTAACAGCCACCAGATTCCAAATTTTTCATGTGGACTGTGGGTGTTTTTCTTTCAATACTTCACACCCATTTCCTCGCTGAAAGCGTAACTTTGCTTTACCTTTTAAGGATTTTCAAAATTATAATTACTCAATTGGTGGTCAAACTCTTCATATCTATGGGTTCAAAAATTTTCCTTGATTAGATCTAAGTCAACACTATAGATTGAATTTACATGCAGACAAGGTGAACTTTAATTATTTATATTGTTAAATACACCCCTTCACTTCACCAGGAGCGAATGGGGGGATTTATCAAATGAACTCTCAGAGCTCAAGAATTGCCAATGGCGCTTGAACATACCTCGTAAAAGAATGCCTCAACTCTAAGGAATCTCCGTCTGTGTCACTGTAAACATCCCGATATCGAAAGATACATTCCTCAACTGTACTAGGTGCTACTACTGGGAACTCATCCATTAAAAACGACACCGATTAAGTAAAACCGAACCCAAATTAATTCTCCGAACTAAAAGTGCAAAAGACTATAACTAACTGTAAATCAAATCCAGCAGAAGTTATGCTCTGATTGTCGTGACCGCAATTAAGAAATGGCTGACCGGACGCTTGACAACCAATTATAATTCTGCAATAAAACTGAAAGAAAATGAATTTAAATTTGTCTAGATTTCATAAATTTCGCAAGATTACTTAAGAAAATAACATAACTAAAAATCTCGCTCTACTCGTCTGTGCATAGTTCGCATATTCAAAACCAAAAAATTAAACAAAAATAAAATAAATGATACAATGAGTCTCTTCTTTCCCTTTGTCGGGTATTAAGATCAAGGTGCTTTACTATTCTAAAGTTATCTATTTATACTGTAAAAAAGAATCTGGTCCGAATCCCCAAAATGCTCCAGGTGGAAATCCAAAGAAAAAAGCCCAACATCGTTCTATGTCGCACCTCGTTGATGTCGCCATGGACTTGTCTTGATCAACATGATCGCCGCGACCTCTTTCTTTAAGTTGCAGTTCAGTTTGTCTTGCAACGCTGATCTGGTCGCGACATCGTGTGTGGTCGCGTAATTTCATTTGCTCAATGTTCTTTCAGTGTTGATGTCACGACCTCAGCTACATGTCGCGACATCATTGTCTTCCTTTTCTCCGCCTTCGAAGGCGACGCGCTGTCATGACCACTTTGCTCTTCGTATGATGACTTCATGTTGTGACTCGATTCCTTTGGTTCGCAATTGTGTTGGTGGTCTTCTTTGTCTTCATATCTGATTTTTATGTCGCGACATCATGATGATGTCGAATTCCTTGCTTCCCATCTTTCTTCGCTTGCAACCTCGCTTCACGCTATAATCCAATTTCCTTCTTCCACTTATTTCCGTGTCGCGACCCCGCCTGTACGTCGTGACATCAATTCTTCCTCGCCGCTTTTTCCGTGTCACACCTAAATTAGTGGTCGCGAAGATCATTTCTGATCCTTGACTTGTAAAAGGTTCAAAGTTCGCCTCCTTGCAAGTGCTTCTATCGGCTGTGTCATAGCCCTTTCAAATTCTACCTGCTGCACTTAAATCTTCCGTTATTATGTCAACACAAAGTAGTGATGTCGCAAGAGAAATGGAACCCTTGTATTTAAAAACCAACAGAACCCTTTCTTTTGGGAAAGACCTCTTGTGGCTTCATAGACGGATTCTTGTCGCAACCTCAGAGTGGTGTCGTGACATCATTCATAGCCTTCGGGGTGTCGCGACATCAAAGTGATGTCACATACGCCCCGCTATTTGATTGTTTCCTTTAGTCTCGAATTAATGCTTTGTCGCAACCTCCTTTAAGTCACGACTTCACTTGTTCAAGTTTTCAGTTTCTTCTTCAGCATAAAATTTGTTGATGTCGCGGATTCCAGAATGGCCGGGCAACTGAGCATTCCTCAAGCCGACTTAAATCCAAACTATGACCTCAATTTCCGCTGGTGCTGATTTCTTCTCGATGCTAAATGAGTTTTCATGTATTTTCCTACAAATAAAATTTAATAATTATCCACTTTTCTTCAAACAAATCAACATTTATCTCATAATAACCTACAAATGGATTGCAAATCTAATGAGTTTTGTGACTCATCAAATTCCCCAAACTTAAATTCTTGTTTGTCCCTAAGCAAAAGAAAGAAAGAATTGTTTGTCCTCTAAACAAATAAGCATAGAAAATTTTAAGGACATTTTGATTCATACCATAGTCTTTCTGTTTATCTCCACCTTTGATTCGGGAATTAAGAGATTACCAACATCATTTTAAATTTCAATTTTGATTCAAGAATAAGACATGGTATACTTTCTTATCAAGGCACTCTGATAAACTAATGTATTTAAACAGTTTATTCAACAAGTCTTGTTCTGCGGTGTGTGTGCGTGTCTCAATCCTTTCATCTTCATGTTGGATTTAGTTAATCTTCTGGGAGTTTTCTTAGACTGTTTGTCAAAGTCCCATAGGCTTGTTTTTCATATTGATCTCCACTAATGTAGGAAAATCCAACCTTCAAAATCAATGAGGTCTTTCAGGCTTGTAATGTTGGGCTTAGGTAATTGGGTAGATAATGGAAAATTTTAAGTTGTAAATCACCCAGCTTTCCACCTTTCTTATAATTTGTTATTTTCAACTTTCAATTCTTTTTTTCTTCTTTGTTCTTTGCCGATTCTTCAATCTTCGGTTTGATTCATCTTTCATAAGTCAATCTTTTTTAGACTCACTTCCATATGTACTTTATTCACGCCAGCCTTTGTTTCTTGAACTCCTTTGCTTTTGCTTTTTTCTAGAATTGGGAATAGTGCAATGCTTTGTCTTCTTAGGCTTTCTATTACTCTTAGAGAACTGGGCTGGCAACTCCCATACTGGGCTGGGCATTAGGGTACTAGGTGTTAAAACACCCTACAAGCTTAATTGTTCAAGGAAATAGGCCACAAGACAAAACCATTCCCCTTATTTCACTAGCTTCTGCTTCTTTACTTCTTCATTGTAAAAATTTGGAAATATTTTTCCCTCAAACTTGTTTCTTCCTTTATACTAAATTTTTTTTTTTTCTGAACTAGAAACTGGATAATATGGGCTCTTTGCTGCAAGTTTATTGAAAGGAAGGGAATTTCGGTTTTCAGTTGTTGTTTTATTGAAGAAATAAGGCTTATTTGGCTCAAATCAAGGAACTAGAGAATATGCTTAAGCATATATTGAGGGTAGGCTTAGAAAAGCTCAATCTGCCAAGGATGGCCTTTATCATTTTTGTCAGGTTGTTTTCACCTAAGATTTCGCCTCAATCAATAATCAACAAGCTCTAGGATCATGGACTCGATCCCGAAATTTCAAGAATATGTTCCTAATTCCTCGTCAAAGTTTCATAAGTTTATTTAATTAAGGTGTATTATTTCTTCAAGACTTGTATTTATTTAATGGCCTACTTACATTATTCCATCCAAGTGTTTTGTTCCACAAGAATATTTGAGCCCCTAAAAAGTTGGCTTGAACCTATTTATTGTGGCTTGAGTGCTTTTGCATACTTAACACCTAATTAATCCAACTACACATTGCTGTCCTCACTATTTTTGAATTGGATCACATTTGCGTGGCAAATTTTGACGCCACAAACTCCTGGGTCCGTTGACTACCCACAACTCCTGAATAAGTGGAGGCCTGCTACCCGACGCCACTTAGAAGACCTGGGCAGAAATTTCCTGACGGAGCTCTACCTAAATACAAAACCATTATCCCGTCCCAAATAGTGCAATATATATCCAATACCCACATAGCCCATAAATGTGACTCAAATATACATACCAACTATGAATACAACTATATACCCAATAGTTACGAGAGTTCAAATGTTTTACTCTCATACAACTTATATTAAAATTAGAGAAATTCTAATACATGTAGATATCGTCAAAGCCAAAGCCACAATCCGGCTTTTCTTCTAATCTCACTTCAGATCAGCCGCCCTCGCACGCCCCCTGCACTGGTAAAATAAAGGTCCCACGACGTGCAGCTAAAGCCTGCAGAGAATCGCCCTAAGTGGGCTTACCTCATCACCTATGCAAAGTAATGTTCCAGTAAACACACATTCAAGAAATGCATGATCCTACTAATGTCTATACGACCAACTCGCATCCCGAGTCCCTACCGACTCTCTCACACCTCGCCTAAGCCTTGGTATGAGAATCTATTATTTCGACAAGGGCAACCCCTCCGATGTGTATATATATCAATCAATGTCCACGATTGATATATTATTTGTTTGTGGACTACCTCCATATCAATTGGGTCAGTCCACGATTGATATTATTTGTTTGACTCACCCTCCGATATTCAATGTTTTAGACTACTCCTCCGAATCCATTTTCTCTAGACCTATCCCATGCACTAATTCTATAGTCCTAGGATGTTCCAAAGGTATAATGAATGCACGATGCCACCTAATACAAACCTAATCACATGCAAATTTATAAACATGAATATACTCAAAAGATAAAAATTAAATCACACAAACATGTTATGTAATTATCATTTCAAACATCAAAATTAGCTCACTTTGGCTGCATTGTTTAAACACAAGCACCCGATTCAATTACTTAACTAAACACATAATTTATTACCGAAAAATACATTTTCGGGTCACTATTCTAGGAACAAGAAACCTAGGCTTATCGTTCAACACCAGTTTAAATCATGGTTCACATTGTGAACCTCGCATTTCACGCCAGCCTCCGCCTCAAATCCAATCAATACACGACATCACCAAAATACACAAAATTTCACACCACGTGGAGCAGTCACGGGCTGCTCCATTTGGTTTCAAAATTTTATATTAATTCTGCCCTGTCGGGATCGATCAAACGGGCCCCAATGGCCTCAATCGACTCCAACATTCAGCAAGTACTAAATGGAATAACCAAGTAGGAGAAATCCTACCTCTTGAGTTTGTCAAAACTCATTAAAACCGAGCCCGCCACGTAGTCGCCCGCGTAACGTTCCGTCCCGAAGACCACCGACGGCCGATCTCCTGATATTTTGTAGAGAAGCACTCTCTAAAGCTCTCAAAATGGAAACTACATCGATCCAAGAAAAATGAATTTCACGCTACCAGGTCTTAAGGAGGAGACGACACTTATCGACAATTTTATCATCTAGTGACTTAAAATCAAATCCACAATGACCATTATGTCCTCTTACCAGATTTGGATATTCCCAAGACCACCTACCGGCCCATTTTTCATCATTTTTATACTCATACCACTTATGGTACATGAGTACACAGTTATATGTGCCTTTCGCATCGAAGAGTATTTCGCACCAAACATGATGCCTCTAAAATGCCGAATCACCTCGGAAAATTACTAAATTTACGTACGAATAGATTTGGGCGAGACGATTCCAAATCTGCAATCCGCTTCATCATCCAAGATCTAGAGAATAAATCTCGAATTTTTTAACCTAAATTACAATTTTGCAACGAAATTACTATTTCACTTATTTAAATCTGAATTTCTCCTAGCCTTACATTCTCCCTCCTTAAAAGGAATTTCATCCAATTCAGATAATCACAATCACGCACACGATATGCAACGCCACATTTCACTGATGCACGTAATTAGCTACTAAATTTAAACGATCAAATCACGACCTTCTTCCCTAAACAAGGGATATGCGCCCGCATCGTCCTCAAGCCCCACGGATTCTCCACCTATAGGTACTCCATAGTACTCAACATTCAGCCTCACGCTCAGCTCACAAAACCCGGGATCACGGCGATCAACAATGCACACCGGTCCCTCCGAAGGTCCCATCCACAAACTCACCGCCCCCAATCCACCACATGAGCTGGATCTGGAGTATACTTCCTGAGCATAGAGACGTGAAAAACCTCGTTGACACCTGACATGCTGGGCGGTAACGCCAACCGCACGCCAGCGGGTGCCTACCTCCGAGTATCTCGAAGCGTCCAATAAACCTCGGGCCGGCCAGCTTCCGTTTGCCGAACTCCGACCACCTCTCAGCATCACCTTCAAGAAAACGTGATCACCAACCTCGAACTCTGGCGGTCGACGCCGCACATCCGCATAGCCTCCATTGCCTGAGCCGAGAAGACGCTATCGCATTTCAAGCTCACCTTCTCGAGGTGTTCTAATAAAGATCGTGACCTCACGGATGAGCTCTCTGCCCTCTTCTCGTCCAACATAACGCAGATTACATGGTGCCTCCCATACAATGCTCCTATGGTTCCATTCGTGAGCACGCCGATAACTATCGCTAGAGGCGACCCACCAAGGGCAGCTGTCTTCCAACCTTACGACCCGTGACATATCGTCAGCTGGTCCTTCTAACACATGTATATAATCCATATGCGACGTAACCCTACACAACCCTCGTTGTGTAAACGCTAACCTCTCCAAGGTCACACCGACGATTAACCAATGGACCGTCAACCCAGTCCATGTCATGAATGAGACATCCATATACCAAGCCCTTGCCAGCTCACAACACCCACGTAATTTCCTAAAGGGATCCAAACTCGAGTCACTCCCGACTCCTATCACTCAACTCACCAAGGTGGACAACCATGTCCGTGTTTTCATCTCGAGTCACTCCCACCACTACCCGACTCTGAAGTCCGCATGATAACCTCGACCGCAGCCATCTCGAGTCACTCCCGACTCCTATCAGGTCAACTCTCACCCTACCCCTGTGTGAAGAACATCTATACTGGCTTCTAAAGTGCCTTAACTCCTGGGCCCAAATCCTATGCCGTGTCGAGTACACAACCTCGGCCTAGGTCTCACCATCGACAACCCGATGGCTGTCAACTCATCCATGTCAAGCCTGATAATCAACAACCACAGGTCTACCACCCTAAGGTCCACCACGCCCACGCGCAACTCGAACCCGCCCCTAACTTCAACCACACTCGCCCTCCGTCAGTCAGACCTGGAGTGCTTCAGAGGGCACCTCGAAATAAACTAGTTCTAACCCTTACTAGGGTGTGGAGGAATGAACCGTATACTCTCCTGTCCTAAGGCTAACTGGGACTTCATTGTCCCAAAGTCTTGGGATCCCTATCTCTGGGGCAATCCCGTCACTCATGCTCAATCCTGGCCCTAGTCCTGAAACTACAGAAGCGTAGGTCTTCGCCTTCCCCGAACTAGAAGAAAGCCGATCCTCCCTCTTGCTACCAACACTGCAGGATCCCGAAAGTGCTCCGAGCATCCTCGATCTCTCTCTATGAAGTCGACTGTCCCAAATCCATGGAGTCCTATGTCCCACAGAGGCGAAGTCTCATAATCCACCCCGAATGGACAACTCGCTCATTCTTGTCTCTCAATACCCAAATAATCCCAAACCACATTCAAGGATTGACATTCGCCTCCTGTCCCATCACCGTCGACCTCTTCCGGGTCGAGACCGACACTCAGCCGACACCACGTGTCCCAAATCTCACCCCGCAAGCCAAAACTCGCACTTAACGAACTCAGAGTACAACCGATGGTCTCAACACCAGTGCCACCCCGCCATACTCATGCTCCCACTCTGATGGGGTGTAGATCAAGATGTCATCCACAAAGACCACGACAAACTGATCTAAATAGGGTTGGAATATCCTATGCATGAGATCCATGAATGCCGTAAGTGCATTCGTCAATCCGAAGGGCATCACTGTAACTCATAGTGCCCATAACGCATCCTAAACGCCGCCTTAGGATATCCGTGATCCTTAACTACCGATGGTAACCAAAGGCAAAGGTCTATCTTGGGTAGACTTCGCGCCCTTCACCGATCAAATAAATCATCAATCCTGCACGGGTACCCGATTCTGATCGTAACCCTCGTTTCAACTCGTCAGAAGCCAATGCACTGGCTGGTCTTGGCCTCTTCTAACTGTGAACCGAAAAGCCCCACAGGAAAGCGCTCGCCGACAAACCCTTGTCCACATCTCTTTGTAACTGGACTCAAGTTCCTACGACTAACTCGGGCATTGCATCCCATGAGTCATAGGATAGGTGAATTACTAGCGTAATAAGATATCAAGTCTACTACCCTTCAGGAGGTAATTGTAGTTCATCTTGAAAATATCCACAAAATCCCGCACACTACTCGAGGTAGATCTGTCTCGTCTCCCTCGTCCTTCTGTGGTAAGGCTCGCTAGCCAACCCTCTAATTGGCCCTGACACTTGACCGTGATAACGTCTGGGAAAATTGTCATGCTTCTGTCCCCCTCGGGAATACCATACGAGCAATCGCCCCCAGATAGCAGAACCTCCTACGCCACAATCGAGCAATCGATCTCAGGTCAAGCCCCAACGATCCCATGATGGCATCGAACTCCGCATGTCCATAAATCAAGTCCACCGTGAGTAGAGTCCCCGAGATCCTAACTCGCAACCTCGACATATCATCCCTATTCTCGCCCCTAATCCATAAAAAGACTCACGCACAACCGCCTCCTCTAAGGTCTCTAGAGTGTCCTGCCCATTTCACCATATTTAGGGCCTCATTCTCTAGCTTAGAACGTAGAATAGCCTAATCCTCGGTCGCAATGAGATAATTCCATGGCCTCTAACACCTTTCTCGATTCAGATGAACCAATGGTCACCACCATCTGCGACTTCCTCCTCAGGAATGCTCTGAGATGATGCATGCCCTAAACCTCTGGAGGTTACTAGGACCTCCCTAACTACCTGCTACGCTAGCCTGTGCAATAGCAGCCTCTGCAACACCTACGGCCTTTACAGTCCGCGATTAAATGCCTGCCTCAATAATCATTTCGTGGTGCTCGACCAGTTCCCGGACGCCCCTACGCCCCTCGGGCCCCTACTAGCCATTTACACAATTAATATGGCACAAGAATCATTTAATCTTTCAATTCATTTAACTAGTAATGCAGAGTTGACATTAATAGACTTGACAAATATGAACCGATCTGCTTCATTTTCTATGGCATGCAAATTCCAACCACTCAATTCATTTATTTCCAATAAGGTTCTAAGTTCTCTCATTTATTTCAAAAGATCCAACCCCAAGGTTATAGTTTCTAACCTTAGCATTTACCCTTTTTCCTATACACATTACACCATGCATATAGTTTTCCTACGCAACAACCGCGCAATCACAATTTCCAATGGTAGTTAAATACAATACAGTATCTCTAAGGCATAAGCACAACCCCGAGACACTAATCATACACATAAATCAGCATACATTGTCCTTTATTTACAGTAATGCGTATAATCACTTGCATTTTAAATATTGTTATCAACAAAATTTATTCTTTTCAAAATTTTATTTTTGAAAATTCTGATTTTTCTAAAATTTTATCAAATTTTATTTGATTTTAATTAAATTTAAAAAAAAATTTTCAAAATTTATTTGTTAAATGAACAAAGGTTCACTTAGTGATTCGTGAAAGCAATTGAGTTCAACCGGTCCAAAAACGAGTCGACCGAGCTGTGCCTGGGCACCACTCGCCCACCGACCCGGGCCAGCACACCCATCCAAGACTCCAGCCACGCCCGTCAGCAGATGGCAAAGGTGCACACAAGACCGGCGCCATGTCGCAAAGAAATTGTGTCGCGGTCGCACCGCCCTCCGCGTGGTCGCGTGCCAAAGATGGCCGCACGCCACCGCTACGCCGCGGCGCCCGCCGCTACCGCGGCGCCGTACCGCAACGCGCCTGGGCGCCCCACGCTTCATCGCT
Source organism: Tetrastigma voinierianum (assembly GCA_016808115.1). NCBI lineage: Eukaryota > Viridiplantae > Streptophyta > Magnoliopsida > Vitales > Vitaceae > Tetrastigma > Tetrastigma voinierianum. The sequence goes on from JAEQBH010001581.1 coordinate 115,548, forward strand.
CACGCCCCGCCGCAGGTATCGCGGCGTTACTGGCACCGCATCGCAATACCCACCTTGCCTAGCCCTTTAAGTTGCAATACAGTTAGTGTATTGCAATACACGTTGCCCACCTAGCTACCTACATTGCAATACGATTTCTCAACCTGTTGCAATACAATCCTGCAATACATTTTGGGCAGTAGCCCAAACTCCAAATTTTCTGCACCAGAATTTTTTTTCGTTTTTCATTATAATTATTTTCTTTTTCTCATTATTTGCAAAGAATCGAAAAAATCATTAAAAAAATTCATTTTTCAATTTTTTTTTTCTTCATTTTCTTGGACACTCAAATAAATTTATAAAAATTTATTTTCTTCATCATTTTATTTGCTTCCATCATAAACATCCCAAAATTTATTTTTCTTCACTTTTCTTCACTCTTACAATTTCTATATAAAACCTTAGAAAATTATTTCCAATTTACTTTTTTTTTTTCATATTTATTTATTTTTTCATTTCTCCTAACCATCGGAATATTATAAAAATATAATTATATATATATATATATATATATATATATATATATATATATATATTTTTTTTTTTTTTTTTTTTTTTAATTCGAAATGGTCCGTAATCATCAGCCTATATATAAATGACTCCTACCCTAGTGTTCCACCTCAAATTTATTAAAATTTGATTTCTCATTATCCAACAACTCAAATAAATTTATTAAAATTTATTCCTTTATGTTCTTGCTCCGGGGCCATTAATCAGAACTCCAAATTTATTTCATAAATTCTAACACACTTAAGTGCTAATCACTAAGCAAACATTCACAAATCACAACACCTCACAAAACTTATGATCACACATCATTCATTTATATATTTTTTCACACAACATAATTCCACAACCCATGACAACACATCAAACACATGCATGTCGTGTCCTAGTTTGTCCCGTGATTTCCTAGGTAATCTCATACCTAAACCCAACATCGAACCACACCTAGTGGTGATGTTCTTACTCGACTATGGCCTAAGCCCAAATCCCTTCAATCTATAGGTTTCCATATACCTATACTCTACATCAAACCACTCAAGTGGTGATGGATACCCAACCCGAGCTCCCTAGGTATTCGTATACCTAAGCTCTGATACCAAGCTGTGACGCCCCCAAACCCAGTCCGTTGACCACCACAACCCGCTGAATACAAGTGGAGGCCTGCTACCCGACGCCACTTTAGAAAATCGGTGAGTCTCCGGAACATGAGCTCCACCCAAACGACAAACCTGCATATCCTGTCTCAAATGCAATATATATCCATTGACTACCACACGTGGGCTCATAAGCAAACATGACTCAAATATATACCAACTATGAATACAACTATATACCTAATAGGCGAGAGTTCAAATTGTTTTACTCTCATACAACTTATATTAAAATTAGAGAAATTCTAATACATGTAGATATCGGGTCAAAGCCAAAGCCACAATCCCAGCTTTTCTTTCTAATTCAAATTTCTAGACGAGCCGCCCTCGTGACGCTCCCCTCGTGATCAGAAATAAAGGGGGTCCCATAACGGGTGAGCTAAAGCTCAAGAGAATCCTGGGGCTACTCACCACCTAAGTGCAGCAGAATGTTCCAAGAATCACATCTGGGCAAATGCATGATCCTACTTGAAATGTCTACATGACCAACTCGCATCCCGAGTCCTCACCGACTCTCTCTCACACTCGCTAAGCTTCTATGGCAATATTGTTTTATTAGTGGACAATTTTCGATGTATATATGTATCAATCTGGGCCGTCTGAGTCATTGATATATTATTTGCTCAGGGACTACCCTCCGATGAATACTTCAATCGTGGGCCTCCGACGATTGATATTATTTCGTTTGGACTACTCCTCCGATATCTAAACAATGTTTGTGACTACCCTCCAAACCATTTTCTCTCTAGACCTATTCCCATGCACTAGCTCCGATAGTCCTGGGGATGTTCCAAAGGCATATGCACGCACGTATACAATTCCAATACGCCTAATCACATGCAACATATAAATGGCTGAATATACTCAAGATAAAAATTAAATCAATACAAACATGTTATGTAATTATCATTTCAAACATCAAAATTAGCCTACTTTGGCTAATAAAAATTAAACACACAATTTTGATTCAATTACTTAACCAAACATAATTCTCACGAAAAATACATTTCAAGTCATTATTCCTAGGAAACAAGAAACCTAGGTTTGTTGTTCCACACTCAATAAACTGGCGTCTACATCAGGAACTCGCATTTCACGCCACCCGGCCTCAACGAATCAATACATGATTATCACCAAAATACAAATGGCAACAGATGTCGTGGAGCAGCCACGGTCGCTTCCATTTGGTTTCAAAATTTTATATTACCCGGTCCCAAGGCTCGATGATAAACGGGCCCAATGGCCTCAGCAATCGGATCAAAATATTCAAAGTACTAAAAATGGGGAATAAAACCCAAGTAGGGAGAAAATCCTACTTGGAGTTTGTCAAAAAACTCACAAAACGAGTCCACACGGGTCACCCGCTTTAGAACGTTTCCTTCTCGTCCGAAGACTACCGACGGCTCCATTCCTGAGATCAGAGAGAAGCACTCTCTCTCTAAAGTTTCCTCAAAATGGAAGCACGTATCCAAGAAAATGAATTTCACGTTTTTGGCTTGTGTTTTAAGGAGGGAGACGATACTATTGACAATTTTATCATCTAGTGACTTAAAATCAAATTCCAATAATGACCATTATGTCCCTTACCGTGATTTGATATCTCTATGACTATCTCGCTTCATTCCATTTTCATCATTTTTCTACTATACCACTTATGGTACATGAGCACATGCTATGTGCCTTTCGCTGCATCAAAAACGCTTACTTAAGATCCCGAAACGCCGGCCCTCGAAAAACGCAATAATTCAACCGCCTCTCGAAAATTACTAAATTTTACGTACGGGACAGATTTCACCATACGATCTCCAACGTGTGCAATCCGTCATCATCCGAGATCTAGAGAATAAATTCCGGATTTAACCGAAATTACAATTTTGTAATCGAATTACATTTTGGGCCTCTTATTTCGAAATTGGAATTTTTCTGTCTTACAAATTTTGCGCTTGCTAGCTAATTATGCCTGAAATTGAGTCGATCCACACAAGAATTCAAGTCAAACTCAACATTGCGTATCAAAGATCAAAAGGAAAGAAGAGCAAAATAGGAAGAAATTGCACCACTCGCATGGCTTCTTCCCCGCTACAAGACCGTACATCCTTGTTAATCGTCTTCCTCCAAGAGTTTATTCCTCGCTTGTGAAGCTTCATCTTTGTTACAATTTTGATTTTTTTCCTTTCTACCCTTGTTGTAATCACTTGTTTGGATTATGGTATTTCACTTCGTTTGTAAGTTACATATTGGTATATACTTTTTGGAAAGAGACGTTGTTGAAAAACAAATCTTTGTATTCAGTTTCCTCCGTTTTTTTTTTGTTTTTTTTCGCATTTTCTCTCCCTTCTCTCGGCTGACTTCAAAACACTCCTCTAAAGGGATGACAACCAGAGGATGGTCAAGAAATTCTTCCCTGGAAGAGGAGGGTCACGCTGTGGCTGGAGGTAACGCACGGTCCTCTGCTTTTAACGCATCTATTTTTGGTTGCTTAAGTCTCGCTTCACTTATAGGTTAAAATCTCTACATGCTCTTTAATGTGGCTTGGCAGCTGGGGTTCAATTGATATTTTCATTAGATCCACAGGCTCAATTAGTTGTCTCCCTGCTAGTTATCGTGGAGTAGGGCTTTAGATAAGCCACCGTTAGGACATTTATGCCCATTTAAATGCTATGTTTCAAAAGAGAAAATCATAGGTTTAGCTTTAAAGTTAAATGAAGATCCGGTTCGGGAAATGACTATATATGTCATGCTCCCCAATCCAGAGGAAAGACCCGAGGACATGTTTGGCGCTCGATAAGTCCCTAAATCTCCAAGGGCCGAGACTTCAAGGAGTTCTTTCATTTTTCTTCATTTATTTCGCTTTAAACCCCAAAACCTCACCGTTTTTAACCAACCTAAAAATCCAAATTTAGTCTACACCATTTTTGACTTCATTTAAATCATTCAGGCACGAAGAAAACTCATCCCCGTGTTCGAATTTAGACTAATGGTATTGCAAGAGCTTGACTACGGCAGTGAGGAACTTAGGTATAAATTTTGTTGATTCGATCACCTCACAAGTGTACTGACCAAATGGCGTCGTTGTCGGGATGGTGCTTTAGTGCGTGAGGAGTCGTGGAACACTTGGTAGATCCTCATCAAGTGTCAGAATTTGCTTATATTTCACTGCCATTTTCTTTTCATTTCATAATAAAAAATAAAATAAACAAATAAATAAATAAAAACAAATACAGATGATCTTTATTGTTTGTCGCTGCTTTTGCCTTTGTCGCAGAACTATTCCAATGATTAGAAACCTAGAAGGCAAAAAGACGAAAGTCAATCTCCCTGAAGAGTCCTGGATCGAACTTGAATCAACCAAATGGAACACTTAGAGGGAGAACAATACAGCCGCACCCTACAGGGAACCCAAGAGGATACATGTCAATAAGGGACTATAGAAACCACGAATCAAGAACTCGGGAGAGAATCCAACCCACCTAGATCCATGAGGGACTATAGAGACCAAATTGACGAGCGCATCTCTCCTACATGGTGCTCCACAAGATGCCTTTGTTCTGCCAACCACTGACAAACAATCTCCCACTGATGCTAATTTTAAAACCTTACCAAACTAGGGGTGGGCTATATTACAAGTGGAGAACAAAGAAATTGAATGCCCACCTGAGTCAAAAATTTATACTGTGGAGAACCCTTGAACAAACATTAGACGGGTTTCAAAGTGAAGTGGGTCGGTTGTTGATGTCTTACAATGTTCAAATTAAAGCCGTCAACAACATCATCAAGGGGGAAGAAAATCCAGAGGGAGGAGTGCTAATTGAAATACTTTTGAGAGTGTGCTCAACTATACTCTGCAGGAATTGAAAGTTGAATCGCATAAGCCTCCCGGGAGGAACTTATATTCCCACACTAGGTATAGTATATACTATGAAAGATATAATATGTTCTCTCTTTCCTTTGTTGAGAGGAAAGTAATGGAAATGAAGGTGAAGATTTCCAAAAGCCCATTACCCAAGCCACCACAGCCCACCGCCATCTCCAGACACCCACAACAACACAAATTACAATTCAAGGAAAGACAATTCACCCCTCAAGCACCTACCACCAAGGCCACCCTATCACTGCTTGTGCTGCAAAACATTAGGAAATTAGTGGCCACTGTACAAGCCTCTGCCACTACATCAAATACACAAGCAGCTGCCTACATTACATGACACAAGGTTGGTTCATTTGCTGGCTCGGAGCACCTAATCTTGATTTCTAAGCTCCCCCCACTTTTTGTTTTAATTTTTCTTGTTTTGTTTTATTTTATCGAATTTTATTTTGATTTTATTAATTTTTCTTTTTATATTTTCTTTAATTTTTAGTTAATTTGCTTGATTAATTTTACTCTTCGCAAATTTTTCTTAATTTTTCAGACACTTTAGCTACAAGAAATTTTCAAGCCCGATTGGAAAATCAACAAGCAAGAGAAGCGGAGAAGTTTTCAAATCTGAGCTAAATTTCACACTTAAATGAAATGCAAAATTTCACTATAAGATGGAATTTTCGCAGTTAGCGAAATTCTCGCTTAGCTAGCTTAAATGAATATGGCAAAAATGTGTGTGGTTAAAAAAAAAAAAAACGTTTGTTTTTTATTTATATATATATATATATATATATATATATATATATATATATATATATATATATATATTATTATTATTGTAATATTTTTATTTTATTTTAAAATTTTATAAAAAAATAAAAATAAATAAAAATAAAAATAAAAAAATAATAATAATAATAATAATAATAAATCGAAGAAAAAGAAATGAAAATTTCGCTAGCTACGTGATTTTTCACATAGCTTAAAAGATTTTACAGGTCCCACTTTTGCCTCCAAATTTTGTTTCGCCATAACTTTTTATCCGACCTAAGCAGTTTCTGGTACCGTTGAAAGCTAGAGAGCGAATTCAATATGTCCAGAAAGAAACATTTTTGAGATTATGAAAGTGTGACTTTAAAAATGCTCTAACTCCGGTCACTTCCTTTTTTTTTTTCTCTCTCTTTTCTTCTCCTAACTTGTTTATTTGAAGCCCAAACGGAGGAATAAGGTGTCATGAAAGCTTGTGAAGTCTCCTATCCAGAAATGATCACATCTCATCAAGGAGGTAACACTTCCTTCTCTAATTTTCCAATCCGAGCCCCATTTCGGACACCGAGATGTTTGGGTTGGGGGGGAGAGTTAGCAAAGGAAGTGGCTTTTGTATTTATGTTTTGTTATTATTTTGTGCAAGCCTATTTTGTGATGTTCAGTGGCTTGTTGGGTTCTCTTTCTATAAAGTCAAGTATACCATACAACTTACTTTTTTCAAAATAGGGACCCCATTTGCAAACCAAAATTTTGGGTGGGTTTTGCCTAACCACAAGTTTGGGAAATTGAAAATTTGGTCCACCCTATTGATGTTAGATCGTTCATGCACTGAGTGGATGATTAGTTGAACTCTTGTTGATTCCATCTTTTCTTCCACCTTTAGCTAACCAATAATCGAGCACATTAGGTTTCAAATGATGGGCTGAAAACCGCGCAACCTCCTTCACTTGCATAACCTACCCTGGGCTTAATTGACGCCTTTAATAAAGTTAAGGACCCTCGGGAAAGAAGGTCACCATGCCTTCGAGAAGAGAAAAAGAAAAGAAAAGAAAAGAAAATAATGAATATTGCAATGCTTTGCCTTGAAACCCAGCACTGTCCGAGGTATATATGGCGAAAAGCCTGCAGCCCGGTGTCTTAAACCTTCACTAGTTGGGAGTCACCGACTTAGTGTTCAAGTTATCGGTACATGGAGCTTAGCAGTCAGGAAGTGGAGTCTCGAAATCATTCAACCCGTGAAATCAAGAGTTTGTGGTCGAAAGATCCTATGACTGGTGCCCTAAGCTCCACTCATTGGTTGGGGAGTCATCGGTAGATCCCGCGCATGGACTGGGCGAGGTCGATTCTCGCATTGCACCCTACAACGCAAAAAGAATTGTGGAATAAGAGGCGGGTCCTGATCTATTTAGGTTGGTTAAAGATGCTAGGTCGTAGTGTAGGTCAGGAGTGCCAGCGCTATCACTGAGAGCTTAATCAAATAAAACACTTAGATTTTGCAGTTTTAGTTGATTCACCAAGAAAGAGGCTCATTTAATACTCAATTTTGTATGGTATTCATTCCTCTAGCGATAGTTATCGATACGCTTTGATGATTCCTACTTAGTGGTTGTGCATTACCTTATCTGTAATAACTCGAAATATAATTTTTGTGAACGCGATTTGTATCGCTGTATGTTCTCTTTCTTTCCTTCATTGCTAAGGGATCAGCACCGTAGAGTCAAAGGATTAGTATTCAAAAGTTCATTTCAACCCTATTTATTAGGTTTGGAGTTCTTTTGTATACTAATCATTCTAATTAATCCAATTTACACATTAAGGTCCCTACTATTTTAATGATCACATTTTGTGGCAAATTTTGCAATTTTTGTTAGCTAATTGATGTGCCGAAATTGTTGAGTCTTCCATCCAAGCACGAAGAATTCAGTCAAATCTCAATATTGGCAGCATCAAAGACTTAAGGAAAGAAGAGCAAAAATTAGAAGAATTGCACCACCGTTAAAGAAGGCTTTTCCTCACAAGACCGTACATCCCGAGCACTGCTCCTAGTAGCTTATTCCCCCGCTTTTTTACGCTCAGCTTTTTGTTACAATTCTTTTGGTTTTCTCCTTTCTACCCTTTGTTGTAATTTCACTTATGTTTACTATATGGTATTTCACTTGGTTTGTAAGGTGCCACATAAGCTATCATATACACTTTGAAAGAGACGTTTTGTCAAAACAGCCTAGGGGCTCCTGTTCTCCGTTTTTGTTTTTTCTCATTTTCTCCTTTCTCGGCTACCAAACACTCCTCTGAGGATGACAACTCAGAGGATGGAGCATAGGCCTCTTCCCTTGGAAGAGGAGGGTTGTCAAGCAGGCTTTGAGGTAACGACTGTCCTCTGCTTTTAATGCACACATTTGGTTGTTGCCCTGCTTCTCACTGTGTTAAAATTCTAAGCATGCTCTCTTTAATGTATTTGGCAGCTTTTTTGGGTTCTAATGGATACTTTCATTAGATCCATTGAGGCTCACAGTTGTCTCATGCTAGTTAATGGGAGCAGTGGTTTCGAGATGTGCTTTCACCTGCTAGGACATTTATGCCCATTTAAATGCTATGTTTCAAAAGGAGAAAATCATAGGGTTTAGTTTTTAAAGCTATTAAATGAGTTATCCGTCTGAAATGACTATGTCATGCTCCCCAACTGTGCGAGGAAAAAGACCCGAGGACATGTTGCTGCCCTATAAACCCCAACTCCAAAGGGCCTCGAGACTTCTCAAGGAGTTCTTTCTATTTTTCTCTTCATCTTATTTTCGCTTTAAACCCCAAGACTCACCGCTTTTAACCAAACCTGAAAATCCAAATTTAATTCACCATTTTTTAATTCACTTAAATCATTTGTACGAAGAAAACTCATCCCTGTGTTCGACCCTAGACCACTATATTGCAGTAGCTTGACTACGACAGTAGGAGGAACTTAGGTATAAATTTTGTTGATTCCGGATCACCCTATTGTGGCACGAATCAAGCAATAACCAATTTTCCAATTCTTGCAAACTAAACTGAAGTTAAAACAATGGTATTATACCCGACTTCCAAGTTATAGTTCAATGATTATTCAATTTCGTTTCAGAAAGAACATAATTATTTATTTGATTCTTTGCATTTAAAAGAAATGTCACAAACAAAATTCAGATATCATAAACAATCAATTTGTAAGTCAATAGATTTTTATTCAAATATCAAAACATTTGAGCATATAATCTCGCTTTCTTTAAAATAAGATCAGAATTCAAATTCGAGAAAAACTCTCTATTTCTTGATCTAAAATCCTATATCTTCTCTAACTATTTCATCCATTTTCTTCTTTGTTCTTGCTGATTCTTTTCAATCTTGGCCTGATTCATCTTCATGTTGAATTCTTTTTAGGGAATTTCAATTTCCATATGTACTTTATTCAGCCACCTCTTTGTTTCGAACCCTTTGCTTTTGTTTTCTAGAATCGGGAAGCAGTGCAATGTTTTGTCTTCTTAAAGCTTATTACTCTTAGAGAACTTTGGGCTAAGCAACTCCATACAAGTTACATTAGGTAATTAGGTGTTAAACCACCCCTAATACGAGCTTAATTGTTCAAGGGAAATAGGGCCATAAAGACAAAACTATTCCCTATTTCACTAGCTTCTGCTTCTTTACTTCTTCATTGTAAAAATTTGGAAATATTTTTCCCTCAAACTTGTTTATTCCTTTATACTAAACTTTTTTTTTTTTTTTTTTTTCTGAACTAGAAACTGGATAATATGGGCTCTTTGTTGCAGGTTTATTGAAAGGAAGGAATTTGTTTTCATATGTTTTATTGAAGAAATAAGGCTTATTTGGCCCAAATCAAGGAACTAGAGAATATGCTTAAGCATATATCGAGGGTAGGCTTAGAAAAGCTCTAATCTACAATGATTACCTCATCATTTCTGCTGGTTGTTTTCTACTTAAGATTTCGCTCAATCAATAATCAAACAAGTTCTAGGATCATGGACTCGATCCCTAAATTTTAAGATGTTCCTAATTCTCACAATATAAGTTTTGTCGACTAAGGTATTATTTTTCAAGACTTGTATTTATTTACTGCCTACTTACATAATTTCATCCAAGTGTTTTGTTCCATCAGCAATAACCAATTTTCCACTTCGCAAACCAAATTAAGTTAAACAATGCAAGTATACCCCTAATTTCCTAGTTAATAGTCTGTTTTCCCGATTTTCCTAATTGCTCTGAGAAAGAACATAATTATTTATTTTGATCTTACGTAAAAGAAAATGTCACGTAAAACAAAATTCAGATATCATAAACAATCAATTTGTAAGTCAATAGGAATTTTATTCAAATATCAAAACATTCCGATATCAGATAATCGCTTTCTTGCTAAATAAGATCAGAATTCAAATTCGAAAACTCTCTATTTCTCGATCTAAAATCCTATATCTTCTAACTTATTTCATCCCTTTTCTTCTTTGTTCTCATGATTCTCTTCAATCTGCCCGATTCATCTTCATGTTGAATTTTTTTAGGGTAAATTTCACCTATATGTACTTTATTCGTGCCAAATTCTTTGTTTAACCCTTTGCTTTTAAGCTTCTTTTCTAGAACTGAATAAGGCAATGCTCTGGTTTCTTAGGCTTATTACTTTAGGAGAACTTTGGGCTAGCAACCCCATACCAGTCATTGGCACAGGTACTAGGTGTTAAACCACCCCTACGAGCTTAATTGTTCAAGGGAAATAGGCCACAAGACAAAACTTATTCCCTTATTTCACTAGCTTCTGCTTCTTTACTTCTTCATTGTAAAAATTTGGAAATATTTTTCCCTCAAACTTGTTTCTTCCTTTATACTAAACTTTTTTTTTTTTTTTTTTTTTTTTTTTTTTCCCGAACTAGAAACTGATAATATGGGCCTTTGCCGTGTGTTTATCAAAGGAAGGGAATTTCGGTTTTCAAGCTTGTTGTTTTATTGAAGAAATAAGGCTTATTCGCTCAAATCAAGGAACTAGAGAATATGCTAAGCATATATTGAGGGTAGGCTTAGAAAAAGCTCAATCAGCTAACAATGATATTCTATCATTTCTTATTGGTTGTTTTCACTTTAAGATTTCACCTCAATCAATAATCAAACAAGTTCTGTGGATCATGGACTCGATCCCGAAATTCCCGTAAGATGTCTCCACACTCTGCCAAAGTTTCATAAGTTTTGCTGACCAAGGTGTATTATTTCTTCAAGACTTGTATTTATTTACTATCTACTACATAATTTCATCCAAGTGTTTTGTTCCATCGCAATAAACCAATTTCTCCACTTCTTGCAAACTAAACTCGGTTAAACAATGCAAAGCTATAATTCTCAATGTAAGTTAATAGTTCACGCCCGATTTTCCTGAATTTCGCTTCTGAGAAAGAACATAATTATTTATTTGATTCTAATTAAAAGAAAATGTCACAAACAAAATTCGGGACATCATAAACAATCAATTTGTAAGTCAATAGGAATTTTATTCAAATATCAAAACATTTCGATATCATAATCAGCTTACAAATAAGATCAGAATTCACTCGAGAAAAACTCTCATTTCTTGATCTAAAATCCTATATCTTCTAACTATTTCACCCTTTCTTCTTTGTTCTGTTATTTGCATTCTCTTCAATCTGCCCCGATTCATCTTCATGTTGAATTCTTTGTGGGAATTTCAATTTCCATATGTACTTTATTCATGCCACCTTTGTTTCGAACTCCTTTGCTTTTTTGTTTTTCTAATCAGGAATAGTAAATGTTTTGTCTTCTAGGCTTTCTATTACTCTTAGAGAATCTCAGCTAGCAAACACCCATACCGCTTGGCATTAGGGTACTAGGTGTTAAAACCACCCCTACGAGCTTAATTGTCTATGGAATGCGCCACAAGACAAAACTTATTCCTTATTTCACTTTAGCTTCCGCTTCTTACTTCTTCATTGTAAAATTTGAAATATTTTTCCTCAAACTTGTTTCTTCCTTTATACTAAACTTTTTTTTCAACTAGAACTGATAATATGGGCTCTTACAGCAGTGTTTATTTGAAAGCGAAGGAATTTCTTGCCTGTTGTTTTATTGAAGAAATAAGGCTTATTTGGCTCAAATCTCAAGAACTAGAGAATATGCCAAGCATATATTGAGGGTAGCTTTAGAAAAGTCTAATCACAATGATGGGCTCTATCATTTCTTGTTGGTTGTTTCACCAAGGCTCGCCTCAATCAATAATCAAACAAGTTCTAGACTCTGACTCGATCCCGAAATTCCAAGATGTTCCTAATTCCTGTCAAAGTTTACAAGTTTTGTTGACCAAGGTGTATTATTTCTTCAAGACTTGTATTTATTTACTATCTACTTACATACTTTATCCAAGTGTTTTGTTCCATCTAGCAATAACCACTTTCCAATTCTTGTAAACTAAACTAGTTAAAACAATAAAAGTATACCCTAATTTCAAGTTAATAGTTCATCGATTATTCTCAATTTCGTTTCTTGAGAAAGAACATAATTATTTATTTGATTCTTACGTAAAAGAAATGTCACGTAAACAAAATCGAGTATCATAAACAATCAATTTGAAGTCAATAGGAATTTTATTCAAATATCAAACATTTTATATTTATAATAATCACTTTACAATAAGATCTGAATTCAAATTCGAAACTCTAAATTTCTTGATCTAAAATCCTATATCTTCTCTAACTATTTCATCCCTTTTCTTCTTTGTTCTTGCTGATTCTCTTCAATCTTATTCATTCATCTTTCATGTTGAATTCTTGTAGCCCTTCAATTTCCATATGTACTTTATTCAGCCAATTTTGTTTCTCGAACTCCTTTGCTTTTATTTTCTAGAATTGGGAATAGTGCAATGTTTTAGCCTCAGTTTTCTATTACTCTTAGAGAACTTGGGCAAGTAAACTCCCATACCACAGCATTAGGTACTAGGTGTTAAACCACCCTACGAGCTTAATTGTTCAAGGGAAATAGGCCACAGACAAACTTATTCCCCTTATTTCAATTAGCTTCTGCTTTTCTTTACTTTCATTGTAAAATTGGAAATATTTTTCCTCAAACTTGTTTTCTTCCTTTTATACTTCAAATTTTTTTTTTTTTTTTCTCGAACTAGAAATTGATATTATGGGCTCTTTGCTGTAGGTTTATTGAAAGGAAGGGAATTTCGGTTTTCAGTTGTTGTTTTATTGAAGAAATAAGGCTTATTTGGCTCAAATCAAGGAACTAGAGAATATGCTTAAGCATATATTGAGGGTAGGCTTAGAAAAGCTCAATCTGCCAATGATGGCCTCTATCATTTCTTCCTGGTTGTTTCACTTAAGATTTCTACCAATCAATAATCAAAATGCCCAGGATCAGGACTCTCATCCTCAAATTCCTGCAAGATGTTCCAATTCCTCACAAAGTTTATGTTTGTTGACCAAGGTGTATTATTTCTTCAAGACTTGTATTTATTTACCGTCTACTTACATAATTTCATCCAAGTGTTTGGTTCCATCAAAGAATAAACTGTTTTCTCCACCTCAAAACTAAACTGAAGTTAAACAATGCAGGCTATACCCCTAATTTCCAAGTTAATAGTTCACGCCCGATTTTCCCGAATTTCCGTTTCCTTGAGAAATACTGCACTATGTATTTGATTCTGCACATAAAAGAAAATGTCAGAACAAATTAAGATATCATAAACAATCAATTTCAAAGTCAACAGAATTTTATTCAAATATCGCATTTCGGTTATTGTACAATCTGCTTTTTACAAATAAGATCATAAATTCAAATTCGAAAACTCTTTATTTCTTGATCTAAAATCCTATATCTTCCCTTTGAAGGTTGTGGCTCCTGCTTCAAAATTTGGTTCACCAGACCTTGAGCTCTTTCTCCCTTTTTCTTTGGAGCTTCTCTGGTTGATGGGTTCTGATTAACCCTTCTTCCAATTCCTTTCCCATCAACCACTCTCTTGATTACACAACGTCATAATAAAGAATGGAATTGTATTGTTTTCCGACTCCATTCATTCCATAAACTCTTGTTCACACCAAGCTCTTCTTTTCTCTCTCATTCTCCCTTCTTCATTCTCTTTGTTTATTTTTCCGTTGTTATCCCATCCTTTTATAGTGATTTTCGTCTCTTGGGAAGAACAAGGCCATTTATTCTTTCTTTAAATTTTAGATGAATGAATTGAATGAGGTTTCTCGAATTCTTGCTTATTTTATATTTCTAACGGAGGTTTTGGTCATTTGGTGAGAATATAGATCTTTTTTCTTGAATTTATTAAATTTCCTTTGATTATTCTCCTCGAAACTGAGCATACTAAACCAATTCGTTCAATCAAGACATTGATTTTTGTTTCTGCATTAATAACTATTTATTTCAAAGATTCTGAATGAATGATGCAGAATTGAAAGGTTTAGGGTGAATTATACCAATGGAATTTGACGTGGAATGTACGCCGGGCTGTTTAATGTCATGACAAATAGCTTAAGGGAGTCACGACATTAACTATCGGGCCTCTAAATTAATGATTTTCAATTAATTTTATTTATTTATTTATTTTTATTTTTATTTTACTGCTGGACGCCCAAAATGAGAGGTTTTAACCTTCTTTATTTGACTTTAGGACTATTCTGGTCACGACTTCAAAATTTTTGTTGTGACCTGAAATGTGGTCACGACAGGGAAAATGGTGTTGCAACATAAAAATGTTCTTTCCCCTTATTCTGTAGTCGTGACCTCGCTTCATTATTTTGACTTTCTTTCCACTTTATTTTTCATTATCCAGTAATTTTCTTGCTATAACTTTTGGAATTAATGTTACACTCAACATAAACACTCAAATTTACATCAATTTTCAATTTATTCAATTCCAATTAAAACAACTACAACTCAACTCATTTTCATCATGCAAAAAATTCAACAACTTACGCTATTGATTAGTGCCCAAAAAGTGCTATTTTGAACCCTATATTAGATAGGTTTTGAGTGCTTTTAGCGCACTAATCATGTCATTAATGCCAATTGAAGTGTTCAAGTCTTCTTAGTATCACTTATGCCGTTAGAAAGACTTGGCTGTTTTATGTGCTCTTTGCGCACTTAGCAGCTCAATATCTGGATGTATGATGAATCATGAAGTTTGAACCCATGTCACCATCAGTCCAGCCCCAAGAATCAATAGAAATCAAGGCAAAGTGAAGAAAATTGACGCTTGAAGACGGTGATGAAATGCAAAGTGGAGATCAACAAAGCCCGGAATTTTCGCCAGAGTCATTAAAATTTTCGCTAGATCGCTAAAATTTACAACCCAATGTAGTGTAAATTTCGCATCCCAATGTGCTCCGTACCGTCTAGACCAAACCAAATTTCATTAGGCAACGTTTCCATGGTGGTTCATGATTTCGCATCACCTAAAAATTTCGCTGTTAATAAATTTTGCTAGCTGTAATGAAATTCAAGCAGTTTTTAGCGAATTTTCTATTTTCTATTATGTATAGATTTCGCTACCTAGCGAAATTCACCCAGCGAAATTCATCGCCTGCCATGTTTTTGTATTTAATACTAACCGAGACTCCACCTCTATACACTCTCTTGTCCTTAACTTAGCCCAATTTGTAGGCTTTTTTGTATTTTTCATGTATTATAATTTCTATATAAACCTCTCTCCTTTGTAATCAAGAGAGAGAAATTTTGGGGAAGCAAGAATTCTGGGAGAAGAAATTTGTAAGTCATTTTTGTAAATAAAGTCTTGTATTTTTAATTAGGTTTTGCTTTTCTTTCTCTCTCTCTCTTTTCTTTACTTTCGTCACAAACACCCTTCGAGGATGGCAACCTAAGAGATGCTTCACTGCCCTTTTTTGAAGAGGAAGGAAGCTAGCTGCAGAAAAGTATATATGCATGTTGTCCTCTTGTGTTTAAAAGTTACAGGTACTGTATTTATGGCCCTCATCTTCAAATTAGGTTAATACTTGAATGTTATTGATCAGCCAATACTCCATGCTTTAGGATACAAAGTGCATACTTAATGCTAGATGCACCAATTTTTTGGGATGGTCTTTACGAGCCTCCGAAATGATATTTAATGTTAGGGTTTCAAACTGAGGGGCCATGAATAGCATTGAATGTTGATTCGCCAATACTCTCCATGCTTTTAGGACACAGTGCATACTTTCAATGCTGATGCACCGTGGTTCTTTAGATGGTCTTACTTAGCCTCAGATAGATATTGAAATTAGGGTTTCAAACCAAGAAGGCCATGGGGACATGCTACCAAAGGACTCCAAATAGGAGTTGATTTCAAGGGTGAGGTTTGCTAGTTAAACATAGATCCGGTTATGCCTTGGACTATAGGTTGCTTGTCATAACGCGAGGATAAAACCCGAGGACACTTGTTTGTCCTAACTTACCAAGTTAGTGACCTAAATCTTCAAAGTTAACTTTTCACACTTCATTTTCAGTTTTTTACAATTTCTCAGTTTTCAACCTATTTCCACCGTTTTTTGAAGCAACCAAAAAAGTCCAAATAGAAAGCCTTGCCTTCGCACTTATGCAATCATTCTTAGGATTGAAAACCCATCCCCAGTTCCGACCCTAGACCACTGATATCAAGCAAGAGTCGACCACGGCAAGAGTAGGAACTTAGGTGTATATAAATTTTGTTGATTTTAGCTCAGCCTACTCGTGGGCACGAATCAAATGGCTACCGCTGCCGATGGTGCCAAACTACTTTAGCGTAGCTTGAAGTTGCATTTCGACTCAACATCACATGGACAGAACCTTTTTACCCCCTTTGTCACCTCGCCAAGAACAGTTTTCTTCACTTCATAAAGAATCACCGTTTTGCTTTACGCGCCTTAATTCTTGTAGTTAATCTTAACCTTTAAGCTTGTCAGGTGCTCTTTGGTCGTCTCTATAAATTTTGTAAATGTGTTTATGCAACAAGGATAGACACACGTAGTAGATCAGACAGGAATCGCATAACAACCCGACCTACTGAAGTCGCAGGCATACTAATACCATGGATCCCATACCTGAGGAACAACAAAGTCAACCAGGAACCCCATGAATCCAATGCCTATAGAACCATGAGGGATCACATCCACCTCCTAGAAGGCCCCATCCTCAGACATTCCTCCCGTCGAAGATGGGGGAAGTAGTTGGAGGCCATATTCGTACCCCTACTCCCTATATATCATGGTATGGAAAATGAAATCCATACACTCATATTAGGGATTTCGAGGAGGTCTGCACTCACTTTAAGGAAGGTATGATGGATATGGATTTGCCGAAGCTAAAAGCATTTCCATTGACTCTAAAGGAAAGTACAAGATATGGCTCAACCTATCGAGGCTCAGAAACCATTAGAAATCGGGTCGAGCCGCAAAGTGCACTTCGAAGAAGTTCTTCAGTTGCTCATAAGACCAACAATTTGGAAGAGACAAATTTATACTTTGCGTACCACATGAGAGAGATTTTACCTGTTGGGAAAGATTTATGGAAACCACTGCCTCTCCACACCATGGGCTTGATATGGATGTTGGTGAACCCACTTTCTACGGTATATGTCTCCATGAGGCGCCTGAAACCACGCGAGGACTTTCCGAGTAAGCATCCCGACTGAAGCCATGATTTTTTGAACTATAATAAACCAGGTTGGACACTTAACCCTAGAGAATTGGAAAGGATGAGACCCACTACAACTCCAAGGGGTGGCTGCACCGCTTCTAAGAAATAGGAAATGAGAGCTGTGATTTCAACCCTAAAGAAGGAAAGTGATGAGCTGAGTGGCAAACAGTCTAAGAGGTGCATGCAAGGATCAAAACCCACAAATTCAACTTGCACCAATTTCCAATCCCCGTGACACCCAAAGAGGAACCATGCGCAAGTCCTATGGCCCCGCAGTTGAAGGATTTGATGTCGAATGTGCAAACACCGTAGGGACAATACAAGCCACAACAACCAATGCTCCATATGGTAATACGTACACCTAATTGAGGAATCAATTCTAACTCGCATGGAGACCCAACCCCGCCTATGTGTACCCCCTGTAGTGCCAAACCCATTGGTACCCTTCACAAGCCACAACAACCATCATCCTCTTTCTCCAAAGGGAAACAAGCTTATATTGAATTCCTGAAAGGGGGCGGTGGTGGGCAACTTTGTTGAGGAACAAAAAGGAATCAATGTGCAACTGGCACAAAGGATTGATACTGTAGAAAGTACACTCAATAAGAGAATATGGCTTTGAGAGCAATCTCAACCAAAAATTGACAACCTACAAGATTCAATCAACCAAGATCACAAGTCGCTGAGGTACAAGAGAGCGGAGGTTCCATCACAAACAGCTCCAAACCTGTGGGAATTATGAGGTGGGGCCATCCAACAATTCAGAATGGACAGTTAAGGCTATAATGCCATCTCCGAGGAGTGAAAGAGGTTGGATCACCCTATGCCAAAACCGTTAAAGAATCCAAGCAAGAGAGAAGAATTGCATCCATGATATCTCTCCTAAAGGAGTGGATTCAATGAAATACCGCAGATACCACCGCTTCACAAGCACTTAGGAGGTAAGGAAGAAGGCATCTCTAACAAGGTGCATCTTAGAGGTCTTAAGGCAAGTAAAGGTTAACATATCTTGCGTTGACATAATCAAACAGCAACCGCTTTTATGCAAAATTTTTTTGAAAGATCTTTTGCACAATTAAGAAGCGGATTAGGCATCGAGGAAGAGCATTTCTCACTGAACAAGTCAGTGCCATAATCCAAAGCAAATAATTCTGCCAAATATTAAGGATCCAGATCTCCCACAATTTCAGCCTATTGGTGGAATTGTATAGAGAAATCATTGCTTGATTTAGGAGCCGCAGAACCTAATGTCGTATTCAAGATAGTTGCCAAATTAGGCCAGGAACTTAACCTCTACCAAACATCACATCATCATTGGCCGATAGATCGCTGAAAATCCCTAAGGGATAGTTGAGGATGTCTTAGTGAAAATAGACAAATCTACACCAAGATTTTGTGGTGCTTTACACTCGAGCCAATTGCAAGCAAATCATTCATGTACTCAATCATCTGGGGAAGACCATTTTTGCCACCGCTACTCCAATAATAATTGTTGAATGAGTCGCGGCAACTAACCTTAAAATACACCTGAGCAACATCTTTCTGAGTTTAGTTCAATGGGGCAAAATTTGTTAGAAACTGAAACAAATTCGATAGTTGTTTCTAATTTGATCGCTGTGCAGAAAACACAATAATCCGTGAAATGCAAGGAGTAATCACCATGGAGATGAGGGAGCATGGGTCTGCCATCAACACTAATCACAGTTTCAACCGCTTCACCTACAAAGCCACGTTGAGAGCAGATCAACATTTAAGTAACCTAAACACCATGAGCCAACCTGCATCATCGCAGTGGGTCATGGTATCACTCCCTGGTCTCCTTGAGTAAATTTTGAGAATGAACCGTTCGTGTTTCCATAAACCACTGCGCCACCATGTTTACTTTTGTTTTAAGTTAGTAAATTTTAGTTACTCTCAATTATTTTTGTGCAAATTTTTAATGAGTAATTTTTAAATATTATACTTATTATATAGTATAGTATTGTTTGTTAAATTTTATTTATAGTTCATATAGTAAATTTTATAATAATAATTTTTATAGTAGTAATATTAATTAAAATTTTGGATTTTTAAGCTTTCTATGGCCAAATTCAAGAAAAGTAGCCAAAATGGAATGAGAGACCCTTCAACCGCCACAAACGTAGCCGCATTAAACCAGCGGAAAATGCTCATTTATTTCACTTTCTCGCCTTCCACGGCTCGCGATTTTTGCCAGAGCCCCCATCCCGCCGCCGCCGCCCCGCCTCTCGCCGACCCTTCCTGAGTCGCCTCCTCGTCACTCATCGAACAAGCATCGCCAGAGTTCGACACCGGTGAGGATCGAAGCCGCCACGCTCGTCAGAGTCTCCTGCACCAGCCTTCACTGCATCACGCCCGCCTCACTGAGCCCCACTACCTGCGCCCCGAGCCACTCGCCAGCCGCGCGGAGTCCACCGCCGCGATAAGACAGGTCGTGCCTCGCCTAACAGCCCCGCTCTAGCATCCGGGTCTTTCCCTGAAATTATTTGCCGCCCAGTAATACACCAAGTGCAAGGAGCCTCCCGGTCTGCTTGCTTACTGGGAAAGGATTCAAGATCTCCCAGAGCCTCCGCCTTAGTTCTACAAAGGCATCAGCTGCATTTCTTCAGAGTCGAGCTTTCTTCCCAGAGTTTTATTCATATTTCAAGATGGTTCGCATTTCTGTAGCCCGCATTCGGCCGCGTGGTGATTCAAGACACCCGAGAGGGAGGCCCCACCGTCCCGACCAGAGCCATCACTACCCCCAGGCCACCTTGAGCCTCAGATCTACGACGCACACTACGACCTGTATTCCCATCAATTGCACTGGGAGGAGAGTTCTGGGAGTGGCCCAAGTCTTCTGCCGGCCCGCATCGGCCTAGCGAAGTCATCATCCCTCACAGCCGTCACCAGCTCCATTTGTCGCGAGGCGCACTTCATCACCTCACCGTCACCGCCCGAGGACTGGACGCCATCGCTCGCAGTGGAACCCCATTCCCCGGAATATACGACCTATCGCATCGTTCCATCGATCGCACATACCGGCCCTTCTTACATTGAGGGCTGGATCCTGTGATACTGGAGTCCGTAGATTTGAGGCTGATCGTATATTCACTATTACCTTCATGACTGAAAGATTACTACCCACGAGTGGTGTCATAGCTTTACCACCGATGACGTTTTCGAGATCAGCTGTCCGCGTGAGCTTCGCCTTCAAGATGGATGATCGTCGCTGAGTACAAGAGCAAATGAGTTATTTGCAGCGCCTTGCTCGCGAGTACTACCGGCCAAATGCGAGGGTTACAGATTGGGCTCACCGCCTATCGCGAGATGAGCCCGGAAAGGGACCGCGCAGATTAACACACCACTGACCAATATTTACAGTACAGCCTGCGCTTTATGGCCGTTGCTTGACCATTCGTCAGGACGGTTTTGGTTTCGCCAAAGATTATGTGCAAAGTGAGGAGCCATCTGAGGCCTTATCTGATTCGGGATTTTGCCCACCCCAGCCGGTGATGGCCTCTTTTGCGTAAAGGAGGAGAAGGTCCACTTTGATGACCGGTATGAAAGCAGATGACTCACTACTTATGCCGACTCCTCCACATGTTCTCGAAAAGAAGTGGGATTCCCGAGGAGCCCAGATCGATGAGGTCTCGATGTCCCACATGCCGCTGATGTGAGCACTTATGCCCAGATCTTCCACTTCTACACCACAGACTGTGAGGAGGGCACTCATCGGGAGGCCGAGGACCACCAGCAGATGACATACCTGCCCCTGAGCCCGAGATACAAACAGAACCCCGCCCACAGATGTCACCTGATCCTCTCCTCCAGCCAGATCATCGCACTCAGACTGACACATCCGGGCCATCCAGTTCAAAGACACCATTCGCCGATACAGCCATGTCGCCTCGAGATAGCTGGTGTGAGTGAGTGCGGCCCACTACCATACACAGTGCGTACCTCAGATCGAGGTCGGCCCAGCAGAGCCATTTCACGTCGACACGTATTATGACCCACCTGGCCTCCTGTCCCGTCAACAGAGGAGCCCACCACAACGCCGCTCTCTTTGACGTTCCGCGCAAAGAAGAGCGCCAGCTCCACCACCACCACCACCACGTTATCGAGTTAGGGTTTCTTCACATTTTGCAAGGCATCGCCTTATCAACTCAGCCGATTTTGATTAGATTTATTTGTTTGTTAAAAGAAATCAAAGTGGATAATTTTCAGAGTGTTTAGTCAGACATTCATGTATTGTGCCATTTTGGCTATATCAAAAGCTATCAATATATGGTATGTCACTGTGAATACATCATGTTTTTGTGCCTTAAATGTGTGCAAATGAAGTTTTTCTAATGAATAATTAATCGCTTCAAACTGGACAATCAATTGCCTATGTCAGAAAATTGAATCATTATTTATCACCTATATGCTAGAACAAATCTCCATGCTTGAGTCAATGTGATCATCACGCTCCAGCATGCTCAACTTAGGTCTTCCCCTTTATGCTAGACCACACTACAAATAGACTGCATCATCAATAGTTGTGAATTTCACATACCGCTTGCAAATGGCCTTGTGTATGTTGGCTTAATCTAGATAGTTTTGAGCACCTCACATTTAAGATCTGGGGTCGTTGTCTTCCAAAAGAAAAGAAAAAGAAAAAGTCAAAGATATAGAAAAAGTTAAAAGAAAAATAAAGTCGTGAAGTTTACTTGAAACTACACTAGTCCAGTATATGGCGAAGCTTCAGCCCGGCGCCCTAAACCTTAATTGGTTGGGAGTCGTCGATTTTCAGGTTCAAGTATATGGTGATAGGGGCAGAGTTTAGCAAATTGTGTGCTTGATTTTTGAAGTCATACTGAGTCCAGAAGCCTTGATGAGTGGGTCAAGATCCCATTTGGACACCAAACCTTAATTACTGGGAGTCATCAGAATCTCAGTACACTGACTCAGTGGTAAGTCGAGACTTAAGCATTGTATCCACAAAGGTAGTTGAATAAAGAAAGAAGGGGCGAACTATCCTTATCTAGCTGTTCATCAGCCTTAAGGCCTGCCATAAGTAGTCGGGTAGGAAACAATTCTTTCAATTTATCGATTTAATCTGTTTATATAAAGAACCATTAGACTTAGGTGGTACCGTTGAGGAATCATGTCCCACACACCCGAAATTGTTTTGCATGTTTGGTTCTTTCATACTTCCGCCAAATTTGATTTCACTTTTTCACTAAAGCATCGCATATGTGACAAACTTTAAATCATAACCTTTAAAATCACCACATACTCCTTGGTTGTATTGCTACACTAGCAACGTTTGTTAGTGATTAGTTCGTGGCGTTATTTTGAACCCTATATTAGATAGGTTGAGTGCATGTGATTAACGCTGGCACGCTAATCATAAACAAGTCTTCTTAACACTATGCCATTTAGAGGTTATTTTATTGTTTTGTGTGTTTTTAAGACTTTAGCAGCTTCAATAGCCTGGATGTATGATGAATCATGAATTTTGAACCAAGTGTCGCCATCAACCTCAAGAATCAATGAAAACTCAAGTAAAGTGAAGAAAAGGATGCAGTCAAGCATTGCATGTTCAAGTGGAGATCAACAGTCTTGAATTTTCAGAGTTGCGTACCAAATAGGATTTCAAAATACCGCAACCCAGCGAAATTTCAATAGTGAACTGAAGCAAAATCTCCAAATTTCGCTAGACCAAACCAGCCAGCTAGGCAATCGTTTCATTTAAAATTCATGATTTCGCCACTACTAAAAATTTCACAGCTAGTTTAAATTTAGTTGAATAACGCTGCGTTTATTAAATGGTCATTATGCATGGCATCGCCCAGCGAAATTCTTCAATCCTAGCGAAATTTACTCGCCATCATGTTTTTACTAATGCCAACCGACTCCAAATTGCATTACTCTATTCTTTAACTTAGCCAAATTAGGCTTTTAGTATTTACATTATGTACAATATAAACCCCTCTCCTTTTTGTAATCAAGAGAGAAATTTAAAGAACTGGGGGAGAAGAAATTTTGTAAGTTTTCATTTTTAAATAAAGTCTCGGGGATTTTTAATTAGGTTTTGCTTTCTCCTTTCTCTCTCCTCTTTCTTCTGCAGTTAAACACCCCTCTTGAGGATGACAACTCAGATGCTGCCTCCTTTCTGAAGAGTAAGTAGCTAGTCATAGTGGGGCATAGGTGCATGTTGTCCTCAGGTTAAGCCACAGGTAATCAGATTTATGGCCCCCACCTTCAAATTAGGGTCGAATAGCTAATGTTACGATTCGCCACTTCCATGTTTGAGACATTGCATACTGAACATAGATGTAATCAGGGTTCTTAGATGGTCTTAATGCAGCCTCCGAAATGATATTTCAAAATGTTAGGTTTCAAACTGATATTGAATATATTTGAATTATTGATTCGCCAATACTTCCATGCTTTAGATACAGTGCATACTAATGCTAGATGCACCGTGGTTCTTTAGACGGTCTTTACGAGCCTCCGAGCTGACATTGAATGTTAGGTATAAATAAAGAAGGCCATAGATGCATACCTGTGGGTGACTCAAATAGAGTTGATTTCAAGGGTGAGGTTTGCTAGTTAAAACATAGAGATCCCTATGCCTGACTATAGGTCGCTGTCATAACGCGAGGATAAAACCCGAGGACACTTGTTTGTCCTAACTTACTCAAGCAGTGACCCAAATCTTCAAAGTTAACTTTTCACTCTCATTTTCGCTTACAATTCTCTTCGGCTTCAAACCTACTCACGTTAGCTAAATCCAAAAAGTCCACACAGAAAGCCTTACCCTCAAAAAGACTTATGCAAATCATTCTCAGATGAAAACCATCCCCTGTTCTAATTTAGACCCAATTTATACTCAGTGAGCTTGGACTTACTATAAAGATAGTGGAACTTAGGTGTATATAAATTTGTTGATTTTAGCCTGTACCATCAGGTACCGAATCACCTATGCAACCACTACTTTTTAAAAATCACCTCAATTTACCATCAATTTTTTGCCCAGAACAAGATTTTTGGCCATAAACCTAATATCTCATTCATTTGGCACCAAATTATTTAGTCGCGAATTTTCCGGTCGTAAAATTATTTCAATCGACAAAAATCACTTTGTCTGTAAATTACTCGACCATTTACCGACTATTTTTCGAATTCATTTACCACCGAAAGAATTAATCAGAAAAGCTCCGCAATGGTCGGTAACACGACCAATTATACAAAATCACCAAAATTCTTTATCATTGGTCGGTAAATGGTCTCCAAATGATCATACCTTTTAGTTTTAGTAGCGGTTCCATCTACCAACTTATAAATCCAATCCTCCAGATGGCCGCCAATAATTCGTGATGGCACGTTGAACTTCCATTAGTATTACAAATGAAAAACTCCAAATCAACATCGCTTTTCTTGTTCATTTAATTATAGTAATATCCGTATAATAAATCGATTCAAATAGAAGAGGAATTACTAATCACTGCCAGGCAAATGATATCCTCGTTAATGATGTTTATTCTGTATACATATGGCATTTGCTCGTATTTAAGTAGAAGATTATATTCATGTGGCTTCAAGGATTATATAGCCATAATTGCGCTCAAAAGGCCATGTTGATGAGACAAGGTCCTCCATACCTTTCTCACCAATTTCTCCACCTCATGACTTATATGCATTGTCCCCGCAAATGAGAATTTCATTATGATAAACAATCAAACATAAAGAACTTGGAAATTTAATTCTTTTTAGAAGAACATCAGATCATGGTATGTCCGTAAATAAAGCACTAAAGGAGCACCTGCATGGTTTCCAAAGCTTCCGCCCAGAGTTGAAGTCATAAAGGTACTGTCAAACAGAGCTTCAGAGAGAACCAAAAAAAATTCCAAAAAAAAAAAAATAATGATAATAATAAAATTTTCAACAGGTTTGTAATATCCTTTATGATTAATTTTTATTACAACTCACTAAGACCGCCTCATAAAGGATCGGACATACTGATGATCACATCCAACATCAATGCCATTCCCATAGTCTCGCACATCTACAAACCATATAATATGCACCTTTAGTTTTATTGATTTAAGAATTAGTAAGATGTGGAGAGGGATTGATAAGATTAGTTCTACAACAACCTTATAGGATCCCTGGAACTGCGTCCTCGTAAGATCTCGCTTCTCATTATTTTCTCTTCTACTCACCACGTAACAAGAATATGTTATGGATAATTAATGGATAAGTTGTTTAGATTTTGGAGATTGTTTAGCCGTTATATTCACATCATGGAAACAAAGGCTCTTTTGTTCGTGAAATGATCGTATTTTGTTTTTGTTTTGTCGGCAAATAATTCAATAAGAATTTTGAATTTACCCTTTCACAAACTGACTATCAAATAGCTTGGCCTCTCATTCACATGGATAAACCCTCTTGCTTCATCGCTTTCTCTCATTGCTTCTTTCTCTTTTCTTCCACCTAAGTTCCAATATCAAAGCAAACAATTCTATGCCTTCACATAAAAGACCGATACATCAAAGCCTGAAAATAGATACAAATTATCAAAAGCATTAAAACAAAAATTTGAGGTACTTATTTCCGTGAGGCCTTAAACCCTTATTATTCCAAGTAACTCGCACCCATAACCAGAGTGATGA
Source organism: Tetrastigma voinierianum (assembly GCA_016808115.1). Lineage (NCBI taxonomy): Eukaryota > Viridiplantae > Streptophyta > Magnoliopsida > Vitales > Vitaceae > Tetrastigma > Tetrastigma voinierianum. The sequence goes on from JAEQBH010001581.1 coordinate 141,689, forward strand.
TACAAAACTCACTTTTCCAGACTTCTGCTTTCCTGGCCAAAAATCTCGCAGGTGATGAGAGCCAAGAAGTTAGACAAAGACTTAGACCTCCAAGCTATGGCAGCAGAACTCGAAGAAAATGAGCAATTTAGAAGAGTGCCAGCAGCAAGACAAACCAAAAACTAGCCTAAAGAAAAATAATAAAACCAAACTAGCTCAAGTGAACCCAAGATGGAGGAAAGAAGCAATAAAACCCACATCTCGATAATCATAATCAACTCTCATTGCTCTAAATTATCGAGAAACAATCGAGAGGCGAAGAGTGACCGGACGAAGATCTTTCATCCATCGTTACTAACACAAAACAGAGAGATATGATAATTGATAAAAATAAAATACACAAAAAAATTGACCAAATAACTAAATGAATGATCCCAACCCCTAAACCAAGAAACAATGAAATCACGCCACAACAATACGAGATGATGACATTCTTTCCTACCACTACCCAAGAACGATCACACCAGAGCAGTTTGAAGACCAAAACAGGTAATTCGAGGAACAAGAATCGGCAGTGGAAGAAGTAGAGGATTTTGGGGTTTTTGTTCAAGAATTACGAGCCGAAAATTCGGCAAAATTACGAAATATGCAAGTAAATACAACAAAATCTCTGCGGCACCAGATTTACGAACCTTATATCAAAATACGTAAAATAACAGAAGATATGTATGAAAAACAGAGAACAATATCGAGGTAAAGGAGGCAGGTGGGAATCGTTATAGCTAATCTGTTTGCGGGTATCACGGACAAAAAATCATGAAAAGCCCTATAATATCGGGGAAGGATATGCTGAATCGATGCAGATGAGTGGGTTTGGTAAATTAAAAGGTCGATTATGGATGTGAGGACAGAGAAGATATAAGAGAGGAAGGTGAAACTGAGGAGTTAAAAAAGGCTTATGAAGGTGTCTTCATAGGGAAGGAGGCTTGGAGAGACATGTTTATATAGATGGGCATGATTATTATTTATTGAAATGGCGCCTCCACAGATTAATGATCACACATCGACCATTTATCGACCAAAAATTTGGTCGGTAATTAAAATTTTTCTACCAAACCATTTTCATGGTAATTTATTTTGGTCACATTAGCTCCAGAATTACCATAATTTTTACTGACCCTCGCTCTAATTTACATACTAATTTCACCAAACATTGGTCGGTAAATATGGTCGGTCTTTTTGGTCGAATTTCTTTTTGACCAAACCCCTGGGTCTCTCTAAATTATCGATTTTGTCAGCAATGTTCACCAACTGAATCAGACTTGTTCTGCACTGCTATTATTTTTAGTAGTGAACACATTCAAAACTTAAGCACCAAAACAAGATAAAAAATTTCCAAACTTTCAATCTGCGCTATATCAAAGACAAAACTAAAATCAAATCAAGAAGAATATATCGCCTTTTTCGTCTCTCATGCCGATTGAAGTTTATCTTGATGCACCTCAAGACAATCTTCATCAGTCTCAGAAACAAAAAAAAATTCTTACCTACTCTTCACCGATAATGAATAAAATCAAATTAAGCTATTTGAAATTTAAACACAGAAATTTGTAAACTATAACAAGAAAACAAAATCTTAAAATCAAACTGGTGTGGATCGCCTACAAAGCCGCCTCAATTTAGTCTTTACCGGACTTTCTCACGCCATTGTTCGGCTTTCTTCAATTTCTTTGTTCAGAATGAAGGGTTACTCTAATTGCTTTCTCCCAAGATAGTGCTTAATCTCTGACCATTAACTTCAACTCCCTGCGATTAGCCGGTTCTAAGTACATCGCTCTAAACTGTGCTTCGATATCATCAGAAATGGCCCACTCCATTTAGACTCATTCTTTCCCGAAAGAGTCTTAGTCTGAGTTGAATGACCCGATCTCCTGCCTTGAATTCCTCCTCAAAATTCGTTGATCATGCCAGTATTTTTTTGTTTTATCCTTTGTAAATTCGCACTATCATAGGGCCACCTCAACTCTTTCCAATTCATTAATCGAGTAAAATTTCTCTTCCTAGCGCCTTTAAAATCAAAATTAAGTTTTCTGATGGCCCACATAGCCTTATATATTCTAGCCAAGAGGTAGGCACAAGGTTTTCCCTAGACAAGCCTGTATGGGGACATTCCAGCGAAGTTTTAAAGGCGCTTCCGTATGCCCAGTGCATCAATGCTTCAAAGACCAATCTTCACTACTGAACTTATAGCTTTTTCCGTAATTTTTCATTTCGCTGAAATTTCAGCTACTTATTTGTTTGAGGATGATAAGCCAAGCTCATAATGTGTTTGATAATTACATTCGCCATGAGTTTGTGTCAAACACTCCATTTGCAAATGGCCCCTCCATCACTACCTTATAGCTCTGTTCCAAATCTCCCGAGAATATTTTCAGAAAAATCCCACAACCGTATCGTACCATTCTTTCTTTGAGCAAGCCGCGCCTCTACTCCATTTCGATACATAATCCATGCCTAGAGTATGTATATATTTCCAAATGAAACTGGAAAAGGCCCCATAAAAATCCATTCCCATACATCAAACAATCAGACCACCTGTGATACCTTGCAAGGGCATCTCATGCCTGGGCTGATATTTTCCCATTCTTCGCATCATCACATACCCTCATTCATTCAAAACAAATTCTGAAAATAGTAGCCAAAATCCTAACTGATAATTTTGTGGGCTATTTTATCTCCAAAATGTCCTTCATGAAGACATGACATTCTTGTAAAATCTGTTTGCTCACCTTCTGCACACATCTCCTTATAATCGACGCTCCTTTTAAATAATAACGGGTCATCCCGCATGTAGTACCAACACAACCCTAGCTTCTTTTTCTGCTAGAATAATTCTGTGGCATAATTCACAAGCTAAAATGTCTACAATATCAGCATACCAGGTGATTGGAGCATTTCTGAAATAAATCGTCATCCTGGAAAATTTTCGTTATTTCTTCTTTCTTTTGTACAAAGGTTTCTACTCGACAAGTGATCAGCTATTGATTCGTGCCACGGTAGGGTGATCCGGAATCAACAATATTTGTTTCTATACTCTCCTACCGCCGAGTCTTCGTGCTTAAATGCAGAGGCGTCTAGGGTCGAACACGGGATGGGTTTTCATCCTGTTTAATGTGATTCGCACACGTTTGTAAATGGGTGACTTTTGTTCGACTTTGATTCGTTAAAAACAGGGGAGTTTAAGCACCACCGGATAACTGGAATAACTTTAAATGAAAGTGTGAAATGGTAACCTTGAAGGCTTGGGTCACTAGCTTGATAAAATAAGTTATACAGTCCTCGGTTATTTCTCGATTAGGGCAACAATATATAGTCAAAGACAAAAACCATCTTTGTTTAAATTTATGAAACCTAACCTTAGAACCACTTATTCGAAAGTTCAATCAAATACTAAGCATTCAAAGTCCTGGGGCCATGAAAACCCTAGCATTTAACCTCATTTAAAGGTCAGAATGACATCTAAAGAATGTCACAAGATCTACCATTAAGCATGCACTAACCCTAAAGCATGACAAGTAATACTCAAAGGAAAGACATTAAATTAAGATTAAACCCTAGTTTGGAAAGTTTGGAACCATAAAATGCACCCATCACATTTAGTGCATGAGGACAACCGCAAAGAGTCTCAAAACCAAGCTAGCAACCCTCCCTCTTCAAGGGCTGAGGTTTAGCTACATCCCTTGAGCGTCATCCTCAAGGGTGTTTCGCTGCTGAGAAAAAATGAGAGAAAGAGGTAAGAGAGCAAAATGTCCTAAATGAAAGTCAGCAGGAAACTTGCATAAAATGGAATAGTTAGGGTTACAAAGTTGTAAGGGAGCTTATATAGTCAACCCCAATGTGTGAAATGACAAAAATGCCTAAAATATGAAATTACAATAGGGATAAAATGGTAATTAATCAAAACATGGTCGTTTGGAATCAAAAATATCAAAAACACAAGGGGAGCAATTTCGCTATGCAGGGAATTTCGCTAGCATAGCGAAAATTTCACTATGCTAGCGAAATTTCAGCCTGTAATTTAAAATCATTAGCGATAGCTAAAATCAAAATTTTCGCTTATGAACAAGAATTTTCGCTAGGCTAGCTAAATTTCTTAGCTTAGTTAAATTTCAGACAGCTTAAAATTTCGCTAGATTGCACGCGTGGCGCTACGTAATTGTGGTTCGACAGCGGGACTGGAGCGGCGGCACTGGGACCACACGGCTACAGAGGCTTGGGGGGATTGGCACGAAGATGAATGGTTTCCACCCCTCCCTTTATAACCAACTCGAAGATTCCGTAAGCCCAAGAGCCACGATGACTAATTTTGCCATTTTTAAATTTTGGCTTAATCAGGGTTTCTCAAGTAGACAAATAAATAAAAATTTGATTTAGGCAGGTTAAAAACCAAAAGCAAAAATAACAATTATTTTTATCATAAACCTAAGAATAAAGGTAAATTAAAATTAAAATTAGGCTACTAAAGGAAAGTTGCTAAAAATTGCAAACTATGAAAATCACCAATTTTAAACAAACCAAAATATTCGAAATGCGCAGCTTGTTTCGGGTGGACACCAAACCAGCTCAATTTCACTGATTTTACTATGGAGGGTCAAGGAGGAGGAGCCCCAACCTCGCAAAGGGCTTGTACCGCAATCTCATGCTCGGGCTCCTTTGTGTTGGTTTTCTCTCATCGGTGATTTTCGGTCGATTATCGACTCAGAATGACTAAAGCATTCAATCCTCCACCAATTGTTTCATTTTCCTTAATAATTTCTACAATTTATGGACATTTGGCTTCGCATTTGGGTCAATCGAGCAACCCCTATCGTCCCTTTGATTGTCATTTTCCACTAGCTTCAGGCTTCGTTAATTAAGTGAAAATATCAGGCCCAAATGTCATGTTGCCAAAATGTGAGTCGCAGATGACTCCATTTCGGCAATTGATGATTGTACTGGCAGTGGCCAAAATGGTCTTCCAGGATAATTGGCACATGATTGGCCCATTTGCTATTGGCTCGCATCAAGCACTACAAAGTCTACCGGTAGTAGAATCTCGCCCACCTTACCAAGACATCTCAACTATTCCTATAGGAATTTTCATAATCGATCGATCAGCCAATGACAAAGTGATGTTGTGGTTTGAGCCCTAAACCCCAACTGCTTAAACACTATATGGCAGTAGGCTTACACTGGGCCCCAAATTCAATGTTGCTGGTCTATGCAAGTCCTCCAATGTTGACTGATATCGTAGATCCCTGATCCTTGTATTCGACTGTCTGCCTTGGCCAGAAGGCTTTTCTTCTAATGCCTAATCCTCTTGACCGGCATGTGTCCTTTAAGAACTTATATAAGTTGGGACTCTATTAACTCATGTCAAGGCAATGTTCACCTTCACTTGCCTTAGCACCCCAACAAATTTCAGCTTGGTTTGGGGATTTTTTCTGGGCTTCTGCTGCTTAGGAAATGAGGGGGCATGCTTTTTCTTCACCGCTCTTGACTGATTATTACTCAGTCTCAAATTCTTCCTTTTCCTTGCATGTTTCTTCAGCAGCCATGGCACTGGTTGCTCTATTTCTCTTCCACTCGTGAGTGATGATAGCTTTCACTTCATCCATCCTCGAATCGCCGACTGGGAATCACCTCACGAGTCCTTTCTTGATTTGGCAATGTTCGAAGGGAACCTTCCTCTCCTGTATCTCCAGCAAATGTTGATTCTTGTGATTGAATACCGCAGTTGTCAATTTTCTCGATTAAGATTGCTCTAAAGCCTATCTATTCTTGTTCAACGACTTTACACAATATCAATTCTTTGTGCCAATCAGATGCTGGACTTTCTTGTTCTTCCACAAATTGCCTACCACCTTGCTCAAATTCAATATAGCTTGTTCAACAGGAGAAGATGATGGTGGTGGCTGTGGTTGAGATGAGGAACCAAACTGTTGTTTGGCACCAGGGGGCACATAGGCAAGGGGATTAGGTTTCCAAGAGAGGTTAGGGTGATTCTTCCAATTGGAATTGTACGATACTGTATTTGGCATTAGGTTTGTGGCTGTACTGCCTACTACATTATGCATGTTTCTGACATCAAACTTTCACCGAGGGGGCATTCGGATAGTGTTCTCCTTGATGGACAAGTATCGACAATTGATGCATACAGCTCAGGCAAAGATTTTCGCCACCGCCTCGCACTTCATGGAGCCTTTTTCCTTCCGCTTCCATCTTCCTACTAGGGTTATATTCTGCTTTCATTTCCATATCTTCGAAGTGATAAATGCCTCCCTTGGTGGGTCGAAGGCTTCATTCTTTCGCTTCCTTGATTCGTCTCATCCAAGCCTTGGAAATTTCAGCCACATAATTCAAGAAACTACGGCTTCATCCGGATTTTTTGCTCAAAAAATCACCTCCACACATGGTTTCTGGGAATGTCATGGCAGGGGACATACCATTATAGAAATGATTCACTAGCATCCATGTATCAAAACCATGGTAATATGCATTATGTCTCCATGAACCCTCCCAACATCGACACTTCTCACACAGCGTCGAGTAAGTGTAGATATGTCTCTTCAAACCGTTGGTCTGGGTTATACAAGAATTTCTTCTGCAAATTCAGCTGAAGATCAATTTCAATCGTTTCTACTCAAAGGAATTGGAGCCATATTTTGGGCTTTGTCATTGAGGGTTAACGGGAATGCCTTCAACTTCAACAATTCCATATCGGTTATACCCTCCTTAAAAGTTGTGCATACTTCCTCAAAACTCGTGATAAAGAATATGGATTTCATTCTCCATACCATGAAATGCCAAAGCAAAATGGGTAGTGGTTCATCAAGCAGCATCTCAGGTATGATGTGAGTTACACTAACTCTAGGAGGGTGTATGTGATCCCATCGACCCGGCATGTCGCTGGGATTCATAGGGTGCTTGTCGACTTTGTCGCTCCTCAGGTGAGATCCATTTCCAGTCACCTGTGGCACACCTCATTTCACACTCATTAACCGGCACTCACCTTTGCACCACCTGATATCCCTTGTCCCTAAAGGCTGCATAAACAATCAAGAGCACAAAAATGACAAAGCAAAAGAGCACTAACAAAACTTCATAAAAGGGTCAAGAAAGAAGCAAAACAAACCGATCGTATGAAACAAAACAAAGGCAAGAATTTGGAAAATCTCAGCTCAAACAAATGAAATCTCAAAAGTGATTGAAAGGTCACCAACACTTCTGTAATGTGGATTACAAGTACATATCAACTCATCACTGTGAGTTTGGCACCATCCTCGCAACGACGCCTATTTGATTTGCCAATGGTGAGAGTGATCCAATCAACAATATTTGTTTCCTATCTCCTATCGCCGTAATAAGCTACCGCAAGATACGTCTAGGGCCGAACACTGACGGGTTTTCATCCCTACCGAATGATTCGCATTAATGTTTGCAAAAATGGTGAGACTTTTGTTTGGACTTTTGATTTGGTTAAAAACAGGGGAGTTGGTTAATTAATCGATAATCGAATAACTTAAATGAAAGTGTGAAATGGTAACTCAAGGCTTCGTCACTAGCTTGATAAAAATGGGGTTATGAAGGTGTCCTCGGGTTATTTCTCGCATTAGGCAACAACATATAGTCAAAGCCAAAACCGATCTTTGTTTAGCTATGAAACTCTAAACCCTAGAAAACCACCTTATTGAGTTCAATCAATACTAAGGCATTCAAAGTCCCGCCAGCTTGAAACCCTAGCATTGAACTCATTTCAATGGCTCGTAAATGACATCTAAAGAATGTCGTTGCATCTACCATTAAGAATGCACCGAACCTTAAAGCACACAAGTATTGACCAAAGGAAAGACATTAAATAGTGGCCAAACCCTAGTTTGGAAAGTTCTTCTTCTGGAACCATAAAATGCAAAGACCTGCACCATTTAAAGCGCATGAGGACAACCCGCAAGAGTCTAAAACCAAGCTAGCAACCCTCCAGTGCTTGAGGCCTAGTTTCAAGCATCCCTGAGTTTTCATCCTCAGTGGGTGTGCTCGTCACGAGAAAAATGAGAGAAAGAGGAGAGAGGTAAAGATGAGAGCAAAATAAAACCTAAAATGAAAAGTCAAGGGAAACTTGCATAAAATGGAATAGTTAGGTTACAGTTGTAGGAGCTTATATATCAACCCCAATGTGTGAAATGACAAAATGCCTAAAATATGAAATTACAATAGGACAAAATGGTAATTAATCAAAATGTGGTCGTTTGAATCAAAATATCAAAACATGTAAAAGAATTTTCACATAAAGGTGAATTCGCCAGCTTCCAGCTTAAAATCAAGAGACAGCTTAAAATCAAAATTCGTTTATGAACGCATCATGAGATAATAACTTCATACTTTAGTTTAAAATTTTGCATAGCCAAAATTTCCCGCTAGATTGCAATTCTTTGCCATGATTGCGAAATTTTCGCAATCCCAACAAATACCCTTCGCAATGCATAGCGAAACTGCTTTCCTCCTGCTGCCACCGCATCATCCTCCATCATTCTAATTTCACATTTCTTCATTTTTGGTTGATGAATCACCGTGAATCCTCAGATTCATACCAGCTTGACATCAAACTTGAAATAATTTGTTGAGGTTCAAAACCCAAAATTACCATGCCAAAAACAAACTTAAATGGGGATCATGTACTAAGTGGACCCGCACATGTCAGTTTCAATCGGCGGCGGATTAGTGCGCAAAAGCACTCAAAACTCATCTTGAATAGGGCCTTAAATAGAACTTTTTTGGGCACTAATCGCCTATCACATTGTCATCACTCCTTCTTGTCTTTATTTCTAAATCAAATTCCTGTAATAATAGTACCCACTCCGATCAATTCGTCATTTCTTTTCTTGCCATTAGATACTTAATTGCCGCATGATCAGTGTGTATAATAACATGGGACCCCAATATGTATGACCTAAATTTTTCACATGAAAATACTATTGCCAAGATCTCCTTTTCAAGAGGTAGAGCAATTTTCTTTGCTTCATTAAAGGTTTTGCTAGCATAAGAGGCGGCTCAACACTTTTTCATCTTTCTGTCCCAATACAGCTCCCATTGCAAAACTACTAGCATCACATATGATTTTTAAATTCTTCTGCTCTAATCTGGCTTTTCCGCTGATGGAGCTTCAAGTAGTCCGGATTTGATTTTTTTCAAATGCTGAAGGATTCATCAAAAATGTAATCCAGTATCTTTTTCAAGAATCAGGCATAAGGTCTAGCACTTTAGAAATCTCTGATAAATCTTCTATAAAATCCAGCATGTCCTAAGAAACTTCGATTCCCCTTGACGTAGTGGGTGGCATGATTTTTATAATTGAAACTTTTCTCGTCTACCTCAAGTCCTCGTGTAAATCATGTGTGCCCCAAGACAACTCCTTCAGAACTACAAATGGCATTTTTCCCAATCTATAGCTAGATTTCGTTTTTGCACCTTTAAGTACTTATCCCTGTGTTATGCAGCACTCTGCTCAAAATCGATCCATACACTCGTAAAATCATCTTGGCGAAGACCTATAACTTCTTCTCGCTAGATCGGTAATATAGACATCATGCATCTGGAAAACAGAGCATTACACAAACCAAATGGCATTCTCCTAAAAGCAAAAGTACAAATGGGCATGTAAAGTGGTTTTCTCCTGATCTTCAAGTACACAGCAATGGTTATATATCCGCAGTATCCATCAAGAAAACAAAATATGGGTGTCCTACCAACCTATCCAACATCCTGATCAATGAAAGGCAGTAAAAAATGATCCTTTATGGTCATAGATTCAATTCTTCGTAGTCAATACACACTAGTTCTTGTAGGAATCGGTTCATTCTTTTCATTTACGATCCCGCGGTGAATCCACCTTTCTTGGGAACCACATGTGCTGGACTTACGAACTACTCGATATAGCATATATAAAACCTGCATTAACCATTTCAAACTTCTTTTCGACCTTCTTTCATCAGCAGGTTCGGCCTCTTTGATGCTGATATGAGATTTTTGCATTATCCTATCGGCAATATTTTGTGCCATGAAAATGGAGCGTACCCTTCGAGATCCTTAATTGACCCAGCAATTAGCACCCTTGTATTTTCTCGAATTACAGGCAACTTCTTTTCTTGACTGGTGATACGGCTGATATGATACTTGTTTTCTTTTACTGGTTCTAAAAACTCATATTTTTAAATGGTAGGCAAAATTCTTTCCAAATATCATTATACCATAGCTAGTTTCTTGCTCATGAGTTTGTTGTTTATGGCTGCTTACTTCATCTTAACTGTTTTCATTTATATAAAGAAGCTGAATTTCCTTGTTAAAAACAAAATTTGAGAGCGTTACTTCACAATCAAGACTCTCAAAATCTTAGAAAATTCATCTCAATTTCATTGATAGAGTGTTGAAGGATACAATCAGAATTCAATTCATCATTGAGAAGACTATTGTTTCTTACAACCATACAACTGTCTTCCTCTACATTAGGATATTCTAGACTCCTTTTAATATTAAAATGCATTGCTTCATTTCCAACTTGAGTGTCAATTCACCTTTTTGTACGTCTATCAAGGCGACTCCGGAGTTGCTAAGAAGATCTTTCCCGACAACGGAGAACTTGTGTATCTTCCTCATGCATGATAACAAAATCCCTTTGGGAAGATGAATTTCTGACCTTAAACAGTACATCTTCAGAATGCCTTGCAGTTTGTGCCATAGATCTATCGACCATACGCAGTAATTGTTGTTGGAATAAGTTTCCCCCCCGAATTAAGTCTCTGTACAAGCCCGATAGAGCATCAAATTTATACTTGCTCGAGAATCACATAAAGCTTTCTTGAATTCATATTTCCACATGGAAGTAGGGAATGGTGAAAGCTGCCCGAAGTCCTTCATCTTTGCTAGGAGCTTTTCTTCGGACATGCGCGCATGCTTGATCAAGTTAACTATACCCTCCTCGGCTATCTTTCTTTCTTGCTGAAGTGTCTAGCCGGAGAATTTTGCATAAGGAGAATTTGGCTAATCACCTCTATGAAATGGGATGTTATTTCTATTTTCTTGAAAATATCAAGAATTGGCTGTTCTTCTCTTTTTGACTTCTAAAGTCTCTGTGGAAATGGCACTAAAGGTGTATAGGCTGGTACTCCTTCATGCTTTACGGTCATTGCTTTCTTTCGGCCGTTCTTCTCCCTTCCTTACTGATCCTCTTCTTTTACACTTTCAGTCTTTTCTTTTCTTTATCATTTCTTTTGTTCTTTGCTCAAATCCTTCCCACTTCTTAATTGAATTGTCTGTGATCTTTTTGGGTTTAGTATCACTAGGGAATGTACCCTTGCTCTGATTTGGCATATTCAGGGCCAGTTGCCCTACTTGTGTCTCAAAATTTTTCAGCGAGGCACTAGCATTCTTCTAAAACATTTGAGTATCAGACTTGAAAGCTTCCAAGTCTGATAGTTTATGTTCATGGAATTCTAATAGCCTCTTTTTGTCCCCCATGAACTGCAACATTTGTTCTTCAAATGGTTGGAGTCCTCATAAAACCACGATATTCATTTCTACTTTCCACCTCCTTGCTATGTTCTTCTTTGGAACCTTGGTGGTACATTGATATCCTTGCGAGGGTCTGTCATGCCTTGGGCCTTGTAATGCCCCTCCGCCCATATAGAAATTCTCATGGTTCCTCAGTCTTGGATTGTAGTGTGTAGGCCGAGGTTAAATTTGGCTTGAAATGATAACTTCTTGGCTCGCTCACGTGTAACCTCTCGGCCTGTAGATCTTCTTTTGTTGGCACACATCAACACTTCTTCTCATAAATTCTCTTTCTCTTTGCTCCTATTTCATGACGGTGTGCATCTTCCTCTCTTGTTTGTCCATCCTATGCATTATGGCGTCCAACTTTGCCTCCATGGTTGTCATCTTGCTCAGCTCCATGACCCCTTTTCCTCTTCTATTTCCTCTTGAAAACTCAGATGGAGCTTTCATATTGCATTTTGCTAGGTCTTCTATCAGATCTCTCGCCTCTTTAGCACTTTTACGTTTGAATGCTCCGCAGCATGAAGCATCGATAATACCCTTAGATGTATCATTTAAAGCATGATACACTATGTCCACAGGTCTTCAAATCTATACCATGCATCGGGCATCTCTTCGGTAACCTTTACGAATCTTTCCCGAGCTACATATAGGCTCTCATCTTTGTTGGAATACTATTATCTCTCTTCTTCTGCGAGTGAGAGATGGAAAGAATGCACTTGATAGGCTTCTGCTCTTTAGTATCAGCGAACCATATGGTAATGATTCATGCCATGTAGCTGCTATATCTCTCGAAAGAAAATGGGAAGAGATGCAATTTATCACCTCCCAGCCTCGCGTTCGGCCTTCCTTGTTGCCATCACGAAATCTTCGGTGCTCGTTTGGGTCTTCGATGGGATGACGATGTGATGTTGTTGCTAAACCATTGTAATCAAAGTGACTTCCAGTTGAAATTATTTGCATCTGATGAATTTTGTCCCGATTGCAAATATTCTGAATAATAGGCCTCGAAATCTCCATTGTGTCGGTAATTAGAATATACGAACAGCATCCTCTTGTTCTTAAATACGGTCATGTCTCATCCCGCCCCGTAAACGTGTTTGCGCACCGTCTTTCTCAAGCTCAGTGTTTTCTCCAATTCGAGTGTCTGTTTGGAATCGAATTAGAATCTGTTTCCTATGCATTAAAAGTTTCTGAAATCAAAAACACACTCAAATTAATAGGATTTAGTCAAACCAAACAAATATTTTAAATATGGCTTCATTAAAATCGATGGCTAAATAGCCCCTTGCTTGCAAATCTATTTTGTTCTTTTCTTAAAATGTCAAATTAGTATTTCCTTCTTTAGTCGAATATTGATCTATTGAGTCTTTCAATCCGGCAGCGCTTCATAAAAACTTGTTTACCTTTTTCTATATAGACTAAAACCCCTCAAATTAACATAATTACAAGAGCATTACACTTCTATTGCATACATGTTACTTTGGATAATTTTGCTTGATAAAATAGTTTTCTCTTAATTGTTCATGATTTAAAAATAAGAAATTCGATCTATGACACGCAAGTACTACGAGGTCATCTGAAGTAGTAAAATGCGAATGAGATCAGGTATCATTCCACGAGAGATTGATAGCGAATTACAGAGATCAACTTCTTGACTACTAAAATTTCATACTATTTGGACTCAAAACTCATATGAGGTTTTATCTAAAACAACACAATTAAAAATCCTATACTATTTAATATATTCATATTAAGCTAAAACAAAAGTAAATGAATAAAAAATAAAGCATGCATAAAGAATGGATTGAATCGGTTTCTGTAGAAACGAAAACCATCAATGAAATACAATGCAGAACGATCAATTCTAGCACTAAAATCCATTGCTACGTTTATGTATGGATCTGATTTTGTCAAGATTTCCCAAATTATTGGGTGGATTTCTCTATATTCACTGATTAGATATCCTTGCTTCTCTCGAATACAAGATCTAACCAGCTACCTGTATTCCAAATTTTCTTGCAAGATCTGGGTGTTTTTCTTTCTCAATACTTCACACCCATTTCATGTTGACAGCATAACTTTTGCTTTACCATCTAAGGATTTTCGCAAAAATTATATTACTCAATTGGTGGCTCAACCTTCATATCTATGGGTTCATCCCTTTCCCTTGATTAGATCTGAGATAACACGAGGATTGGAACTTACACAGCAGATTCGAGTGAACTCTCTGATTATTTATATTGTTAAATACACCCCTCTGACTTCAATTATGAGCGAATGGGGATTTATCCAAAATGAACTCTCAGGCTGGCGGTTCATCCAGTAGTGGTAAGACATGAAGAATGCTCTCGACTACAGAATCTCAGTCTACGTGTCACGTAGGGCATCACAGATCATCAGAGTAGATGCATTTACCCTCAGCTGGTACTAGGCACTACTATTGAACTTATCCATTAAAAACGACACCGATTAAAGTAAAAACCGAACCCAATTAATTCTCCATAAATTATGCGGGAAAATTTGTAACTAAATGTAAATCAAATCCAATAGAATTTGCGTTGTTCTTATAGCGTGAATTAAGAAATGGCGCACCGATCCTTTAACCACTATAATTGCAATAAAGCGAGAAGAAATGAATTCGAAATTTGTCTAAATTTCATAAATTTTAAGCGATAATACTTTAGAAAAATGCTGAACTAAAAATTCATCTCACACTCGTCCACCACGATTCGTGATTCAAAACCAAAAAATTAAACAAAAATAAAATAAAATTCTACTCTAAAATATACAATGAGTTCCTCTTCTTTTCCCTTTGCTGGGTAGTGAAGACGGAAGGTGCTTTACTATTCTAAAGCTATCTATTTATACTGTAAAAAAGAATCTGGGCCGAATCCCCAAAATGCTCAGTGGAAATCGAAGAAAAGCCAAGCTCCTTTGTCTATGTCGCGACCTCAAGTTGATGTCGCGGCATGGACTATCTCTTGATTGCTCATGATCGTGTGACCTCTTTTCTTTTAAGTTACAGCCAGTTTGTCTTACTTGACGATCGATGGTCGCGACATACCGTGTGTGAGTGGCGACTTCATTTCTCAATGTTTCGCCGGTGTTGATGTCGTGACCTCGGTTACATGTGCGACATCATTGTCTTCTTTTCTCCCGGCCACGAGTTCGGCGTAGTTTTGGTTGTGACCACTTTGCTCTTTGTATGATGACTTCATGTTGTGACTCTGATTCCTTTGGTCGCAATTGTGTTGGTGGTCTTCTTGTCTTCATATCTTTCAATTTTATGTCGCGACATCGTGATGATGTCGTGACTTCTTTTGCTTCCCATTCCTTTTCTTCAGTTTGCAACCTCAGTTCTACATTGCAACTAATTTCCTTCTTCACTTATTTCCGAATTCGCGACCTCAGTTGCATGTCTCGACATCAATTTCTTCTGCTCAGCTTTTCTTCTGGTCACGACCTAAATTAGTGGTCGCGACATCATTTCTGATCCTTGACTTGTAAAAGGTCGCAAGTTCAGTTCCTTGCAAGTGCTTCTATTGGGCTACAGGTTGCGACCTCCTTTCAAATTCTACCTTTGGTTGCACTTTAAATCTTCCTGTTTTTATGTTGTGACATAGTAGTGATGTCGTGACATGAAATGAAACCTTGTATTTAAAAACCAGTTGCAACCTCTTTCTTTTGCAAAGACTCTCTTGGCTTCATAGAGCCAGTTCTTAGTGCAGCCTCGGAGTGGTGTCGCGACATCATTCATATCCTTTTGGTGTCGCGACATCAGAGTGATCCTTGACATGGACTTCGATCATTTGATTGTTTCCTTTAGTCTCGACCACGCGTTTTCTTTGTCATGACCTCCTTTTTTCAAGTCACGACTTCACTTATTCAAGTTTTGGTTTCTTCTTCAAAGCCAAATTTGTTGATGTACGTGACTGGAATGGTAGCAAGCCAGGCATTCACAGTCGCGACTTAAATTTCTAGTCGTGACCTGATTCTCTTCTTGGCTGATTTCTTACGATTTTTTGCTAAATTTGAGTTTCTCTTGTATTTTCACGCAAAATGAAATTTGAGTCAATTATCCACTTTCTTCAAACAAATCAACATTCATCTCATAATAAACTCAGAAATGGATTAAAATCCCTAATGAGTTTTAGACTCATCGGCTAGGAGCAACTTATTAGGAGGAGAAGAAGGGAGAAAAGAGAGGGAGGGAGAAGAAAGAGGAAGAAGAAAGAAGAGAAGGAGAAAAAGGTATGTTCATTTTGGAATCATGTGTTTTGAATTTCTAGGCTTTGGTATGGATTGTGGACCTTTATATGGATTTCCATGGTTCTTGGGTTTTTGATCTAGTTCTAGAGCTATGGTTTGAGTTGTTTGTGTCTTGATTGGTTAGATTGGTTTTGAGGAATGGTTGTAAGGAGAATGTTGGGTTTTAAAGGAATTCTTGTCAAGAATTTTTGTAAAACCCCTGTTTTTGTTTTGGCTAAAGATTAAGTTATAATCATCCAAATCAATTGATTCCAATTGGTAAAGAACCATAAGATATAGGGCTACAAATTTATAGAATGGACCAAGAGAAAATTGTAGCTCTAAGGCTCCCAAATACGGACTGAAAGGTGAGCTCGTGTAGCTCACTTATTATGCTCTGTTTTGGATATTGTTGTAGTGTTTTGGCCATAAGTGGAGTTTCACTCATCCAAATTGAGTGATTCAAAATTCTGGGTAAAATAGACTTCTAGGGGAATAAGTTAGATAAAGGAATTGCATGCAAATGGTAACCCTAAAGTGCACAGAAATTTGTCAAAGTGGAGCTATGTGCATATTATGTTATGCCAAATTGAGTAATCTAGATGTAAAATACAATAACTTGAGTTTTGGTGATCCAAATTGGGTGATTCCAATTGGAGAAGAAACCTTATAACCATAAATTCAAATGAGTGAAGAAACCATTTCCAATTTTTGGAGTTAAGATCCCATAAATCAAGGATAATAGTAGGTGATTCATTGAGTTAACCAAATTGGCATCAAACACATGTTGTAACTTGTGTTATGTGGTTGAGGGCCTTAGAGAATGAATTTTTAATGAGATGTCATTGGATATATAAAGGACTGATCTAGAAAGTTTCATAATTTTTGAAGTCCGTTTGAATAATTTTTGGGTAATAAAGTCTAGAGAGTATTGTTGGAAAAAGGTTGGCCAAAATGAGCGGTTTTTTTTTGTTAGGGGCTTTTTAGTGCTCAAGGGTAATTTGTTCATTTAGTTTATATGAATGTTGTGTGACCCTAAAGTGACTTTAAGTGTAGAATACGTTAAGTTTACACTATACGCAGGCGTGTGTTTCGCGTATTCGTTTAAAGTGTGTAGAGCTCTGAAACAAGGCGGAAAGTTGTGGAGTCGTGCTCAGTTTTGGTAAACAAAAGGTGGAGTGTTCTAAGCCTGTTTTCAAATACTAGTGTATTCTTATTATAAACTGTTTTACATTGGTATTTAATGGTTTTAATTGTAAATCATGTTTAAAGCAAGCAATGAGTTTTTAAGCAAACAAAAATTGTTTTGATTTAAACCATATGTGAAAAGCAAACAAGTGATGGTTTTGATGTAATCAACCATACTTTTATAAAACAAGCAAGCAATGGTTTTGAATTGTAAAACCATATTTCAAAGAAGCAAGCAAGCAAACAAAAGTCTATTTTGTAAAATAGGCCTAACCAAAAATCCCTAGTCTTAAGCGAAATACCCCGAGTTAGAGGTATTCGATACGTCTTGTGGTGGTGTTAGGATATCATACATGCATTTTAGATTTGCTGGTCGGCAGAGCTTAGATCCATGCATCATGCATTTAAAGGAGACCGTGAAATCTTTGGAGTATATAGGGTTAGAGCTCTAACTAGAATTATGGTGATGGAGACCAGGTCAATTCCACCATATTTGCCGTAAAGGTGGCGTGGGCCAAGGCCTTCCACCTAGGTGATGCGGACCGGGTCCTTCCACCGGTATGGTCGATACAGGCTCCCGGAGTGTTCACTAAGTCTGACTAGCAGGAAAGGCCGCCAGTGGTTGATGATTTATAAGAATATTTTATACAGTTTTGAAAAATCAACCACTGGTGCACGGTTGAGCCCAGGCTCCCGTGTTTGTTTTAAAGCAAACGGTTGAGCCCAGGCTCCCATTTTTATTTCAAAACAAACGGTTGAGCCCAGGCTCCCGTTTTTAATTCAAAACAAACGATTGAGCCCAGGCTCCCGTTTAGATTTTAAAGCAAACGGTTGAGCCCAGGCTCCTGTTTTTATTTCAAAGCAAGCGATGGAGCCCAGGCTCCTGTGTTTGAGAAAAGTTTTATAAACTTTTAAAGCAAGAGGTTTATGA
Organism: Tetrastigma voinierianum; assembly: GCA_016808115.1. Classification (NCBI taxonomy): domain Eukaryota; kingdom Viridiplantae; phylum Streptophyta; class Magnoliopsida; order Vitales; family Vitaceae; genus Tetrastigma; species Tetrastigma voinierianum. The sequence continues at coordinate 159,624 of JAEQBH010001581.1, forward strand.
AAAGTTTTGGAAACTTTTAAAGCAAGGTAAAGAAAGCAAGCAAGAGATTTTTGAAAAGTTTTGTAAACTTTCAAAGCAAGCAAGTATAAAAAGTTTTGGAAACTTTTAAAGAAAAGCAAAGCAAAGCAAGCAAGCAAGTATGAAAAGTTTTAGAAACTTTTTAAGCAAAGCAAACAAGATTTCTGGAAAATATCTTGTAAAGAGAGTTTTACCGTTTTGAGATATTTTGAGAGAAAAGGAAACATTTTATAAAGCATACACTCAGGCTCGTTTAGCTCATTATTTTCTATGTTTAAAACTATTTTTCTAGGTCTGAGGCACTCAGGACGCTCTATTGATTAGGATTCTCCTGACTTTTGTATCAGTGATGTTATTAATAATCTTTTGTAAGGAAATACTTTGAATTTGTATAATGGAGCATATGTATGTACATAGTGTAGTCTTGTGAAAATGTGTTGAGCCTGAGGCTATTTTGAAAGAACGTTGCTGGTTGCCATATTTGGAATAGTGTAAACTGTATATATAGGTTTTGGGATGTGTCCTGTATGCAGCTGTTATGTTGCCGAAATTTTATAAAATCACTAGTTTAGAAAAGAAAATTTTTTATAGGAGTTTTCAGCAAGCAATACGGCTTTGCTTCACAGGATTTTGTAGTCGTTAGAAGTAACAAATGGGGATTTCTGTGAAGTGGCCAGCACACCCGCCGCTAGTAGGGGGTGGGGGTGTGTCAAGGTGGTATCAGAGCATAAGTTGGTATAACCTAAGGCTTGAGGAGAAATGATCACAACACAAGTTGGTAATAGAGCCGAGTCTTAGGAAAACCTGTGTTATACACAATTTTACACTATTGGCAACCATGCATTTTCAAACTCAAAGTACATACATATGAGGTGATTCAAAGTACTAAACAATTGCTTTTTGGCAAATACAACACTATGTCAGGAAGAGGACGTAGAGGTCGTCCTAGGAGAGTCATTCTAGCGGTTCCCGAGCGTCCTGTAGTACCTGTGAGAGATGAGCACGTAGTTGGTTCCACTACCGCCTCTATGAATCAACCTCGAGGAAGCGGGACGAATTTGGACCGTGCAGGCCTACGTGCGAGGTTGTTTACGGTGAGTGGGTGGCGCAGTTGCCCGGATAGTGATAAGCAATGACGAGCGTCGACCAATCACGACCTCCACCGCCACCTAGAGAGGGTCTTGAAAAACCTAGGAGGTTGATAAAGAGAGTACAGAAGCTGGGCGCTAAGCCATATGACGGCAGTGGCAATCCAGAAGCAGCCTGGTTATGGCTAGACCGAGTAAACAAGGTTTACGGAGTTATGGGCTGAACGGATGAGCAAAGAGTCTTATTTTCCAGTTTTCTGATGGAAGACAGGGCTAAGGATTGGTGGAATGCCGTGGAGATGAGGTATCCTAATGGCATATCATGGGACCAATTTCAACAAGAGTTCACTGATAGGTTCTTTCCTCAGAGTTATAAGGATTCAAAAATTGAGGAGTTCTTCAGATTAGAGCATAAGAACATGTTAGTATCAGAATATGAGAAGAGGTTCTCAGAACTAGTTAGACTGGTTCCATATATTCAGGCTGATGAAGTTTTGAAGTGGAAAAGGTTTTTAGCAGGATTGCAGCACCGAATCGGAGTGCATTTGTCGGTGGTTCCTCATAATAGATTTGGGGAATTAGTTGAGGCCGCTCTGGGAGTTGAGCAAAGTACTATAGCTATGTATCGGAGTGGGCGGGGGAAAGTAGAGGAGTGCAGGCCTTCTCAAGCGAGGCTGCAGTCGTCACAGTAGAAAGAAAAGCAAATTGCAAAGGTTACAAGGTCGACGTGCGGTCGGAGCTATCTCTAGTCAGGATCGGTGGGGCCCCATGTTGCTACTTGGTGGCACGAGCATTCCTCCATTTGTCATATGTGTCGGAGCGACACCATGGGAGTATAAGAGATATAGTACAGTGATTCCATGGCCGGGAAGGCCATTCCCGAGGAGTGCCACACGATTGATTGGAGTAGAGACACCGGTGGCAAGCTGCTTCTGCGGCACTGAGATGAGGCACTCGGGAGAGTCTTTGGGGAGGGTTTCCCAAACGGGAGGGACCGGTAGCGACCCGCGGGTAGAAGCGATCGTGGTAGGCGGAGGTGGTGCCCAGGGGATCTGAGACAGAGGCCCGCACTCGGGCTAGAGTTTAATGTTGACTCGTGAATGCGGATGCGGCTCCGGATGTAGTCCAACTGGTATTATTTATATCCTTGATCATGATGCATATACATTAGTGGACTTAGGAGCTACACATTCATTTGCATCTAAGCCATTCTTAGATCGCTTCCAGATAGAGGCCCAACCATTGGAGATTCGGTATGAGAGTTTCCTTCGGTAGAGATCAGATTATTCTCGGACCGAGAGTAGTCAGAGATAGTAGAGTTCTGATTGGGGGACAGGAATTCCCAACGGATCTTATGGCCTTATATATGAGGGATTTTGATGTGGTTCTCGGCATGGATTGGCTATCTCGCCATAGAGCTACATTATATTGTTATAAAAAGGAAGTAATCGCGCATGGGCTGGGAAGTGGAGGTAAAGTTCGGAGAATCGTAGAGAGTCATGCTTCGGTATGATCTCGCTATGGCGCGATGCGAGAGAATCTTTGCGTAAAGTATGTCAGGGTTATCTAGCTTATGTGGTGGGACGGGGAAGGAGGGACTATATTAGATGAGATTCAGTTGTTAGAGAGTTCGAGATGTATTTGGGATGATATCGCGGGATTACACCAAAGAGGTGGAGTTCACCATTGATTTGATCCTAGGGACTAAGCCCATTTCCATTCCTCCTTATAGGATGGCTCCTGCAGAGTTGAGAGAGCTTAAGGCTTAGTTAGAAGAATTGTTAAAGTAAAAGGAGTTCATTCGATAGAGCATATCCCGTGGGAGCTCGATTCTCTTCGTGAAAAGAATATGGGGTTTGCGATTGTGTATAGATTATAAGCGTTGAGCGAGTTACCATCCATGATCGGTATCCACTCCCTGGGATCGATGAGTTATTTGATCAACTCGAGGGTCTCGAGTATACTCCCGAGATAGACTTGAGGAATTCGGGTATCATCGGTTAAGTGCGAGAGTGATGTAACAAGGCGCGTCGGGGACACGCTACGGGCATTGCGGGTTTAAGTGATGCCGTTTGGCTTATTAATGCTTTCGGAGCATCGTTTATGGATTTGATGAGCAAAATTATTCCAGCCAGGTATTTGGATGGGTTCATCATAGTTTTTTATTGATGATATCCTAATGTATTCGGTGGTTCGGAGGAACATTGAGCACCCGGTTGTGTTCACGGGAGACCACACAAGGGAAGGCGATAATTTATGCAAGTTGAGCAGAATTAATCGGTTTTGACAGCGGGGTGGCATTCTCCCCAGGTCATGTGATCTCGGTTGGGGGTAGTGTGGATCCCCGGAGAAATAGCGGTGTAGTGGGTGGAAACCACCAAAGAGATGTGTCGGAGATCATGGCTTCCTTGGTTTAGCGAGAATTGTGGGAAGTTTGTTGGGGGTTCTCTAGGATGTGATTGCTTGGTAAGGTGTGAGAAAGATGTCGAGAGAGTATGATTGGGTAGATGCCTGTCAACAGAGTTTCGAGGAGTTGAAGAGTAGATTGACTTCAACTCTAGTTTTAGCTTTGCCTAATGGGAGAGATGGGTTTATGGTTTATAGTGATGCGTCACGGTAAGGCCTTGGTTGTGTTTTGATGCAAAATGATAGGGTGATTGCATATGCCTCTAGACAATTAAAGAAGCATGAGGAGAATTACCCTACACACGACTTAGAGCTGCGAGCGGTCGTGTTTACTCTGAAGATGGAACGTACTTATATGGTGTTCCTTGTAGGATCTTCACAGGATCATAAGAGTCTTCAATATATTTTCACCCAAAGAGTTAAACGACGAAAGAAGTTGGCTTGAGTTGATTAAGGACTCTGTGAACTATTGAGTACCATCCGGGAAAAGCTAATGTGGTGGATGCCTTGAGTAAGGCGACCCGAGGAGAGTTCTTTGTCTCACATGAGATCAGGTTATCTTCCACTATTAGTGAATCTGAGAGCTTTAGGGGTGATATTGAAGGATGAGGATTCAGGAGCATTGTTAGCCACATTTCATGTTAGACCTCTCTGATGGACCGGTTCTAGCGAGTGGGTAGCGGGATCCACAAATGATTAAGAAACTAGGAAGAGATAGAAAAGGAAAGCGAGTTTCAAATCAGAGATGATGGCATGATAGTGAAAGGCCAGAGAATGTGTGTGCCAGAGTATGGCGAACTGAAGAGAGGACTATTCAGACGTTAGAGGATATAGTGAGAGCTTGTGTGATGGAATTTAAGGGAAGTTGGGATACTCATTTAGCACTAATGCAGTTCGCCTACAACAATAGCTATCAGGCCAGTATAGAGATGGCTCCATTTGAGGCACTGTATGGTAGGAAATGTTGAGGGACTCGGTGTCTTTGAGGATGGGAGTTGGTGAGAGAAGACTAGTAGGCCCGGGAGTAGTGTAGATCACTTAGGAGAAAGTGAAAGTTGTTCGTGATAACTAAAAGAAAGCAAAGAGATGAAACGAGAGAAAAGTTATGCGGACAATCGGTCGTAGAGAGACTGCGATTCGAGATTGGTGGCCGAGGTCTTTTGAAGATTTCCTGTGGAAAGGTGTTTTGAGATTCGGAAGCAAGGCAAGCTTAGTCAAGTATATAGGACCTTATGGGGCTTGTGATCAGGTGGGACGTGGCTTACAAGTTGATTACCCCGAGGTTATATATATCCCGGATCCTTCACATGTGTTGAGGAAGCGACCCGGTCTCGGCTAAAGGAGAATCGACTTATGAGGAAACACGTGCGGGTGTAGATCACAAGGAACGAGGTGTTGAGGAATAGGTAATGATTCCCTTTGGTTAAAGTCCTATGGAAGAATCATGAGAGGGAGCGGCTACATAGGACGGAGAGCCGGATGGGACGTCGGTACCCTCGATTATTTTCCTCGCCAAGATTGCCTTCCCTTTCCTTTGAAGGTTTAGTTGTTTCATTTAGAGGATGAATGTTCTGGGAGGAGAGTTTGTAGCGCCCGGGTCGGGAGGATTGTGCGATCTTAGTAGCGTAGGGACACACACCTTGGGCACTAAGTGTGTCCTTGTCGTATTTGGAGATGAAATTGTGAAATCATATTATGAACTAGTGTATGAGTGAACAATAATAAAGTGTATTAAATCAAATGAACATAAATCATAATCAGAGTATATAAGTAAGTAGCAAAGTTGAAGTGCAGTACAGATCGGGCCATATGAGTGGAGTGGGCTATGACCAGGACAGCAAGATCTCATTTTGATTTCGTTTAGTGGGAGTATGACCATAGGAGAGGAGAAAAAAAGGAGAAAAGAGGAGGAAGAAGAGGAAGAACTAGGATAAGGAGAAAAAGGTATGTTTTCATTTTAGAATCATGTGTTTTTGGATTTCTAGGCTTTTTGGTATGGATTATTGGACCTTTATATGGATTTCCATGGTTCTTGGGTTTTGATCCTAGTTCCCTGGAGCGCTAGGGTTTGAGGTTGTTTGTGTTGTCTTGATTGGTTGGATTGGTTTGAGGAATGGTGCTTAAAAGGAGAATGTTGGGTTTTTAAAAGGAATTGCTGTCAAAAATTTTGTAAAACCCTGTTTTTGTTTTGGCTATAGATTAAGTTATAATCCAAATCAATTGATTCCAATTGGTAAAGAACCATAAGATATAGGGATACAAATGTATAGAAGGGACCAAGATCAAATTGTAGCTCTAAGGCTCCAAAATACGGACTGAAAGGTGAGCTCGTTTTGGCCATAAGTGGAGTTTCACTCATCTAAATTGAGTGATTCAAAATTATGGGTAAAATATACTTCTAGGGGAATAAGTTAGCTAAAGGAAGTGTCTGATGGTAACCTGAGTGCCGAAATTTGTCAAAGTGGAGCTATGTGCGGGTCACAGTATGCCAAATTGAGTAATCTAGATGTACAATACAATAGCAGGTTTTGGTGATCCAAATTAGGTGATTCAATTGGAGAAGAAACCTTATTACCATAGCTTCAAATGAGTGAAGAAACCATTTCCAATTTATGGAGTTAAAAGATCCCAGAAATCAAGGATATGATAGGTGATTGATTGAGTTAACCAAATTAGCATCAAAAACATGCGTAACTTGTGTTATGTGGTTGGGCCTTAGAGAAGGAATTTTAAATTGAAAATTTAAAGAGATGTCATTGGATATAAAGGAATGATATGGAGAGTTTCATAATTTTTGAAGACCGTTTGAATAATTTTTGGGTAATAAAGTCTAGAGAGTATTGTTGGAAAAAGGTTGGCCAAAATGAGTGGTTTTTTTTTTGTTAGGGGCTTTTTAGTGCTCAAGGGTAATTTGTTCATTTGGATTTATATGAATGTTGTGTGGCCTAAAATGACTTGCATGAAGTATGTTAAAGTTTTACACACTACGCGGGCGATTAAATGTTTTTCGCCGTATTCGTTTGAGTGTGTAGGCTAAAGGCAAAGGCGGGAAAGTTGTAGAGTCGTGCTCAAGTTTGGTAAACAAAAAGGTGAGTGTTTTAAACCTATTTTTCAAATTACTAGTGTATTCTTATTATAAAACATTTTACAACGGTATTTATGGTTTAATTGTAAACCATGTTTAAAGCAAGCAATGAGTTTTTAAGCAAACAAAAATGGTTTTGATTTAAACCATATGTGAAAAGCAAACAAGTAATGGTTTTGATGTAATCAACCATACTTTTATAAAGAAAGCAAGCAATGGTTTTGAATTGTAAAACCATATTTCAAAGAAGCAAGCAAACAAAAGTCTATTTTTGTAAAAATAGAACTAACAAAAATCCTAGTGTAAGCAAGCATGCGGTCAGTGTGCAATGCGTCTTGATTGGTGTTAGGATATCATACATGCATTTTAGATTTGCCTAGTCGGTAAACTTAGATCATGCATCATGCATTTAAAGGAGACTATGGCATAATCTTTGGAGTATATAGAGGTTAGAGCTCTAACTAGAATTATGGTGATGGAGACCTGGTCCATTCCACCATATTCTGGGAAAAGGTGGCTATTAGACTGAGGCCCTTCCACTAGGTGATGCGGTTGAGGTCCTTCCAGAGCGCGGTCGATGCCCGGGCTCCGAGTGTTCACTAGAAGATGCAAGCAAGCAGGAAAGGCATCCAGTGGTTGATGATTTATAAGAATGTTTTATAAAGTTTTGAAAAATCAACCACTGGTGCACGGTTGAGCCCAGGTTCCCTTGTTTGTTTTAAAGCAAATGGTTGAGCCCAGGCTCCCGTTTTTATTTCAAAACAAACGATTGAGCTCAGGCTCCTGTTTAGATTTTAAAGCAAACGGTTGAGCCCAGGCTCTCGTTTTTATTTCAAAGCAAGCGGTTGAGCCCAGGCTCCCGTGTTTGAGAAAAGTTTTATAAACTTTTAAAGCAAGAGGTTTATGAAAAGTTTTGGAAACTTTTAAAGCAAGGTAAAGAAAGTAAGCAAGAGATTTATGAAAAGTTTTGGAAACTTTTAAAGCAAGGTAAAGAAAGTAAGCAAGAGATTTTTGAAAAGTTTTGTAAACTTTCAAAGCAAGAAAGTATAAAAAATTTTGGAAACTTTTAAAGAAAAGCAAAGCAAAGCAAGCAAGCAAGTATGAAAAGTTTTAGAAACTTTTTAAGCAAAGCAAGCAAGATTTCTAGAAAATATCTTGTAAAGAGAGTTTTACCGTTTTGAGATATTTTCAAAAAAGGGAAACATTTTATAAAACATACACTCATTTGACAGTTCAACTCATTATTTTCTGTTTAAAACTATTTTCCGGTATAGGCACTCAGGATATTTGGGCATATTAAGTTCTCGACTTTGTATCAGTGATATTATTAATAATCTTTTATGAAATACTTTGAATTTGTATAATGGAGCATATGTATGTATATAGTGTAGTCTTGTGAAAATGTGTTGAGCTTGAGGCTATTTTGAAAGAACGTTGTTGGTTGCCATATTTGGAATAGTGTAAACTGTATATCTGAGTTTGGGATATATCACGTATCTGGTATTATCTTCCTTGAAATTTTATAAAACCACAAGTTTAGAAAAGAAAAATTTTTATAGGAGTTTTCAGCAAGCAATACGACTTCGCTTCACAGGATTTTGTAGTCGTTAGAAGTAACAGTTTGGGATTTACGTGGGTCGCGCACACCGCCTTCTAGTGGGGTGGGGGTGTGTCGAGGTTAACAAGCCCGAAAGAGGATTTTCAATTGGGTCAAAGAAACAACGTGGAGCTTGATAGGTTAATGAGACACGATAATCGATAGTAAAAAGAAATGTCAGCGAGACATGACTTAGTGGTTAAGGGTTCGATAGGACATAAAGAAGAATCAGGTTCGAATCTCCATAGGAACATAATACTAAAACGTTGTAATGCCAAGTTAAAAAATTTATTGAACTTAAAACAATAATATAAATGAAAAATATGTTTTATTATTGGATTTATAACTTATACTAAAAGGACATTTAAAAATTAATTTTTTAATGAATATTTTATTTTGTAGTCAAAAAATATGATTTTTTTTTAATGATCATTTCTCTCATTATTTTTAATTAATTTTTTTATGAATCATTTCTTCAAGGTATGAATTTACTATTCTTTGAATTAAAAAATCAATTTTGAGAACCATCTCTTCAAAATAAGATTTTTACTATTTTTCTAATATTAAGAAATTATATTTTCAATTGATGATTTTAAAATTTGTGGAATTAGGTTTACATGACAATGAAACACGAAAAATAGGAAAATAAAAACCCACTTTTATAACCCTCTGAAACACGTTATCGAACATGTGTGCCGATAACATCATATTTGAAGCAAAAATGACATAAATGTGGGGCCGCGTACTCTTCTCTCCCTCCGATAACCACCCCTTGAACACCACCCTCGCTGACCCCACCCGATACAACCCATTTTGACCCTCCCTAGCCATACTCCGATTACTACTTGAACTACCCCTTTTAATATTTTTATTAAATTTTAATTTTATGTTAAAAATTAGTTTGATTTTTAAATAAATTATGATTATAAGGTTATTATTAATTATTATAATAAATATATATTTTATTTATATTTTAATGAATAAATAAATAATAGGTTATTAATTAACCTAAGATTTTAGTTAATAACCTTCTATCACCAAAATTTAATTTTGAAATTAATAACTTAATATACCCAATATTAAACATAGGGTGTAATTAAAAAATGAATATGAAATTTTAATTATGTATAATTAATCTAATTTTAAAATTTATTAATCTAAAATAAAATCAATGGATGCTTTTAATTGTCCATTGTTTTGGACATATGTTTTTGTAATGACAATTATATCTAAAACCCAATTTTGGATAAGAAAAAGCTAATTCATTTATTAGAAAAAAACATAAATTTAGTACTCAAGTGTTTAACATGCTACTTTTCTTTTAGCACATTTTTATTTTTAATATTTTCTATTATCCGTTTTTCTTTTTAAAAGATTGTATTATCTGTTTTTAAAAATTCATAATTTAGAGAATAATATTTATCGTGTTTAGAAGAGTCTTAGTTGGAGATGACTGAGTGAGATCAAGATTTTAAACATTAGTCAATAATATTTTTATAATGAAACTCGAATTAATTGATTAGAAAAGAAATGAATTTATTAGCCACATTTGTAGTTATACTTTTATTAATTTAAATTGTGTTTAGGGCTGCATTATGTCATCGTTAATGACAGTAATAAGTATTGGCCTACTGGATTGTAAGATTTCTAGCTTATGTTAGGGAAGGTATGGAAGTAGATGCTCTTTAACGTGATGAATAGGCAAAATAATCTCACATTTATTATGGTTGGCATTGGTATTAGACAATTTTTTTCAAATTTTCCATGGATTGGGAGCTCCTTGGATTTCCTCTCTTTCAAATGGAGGGATATTTAAATTAATATCTCTTACACCTCTACCTCATTCCATAGTAGTAGTCAAACGAAATATCAGTTAGACAAAAGATTAAATATAGATTTTGATGGCCATGATAACTAATATATTTTCCTTTTTTTAATTTTCCATCATTATGACATATGTTTTAGTAATGACAATTATCTCTATAAACCCATTTTTGGATAAGAAAAGCTCATTAAAGCCCATTAATTTATTAAGAAAAAAAACATAAATTTAGTGGCCAAGTCTTTACTACCATTTTTCTTTTTTAATATTTTATGTTATCTTTTTTGAAAAATTCATATGTATCATTTTTGTCATGTTTAGAAGAGTCTTAGTATAGGAGATGAATATGAGTGAGGTCAAGATTTTTAAAGACTTGACCAAATGTGTAAAACCCGAGAAATTACAATTTTTTGAAAAAGGGTAAAACGATAATTTTTGTTGAAAATCCATAGTTTTTCTAGATCTCATATGATGAAACGGACTTATCATTGGAATCGTCTCATGAAATCTAGTAACTACGTTGAATTTCATGGACTTCTGAGATAGTCGGAATTTTACGTTTTTCGAGACACCGAAAGTAACAAGTGACACTTGGCATAGGTTGGATGGCTAATATGGAGCCATGTGTCAAATGGAGAGCAAGTCAAACACAAGTCTAAGTGGGACTCGTGTGGGACATGTATCACCACTTGAGATGATGGAAATCCAAAGTTTTGGATAAGTGGATAAGGGAAATCTAAAAAGAGTTAATGGTGAGGTGACACGTGGCAAGGAGAGGACATCCCACTTGAGTGATTAGGCCAAACCGGTAGAGAAGGGGAAGGAAAAAAGAAAAAGGAAAAAGAGAGAGGAAGAAAAGAAGAGAGAGAAGCTCCTCCTTCTCTCTAGTTTTCCCAGAGATTCGGTTGTCGGTGTTTGTTGGAGTAAGAGGCAAAGTTCGTCCTTGCGACGAGGGCTTCAAGAAAAGACCAGAATAGAGGAGTTTCAACAAACTCCAAGAGGTAGGGGATTTTTTTTCCTACACGGTTTTTATTCCTAGCTTAAAGGCCATCTAAAGACATGGTTTGGTCCCCCGGAGTCGTGAATGGTCCTAGTGTTCAGTCCCAAAATTTTGGAAGTCGATGCGTTGGAAATGTTCGGGACCGAGATATGACGAAACTATGTAGAAAACTGATTTTTTGGGTCCACGGATATTGGGTCGCGACCCGACGGAAGCGACCTGTGACAACACCAGTTCGCAAGACACGCTTGGGCGCGCGGCAAGACACGGCGCACTCGGGCACGATCGAAGCCTGGGAGCGCGCGACTGCACCCCGAGCACGACATGGCTGTCGCGACAGGAGTTCTTTGTCGCGGAAAGAGACCTGCATTTACCCACGGATACCGGTTCCTAAAAAAATAAAAAAATAAAAATAAAAATTTTATTTTGTTGCCTGTTTTGAATGTTGAGGCTGGATGATGCCTCGTTGGATTGAGGTCCCAAATTCAAGGATCTTTTGCATGTTATTGTTTGATAATTTAATAACATGCAATGTATGAAAATTTATATTTATATATGCCTTTGACATATTGATGTGATGAATGAAAATTATTTGCCTTAAATTGGAAATAATGCATGTAACTTAACATGGCATACTTGCATTCCATATGCACGGTAACATCGCTTCAAGTCGGGAGTGGGTGCATAATAATGGTTGATTCACCATCCTTGGTAAATGTGTGGTGAGCTCGGAAATGGGACAACGTCCAAAAATCGAGACTCACGGCTAGGTGAAACAACAATAATGATAAATCATGTGTGTGGGTGTAGCAAGATGGACATATCCCCCCCAGGGTGAAAGACCCAAATTTTATTCTTGGTCAGACATATGGATCCAACGATGAAAGTTCGCGAAAGTGTTGGAAGGCGTTCAAAGCCTATAGTGAGACCCCGCAAATTCGCCACCCAAAATAAACACATGGAATTAAATAAAATTCAAATGAATGTTAGAGGTCGGTCCAATGAGTAAAGTCACTGGGTGAAACACCAATGACTAGTTTTTCACACTTGGCATAGCATGTGTGAGGGAGTCGGTCAGGACTCGGGTTGTGGGCATGAGAAGTCTCATCTCATGCATGAAATGTAACATTCCATATAGGATTGCATTATTTATGTGGAATATGTTTGGGTGTTTGATGTATGTCATTGCATGTGCATTTTAGGTGGGGAGTAACCCTTGTAGGAAAACTTCTCTACTAGGCATTGCTTACCCCGTCGTGGGTAAATATTTTCAGGTACTAGAGGTACACTAGGAGCCGAAACTCATCCAAGAGTTTTGTTGTGAAAAAGGCTGGATTGTGGCCTATTCATATATATATTTTGTAATATTCTAGAATGAATGTCAAGTTTTGTTATGTAAATAATGAGTTTTGTAATAAAAACTTATTTTCGAACTTATTTAGTTAAGTGTTAATAGTTTTCCCCATATTTTAGAATGTATGGAAAATGTGTATAGATGCAGTAGCATGAAATTACTGCCTTTAGGTGAAAGCAGGAGGTGCAGGAAAGGACAAAGGGCAGGCTACTGCCCAAAATCACGTTTGTGTCGCGACAGAGAATTCTTTGTCGCTCGAGGGTTTGCCTGGCATTGTGTCGTGACACGATTTTCTGTGTCGCGACATGGTCCTCAGGCTGAGCACACGACCTGACTTGAGCGCCCGTAATAGGTGCTCTCGGGCACGCGACAACAGCTGGGACGCCCAGGCAATAAAACTTTATAGCCTTGTGTCGCGACAGGGATCTCCGTGTCGCGACAGGGTTCCCAAGCATACTGGGCGGTTTGGGTCGCAACAGAGGCTTTCTCTATCGCGATAGAGATTTTTGGCCTCGTGTCGTGACAGAAATTTTGATGTAGCAATAGGGTTTGGGGCTGGGCCATGTTTGGGTCATGACAAGGATCTCCTTGTCTTGCAATAGGGTTTTCCCCAAGGTTGGGATTCTTTATCGAGACAGGGTTCCTTCTGTCTCAACAAGAGTCGACCGCAGCGGCGCACGATGCGTGGCGTTGCGAGGCGTCCACGAGTTTTTGAAATTTATCTTGCGGCGGAATTTGGAGCGACCGCGACGAGAGGAAGTACTTTATCATTGACAGGGTTCGATGTGTAAGTGTTTGGTGCTGACGAGGGCATTTGCATCGATGGTACCACACGCATGGCAATGCCTGCGCGCACGACGATAGTGGCCTAGCACACATGACACGGCGCAGTGCACGCGACCAGGAAGCTTTAAGCGTGCAATAGAGCTCCTTTGTCGCGACAGAGTTGTCCAATGGCTCACAGCATCGTGTAGTGCACTGTTTGAGCTTTTGTTCATGGACACTGTTCACAAAAAAAAAAAAAAAAAAGACCCTTGGGATTGAGTCGTCACAAAATTCTAATTAGTCAACTCAATAATATTTTGCAATGAAATTAAAGTTAATTTATTAGAAAAAAACTTTAATTTATTAGTCACATTTCCAATTATACCTTTTTCTTCAAAATTTGTTGTTGTTGTCGTTTTTTTTTGGGAAAATTTCAAATTTGAATACATAATATCTTCTATCTTGAAAATAAGCTTGTTATAGTGTGATGATTATTTTGAGTGTAAAACCTAGGAAAAATGGTAAAATGGTAATTTATCGTTGTAGTACAGATTGAAAACCTGAAATTTTCTAGATCTCAGATAACAAACTGAACTTCACTATTGGAATCGTCTCATGAAATCTAGCTACCCAATCGAATTTCGTTGAATTCCGAGACAGTCGGAATTTTCACGTTTTTCGGGGTGATAGGTGTTCGGTGGATCCCAAAATTGAGATTTTTGGAGAAAATCTTGGAAGTTCGGTAATGATTTTAAGAAAGTTCGTATAAGATAATTTGAACTTGAATCGGGACAAAATAAATGGTTTCGGGGCAAAAACGGACTCGAGCAAGGGGGGACACATGGCGCGACGTGAGCCACATATCCAAAGTATAAAAGGTGAAAAAAATCTCATTTGGGAAAGATCTCCCAAAATCTGATTTTTCTGGAAACGTTAGAGAGAGAGAGAGAGAGAGGGGGGGGGGGAGAAAGAATCCTTCGGCGATTTCTCGGGTTTCGTTGGTCGGAACTAGTCGAGCCTAGAGTTAAAGTTCTTTGTCTCAACAAGGACTACGCGTAGACACCAAAAAGGAGATATTTCACTGAATATCCAAAAGATGAGATTTGGAGGAAATCAAAGTTTGTGGGTTAGGAAGTGTTTCGAGGTTTCCTAACGGTGTTTCCCTATGCTCAAAGAGGCAGGGATTCTTCCTACTTTGGTTTTATTCCTACTTTTGGGCTGATTTTGGGATTGATTGTGGGATGGTTTTATGCTATGGTTATGGCATGTTTTGTGGCCTCAATTGGGAGGATATCATGGCTAGTGGAAAAGGGCTGTTCCAGGATGGTTTCGGGTCAAAATGGCATGTACTAGAGCTGCCAAGGAGCTCTCTGGCACGCAATTGCTTAGCCTTGCACCCCTTTAAGCCTCAAACTTTGGACGGTCATATCTTTCTCGTCCGAACTCCGATTCACACATTTTTGGACACTCTGGAAATCCCTTTGAGTCTAGCATCTGACCACATTCCTGCGGATGGCATTTGGTGCTCACATTTTACTGAAAATTAATTTTTGCACCAAGTGTTCTATTGTGTGGACATGTGATGTGAAAATGACCCTCCACTCTGCCCTAAGTTTGGGACTGATTTTCAGTCGGGAAAAATGGGGAATATAGATAGTTTCCTTCATGGAAATTGTATTTGCATCAGTGAACTTGATGTTAGGTTTTTGAATCACCCAAATTGGACATCTATAACCCAAGTTATGGTCCGTTTTCCAGAACTGCCACAGGTTGCCCTGTTGTGGTCGAAACTACTATTCATATTTTTGGGACTGTTTTTGGTTGGGACAAAGTGAGAATTTGGACTAGTATCCTTCAAGTAAATTGTATCTCTATATGAGATCTTGATGTTAGGCTTTTGAATCACCTAAATCGGACCTTTGTAACTAAAGTTATGGTCCGTTTTCCAGGACTACTACAGCTTAGGCTATTAAATGGCTTGTGTCCAGATTTTGGGACTATTAGGGGACTAGTTTCTTAACTAAGTTCAGAATTATTTTGTGATCTATGATGGCTTGTTGTGTGGAATTTTTGTGGGAATCTCTATGCCCTAACCATCAAGTGTCATTGCTTGACTAAGAGTGACGTGTTGGGTGTCAATGTGTGTGCTCTAACATGTTGACATGAGATGAGTTTATATGTGCAAATGGCCATGACATGGCTCGATTGTGAGTGTGCCACTACTTGATAATGTAGTGACCTGTTTGGATGTCAATATGTGTACTCCAACATTTTGACGTATGATGAATCGTTATGTGTAATGGCCATTACATGGCTTGCTTGTGTGTGCCATTGCTTGATCATAGAATGACATGTTGAATGTGAATGTTGATATATGTTTGCATGATAGATTGACATGAATGAAATGATTTATGGAAGTCATACGCAGGTGATGTGATTGTCCATGACACCGGTAAGTGATGTGGATTGTGTTGTCCATGTAGCATTCATTATGCATGTGACATGATATATACATGCAATGGCATCTTGCATTGCATATGCACGGGGACATCGCATTAAATAGGTGTGAGTGCATGGTTGTGTCGACAACGTGTTTGGTGTTTGATTGGAGTGGGCTCGATAAATGGGACAACGTCATGATCTCTGATTGAATAAAATGGTAAAGAAAATATGTGTCGGGTATCAGCAAGAAGGGATAGATCCTCCCTTGGGTGAAAAACTTGTCAATTATGGTCAGACATAGTCCCTAGTGGTGAAAGGCCGTAAAAGTGTTTGGGTTTGAGGAGCCCGCAGTGAGACACCAAAAATCCGCTACCCACAAAAAGGCGCATGGATTTTAAATATAAAATGATCATTGTAATGTATCATCCAAAAAACTTTTGGTTTATAAACAAATAAAATTTGTTTTGAAAATGATCATTGGTTGTCATCCGGAATGACAATTTATCACACATGGGCTTAAGTGTTACGTGAGGACGTCGGTGAGGACTCAGGCGCATGGTACATGATGAGTCACATCTCATTTCATGGCATGGCATGTAGGATTCCATATAGAATTGGCATGTTCTTATTGGAATGTGAATGAGAAATGTTGAGTGAACATTGCATGTGCACTTAGGTTGGGAGTAACCCTTGTAGGTGTTATCCTTATTGGGCATTGCTTACCTCGTCGTGGACTCCCTTTCAGGTGCAGGGTCTGCACCTATGGACGACACTCAGACAAGGCCATGATTGCGAAGAAGGTCGACATATAGCCTTGATAAATTTTTTTGTAAAAAGTGAGTAGGATAAACTAGTTATAGCATTTATTTTTGTATAAAAGAATTGTAATTGAATTCTTTTGGACTATTGCCAATATAGTCGGGTATGCAATAATGGTAAGAGGGTCATGATCGAACTCTTACGAATTGTAATTAAGTGTATTATTTTCATATTTTCAGCTTAAATATGAATGAATGGGTCCTAGGGGAAGGGACAGATCGAGGTGGTGCCGAAGCGGCTCGGTGTCTCTGATGGTGGTACGGTTAGGTGCAGACTTGGATGCGAAGGTAGATGGACTATTGTGATATAGTTGTATATGGGATATGGACAGATGGACCCTGTGTGGTCATTACCACTTCTGTTGAGGCCCTCGGTGGGTCATGGATATACCATTATACAGGTTGTATATTTGGGGATATGGACATATGGACCCTGTGTGGTCATTACTACTTCTGTTGAGGCCTTGGATGGTTCATGGATATACTGTTATACGGGTTGTATATTGGGTAGAGCTCCCCGAACAAATGAGACTCTGCCTGATTTTTTGTGAAAATATGGATCCCGATAAATGGGACACAACAGTGTGGTATCGGGTCACCCGAAATCCACAAGAATTATACGGGTTGACGGGTTGTCAACGGGACCCCCAGGTTTTGGGGCGTCACATTGAGAGCCAAGATTTTTAGACAATTTTGTCTTTATATTATTTTGACAATATAAAAAAAGCATAAAGGAAACAAATCCAGCTAGAATACTTAATTAAATAGTAAAATCTAAACCACATGATTGTTAGATATGTTACTATGAGAAATTTTCTTAATAACATAAAGAAAAGAAGCCAAATACATACTGGCTCTCACCTAATGTGAGAGCGAGATTTTCGCTCTCACCTAAGTTGAGAGCCACCTTGTATTTTCCATCTCTTACTCTATTTGATTTTGATTCCCTTCTATTTTTAGACTCCAAAAGAGTTGTAACTTGTCATTGATGGCCCTAGGGTCGGATATACTTGTATAAGTAGAGAGAGGAGAAATAAAAAAACATATAGAGTTGATTTACACAACTTTCTTAGATTGTAATTTTTATTTTAAGCTTCCGTAAAAGTTTTAGTTCTTGCTAATGCTTGCAAGATTTTTTCCTCTAAAGTCTAGAATGATTGAGTAAACTCACTTCTTGGGGATAAACACGAATCAAAGGCACAAAATCAAATACTTGCGGACTCTTAGATTCCGCTTTATTACTTGCACGATCCGTATACTTCCGGTGAATTTGAGGTGTGTCTCCACACCTTAACATTATTAACTTTTTTCTTGAAATATCTTTTTGGTTTTTTCTTTATTTATTTATACTCCATAAATTAAATTTATATTAAAATTATTAATATTTAAAAGATATTTTTAATTTTTCTTACAGACTATTTCATATATATATATATATATATATATATATATATATATTCTAATTGCTTTTAAAACAATACGTTAACTTAATAAAAAATAAACACTTATAATATTTTCACTTGAAATACAATAAATGTAAAACCCGGGAAAAATACAATTTTTATCAAAAAAAATGCAAAATGATAATTTGCCGCTGTAGTATAGGTTGAAAACCTAAAATTTTATAGATCTCGGATGGCCAGACGGAGCTTGGCCAGTTGGAATCGTGCTTTGTAATCTATTCTTGGTTAATTTCGTTGGATTCTAAGACAGCCGAAATTTCACGTATTTCGAGGCACGGGTGTCTGATGACACATGGCGTGAAACCCCCGAGAAAATCTTAATTTTTTGAAAAAGGGTAAAATGGTAAATTCAGTCAAAAGCTGGAATTTTTTTAGATCTCGGATGACGAAACGGACTTCACCGTTGGAATCGTTTAACGAAATCTAGCTACCATGTCGAATTTCGTCGAATTCCGAGATAGATGGAATTTCACGTCTTTCGAGGCACCGGGTGTCGGACGCTTTGTGACAACTTGTGAGAGGTACACATAATATGAGAAGCATGTGGTGTGACAAGGGCCACCTACTACATGTATCCATGTGACACATGTCACATGAATAGTGAGAGGATAAGAGATGAATGGCTTATAATAAGCCATATGTCAAAGAGCCCTTAAAGTCAAACAATGAGGACAAAAAGGGAATAAATGAAAAGAAAAAGAAAAGACATCGCCTCTCTCATTTTTGGCCTGCTATCCAGCAGTGAGGGGAGAAAATAGATTTTAGAGAGAGAAAATCCAACTTCTCTCTAGATTTCCCGATGTTCGGATAGTGCATTCTCTTAAAAGCGAAGGAGAAGTTGACCTGCATTTGTTGGGGGCTACGTGGACAGGTTTTTTGGTGTTTCGACAACTTCGAGAGGTAGGGGTCTTCTCCTACTTGGATATTCCTTGTTTAAAGAGGCATGATAATGGTTTTAGGTGTTGTGAGGTCGGAAATGGCCATGGATTTCGGTTCCAAAGAAGTGGAACCCGATGTGATGAGAAATTTGTCATGGACAGTACAGTGATTTGAGACTATTAAAAACAATCGGATTTGCTATTAGGACTGAAATTGTCTATGTGGTTTACTTTACATGTGGTTACCTTGACATGAGAAGCATGAATGATGTGTGGAGGATAAAACTGTTATTGTTTTAATTGAATGACTTGAAATGTGTGTGGGAAATGATATGTTAATGCATGCTAATTGATGTGTTAACATGACTGTTTGAATTATATGATATATAATTGTGTATGAGCCATTGGAATTGGATATATGAATTGGCATCATTGCATTCTTGTGCACGGTGACATCGCGTCGAGTTGGGTGTGGGAGCACGGTATGGTTATTCACCACTCTTGGTGAATGTGAGTTGAGTTTGTCTTTGGGACTAAGTCCAATAAAGACTCATAGTTCAAATTATAAAATGAGAAATAATTAATGTGTGTTGGGCGTTCTTGGAACGGGAGTAGGAGAGACAGTGGTAATATCAGAAGGTGGCGGATGGTGTAAAGACCGCGTACTATCTGAAAGGTTTTGCAGATTGTGAGACCGCGGTACTATTCGAAAAGTTCTGTATGGGTGTTAGAGACCCACGGTGTAATCCGAAAAGTTCTATTGCCTAAGAGAAAATACACGGTCATGTTCATGACTTAGACTTTAGAAGTTCGCGATGATAGAGTGGGGATTGACATGGGATGGTACCATTGGCAAATTACGCTGGTGGTGAGCCCTGACAAAGGGATCGGTAGTTGGGTGTCATTGGCATTACCAGTGATGATTTTCACACTTGGCATAGGCATGTGTGAGGGAGTCGTGGGTGACTCGGGGTATGAGCATGGAAAACATTTTCATGCATGATATAAATCATTCCATGTATGCATTGTGAATTGTATGGAATGTGGATGTTATGGTGTGCCATTGTATGTGCATTTTAGGTGGGGAGTAGCCCTCGTAGGAGAATTCAACTATTAGGCATTGCTCACCCCGTCGTGGGATCCCCCTTTTAGGTATTCAGGCAGACGACGACGCTCCTTAGAGGCCGGGATTATGAAGCGGGTCGGACTGTGGCCTTGATTCACGTCTTGTGTATATATTAGAACTGACTAGTTTAATATATGTTTTGTATTAAGAGTGTAATTTACTCTTGAACTATTGTAATATAGTTGGTTAAATTTTTGGTGAGTATTGATGTATGGGCCCAACGTGGCCATTTTTACTCATGTATGGGTCTCATGATATGAGACACATAGGTTTCCGTAGGTTGACGACGGTCAACGGGACGACCCCGGGTTTAGGGCGTCACACATGGAGTGGTGCCACAAGACAATCTTAGAGGAGGGCACATGGCAGAAGAGCCATGTGGTGTGACATTTTCCACCTAGTGCATGTGTCCATGTGACATATAGCACATGGAGAATGAAGTAAAAATGTGAGGAAAGTGAGATGAAGTTCCCTCTTTATGGGATCAAACCAAGGAAGAGATTATAGGAGAAGAAAAACAATTCGGTGGAAGAAACAAAAGGAAAAGAAAGGGGAAAAAAAGAAAAGGAAAGGAGAAAAAAAAAAGGAAGAAATGAGAGAAAATAAGGAAAAACAAAAGAAATGAGGAAAACCATGCGTGGAGGGGAAAGGGAAAACTAAGGGCTCAGATTCGGTGTTCCCAGCCGTCGGAGTCGTTGGTGAGAATTAAGTTGGTATACTCGGCGAGGCTGCAGTGGGTGCGAAACAAAAGAGGTAGGGGTTTTCCTACCTTTGGTTCCTCTTAAATCTGGGACCAGTAAATGGCCGTAATGGTTCAGCCCGAACCATGTGATTGAGTTTTTCAACGTTGGGACTATTTTTCGGGCCGAGTTTGAGGATTACTTCATGGCTAAATTTACAGTTGTTAATGACAATCTTGAAATTTGTTAAAAATAATAATAAATAAATAAATAAATAAGTGCAGAATTTTTAGGCGGGTAGAATTATTTCAGTGAGTATGACCGGTTATGAGTCGGGAATGGCTAGTTTGTGTGGACTATTTATGTGTCTTATTGTTGGAAATTTTATAACATGTTGAATGTGTTGTTAAATATATATATATATATATATATATATATATATATATATATATATATATATATATATATATATATATATATATATATATATATATATATATATATATATATATATTAGCATGAATGGATGTAAATTATATGCTTTCGATATAATTATCCATGGTACTTGGCATAAAGTATGGTTTATAAATTGTTTCATGTAGTGTATTATACATGTAACATGAGCTAACATGCAGTGGCATTTTGCATTGCATATGCATGGGAAACATCGCATTTCATGGGTGTGAGTGCATGGTTGGTAAATCGACACTACGTTTGGTGTTTGATTGGGTGGGCTCGGTAAATGGGAAAACATCCAATAGATTCGGACGGTTGCATAGAATGGAAAATATGTGTTTAGTATCAGAAAGAAGTGATAGAACCCCCATCGGGTGAAAAACCTGCCAATTACGGTCAGACATAGTCCTTAGCGGTAAAAGGCTATGAATGTGTCTGGGTTTGCGGAGCCCGCGGTGAGACACTAAAATTCGGCTACCCACAAAAAGGCGCATGGATTTTGACTATAAAATGATCATTGTGATGTATCATCCAAAAAGCATTTGGTTTATAAACAAATGAAATTGGTTTTTAAAATGATCATTGGATGTCATCAAGAATGACGGTTTTTCACACTTGGCATACGCATGTGCAAGGGAGTCAATGAGGACTTGGGATGTGGGTTTGTGGAGATCTGCTCTCATTTCATGGCATGTAGGATTCCATGTAGAATTGACATATTCTTCATTGGAATGTTGATGTGTGTATTATTGTGTGAACATGGCATTGCATGTGCACTTAGGTAGGGAGTAGCCCTTGTAGAAGTTATCCTTACTGGGCATTGCTCACCCCATCGTGGGACCCTTTTTCAAGTGTAGGGTCTACACCGATGGATGATGCTCAGACAAGGCTGTGATTGCGAAGAAGGCCGACATGTGGCCTTGATAAATTTTTTTGTAAAAATTGCTTTGGACAAACTAGTTCTAGCATGTATTTTTGCATAAAAGAATTGTAATTAAATTCGTTTGGACTATTGCCAATATAGTCAGGTATGTAATAATGGTAAGAGGGTCGTGATCAGACTCTTATGGACTGTATTTAAGTGTATTATTATCATTTTTTCAACTTAAATATGAATGAATGGGTCCCGATGAAAGGACGGATCGAGGTGGTGCTGAGTAACTCCGTGTCCACGAGTATTTGGTATCGGTCTGGTACCGATACTTAGGTGCGCAATGACCTAAGGTAGAAATTTAGCAGGTTGACGGCTAGTCAATGGGACCCCCGGGTTTTGGGGTGTCACAGCTTGTTATCAGAGCTTAGGTATACGAGTACCTAAGGGTTGGTGGGTATGAGTTTAGGACATGTAGTTTTAGTACAGAGCTTAGGTTATGAATGCATAGGGCTCGATGTCTGATATCAGTGTCATAGCTTGGTATCAAAGTATTCATTGTTCATTTTTATGAATCGGTCTGTGATGATTGTGTTACATAATGTGTGTTACATATTGTGTGGATTATATGCATGATAGGTTGTATATAGAAAATGAAGTACACTAGGGTTAGAGAACGTAACCTTAGGGGTTCGGAAAATAAATGAGCATGTAAGCTCTCCCCTAGAAACTAGGGTGAGTGTTGATATGATATGTCGGGATTATGAGTTAGAGATCTTTGGGATCCTACTTACTGTGGACCTAAGGGTCATGGACATGTCAGAGTTTGATGTCATCCTCGGGATGGACCGGTTGACGACACACCGAGTCGTCGTTGATTGAGATCGTAGGAGAGTTACAACAAACACACAAGATGGTGTTTGTGGTGTGTTTCAGGGAGATAAGCACGGTGCTTTACCCCAGGTCGTGTACAATTGTAGGTGGCACAGACAGTTGATGGGTTGGCTAGCAAGCCTTACCCAAGAGGACGAGGCGAGACAGGAGTTGAGTCTACCTCAGGTGGTTTGTGAGTATGAGGATGTTTTTCTTAAAGAACTACCGGGATTACCTTCGTATAGAGATGTAGACTTTGTCATTGAGTTACA
This sequence comes from Tetrastigma voinierianum, assembly GCA_016808115.1. Classification (NCBI taxonomy): domain Eukaryota; kingdom Viridiplantae; phylum Streptophyta; class Magnoliopsida; order Vitales; family Vitaceae; genus Tetrastigma; species Tetrastigma voinierianum. The sequence continues at coordinate 182,638 of JAEQBH010001581.1, forward strand.
CCCTAGTACGTCGCCCATTTCTATGACTCCGCATAGGATGGCACCGGTTGATTTGGGAACTCGAGTCCCGGTCTGAATTGTTGGGCCGAGGTTTCATTAGGCCAAGGCACTTCACCTTGAGGTGCTGCTTTGGGGTTTTGTTTACTAAGAAGAAGAGATACAAGACCCTTATTTGTGCGTATACTACCTCTGATTGAACATGGTTATGATCAAGAATCGGTATCCTTTGCCGAGGATTGATGATTTATTTGATCATCTAAGAGAGCGTGAGTCTACTCCAGATAAATCTCGTCACTTGGTTATCATGGAGTTAAGAGTTAGGTAAGGGTGTATCCTTAAGACAACTTTCGAGATCTGCGGTCACGAGCATTTCGAGTTCTGATGATTCCTTTACGGATTGATGAATGCGCTATATGAAGCGTCCATGGATCTCGAACATAGGGTGTTATAACCATATTTAGATCGGTTGTGGTAGTCTTCGTGTGATATCTTGACCTCTCTAAGACAGTGGGAGCATAAAGTTATTTGAGGATTGTTCTCGAGGCCCTCGAGAGAACATCGGTTATATTCAGGATTCGATGAATGGGAGTTTTGGCATGTTGAGGTGAAATTCTTGGGACATGTAGTGTCAGCTTTGGGTGTATCAGTGGACCAGGAAAAGGTAGAGGTAGTTATGAGTTGGGAGAGGCCGAAGTTAGTCTTCGAGATACATAGTTTCTTGGGATTAGCAAGGTACCACTGAAGATTTATTGAGGATTTCCCTCTACTAGTTGCACATATGACGAGATTGACCCAAAAAGAGGTTAAGTTTGAGTGAAATGACCAGTGTGAGGCATTCAGAATTAAAAGGAAACACTTGACCCCTATCACGATAGTCGGAGCAGGAGACGAATATATCTGATTATGCTACTGATGCTTATAAGGAGACGAGGGCGGGATGTGTTTTGATGCAATCCAAGAGGGTGGTCGCTTACGGTTATAGGATGTTAAAGAATCACGAGCGGAACTACCTCACATATGACATGGAGTTGGCAGCTATAGTCCTTGCCTTCAAGATCTGGCGCCACTATCTATATGGTGAAACGGAGTTCGAGTATTCTCGGACCTGAAACTAGAGTATATCTTTACACAGCGGGACCTCAACATGAGGCAACGTAGATGGATGGAGTATCTGGAGGATTATGACTTCACTTTGCATTACCATCCCAGTAAGGAAAATGTGGTGTCTGATGTACTCAGTCAGAAGTCACGGGGAGTACTGGCAAGTGTAGCTTTCCGGGAATGGAAGATGCTTGAGTTGTGGGACATTTTAGACTACAGTACAGTGATCAGGCTCAAGGTGTTTTAGGGAGTTTAGTGGCTACGCCTTTCCACCTGTGGCAGGGTGATTAGGTCTGAGACGGGATGCGACGGAGATATTGTCCGTCGGGGGTAGAATGCTTGTCGGAGATACAGTGATGAAGGATGAGCCATGCTATCTTTGATGGTAGTCTCGGTATAGGGGGCCAGAGTTGTGGTTCCCCCAATTATTAGATCCCGAGAGATGATATTGAAGGAGATTCATTAGCTCTCGTTTTCTGAATTGCATCAAATAACACAGAGAAGATGTACCAGATCTTGTTGTGATATCTTACTGGAGTGGATGAAACATGTGGATGACTTTGTTCGACTGATGTCTAGCGTGTGTCGACGGAGTAAAGGCGAGCATCGAGGCCAACGGGTTACTCGACCTCTAGAAGTAGCCGAGTGGTAGTGGGAACATATCACTAATGGATTTTGTAACTCACTTTCCATGGACATCGTGTAAGCATGATGCGGTGTGGGTGATAGTGGACTGGCTCACCAAGTCGGCACATTTTCTAGTTGTGTGGATGACCTTCACATTGGAAGAATTGTGCAGGTTATACATACGAGAGATCGTCCGGTTACATGGAGTTCCAGTCTCTATCATATCAGACCGGGATCCCAGGTTTACGACTCACTTTTGGAAGAGTTTCTAGATAGCCATGGGAACACAGTTGATGATGAGCACTAATTTTCATCCACAGACAGACGGCCAGTCGGAGAGGACCATACAGGTTTTGGAGGACATGCTACGGGCATGCATCCTAGATCTCAAGGGTGGCTGGGAAGAGCATTTTCCCTTGGCAGATTTAGCCTATAACAACAGTTATCAAGCGAGCCTACAGATGGCACCTTATGAGGCTTTATATGGGAGGCCATATCGATCTCCAATTTGTTGGACGGAAGTAGGAAGGAGATCCACCACGGGTCCAGATTTTATTAGAAACACCTTTGAGAAGGTAGATTTGATACGAAAACGTCTTCTCATGGCTTAGAGCTAGCAGAAGAGTTACGCCGATGATTAGTGCCCAAAAAGTGCTATTTTGGGCCTGACCGAGAATGGGTTTTGATTGCTTTTGCGCACTAATCATATTAGTGAAGCCAATTGACGTAATGCGGAGTCAGCAAGTACCCGCTTGATCCCATTTGGAGTTTGTTTTGGTAATTTTGCGGGTTTTGCGAGCCTCCCGGCCGATAGTTTCAAGTCGATGTCAAGTTGGTGCTGAATCTTGATTCACGGTGATTTCATAAGCCAAAAATGAATAAATGTGAAGTGGGTTGATGAAAGATGATGCGTGTAGCGAGGAAGACAGATTTAAGCTGTGCATTGCGAAAATTTCGCAGGGATTGCGAAAATTTCGCAATCATAGCAAAAATTACTGTTCATTGCGAAAATTTTGATTTTCTCTATCTCTTGTGAATTTCGCTATGCTAGCGAAATTTCGCTAACAGCGAAATTTAAACTATGCTGGCGAGAAATTTGCATAAGCGAAATCCCGGCCCTGTGTTTTGATGTTTTTTTGACTCCAAGCGACCACGTTTTGATTAATTACCATTTTGTCCCTATTGTAATTTCATATTTGAGCATTTTTTGCCATTTCACACATTTGGGTTGGCTATATAAGCCACCTTATAACTTTGTAACCCTAACTTTTTCATTTGTTATAAAAGCTTTCCCGCAGCTTTAGTTTTTAGGTTTTATTTTGCTCTCTTCTCTCTCCTCTTTCTCTCATTTTCTCGGTACCAAATACACCCTTGAGGATGACAACTCAAGGGATGTAGCTAAGCCTCGAAAACCTTGAAGAGGGGGTTGCTAGCTTGGTTTTGGGGCTCTTTGCGGGTTGTCCTCATGCTTTAAATGATACAGTGCATTTATGGTTCCAAACTTCCAAACTAGGGTTTAATGCCATTTTAATGTCTTTCTTTTGGTCAATACTTGTCATGCTTTGAGTTGTTGCATTCTTAATGGTAGATGCTGCCGACATTCTTCAGATGTTATTCTGAGCCATTGAAATGAGGTTAAATGCTGCTGGTTTCATGGCTAGGACATTGAATGTAGTATTTGATTTGACTTAAATAGGAGTGGTTCTAGGGTTAGGTTATAGCTAAACAAAGATCCAGGTTTGGCTTTGACTATATGTCATTAGCCTGTGCGAGAAATAGCCCGAGGACACTTTAATATAGTGTTATCGGTAGTGACCCAACCTTGAGGTTACCATTTCACTTTCGGGTTTAAGCTATTTAGGTTATCCATTGAGCAACCAACTCCCCGTTTTAACCAAATCAAAATCTAAACAAAAGTCTCACCATTTCAAGCATTAATACGAATCATTAGGTAGGATAATCCGTCCCGTGTTCGACCACTGGCGCTATCTTTGCCGGTAGCTTGGCTACGAGTGGGAGGAATATAGGAAACAAATATTGTTGATTCCGGATCACCCTACTGTGGCACAAATCAAATGGCGCCGTTGCCGGGGATGGTGCCAAACTACGGATGATGAGTTGATATGTACTTGTAATCCACATTACAAGTGTTGGTGACCTTTAATCCTTTTTTAATTTCATTTGTTTGAGCTGCGAGTTTTCTGCGATTACTACCTTTATTTTTTGTTTCATCTGATGGAGTTTTGTTTTAGCTAACTGCTTGACCCTTTTGGCAAGTTTTGTTAATGCTCTTTGCTTTGTGTCATTTTGGTAATAACGAGGTGTTTATCGGCCGGGACGGATGTCGAATTAGATTGCAAGGTGAGTGCACTAGTTGAGCGAGGCTATGAAATCGGTGTGCCACGGTGACCAAATGGATCCTACACGAGGAGCAGTAGAGTCAACAAGCACCCTATGAATCAACGACATCTGAGTCAATGAGGGATCACATACACCCTCCTAGAAGTGAGGAACTACGCATCATACCGGTGATGATGGTGGGTAAGGCCATTGTTGGTGCCCTGCTCTCCGCGTTCCATGGAATGGAGAATGAGAATCCTTATACTCATGTCCAGGAATTCGATATGCACAACTTTTAAGGAAGGAGTGCCCGACATGGTTGCTCAGGCCGAAAGCATTCCCCACGACGCGAAAGTAAGGTAAAATATATTTCGATTCATTGAGGCGGGGGTGTGATGCGGAATTGAGGGTGAACGGTAGGATTTTTAGAAGAAGTTCTTCAGTACAACCAAGACTAACAGTTTGAAGAGACAGATCTACACTTACTCAGCCTATGACAATGAGAAGTTTTATCAGTGTTGGGAAAGATTCATGGAGACCATCAGTGCATCTTACCATAGTTTGATACATGGATGCTAGTGAACCATTTTTATGATGGTATGTCTCCGGCCATTGAAGCTTGTTGTGGAAACATGTGTGGAGGTGACTTTTGAGCAAACACCCCGAGATGAGGCCATGGACTTTTATATGTGGCCGAAACCTCAAAGGCATGGATGTGCTGGAGGCAGATCTGGGAAGCCCGAAGATCAAGGCCTTCGAACCACGAGGAGGGGCATTTATGCCTTTCAAAGACACAGAGATGAAAGCAAAACTGACCACTTTGACTCGAAGGTTGGAGGAGCTGGAAATGAGAAGCCAGCACGAAATGTAAGTAGTAACCGAGTTACCTGCATCTCATCCATCTTGTTTTGATTGTCAGACAAATAGTCATCCTGGGGAGCACTGTCAAGAGCATGCCCATGTCTTGAATCAAAATAAGCCACCCACAAATGCTCCATATGGCAACACCTATAACACTAATTGGAGAAATCATCCAAACTTACATTATGAAGCCAAAACCCCTGCACTGCATATGTCCCTCTGAGTGACACGTGATTTGGCTCCACTTCAGCCTGGCTGTCGATCGCCTCCACCTTCTTCTCACATTGAGGCTTGAGCAATCCTGAATTTAAGTAAAGAGTGGTAGGCTCGTTTGTAGAAAGAACAGAAGGTGTTGAATATTTCAGACTAATCAAAATATTGAAAGCGGTTGAAAGCTTCGCTCCAGCGAGAAGCTGGGACGATGTGCTTCACGAGATTTGAGTTGTCGACGGCCGGCAAAGGTCTTAGAAAAAGGAAATTTCCTTTCCCATTCACGACAACATCGAGAAGGAGTGCATGAAAAAGGCTCAACCAATGATCCAAATGTAGAATTTATGAGTCAAGCATTAGTGACTTTAGAAAGCGGTAAGCGAGTAATGGTCCAGCTCTGCTTAGTCGGCTCTGAGTGGCGATCCGCGAGGAGGAAGAAGCAGTCGACAAAAAGGGAAGAGGTGAAGACCGATTATTACCTCATTCCCTGGGCTCTTCGAAAGAAAATTCCGTTAACCAAACGGGGAAATGCTAGAGGTTTCACGAGTGAAAGTTAACATTATATCTTGACATGATCGAAGCAGAGTCCCACTTATGCGAAATTCTTGAAGGACTTATGCAGGTAAAGAGGTCTCAATGTAAACAAAAGGCCTTTTTAACTGAGCAAGTGAGTGCTATCATTGAGTGTAACACTCCAGTGAAACATAAAGATCCGGGATGTCCTCTGATCTCGGTGAATATTGGAGGCATTGGTGTAGAAAACAACTATTAGACTTGGGAGCTAGTGTGGGCCTTTGCAGTATTCCCGTAACAAGCAGCTTGGTTTGGGAGGCGAAACCCGCCATCACCTTGTCACTAAGCGGAATGGGTATGTTAAAATCTGAAGGGACCAGTGAGGATGTTTTTAATACAAGTGGTGGATTTGCTATCCGGTGATTTTGTCATACTTGACCTGAGAGCGGAGTTGCGGTGGGACCCAATCAGTGCCATCATGTGGGGAGGCCATTCTTGGCTGCCCGAATGCCATAATAAACTTAGATGGGGTTATGCAACTCACATTTGGGAATATGATATAGAACTCAATATCTTTCATTTTAATTAAAGGCATATGCACTCGAGAGGGAAGATATTTGTGAAGAAGTCTGTATAATAGATGCAATTCTTGAAGCAGGCTAATGAGCAGCAGGTGCAAGATATGATAACTTGAGTTATCGAATGCCTCGGAGAGCAACAAGAACCTCAATGCAAGGCTTAGAGCGAGAGATCTTGGAGGAGAAAAATAGAAGTTCTACCTCACATTGACTAGTGTGAACCAAAGGAACCTCAACAGTTAGAGCTCAAACCCCTCCCAGTTGAGTTAAAGTATGCATTCCTGGAAGAGAATGGGAAATGTCCAGTTGTGATTTCATCATTGTTGACCACTTCACAAGAGCATAACCTACGCACCTCCTCAAAGGAACAGAGAGCATTGGGGTGGAAAATTTCGATTTAAAGGCATAAATCGACGATCTACACCCATCATTTATCTAGAAGAAGAGTCTAAGGCTGTCAGGCAGCCACAGCGGAGGTTGAATCCCCACTTGCAGGAAGTAGTTCGCATTGAAGTCTGAAATTGCTCCAATGGGTATCATTTACCCCATTTACGATAGCACTTGGGTAAATGACCCAGGTGGTGCCAGTCGGGGTGTGAGTTAAAAATGGAGTAGGAATTGTCTACCCGTCTTACTACCGGTTGGAGAGTGTGCATAGATTATAGAGATCAATGATAACGGAAAGATCTTCCCATTGCCATTCATTGATCGGCTTCTTGAGAGAGGATTCCCGGACACCCGTTATTGCTTTTTAGATGGGTGTTAGGGATGCTTCAGAGATAGAGATTGCACCAGAGGATCAGGAAAAGACCACCTTTACTTGTCCATTTGGCACCTATGCGTCTGAGAGAGGATGCCTTTTGGCCTTTGCAACGCCAGCTACTTTCCGGAGATGTATGCTAGCATGTTGATATGGTGGAGCATAATGGAGTATACATGGATGATATAATTGTATGGAGGCGTTTTGAAGAATGTGCGACTGTCGGGGCCATCACAGAGGTGCATAGAGAAGAACCTGGTGCTCAGGCTGGGAGGAAGTGCCGTTTATGGTTCACGAGGAATTGTCTTCAGGACACATTATTTCCGGCGGGGAATAGAAGTTGACAAGCGACAGTTGAACTTATCTCGGCTGCATCTCCCGACAAATGTAAAAAGCGGTTAATGCCCGGTCATTGATGAGCTTAAAGTCATCTCTTGTTAGTCCATTTTACATTTTGTTTTTAGGTTAAAATTGAATATTTAATATCTCTGAATTATGAAGAAACTCACCAATTGTCATTAGCGGGAAGGAAGCGAAAGAAGCGTGAAAATTGCGAAATAAATGGATAAAAATGCGGTCGAATGGCGAAGCGAAATGAAAGCAAGCGGCTGAGTCATTGATGTAGTTGTGGAGTCACGCACAATCCGGTTCTGGAGTCGTGACATCGGGAAAGTGAAGGAATTTGATCTTGGCTAGCGTGGAACCACAGTCACAGGCGGTTGAAGAAGGGCGAAATTAAAGGAATGATGTTGCGACGGCGAAGTGCGACATCCAACAACCGGTCTCAGTCTGGCGGCGTTAAGTGATGTCGACGAAGACTGATGTCGCGACACCAAAATTAAGGTTATTCTGAGGCGGAGACTTATCGCGAAGTCGTGACATGAGAGATCAAGCGAAGGCCCCGAGCTATGAGGTTGATGTCGCGACATCGGGAACACGGATTCGAAGCGATGCGGGGCGGATGTGCGACGAAGATATTGATGTGCGACATCATAATAAGCCGAGAGGAAGGTTGCGGGAAACTTGAGCGATGTCGATGATATCACGAATGCCATTGCATCGGGAACAACCATTGAAGGCGCAAAGATTTAGAATGGATGTCGCGACCGAGGCCATGATGTCATGTTTTTATCATAAGCGTCAGCTGAAACACGCAAAAGCATAGCGTGGTGTCGTGACAACCATGGTGACACGTTCATGGGATCTCGAAATTTTAGGTCGTGTCGCAACCTTAAGGTTCGATGTCGCGACAAGAGAGCGAGAATTCTTTGGAGCGATAACTTGGGCTGGCTACTGCAGAAATCCACGGCGGGTTATATTGGGATTAGGACCCAACTTGAAAACCTGCTCATCTGTGACTACCAGGAATAGTAAAGCGAGTCGGAGGCGTCAAAGAAATGCGGGTGTGAGCTTCACTTTTATTTTCTTTCTTGTTTCTTTTCTTTTCTTTTTTTCTTTTCTTTTCTTTATTTTAAGAGCGAGATGTTTGTCGTATTTCTTTTCGTTTATTTTTTTATTTTTTTGATGCAGATGTTATAGTTTCTTGAGCTGAATACATAATTCAATTTATTTTCCAAAATTACTACGGAATGCATCAGTTGGTGAATTTAAGAGTTCGATTATTTTCGGGTTCAGTGCGATTCTTCTTTTGATCGGAAGGATGTTGTCTCGTTGTGATTCGATGGTGTTGAGGAACCCAGTCCATTTAGTGACGTTGTAGTCGGGGTGATCTTTCTGTAGTAATTTGCGGCCATCTCTTGTTCATTCGGTTTGCAATTTACTTCGGATTATGAGTTTATTGATTTTGGATCTGAATCTTGAGTTTCTGCCCATGCAGTTAAAATTCACGTGATTACTCGATTTGAGGAGGTCCTCTGAGGTGACACGGGGAAGACAATCACAGAAGATGTCAGTATTTCTTTGAAGGTATACTAACATATTAGGGATCCTTTGAGCTTTAGTTCACTTAGATAAATCCTCTTCTCACTTGAAATTGAAGAGCGAGTTGAACGACTATCTATTTAAACAAGCGGAGATTTCACCTCAATTCGGATAGTGAGGCCAATCAGGTGTTAGTGAGATCTAATCAAGGAAGGGTGATCTATTTTAATTCAGGAAGGTATTTGGAAGTTGTATATCCTTGCTTGACCGATAACTTGGGAGCTAAGGTGTACAGTCCATAAAATGGGTATGAAGTATTGCAAAAGAAAAATACCCAGCTTAAGGAAGTTCTTGTTAAAAGTAGTTATCTCGTTCCCTGTAATTCGAGAGAATCAGGAAGAAGGAGATAGCAGTCATGGAGCGTGGAGATCGGGCCTTCTGAAATGCCTTAGACCCGATTTTGAAACTTGAGATAATCGAGGGAATTTATTCGATAGGAACTACGAGGGTGATGGATTCCTTCTGTTGTTTCTCTTGATGTGTCTTCCTATGATAAGCGTTGATTATTCATTTCTTTTCGTAGAATTTATTTTCCCTTCATTTGTTTTATTCAGTTTATTTTGAATGTTCATTTCTCTTGAATTCTAGTTAATTTCGACTTTCATCTTTGGACACCCATATCGATTTATGGTCCCGAATAGTGCTGAATTTTCCGAGTAGTCGGGGGTAGTTGATGAAAATTCCTTTGAGATCTACGTGGGATCGATATACGGACTTATGTCCATTTTATTACTTAATCGACCTGCCCTTGCGAATATCGGACAGGAAACCAATAGAATTAAAATTGTTTATTCTAAGAGATTTTTGGTTATTATAGTATAATGTCCAACGAGTTTATGGCGGATTAGCAGTGGTTAGTTAATAGTCCTTTGGTAATAATTGTGTAATTTGTATATAATATTTGGTCTTAACAGTTTATGTGATTTTCTTTGGGGATTAGATAGTAGTCCTTCGAGTGATAACGTTATAATCTTACGCCATCCTTGTGCATAAATGTGCAAACATGTTTTGGTCTCCTGACAAGTTTTATAGAGCGCGTCTGAGTGATCGAGGATTTAGTAATCAATATTCGGATGAAGAAGAAATACTAATTTGGACATCTTTAAAAGAAAAAGAAAAATAGCGTTTCAAACGGTGACTCTTGTAGCCATGACTAATAAACCAAATTGAAAATATTTGTTGACCCAGGACTAATCCTGGTAATGTTAGTATGTTTTGTTTTCGGGAACAAAGTTTAATGCATAGGAAGCCGAATACGGATGCAGTTCAGTGAATCCACAATTAGAGAAAACACTTCGAAGCAGGAAGATAAAGAAGGCAGAAAACTCCACCATGGCGGATGAAGACGGAGACAGGAATGGCGAGCATAGAGGCGTCGGAAGACCTCCAATCACGAATCTGGAAGACTTAGAGCCCGGTGATTCGGGATGAATACTGCGTCCGAACTGACACGTAGTTGAGCCAGTAATTTTGAGCTGACCGGCACTAATCCTGATGGTTCGGCATCGGTTTCTGGCCATCCAGCTGAGGACCTGGCTTGAGGCATGCAGGAAGATTTCTCAGGATGGCTAATCTGATAAATTAAATGGGGTTAGACAGTCATTAAGCGCATCTGTTCCCCATTCTCTCCTAAGGGATAAGCGGCTACATAGTGCGAGTCTTTACCATATGGAGTGCGATGACGGTTAGGAGGCGAGTACAGAGGCTTATATGTAGATTCTTTCACCATCACTGCGCCTCAGAGAGAAGGAGGAGATCATGGTGTTCAACGGGAGAAGATGAAAGCTCTGTGGCTTAGGGAAAGATTGTTGTTCGTGAAGAGATGTCGATGCATGGGATAGACTTGAAGACCCCGAATGGACATTGTATATCTGTCAAATGATATATCAAAGGAATCATTGATCTGCTTCATCTTTGCGAACATTAAAATAAAGTCTTGAGGAGGCAAGGGATGCGATCGGACGGCGGAAATGCAATATGAAACTCCTTCTGAGTTTTCAAGAGAAGCGCTCTTGAGAGGAAAGGGATTAAGGCGAAACTGAGATATGGCCGGCCATGGAGGCAGAGTTAGGGCAGCCATTATGCATCGAATGGACAAGCGAAAGAAGACGCCTGCGCCCCATGAGATAGGAAGCGATTGAAAGAGAATTATTGAAGGGAAGTCTTGAAGGCGGCGGATGAAGCAATTTTATGATCTTTGGAGAGGTTAAGTATTTGGGTGAGCCTTGAAACTACCATTTCAAACCCGATATAACACCAGCATGATATCATCGAGTTGAGGAGACCATGGGAACTTCTCATATGGTGGAGGGGCTTCACAAGGCCCGAATGAAATCTGAGACGGGGTTATCAACGGCTACGAGATTTCGGCGGCGGCGGCAGGAAACCGACACGAGGAGCGAATACCAGGTCGGAGGGCCACATCTTTTGAAGAGCGGATCTTTGCCGGTTCATGGGGATAATAAGGGTGTTGAACCTCCGTAGACGAAGTTACAGCAGTGGGGCTGGCCCTTACCAATTTCAAGTTTTCCGAGAACACTGCAATGCAACCTTAAAGCACAGGAGACCTGAAGTAGAGGCGGCGGCCCCAGCCTATGACCATAAGAAAGATGCCTTCAGGCGACACGAAAAATCCCAAGGCTGCATGGGCATTGCAGGCGAGGAGTGGGAAGGAGTTAGAGATGATAAGAAAAGTAAAATGTGACAACGAGGAAAAGGCATTTCGAAAAGGAAGAACTAGAAAAAGAAGGAAAGAGTGAATAGGGAAGGACATCAGGCTCTGGAGCACAACAGTGCCTTTCCACGGCGTACGAGAAATCAAAATAGAAGCTGATTTGTTAAGTTTTTAAAACCTTCCGGAAGCTAGGGTCGGTATGCCCTTTCTTGAAGTAATGACTCAGATCTGCCACTCTCATAAAATTCCTTAAAGCGTTCACGACAAGAAGAAAGATCGTAGAAGAAGGGATTAATGAATCTCACTTTGTTGCTGGGTGCCTTGATGAAAAAAGAATTTCAGAAAGATGAAAGATCGAGGGGAGTTTTACAATTCCTTGCATAATAGAAGGAGTTGAAATCGAAGCTCGTGACTCGGGAGCTAGTATCGACTTGATGCCTCTTTGCATTTGCCCAGCAAATTAAGTTTAGAGTTACTTCTACCACCATTACTCTTCCAAATGGCGGACGGTCGATGGTAAAGCTAGGAAGGAGTCTTGGAAGATGTCTTTAGTCCTTTGTTGGGAAATTTGTTTTCAGTGGATTTCATCATTCTAGACATGGAGGAAGATTATGAGTACTGCAATTGGGAAGACCATTCTTAGCCTCTTTGTTTTTGCTCACATTCGATAATAAAAAGAGTTCTTACCTTGAGGTTGGAGAAGAAGGCTGCACACTTTCAACTTGATCCGGGGCATACGGAGATAGACATAAGGAAACCAGAGAGAAAATTTCAATGTAGTTGATGAGTCACATAACCTCAATACGATATTCCAAAATGATTGTAATGATCAAAATTTTTATCGATGAAAGAGATGAATTTCGATATATCGAAGATGATTACTCGATTATTCATACAACGGTTTTTCATTCTATAGAAAGCTGTGATGAGCATGACGCAAAGAAGAGATGAGCAAGAGGAAGTAATGAAAAGAAACTTCGAAGAAACCGGTGAAGAAGGGCTTGTGTTGAAGAAGCTGCCAAGTCATTTGAAGTATGTTTACTTGAACACGGGGAAAACCGGTGATTATCTGCGCGAGGGCGAGGTGATGAGGAGGAACGGCAATTGCTGCGGATCTTGAAGAAACATAAGAGTCATAGCTTGGTCCATTGAAGAGATTGGAAGGTGCTCCAGTCCATCTATTTGCATGCCTGAAATTACGTTGGAAGAAACTTCAAGGCCAGTGTAGAACATCAAAAGGCCCGAATCAGTAATGAAGGAAGTAGTCAAGAAGAGGTACTCAAATTGCTAAATCTTTGGTTTCATCTATGCAATCTCGGATAGTCCTTGGGTAGGATTGTTATGTGGTTCCAGAAGGGTGGATTCTTGTGATCACTTATTAGGAAAAATAATTAGTTTAATAAAACATTGAAAAGGGATGGAGGGTATGTATTGATTCTGAGGGGAAGTTGAATCACGGCTGACAGAAAAGATCATTTCCCCTTGCCTTTCATTTATCGGATGTTGGACGGGTTAGCGGAGGACACCCTCACTTTTGTTTTACGGATGGGTACTGAGGATGTCAGTTGCAATTGCACGAGGTCGAGAAGACCACATTCACATGCCCTATGGCACATTTGCCTTCAGAAGGATGCCATTTGGGCTATGTAATCTCGACTACATTCGAGGAGGTGTATGATGTCCATATTTTCAGATTTGGTTGAAGAAGTGATGGAAATTTTCATGGATGACTTCACTGTGTATGGATCCAGCTTTGATCAATGTTTAAACAATCTGGAAACAGTACTTCAAAGATGCCAAGACAAACAGTTAGCATTGAATTGGGAAAAATGCCATTTTATGGTGACGGAAGGTATTGTTCTTGGGCATAAATTTCTGCCACAGGATTAGAAGTAGACCCGATCGGTATCCATTAATCAGCTCTTGCAACTGCTTGATGAAAGGAGTAAGAAACAACGGGCATCTTTGGTTTCTGAGGAGATTCATCAAAGACTTTTCAAAATAGCCAGGACCCTTTATGCGGATTCTTTGGAAAGATACGAGGTTCAATTTTGATGACTCCACGCAAGGATGCTTTTGAAAAATCAAAATCGAAGTTAATTACGGCTTTATAATGGATTTGCACGAGAATGGGATCGAGGATTTGAAATAATGTGTGATGCTAGTGATTTTGCCATGGGGCTGTGTTGGGGCGAAAGAAAGAAAAAATATTCGAGGACCGTATCTTATGCTAGTAAATGCTAATGAAGCACAAAGAACTACTCCACAAGCGAAAGGAGATGCTAGCCATAGTATTTGCTTGTAAAAATTTAAATGATACATTTAGGATCAGTAGCGGTAATTCACCTTGTCATACGGCAAATCAAATACTTGATGTCGAAAAAAGGAAGAATTTAAGCAGATTGATAAAGGGTGGAGTCTTTGTACATTGCGAGGAGTTTGATTTGGAAATCAAGGATAAAAAGGAAGTGACAATTTGATAGGCGATCGCTTGTCAGAGTAGAAAAACACGAAGAGGAGGAGAAGTAATATTAACGAAATTTCCTAGATGAGCAAGCTGTTTAAGGTTTCACATCCTTCCATGGTATCTTGAGCATTGTGAACTATTTGGCAGCGTAGGTAGTTCCTTCGGAATTCACTTCCCAACAGAAGAGGAAACTCAGAACTGACAGCAGGTATTATATTTGGGATGATCCACTTTTATTTAAAAGAGGTGCGAAATATGATAATAAGAAAATGTGTGCGGAAAATGAACAAGGTAAGAGTGCGGATGAATGCCATGCGTCACCTTATGGGGGCACTTTAGGAGAAAGAGCGACTCATAAAATACTCCAATCTGGATTTTATTATTGCGGCACCGGAGATTATCTTGAATAGATTGATTGTATGACCGAGATGCGAAGATTGGAAATATCGGCGAAATAAATACCCCTAAGAAGTATTATGGTAGTGCAATTGTTTGATGTATGGGGGATGGATTTTTATGGGACCATTCCCACCATCATTTGGGAATTTGTACATCTGTGCGATTGATTACGTTTCCAAATGGGTGGAGCGGAGTGGCTTGTTCACAGAAATGATGCTATCTGATTGCAGAACTTCTTGCAAAAGAATTTGGCTTGAATTTGGAACACCGGGACTATCGCCAGTGATGGGGGAAGCCATTTGCAAGCGAGATATTTGCAAAGCTCATGGCGGAGTATGGGATCAAACATGTAATGAGTCGCGTATCATCCCAGTTGATGACGGCGAAATTTCAGCGGGAGATTAAAGAATACTTGAAAAGCATTGAGTCAACGGGAAGATTGGTCTTCCAAACGATACCTTGTGGAGCTTCTGAGGCTGCGTACAAGACTCCCATTGGAATGTCACCATACGAAATTGTATTCGGAAAACCATGTCACTACCTCCCAGGAATTAGAATCACGAGACGTGTGGGCCATCGAAGTTGAACTTAGGATTTCAAAGCTATGAAAGGAAGAGATTGCTGTGTACGAGATTGGAAGAGGCGAAATTAAGCCTATGATAATGCTACCTTCTGAGGATAAGACAGAAAATGGCATGATCAAAGGATCTGGAAGGAGTTCGAGACGGGGAAAAGTTCTCTTGTTTAATTCTGGGGCCCGAAGTTGTTTCCAGGGAAGTTAAAATCCAAATGGGGTGGACCATACACGAGTGGTGTCAACAATACATTTGGGCGGTGACGCATTAGAGCGAGATCTTTGGAGAAAAATTGAGGTAAATGGACAAAGACTTAAACCTTATTGCGAGAGGAAGGAATGAAAGAACCGTAGGTCTCTAAAAGAAGAAGGAACACAGCAACAAGTCCCATTCAAGGACTCAGCGGCTTGGTGATGGGAGGCAACCCATTAGGAAATGCGAATTTCTAATTTTATATATGAATTTTAGTTAGAATTCGTGTTTGATTTATTATGATTATCTGAGGACTTTGTTTTAGTTTGATGTAATCAATTACGTCGGTGTGCGAGTTACGTGAGCGAAATGCAAGGAAGGAGGAAGCGATTCTTTGAATGCTTCAACAACTCACATGGAGAATCTGGGGAAAAAGGAAGCATTTTTTTCTCCTACATAAATTACGTAGAAAGTGAATTTAGTACATGTATGAATTCTTTGTGTGAAATTGATTCATTTAATGTTGAAGAGTTTAGAGTAGGCATTAAGGAATGAAAGATTCTAGGAACATTGAGCTTTAAATTTGGAGTCGCGACAGGAGCTTCCTTTAAAGTTGTCGCGACATCAGCACATAGAGGACATATATGCTTTCCACTGACGAGGATGGCTTGTCAATGAGGGTTGAGAAGGTCGCGACAATTAACTTGATGTCGCGACAAATTAAAGAAATGTTAGCGGTAGGAAATTTTTAGGTTTGCCACAATAGCCAAACATCTTGTTTTAAGGTGGCATTAAAGTCGCGACATGTGGAAATAAATGGAAATAATAATTAGAGCTCATAAATTTTGATTGATTGCAGCGGTTGGAGTACTTTCCACGACTTCCTTTCTCCATTCGAACCCCGTTCATTCTCTCTCCCCTACGATTTTAAACCCACCGAAAACCACACAGGTCCCAAAATCTTGAGGAAACTTTCCTTCTCTCAAATAGTCGAACCATCAAACCTCAGCCACAACTTGAAAGAATTCATGGAGGAAAGCGTCTGTCGAAGAATCGACGGGAAGAACATAATGAAAGAACATCTGCTTAGAAGCATCGGAGGGACGGCGGTTCACGAGGAAAGCATTAAAGGACAAAAAAAATGGCGGAAGAGGGAAATCGAAGATTTTGTGTCGGAAGGAAGCCCTACTCAAACTAGAGGAAACATTATCAGGAAGGGGTTTGTAAGCGAAGACGATTAGCTCCTATCGCCCTTTCAAGGAAATGATAAAGAAAAGGGTTGGAAACCCTCTGCTTTTATCAGAAGCGGGGGTATCTGCAATGAGTAGTAAAGGGAGTTCTACTCAAATTTGGTAGGGAGAAAGACGATCTTGTATCGCGTCGGAGGAGGGTGTGGGTGCCGTATGGAGCACGGGCCATTAGCGAGTTTATGAAATGGCGGGACCTGACATGGTCGAAAATTGAAAATCTAGAAAACCCGATTTGAAGAAGATTGCGAAAAACTCATCGACGGAAGACTCGGTGAGCGGGAGAAGGAGGACGAAAACCTACTAAACGGGGAAGCCTCGCGGGAAATTTGGAGTAATAGTTCTATTTCTGGCAACCTCTGTTTGGTTCTGACCAGACACTGAGCACGGAGTGAGGGAGCGGGAGGCGGTCATGCTATACGCTATTAGAGGGATATAAGATCAATATAGGGACAATAATAGAAAATTCGATATTGAGGTACCACGAAGGAAACAAAGAGAGGAGTGATCCCTCACCCGGCCAACGATTACAATCTTGTGTTTGAAGAATTTGGGTGAGAGAGGGTCAAACGAGAAAAGTTCATTGACATCACCACTCTTATTGACGGGGGAGTGAAGTAAGGACGAAACCGAGAGAAAGAAAAGAGTGCGATTAAAACGGAGAAGAAGTTCAAGCGCAAGAGAAGAAGAAGTGAACACAGAGCTCCTCGGATGTTGCAATAATTTCCCGTTGCGAGACAACGTAGGCGGGATGAAAGAAACCCGATTAGATTTCTCTTTCCGCTTTGCTTCGTTCTCCTCCCGTACAGGCGGGAACATTCAAAGAAAAGGGAGAAAGTTCTGGGGGAACCTGAGAGCCGACGATCAGCCAAATGCTTCTCTCCATGCAAAGAAAGCGAAGATGGAGGCAAGGAGAAAGGAGTGGAAGTTGAGAGTTCGGGGAGGAAGTCTATGAAAAGAACTAAAAAGAAGAGATCGAGAATGGGAAGAAGAACTACGAGAAGAGAAGAAAGGTTTGGCTGAGTTGCAAAAAGGGAACGAGGAACGGGAAGCAAGGCGAAAAGGAAGGAAACCGGATGAAGGGTACTCCAGCTGACAAGGGAGAAAACCCGGAAAGGAAATGGAAACAAGGGATAGATACATTAAGAAGTGAAGTTCGATCGAGGCATTCTACAACAATCAAGTTAACGGAGACAATCGGCTCTTGGGAATCTTGTGAAGGAAGAGGATGCCAAGCAGGAAGAAGCCGGACAAAGGAGAACATCAATGGATTTAAATTTCTTTACATGTCCTTGGTGAAAGATTTTGAGACAAAGATGGAAGGGAGAGACAAGGTGTTAGATGACGATGCGTTCGGGGAGGGAAGATGTGGCTAGAGAATACGGACTTGACCAGCAACAACCTGTCAAGAGAATTATGGAGGTCATGGCAATGGAAAACATGAACACACTTGGAATGAAACGAGGATGAAGGCGAAGCAGAGTGGACCTCTCGAATGAATTAGCCTGAAGAAGCGAGGCAAACAGAAAGCCAAGGGAAGAGGAGAATAGAAGTGAAGATTCAAATTCTGGCCCACAATTGGACACTCTTGATGGATCCCAGGACATCTATACGCATGAAACGAGAAAGAAAAATAGACTATCCATTCGATTTTCAATCACTCACTTTCTATCTTTGTAGTTCTAAGCCGTTCTTGATTGAATCGAAATAAAATAGAAACTTGAATTAAATTGTTGTGTCGCGTGTTATTTTGAATTTGTTGGTTCAATATTGTGTTGCTGGAAGATGCATGATTAGGACATTAAAGTAGAAATTAGTTCGAATAAAAAGCTAGCATGATGTAATGGCTGGGTGAATGAAGCTTGATTAGATTAGGAATGAGCTAAAATGTAGAATAAAAGGCCAAATAAATGGAGTTTGATTGAAACACAAGTGCAAAATTACTTATATCTAGCGATAAGTCCATAATTGAGAAAGTAATACAAAAGGGAGCAAAACATATTTTTGAGTTTGTGGTATGAGCATAAGTCAAGGAACACATTGAATATCAATTAATTTAAATACTCATTAACAAAAAGTAGGTCGAGTACTCCTATGGTTAGTCACAAATTCATTCCAAACCAAATTCTAAATTTCTTAGATTGTAGTTGAGCGAAATCTAGGTGTCCCAGTGTGAGATGATCTGAGCCGTCCTTCGATAGTTTGAGCCATTTTAGCCATCCCTACTCATATGTTGATGCATATACCATAGTTCCAGAAATTGAACCAACAAGCTAATTTTCAAAAATAACCAATGGAAACCCAGACCATTCTAAGAAATCAATCCTCCAATTAAAAAATCTATGATTACCAGGTCAAGGAGGAAGTAAGAAATGAAGTTTGGGGGAGTATATATTTTCGAGGAACTCAAAGAGAATGAAAGAAAAAGACAAAAGCGAGAAAATGCAATGAAAAGAACGGCTTAAAGGGATAAGTTTTATCTTGTGGCCTAACTCTCTTGAGCGATTAAGAAGTTCTTAGGGTGTTTCAACACCTAGTACCCTAATGCCATACGGTATGGAGCTCTGCTTGAAGTTCGCTAAGAGTGTTAGAAAGCCTAAAAACTTAAAACATTGCACTATCCTTAAATGGTGACAAACAAAGGAAAAAAAATTCCCCAGTGAAATTACAAGTGAAAAATAGGGGCATACGGTTAAGATTGAAGAGATCGAAGATGTCCCGAACATGAAGCTTAGGGGAGTTATTAGAAAGCTTATAAGAAAGAAAGAATGAAGGAGAGAAAGGGTCGGGTATTCTTAACCTAAAAATTCCTTCCATCCCATTACCCAAACTAACAATATAAACCCAAAGAATGGATTGATTAACGGAAGGCGAAATCACTGTACTTGTGGAGGATTAATGTGAAAAACAAACTTATGGAATTTGGAAATATGGAAACAATCAAAACGGTGAAGGACTTTAGGGAGTTAATTGACTCAATATGAAAATGAGAAAGGAAAATAATCTATTATTCAACAGGATCTAATGATTATGTTGTT
Source organism: Tetrastigma voinierianum (assembly GCA_016808115.1). Classification (NCBI taxonomy): domain Eukaryota; kingdom Viridiplantae; phylum Streptophyta; class Magnoliopsida; order Vitales; family Vitaceae; genus Tetrastigma; species Tetrastigma voinierianum. The sequence continues at coordinate 202,161 of JAEQBH010001581.1, forward strand.
TGTAAAACAATTTCAACAGTTTAGTTTTGTATACTATGAAAAGTAGAAACTAACCTTAGGCCCCGGATTTGAAGAATTTAGATATCTGAAATGATGCATACATTGTATTTCAATTAAATTGAATACCCTTTACTTGAACAAAAACGAAAAATGTCCTTTTGTTTGAGGACAAAACAAATCTTTCTTTCCTTTGCTTGAGGACAGCAAGTAAAATTTTAAGTTTGGGGAGTTTGATGAGCTTATAGAAATTAATCTCTTGTTAGTCCGTTTTACTGTTTGTTTTTCGATTAAAAATTGAATATTTAATATAAAATTATGAAGAAGCTCACCAATTTGTCATTACTTGGGGAAGGAAGCAAGAAAGAAGAAAAGCGTTAGAAAATCACGAGGAAATAAGTGGATAAAAATGCGGTCGAATGGCGGAGGCTTGAATGAAAGCTTTGTGGCTGAGTCATTGATGCGAGTTGTGGAGTGCTGATCAGTTACGAGTCGTGACATCGGGAAAGTGAAGGAATTTGATCTTGGCGCGGCGGAGGAACCCTGATCTAGTATTTGAAGAAGGCGGTAAAGGAATGATGTCGCGATGGCCCGGTCGCGACATCAAGCTTTATTTCCGGTGCGGAGTCTGGCCCGGCATTAAGTGATGTAGCGACGAGAAGGCGATGTCGCGACACCAAGAACAAGCGGTTGTTATAGGCGAGAGACTTAATGCGAAGTCGTGACATCGGGGAATAACTGGAGCGAAACTATGAGGTTGATGTCCGCGACATCGGGAGACACGTTCGAGCGAGTACCGGGAGGCGGATGTCGCGACAGATATTGATGTCGCCGACATCATAACAAACGAGAGGAAGGTTCTGCGAGAGCTTGGCGGGCGGGTGTGCGACGATATCCACAGTGTGTTGCATCAGAACTGACCGGTGAAGGCGCAAGGGGACTAGAATGGATGGCCGTGACAGGCCATGATGTCGCGACATCGCAAGCGATCAACTGAAACCTGCAAAAGCATAGCGTGGTGTCGTGACTTGCAGGCGACCAGTTCATAGGATGCGGAATTTTAGGTCAATGTCGCGACATGAGTTCGATGTCGCGACAAACTGGTCGCCATGGAAGACGATAACTTGGGCTGGCTACTCTGAAATCCAGGGTTTATATATTGGGATTAGGGCCCAATGGAACCATAAATACGTAGCTACCCGGAATGGTGAAAACAGGTCGGATCGCGTCAAAGAGAGATCACGGGTAGCCTAGGCTCTCAACTTATTTTCTTTTCTTTCACTCACTTTTTTCTTTTCTTTTCTTTTCTTTATTTTAGAGCGGATGTTTGTCATTATTTCTTTTCGTTTTATTTTTATTTTTTATTTTATTTTTTGGATCACGAGATCATTTATCGTTTCTTGGCCCGAGATACGAGAATTCAATTTCTTTTCAAAATTACTACGGAATGCATCAGTTCGGACAAATTTACAGGATTCGATTATTTCGGTTGGTGCGGGTTATTCTTTTGATCGGAAGGATCTTGTCTCGTGTGATTCGATGAATTGAGGAACCCGGCTTCCATTTAGTGAGCGTTGTAATTCGAGGTGATCTTTCACGTAGTAATTTACGGCATCTTGTTCATTTGAGTTTGCAGATTTACTTCCAGATTATGAGTTTATTGATTTTGGATGAGATATCGGTTTACTATGCCTTAATTAAAAATTGCGTCGTTATAGGTTTCAGGAGGAGGTCCTGCAGTGACCGCAGGGGAGAAGACAATCCACGGGAGTAATGTGATTTCTTTGAAGGTATACTAACTGTATTAGGGATCCTTTGAGCTAAGTTTCACTTGAATACAAATCCTCTTCACACTTGAAATTAAGAGCGAGTTCGACGACATCTATTTAAACAAGCGAGAGATTTCACCTCGGTCGGATAGTGAGGCCAATCCCGGGATGGCGAGATCTAATCGAGGAAAGGGTGATCTATTTTAATTTCGGGAAGAGTAATTTAGGTTGTATATCCTTGTGTGGAGTAACTTTGGGAGCTAAGGTGTACGAGTCCATAAAATGGGTATGAAGTATTGCAAAGAAATACCCAACTTAAGGAAGTTCTTGATAAAAGTAGTTATCTGGATTCCACGCGGTCAAGGAATCGGGAAAGGGGAGATAGCAGAGAGTAATGGAGCGTGGAGAGATCGGCTACACTACGGAATTCCTTGGACTGATTTTGGGGAAACTTGGAATGTCGAGAAATTTATTAAGTGGGAACTACGGGAATTGATGGAATTCATATTGTTTCTCTTGATGTGTCTTCCTATAATAACTGTTCAATATTCATTTCTTTTCGTAGGAATTTATTTTCCTTGCATTTGTTTTATTGATCTATTTGAATGTTCATTTCTTTTTGAACTAGTTAATTTCCAGCTTTCATCTTTGGACACCCTATCGATTATGAAGTCCCGAATAGTATTAATTTTCGAGTAGTCGGGGTAGTTGATGAAAAATTCTTAGGAATCTCTGTGGGATGCGATATACGGACTTATATCCATTTATTACTTATGGAGCACATTGCACTTGAGAATATCAGGACAAAACAATAAAATTAAAATTGTTTTATTCTAAAGAGATTTACAGTTTATTAAAGTATAATGTCGAAACAAGTTTTTGGCGCCATTGCCGAGATTAGTTAATAGTCCTTTGGTAATAGTGTCATAAGTTTGTATATATTTTTTGGTCTTAACAGTTTTATGGCAGAGTTTTCTTTGGGGATTAGATAGTAGTCCTTCGGTGATAACGTTATAAATCTTGTGCATCACTAATGCATAAATGTGCAACATGTTTTTAGTCTCTCAGCAGTCATGCGGGGCTTCTACGAGGAGTTCGATTAAAGACTTCTCAAAGGGTGCTAGACTCCTCTCTGGCTCTGAAGATGCTAGATTTGTTTAGGCGAAAGAATGCAAGGGAGAGCTTTGGCGAGGAATTTAAATCCAGCTGACCGGCTGCGCGATAGTGCGAGCTTTTTGGTGGCGGTTGCCTTTTGAGGAGTGATGTGTGATGCAAGTGATCTTGCTATTGTGGACAGTGTAGCCCAAAGAAGATGGAAAACCTCATGTGATCTCTTGTCACGAAGCAAAACGCCAGATGAAACCTGAAAGGAACTATACCCTCTGAAGGAATTGTTGGCGTGGTGCGCATTAGACAAATTTCGAGGCATACTTGGTTTGGGTCTGATAGCAGTCATTTTTCATAGATCATTCCGCTTTGAGATATCTCTGACCAAGCGAAATGCTAAGCGGAACGGCATGCCTTTATCAGATGGGTTCTTACGCTTCAGAAATTTAACACCGCAAGAGTTAAAGACAAGAAGGGGGTAGAGAATGTGGTGGCAGACCATCTTTCTAGGTTAACGATAGCCCATGACACTCATAGTCCACCCATCAATGATGAATTTCCTGAAGAGTCCCTAATGCAGCTGGAAAAAGCTCCCTGGTATGCTCACATTGCCAATTTCCTCGCAACAGGAGAAATCCCATCTGATTGGAAAGAACAGGATAGGAAGTATTTCTTTGCTAAAGATCCGTTCATGTGTGGGAGAGAGCCGCTGCTTGTTTTAAATCATTAATACATGTCGAGATGTCGGGAAGTGTGTGAGGAGAAACGGCGAGGGTCGGGCCTTTGCCAGAATTACTTTGTGGTGGTCACTTCTGCTTCCCAGACAACAATGAAGGTGTTGTAGTCGGTTTCTCTTTGGCTTCCTTGTTTAAGAAGCACACGAATGTGCTAGGTGTATGTGATAGATGCCAGGGCTCGGGAGAATTGTCTCGCCGTCATATGATGATGCCCCCAGACCCAATTTTAGTGGTCGAGATATTCGATGTTTGGGGCATGTCGGAGTTTCATCAGGACCGTTCCCACATCTTATGGTCATGCACATTTTGGTGGGAGTGGACTATGTGTCGAATGGGTTGAAGCAATCCCCTGCCGAAACCAATGACCACGGGGTGGTGCTTAAATTCTTGAAAGCAAACATCTTTTCTAGGTTCGAGTACGAAAGCCATAGTGCGATGGAGTTAGCATTTACGTAACAAACCTTTTGAAAACCTCATGGCTAAATACGGTGTGAAACACGGTGGCCACCAGTACCATCCTCAAACAAAAGTGGTCAGTAGAACTTGCCCCTTGAGAGAGATTAAGACCCTTTTAATGAAGGTGGTAAGCGACCTTGAGGAAGGCGGTCCATCAAGCGCGATTCGATTTGTGGGCCCCTCTGAGCGACTTTCAAGACAATCCTTGGAATGTCCCCATCGGTTGGTCTACGGTAAGGCATGTCACCTTCCAGTGGAGATCAAATACAAGGCATGGTGGGCAATCAGGAAGCTGAACATGGATCTAAGTATGGCCGGAGTCAAAAGATTCCTTGATCTCAATGAGTTGGAAGAAATACGAAATGATGCCTACTTGAATTCGAAGATTCTGAGGAAAGATCAAAAAATGTGATCAAATGATAAGCGGCAAAATTTCAGCAAAGGGGGATAAAGTCCTCTGTATGACTCAAACTCCATCTATTTAAAGGGCAAAAGCTCAGGATTCACGATGGGCGGGTCCATTCCATAGTTGTGAGGCATACCACAATGGATTCGGTGGACCTACTCAGTCAAATGATAATAGGGTGATCAAAGTCAATGGACAAGGTGAAGCCACATGTTGTACAGCCAGGCCGTCGGGGAGAAATTCTCCTTGGGCCCTCCTTCCCGAGCCCATTAGTCCACACGTTTTAAGGGTGGCTCTGCTTAGTCCCGAAGCCCGATCTCGTTGCTTAGTTTCGATTAAATTTCTTTTTGTTTAAAATTTTTGTTATGTCGAGTTTGGCATTTGATTTTGCTTTGTAATTGCTTGTTCTGGTAACATAAACCAGGGGATGAACCTTCTCCTGCCACCGTGTTTAAGGAGATCTTGTTCCATCCTCCTAACTTTTTCATTCCCATCAGAATTGGTCGAGGAGTAATTTTCATACTTTTGGAATTTAGTTTTAATGGTTATACATGCCCTGCAGTGCCAAAAATCATTTTTCTTGAATTTTTAAATAGATTTTTATGGCTATAGTTTTGTGTTTCTACTCTTGCCTTTAGTTGAAGAATTGAAGCCCTGGTTGTTACCTTAATGATAGGACAATTCCATGCATGTTGATTTTGGTCTATTGAGGTCCGGCCCATATTCAGCCTGAACAGCTCCCATTTAGCTAATTCACACACTTTGCACAGTTGTGCTTGATAGGTTGAGAAGCTATTTACCTCTTTTTCACTTTACAAAACTTAGGCTTTAGATGCATTGACGACCCATAATAGGTTTGCATTACCCATGTATGAAGACCAATGTAGTCTTCGAATGAAAAGAAAAGAAAAGCAAAAGAAAGAAAAAGAAGAAAAAAGAATAAAGCGTGATGCTTTGCCTTTGGAAACCGAACGGTCAGGGGTATATGGCGAAAGCCTTCAAAGCCCGGGTCTTTAAGCCTTAATTGGTTGGGAGTCGTGACTTTAGTGTTCGCTACAATTGGTTGGGTAGAGTTTAGGCGTGTTGTAGGTGGCAATTCCTAAGTCATTGGTCGAGGGTGAAGCACGAGTTTGTGGTCAAGTGATCCTTTTGGCTTGATGCTGAAACCTTAATTGGTTGGGAGTCATCGGTGGACCCCGTTACACACGGACTTTGATGAAGTCGAGTTTTTAGCATTACTTTTCTGATGTAGTCAAAGGAAAGAAATAAAAGAGTGTAAATGAGTCCTATTTAGGTTGGTGCAGCTCAGTTTAAAGCCATAGCGTTAGCTAGGTTGGGGGGGAGGGAATAAAAGCTGTCTTGTCCAGCTCAGGCGTTGGTTACCTTAGGAACAATTAGATTGGTGGAAATTGAGGGTTGACTTCCTTGGAACCGATGTTGCCTTAAAGCTTGTTCTTACATGGTATTTGTTCTTTCATGTCGGTATTCGTTCAGTGTGTAAATTTTTCATTGTAAAGGTAAAGCCTATCTGTACATACACTTTTTGAACCATAAACACTTTTTGTAAAAATACGACTTACGTATACCTTTATTGTTTTTAGCATTGCTAAGGGACTAGCAACGTGTCGGTTAAGGGGGTGTGATTAGTGCCCAAAGTGCTATTTTGGAGACCCTATTCAAGATAGGTTTTGAGTGCTTTTTGCGTATAATATATTAATTGAGCCAATTGACATGTGCGAGGTCCACTTAGTACCACTTATCCCATTTAAGTTTGTTTTTGTAGCTTGGTAATTTGCGGGTTTTTGCAAGCCTCGACCAATAGTTTCAAGTCGATGTCGAGTTGGTCTTTGAATGAGGATTCACGGTGGTTCACCTGGCTTAAAGAAATGAAAGAAATGTGAAGTGGAGTTGATGAAAGATGATGCGTTAGCAAGCGGGAGAGGAAACTGATTTTCGCTGTACATTTGCGAGAATTTCGCGGGGATTGCGAAAGGAATTTCGCAATCATAGCGGGGGCCCACAAGCTATCTGAAATTTTTAAGCTAAGCTAGCGGGAATTTCGTTAGCGTGGCGAAATTCTGCTTGTTCATTGTGAAATTTTGATTTCGCTATCTCTTATGTATTTATTTATGCTAGCGAAATTTAAAGCTAATGGCGAAATCCGGCCCGTGTTTTTGATGTTTTTGACTCGACGACCACGTTTTGATTAATTACCATTTTGTCCCTATTTTAATTTCATATTTTAGGCATTTTTGCCATTTCACACATTTGGGTTGGCTATATAAGCCACCTTATAACTTTGTAACCCTAACTTTTCATTTTTTAAAAAAGCTTTCCCATAGCTTTAGTTTTTAGGTTTTATTTTTTGCTCTCTTCTCTCTCCTCTTTCTCTCATTTTCTCGGCTGCCAAACACACCCCTTGAGGATGACAACTCAAGGGATGCTTGGCTAAGCCTCAAAGCCTTGAAGGGGAGGGTTGCTAGCTTAGTTTTGGGACTCACTGCGAGGTTGTCCTCATCTTTAAATGATAAGTATGCTTTGCATTTATGGTTCGAACAGGACTAGGGTTTAATGCCATTTAATGTCTTTCTTTTGGTAAATACTTGCTCATGCTTTAGGGTTCGTGCATTCTTAATGGTAGATGCACTGACATTCTTTAGATGTCATTTACGAGCCATTGAAATGAGGTTAAATGCTATGGTTTCAAACTGACTGGGACATTGAATGCTTAGTATTTGATTTGACTTAAATAGGAGTGGTTCTAGGGTTAGGTTTTATAGATAAACAAAGATCCGGTTTTGGCTTGCAGCTATATGTCTCATCGCTAATGCGAGAAATAACCCGAGGACACTTTAATACCCCCATGTTATCAAGCTAGTGACCCAAGCCTTCAAGGTTACCATTTCACACTTTCAGTTTAAGCTATTTCAGTTATCCAGTGAACAACTTGACTCCGCATTTTAACCAAATCCAAAAATCGAACAAAAGTCTCACCATTTTCAAACACATTAATCACGAATCATTAGGTAGGATGAAAATCCGTCCCTTAGGCCACTACAGACCGCTATGCTGCGGTAGCTTGACTACGGCGTGTTAGGAGAATATAGGAAACAAATATTGGTGATTAGGATCACCTGCCCAGTGGCACGAATTAGCCAGACCAGACCGGCGATGACCTGCAGAGTTTGAGGCGGGTGATCATGTCTTCTTGGAGGTGGTACCTAAGGCGGGGTAGATTGGGTTCAAAATAGGAAACTATCCAGCTGAGGGTATATCGAGGCCCTTCTAGATGCACCAGGAGGGATGGGTACGGTTTCATATCGGTTAGCTTTACCACCGAGTTTGTCGAGTGTCCATGAGGTATTCCATGTCTCCATTACGAGCCCTTCGAGATACTCGAAAGGGAGGGGATAATGTAAACCTAGGAAAAATGGAAACTGATGAAATTTTACCGTTGTAGTAAGGGTTGAAAGCCTTAAAATTTCTAGATATCGGATGATGAAACGAATTTCGCGTTGGAATCTAGCTATCAGGTCAAATTTCTAAGTTTGGATTTTCCAGAGATGGTTAAGTTTCACGTATTCGAGGCATAGGTGTCGGATGACACCGGAGTGGTGCCACATGGCGGCCAGTATTGGTGTTGCCACGTGTGGCAAACTTGAGGGCACATGGCATAAAGGCCATGTGGCCTGGAATGCAGCTGGTGCATGTGTCCATGTGAGCACGTAGCACATGGAGAAGGAAGTCGAATGTAAGAGTGAGAGGAAGTTTCCTCTTTGTGGGATCGAACCAAGAAGGAGGAGACATGGAGAAAGAAAAGCAATTCGGTGGAAGAAAGAAAAGGAAAAGAAGGAAAGGAAAGGAAAATAGAAAAAAGAAAAGAAAATGAAGAAATGAGAAAAAATGAGGAAAAACAAAAGAGATGAGGAAAAATAAAAGAGATGAGGAAAACCGTGCGTGGAGGGAAAGGAAAAAAAAAAGAAAAGAAAAGGACTTCGATTCCCGATGTTTCGACGGTCGAAAGTCGTTAGTCCGAGAATTAAAGTTGGTCTACTCGATGAGAGCTACGAGTAGGTGCAGGCTCATGATGGGTTTTCTCCTATACTGGTTCCTTTTAATCGAAGGGTAGTAAATGGATGTGTGGTTGATTCGTGCCACAGTAGGGTGATCCGAAATCAATAATATTTATAACCTATATTCCTCCTAACTGCTTAGTAGCACATAACTCTTTGCAATATAGTGGCTCTAATAATTGAACACGAGGATGGGTTTTTCTATACTTTGAATGATTTACTTAGTGAGGTTCGATTTGGATTTTGGAGTTTGGCACAAATAGTGGAGTTGAATTGTTTAGGCTGAAATAAAAGCAAATGAAAATAACAAGAACTCCTTGAAGTGTTAGGTCCACTTTGAGTTTGGATTCCTAGGAGCAGCGAGGGTTTCCCGAGGTCCTTTTCTCGTTAGGGAGGATGACCTATGATGTTTCTGACGGGATCTTCATTAAGCTATAAAAATTGACCCTTAATAAATATCCTTTGAAAAATTGCTCAGTGGCCATCGGTGCTCCGTCGTTAAAACCTGAGTCACCTTGACTCACCTTACAATAAATCATAAATGATAACTAACAAACATCAATGGATCTAACATTAAGCATCCAATGAGCCCAAAAGTTTACCAAGTAATAACCATTCAAGGTGACTCAAAAGGGATCAAAACCTAAAATTAAAAATGGAGGAAACGTTAATGACGAGTGGATACATAGAAAACATGGAACCACCAGCACGCCTCTCGGGATCCACACCCGATAGCCTTCTTATTCAATGAGAAGAGGTTCTACGCTCATGTAGGTTGTCATCCTCCAGGGTGTTTGGCTAGTGAGAAAGGGAGAGAAAGTGAGAAAATGAGTGAGCAAAGAAAGGCGGGAAGAAGAAAGCTTCTGCCCAATTTCCCTCTGACTTTTTATTTCCTTGCATTTTACGCTCTTCTTTCCTTACGGTTTTTACGATCACTGCAATCACGAGTTCGGCTAATTCTTCGTGCTTGGATGAGCTCGACAATTTTGGCATAAACTAGCTTGCAAAACTGAAATTAGCCCTGTCATGATGAGTAGAATAAAAGGACCTTAATGTGCAAATCGAGTTAATTAAGTGGTCAGTACCTGAGGGCTGAAAACGCAATAAACGGGGTTCAAAATAGCAATTTTGGCGCTATCGAGTGGATTGACCACGACCATGGGGCGAGATTTTGGGCGATTAGGTTACTTTTAGAGACCGGTTCAACGGGTTGGAGTTTGAGGAGCGCTTCATAGCGAATTTATAGTGGTTAATGGCGGTGTTGAAATTTGCTAAAATAAATAAATAAATAAAGCAACAGTTTATAAGATGAGTCCAGAGTATTCAGAGCAGTGTAAAGCGAGAAAGGAATTAATTTTACGAAAATGGTAAAATGGTAATTTCGATCAAAATCCGAGAAATTTTCTAGATCTCGGATGACAAAACGGACTTCACCGTTGGAATCGTCTCGCGAAATCTAGCTAGCATGTCGAATTTTGTCGAATTCCGAGACGGTCGGAATTTCATGTTTTTCGAGGCGACGAGGTTAGCGTGGGACACTTGACACATTGTGAGTGGCTCAAGAGGCGCCATGTGTCAAGCTGTGGGCATGTCAAACATTGAGCTCATGTGGGGCTCACATGAGACACATGGCATCATGCCATTAGAGGAAAATCCAAAGTGGGCGGATAAGGGGATAAGGTGTAATCCTCTCAACCAATAGAAATTTGACATGTGGCATTGAGATGACAAGTCTCTTGTCCCAATCTTAACCAAATGGGTTGGGAGAGGAGAAGAGAGAGGGGGGAGAGGAGCAAACCGTGAAATTAGAGAGAGAAAAGGAAAGAGAGAGAAAGGAAGAGATTTTAGAGAGAGAGGCTCCACCTTCTCTCTAGAATTCCCGGCGTTCAGACCATCGGTTTCCGGCGAGGCAAGAAGCAAAGTTGCTCCCCACGGCAAGAGCTACGTGTGGGCACCGGTTTGTGGCGTTTCGACAACTCCGGGAGGTACTTGAGTTTTCTCTCTTGTTTTATTCTTTTGGGTGGGGAGCGTTTTAATGGATGAGGATTTGTTAAGATACGGATGGCGTGGTTTCGGTTCCAAAGATTTGGACCAAGTGAAGAGGCTCCCTAAAGTGGTTTTAGACGATCAAAATTTGTTTGTGTGGCTGTGTTTGCTTAATTATTAAATAACATACAAATTGTGTTTGGTGTGTGTGAGGCTGGAAATGGCCATGGATTCTCGGTTCCTGGCTCCAGGCCGATGCTTGAACAAGATGGCTGCCCACGGACAGCCCGTGCTCGGTTTGGGAATTTGTTAAAAAGAAAATAGTCCCGGTTGTGATTGGACAAAAAATGTCCATGTGTTATTTGCATAAATTTGATTAAAATGAATGGATTGAATTGTGTGTGGAATTCATATGCTAATACGTAGATTTAATGTGTTAACATCATGTTTGAATTATGAAATATAATTGTGTGTGAAGAGATTTATTAGGTGTTGGATAAATTCAGTTAGTATATGCATGATTTATATATATATTAACATGAGCATGTGGAGAAAGTAGCATAATGCATTTCATATGCACCGGAGCAACCTAGATCCAATAGGTGTGGAAGTGCATGACATGAAAGAAAAATGAAAATGGTTGTGAAAGGAGTTTCAAGGAAGACTTTAGAAGAATTGCTTTGGAGGTAATCAAAAGCTGAGTTCATCCTCGGAGACGGACCATGAGGCGTTTCGGAGGATGCACGTGATTTACTCGGAGGTTGTCAGATAGATTTACGGGGGGAAACTTCGGTAGTGTGTTTTTCGAACAAGAAAATCTTTTGTTTTGGAAATAGTGTTTTCTCACTCTTGGTTTAGGCATGCATGAGGGAGTTAGTGAGGGCTCGAGAAGTGGGATAGTGTGAGTCACATCCTCATCCATATCATGTAGATATTCAAGTAGGATCATGTTGCCAGAATGTATATGCTTGTCATTACTTGTGCATAGGTGAGAGTGACCTGTGGATGAGATTCAGCTGGGCATTGCTCACTTTACTATGAGAAAATTATTTCGGTGCAGGGAGTGTTCGGGAGAGGCGGATTGCTCACTAGAGCCGCTTTTAGAAAGCCGGGATTGTGACTTTGAAATTTTTGTAAAACCTTGTAATTTAGACCCTTGATTTTGATATATGTTTTGATTCAAAATGTCTTTCAGAGAAGATAACTCTTGAACTATTGTAATATAGTTGATGTATTATTTTAGTGGGATATGATGCTTCATGAAAGCCCGATACTTGGCGATTTTTTACTGTGTATGGGTCGTGAGATTGAGACACATGTATTACGCGAGGTTGACGTTGGTCGGCCGGGACACCCGGGATTTGGGCGTCACACCGAGGGCATGGCGGATACACTTCAATTGCGAGAATGTTAGTTTTTGTGGATTATTGTGTGTTATTACTGAAATTTTTATAACATCCTTTGAATGTGTTGTTAAATATGTTTGATATATTGGTATTTATATATATTATGAATGGATGTAAATTATATGCTTTCAATATAAATATCGCTGGTACCAGCATAAAGTACGGTTTATAAATTGTTCCATGGCAGTGTATTATATGTATGGCTTGCAGTGCATGGCGATGACATTTGCATTACCTGTAAAGCTTAGGAAACACTCCTTTACAACTAGGTGTGAGTGCATGGTTGGTAAATCCGACATTCGCGTTTGGTGTTTGAGGTCGATTGGGCGCTCAGTATTAAATGGGAAAACGTCCAATAGAGTCGCACGGTTGCATGAAATTGAAAATATGTTCCGGGTATCATAAAGAAGTGATGGTCCGTGAGATTGAAAACTTACCTTAATTATGGTCAAACATAGTCCCATGATGGCGAAGTAAAAGTGTAAGGTTCGAGAGCTTCTTTGTGACACTAAATTTTTCTATAAAAAGGCACACCGGATTTTTGAATATAAAATTGCTCATTGTGTGATGTATCATCGAAAAAAAGCTATTGGTTTATAAACAAATGAAATTGGTTTGAAAATGATCATTGGTGTCATCGAATATGTGACGGTTTCACATAGCATAAGCATGTGTGTGAGGGCGTTTGTGCAGGTAAAGGACTTGGGATATAGAGCGTAGTGGTCTGTCATTTCATGGCATGCTAAAGATCCGGCATATTCTTGTTGGAATGTTGATGTGTATTATTGTGTGAACATGGCATTGCATGCGCTAGGTGAGAAGTAGCCCTTATAGGGTTATCCTTGCCCGGGCATTGCTTACTTTGGTCGTGGGACCCCCTTTCAAGTGGGGTCACCTGGGTGTTGACATTCGAACGAAAGCCATGATGAAGAGGGCGGGCGTTTTGATGGAAGCCGCAAAAAGTACTTGGAATGAGCTAGGTTTAACATTAATATTTTTGCATAAAATAATTATATTAAAATTATTTTGGACTATTATATAGTTGAGTATGTAATAATGGTAGAGGTCATGTGATCAGGAGCTCAGCATGGATTGTATTTAAGTGTATTATTATCGTATTTTAAGCCGTATGAATGAATGGGTCAGTGAAGAGGCTGGATCGAGGTGGTGTCTGAGTAACTACGTGTGTGGCGCCTCAGGCTTTCAGTGTCTAGTTGATGGCTTAAAATCAGCCAGGTGCAGGAATACTCGTGGATGTCGGAGTAGCTTGGGCACCACTCCGCAGAAAATGGAATGGAGTCTCAGCACATGGGAGCTCTACTGAATTGCAACACATCCAAATCACATGGCAACATCCCCAAGCAGTTCCTAAAGACACTTCGGGTCCATACACAATTAAAATGAGTAAAAATGGCCACGTGGGCCCATACATCAATACTCATTAAAAAAAATTTACATCAACTTCTATACCCATAGTTTCAGAGTTATTGATCACTCTTGGGAACAAACATATATTCAGATTTACAATTTTTAATACATATTATACAAAAATCAATAAAAGCCTGAAATTGAACTTTCTTCTAAAGCAGTCTCACAGTGAGGGCGTCGTCACTCTGCATGCAGCTCACTGTGCACCGAAATATGGCTTGATCCATCGACGGGGTGAGCCACGGCCGGTAGTGATAATCTCCTACATGGGTTACTCCTTTAAAGTGCACATGTCATGGCAAAACAAACACACTCGAGCAAATATATGATCCTACTTGAATGTACACAAGCTCGATCCAGTGTCTCAGTCAAGGGCTCCTCGCACAGCCACTCGTAAATGTAAGCAAAATCAGGTTTTCAAAACAAAAGCTTTTGTTCTGAAAACTTACTACAGGAGATTTTTGGTAAATATATTGGACAACCCTTCGACGAATCTATTGGATAACCCTCAGGGAAACAATTCATGGGACGCTCAGCGTGAATTGTTGGACAATCTCCCAAGCACAGTTATCGGAGAATCTTCATCGAAATTCCTTTCACAAACATTTCGTTTTTTGTTTTCTTTCATGTCAGTGCACTCACACACAATCTTCTAGGATTGCTTGTTTATATGGAATACACATTATGTGATTCCAAGCAACTCAGCTAATATATAAAACATGTATATATTAACAAATTAATTCACGAACAATCATGTTATTCGATTCTCATGATAACACAAGGAATTAGCTCACATGGGCTAATTAACAGTAAAAGCAATTCATTTTGAATCACCCCAGAACATCACAAAAAAAAAAATCACCACCGACTATTCACGTGAGCGATTGTTTTGTTATTTAGCTCTTGTTCCACGGCCTGTTATGAGATTTCTTCGCTGGTTTTAAGTTTTGAGATCGATAACACGGCTTCGGCCTCAGCAAATCTCAGTCATAAGTAAATAGCCAAGGAATAAACCAAGTAGAAAAAGATCACTACCTCTTGGAGTTGTCGGAACTCCACAAAATTGGTGTTCACGGTAACCACTTCTGGCGTGAAACGACTTTTATTTCTTGGCCCCAAGCAAGCTGGGTAGTCAGAGGCAGTAGGAAATCTAGAGAAACGCTCTCTCTCTCTGAAACTCAGGCCAGCACCCAGCACGTATTTGCCCATTTGTGTCTCAAAAATGAAGAAGAAGGCTATTTGCCCCTTGTTTTATTCATTTAACATTTCATTAATTCCATCCATGTCCTATTTTTTTCACTATTTGACACATGGATTAATTAAGTCATTCATCTCGCCTCTCTCTAATCATGTAACATGTGTCCTGCAGTACATGTGACCAGGTGACTTGTGTCACATCACATGTCTCTCCGCGAAGCGGTTTTTCACGGCGCTCGACACCGATTGCCTCAGCGTGGAAATTCCGACTATCGAAAATCGGCGAAATTCCAATGTGGTAGCTAGATTTGCGTGAGGCGTTCAACTGAAGGTGAAGTCAGTTTCATCATCCGAGATCTGAAGAATTCCGATTTTTGAAATTACGATTTTCTGTTTTGGAAAATTTGAATTTCGAGGGTTTCTGCGGTGTCGCGTAATTGGTACCGATCCGGTACCAAGACTTAGGTGCATAATGACCTAAGGTATAAATTTCGTAGGTTGATGGCTAGTTAACGGGACTCCCGGGTTACGAGGGTCACAATAAAATATGTTTTATTTTAAAGTTTGCTTAAATATTCAAACAAATAAATAATAAAAATTTTGAAAAATTTTATTAATGAAAAATAATATCAAATATTTAAGATTATGAGATGAAAAATTACCCATTTATCTATTCTTTGCATATTTGTTCACAAAATTTATATTTTCCTTTTTTTTCTTCTAATTCTATAGTAGCCACCAGCTCTCTTTGACTTTAAAATTTTATTTTAGTAAAGGATTATATGAGTATTTTTATGACTAATTAATTACGATAGGATATTTATCAATTTTTTTATCTAAATACTTTGAATTTACAATGTAGTAATAAGATGTTATGGATTAATATTATTAGTAGAATAGGATTATGCTAAATAGAATAAGTAAATTGAAGTAAACAATTTATGAAATAAAAATGAAATAAATAAATTAAGGAAAATAACTTATTTATGAAATAGGAGGAAAATAAAATGATATATTTTGTATAATAAATAATGTCAAGAGAAATAAATAAATGGTAAGAGAGTATTTATGGAATAAAATAGGGTTAAAGACCATTTTGCCCCTTAACTATGCTTCAGTTGTCAACTAATTCTATTGTTGTTTTGTCCTTCAACTGAAGCTTAGGTATCAACAGCCCATTAACTATTTTTTTGTGCTTTTTTGTCCTTCGACTATGTTTTAGGTAACAATTAGCCCTCCATTAATTTTATTTTAATATTTTTTGGAAGATGTAAATAATCATTTGTCTCAATGACGTCTTTCCTTTTCTTTTATATGAGTTGAACAACATAATTTTTGGAAAATAAGTAAAAACATATTTGGTTAGGTGCAGAAGACTGACAATGTGGGGCAGAACTGCAAACTTCAAATATGAGCTTAGGGACAGGACCAGAGTAGGGTGACAGAGCATTCGCATTGTGCTCCAGGTACTTGGGCCCGGAGATAGGAGCCCGATCCACATAAAGGCGATGGTAATGAGTGCAAAACTCATCTATGTTTTGAGTTCATTTTCACATGCTATTTTATTGCATTTAATATCATATTCATGTAAAACTCATAAAATTTCCTCTAAACTTTGGGTTTGTAGGATTATTGATGAAAGCGAAGTGATTTGGCAAGAAATGAGCAATATATTTCCAAAGAAGAGTCAGTAGAGTCTCACCGACGCCTCTTTGGGAAGATTAATTTTTACGTACCATGCGCGGAACATCAAATGGTTCAAATTCCCTCGCCGGATGCATTCTACATTCAAAGATCTTTCAGAGAGTACTGCACGCTCAAATCGAGTTAAAGCAGAAGTTAACTGGCCCGACAAGTTAGAGAAGAAAAACCGATTCTTTCATCGAGAAAATTTGTCGCGGCAGGAAATATTACCGACGAGAAAATGGTGTCGTGACAGGAAATGGTGTCGCGACAGAAAACTTGGTCGCCACCAAAAATGCTGCATAAACCTAAAAAAGGCCGAAAAGTGATATTTTGACCTAATTTCAAGCCCATTTCACCCTAGGACCATATATATAATTTTTTAAGAGTAAGAGGCAGCGGGAAGATTGGAGAGCCTCTCTCATGAGTTCTCTCTCTAGACTGCCCATTTTCCAGTTTTCTATAAATTTTGATTTGTTTAGATTTTAAGAGTAGTTTTAAAAGCTGATTTTTATTTCCTATTGAAGAGATTTAGGTCTTTGTATAACGAGAGATTCGATTTCACTAAGGTTCGACCAAGATTGAAGCTATAAAAATACGGATTTTCTCTCTCTCATGGGTTTCTCTCTCTCATGGTTTTCTCTCTCTTGTGCCCATTTCTTAGTTTTGCTGCATATTTTGACTTTTAAATAGATCTTGGAGTAGTTTTAGACGGATTTTTATTTCTATTGAGGATTTCGGTCGCATGCTGGGATGTTCGGAATTTATTCTTTGATAGTGAGATTTAGCTCAAATCTGGGTTTTTCTATTTCTCTTGATTTCTTTCTTCATTTTCTTTTTGTTTTGATTAGTGATGATTGGGGGGAGTCAGTGTGAACATTGGCACCTCTGGGGTGGGGATTAATTGTTGAACATTTGGTTACAAGTTTCTAAGTTATTTTGTAGGTTTTGAATCTTTTGAATTTACATATAATTGAATCTTGTTCATATAATGGTGTTAGGAATATTGTAGTAACAACCACCCAAAGAAATTTGTATCTTTGCTCTGTTTCCGAGAGGCCCTACGAGGACACGGAGATGGAATTCTGAGGTAAGAGCGGTAACTTAGGGGTATGTTAAGGTAATATCTTGGGCCAATGAGCTACGAAAAATTACTTTGATAGATCACTAATTTACTCATGGTGTGAGGATTAATTACATGATGTATCAAAATTTAGTTGAGAGGTTTCTCCTTAGTCTAATGAAAAGGATCTTGATCCAGTGTTAGCAAAGATCTAATCAAGGAGATAGAAAATTTTATTAGTTTTGAAGACGAGATACAATTACATTGGAGGCTTGCATTTTCTTGTCTATGGGGGCAAGAATTCTTGAGTCAAAGAAATGGTTAGTAGTATTGAAAAGAAAAGCTCTCGTCAAATCATAAGGCCAATACAAATTTACAAGTAGCTATTTAGACCCATTTGTCACGAAAGAATATGTTGTGTTAGATAAGTGAAATGTATGGTGTATGGAGAAATCAGGCTATCTTACATTGCTCTTGGACAAATCTCAGCATTCAACCACAAATGTTGCACTCAAGGAAGTACAAGCATTTGTAAATAATTATCTCATCCACAGTGACTCTCCTCATACCTTTTAGAAATTAAGTAGTTGTTTATTTGAAGGTAGATTTTTTAGGATTAGTTTTAAATCAAGTTTTGTTTCAATTTAATTGATTTTATTCCACATCTATTTGATGTTACAATGTTGAAGAGCCCTTGTAATCGGGGTGATGGAAGTTGATGGGAGAACCTCGATCCTCGTGGATACGATGTCGGACGCTCACCCAGAGTCGCATTACGTATGACACATTTTGCTGCGGAAAGGGTTGAAGATGTTGACAATGCATGAACAGTTTTGGTACTTACTTTTGTTTCAAATCAGTTTTTAGTGACCCCACATTCACTCCCGTGTGCTTAGTACTCACCTTATACCATCATTTGGTCTCCTTTACAAGTTTTTGGCTATGTAAGTGTGAGTGATGGATCAAAACATCAACACAAATTTATAACGTTATTACCCACGGATTATTATCTAATCCCCAGCAATAAGGCCATGAAACTTGTTTGTTATATTTCTTTGCAATTATACTGATTTAAAATGGTTTCCTTAAGAGTAGCTGAATTTCTTTCTGGTTTTGATCCATGGTTCTGCAAGTGTACAGGTCGAACAAGTAATAAAGTTGGATTTAAGTCCCGGATACTCCCGATCCCACACAGGAGATCTAGGAGTTTACCGTCCAGACTACCACGACTACTCAGGAAGCTCTATACTATTTTGGATGACTATTAGTTTGCAATTGATATATCACTAGCAACCTTTAAAATAATGAAAAGAATAAAGATAGCATAAACTAAGAACCAAATAAAATAATCACTGAAAATAAAAGAAATAAAAAAATTAATAATGAAATGGACTGGTCGGTTAGCTTTTAAAGGGATGCATTGAAGAAAATACCCAGAAGCTATTGTGAAGCATCAATTCCACTGCCGGACAACTCTGCAACTGCTTCATGAACCTCGGATTTAGAATCAGTCAAGGAAGAAGGTAATTCCATGTGGATCTCCTTAATGACACATTTCATCATCTAATCTTACATTTCTTCGAATACGGAGGATTAGATAACTACTTTATCCCGAGTTGCACTTATTCTAGGTATTTTTCTTTTCAATGCCATTACCGGAACATGAATGTTGTAAACCTTAGCTCCTAAGACATGAAATTTAAGCATGGGTTTACACACTTTATACTAGTTCTCATCCTCAAAAAATTGGAGCAGTTCATTTCCTTGATTAGATCTTTGCTAACACGAGGTTGAACTTCTTGTTCGAATCGAGTGAACTCTGCTTTCATTTTAGCGATAAAGTCATTCAACTCATTCTCGGTTTCAAGTGAGAGAGGATTTATCGATTAAAATTCACAAAGCTCATTAGATCCCCACAATATTAGGTTCGTATACCCTTGAGAAATCATTCAATACTCGAGGAATGCCTTCTGTCTTGAGAGGGCCACGGAAATCAGTATGAAGCGATCCTATTAGTGCATGGGACATTGATATTTGGATCGGATACAAAAATAAGCGAACCAGCAAGCGATTCAGGAATGAGTTCGTTGGGCTTTGATAGAATTTGCAGGAAGATAAATTCTAACAATAGGGGAGTGACTAATTTGGGTTTCTAAATTACTTCATTACACTACTTGGTAGCTCTACGATCAAAGAACTACTATAAATCAATGAGTTTGAATTCCAAAAATTTGTTTGGACTTGAATGAACCGACCGATAATTTGAAAATAACATTCTACATTCGGCTTCAACTTCAGCAACTAACTCCCGGATCTGAAATTCAAATGAAATAAAATCTATACAATATAATACAAATAGCGGCCCCAAAACAAAGAAAAGCGAGAAAATTTAAAATACACGAGCCTTGGCTACGGACTTCTCCTTGCTTATGAGCGCGGCGCTCAGCCCATTAGCAGGCTGCGTGTTTATGAGGGTTTGGAAGTTGGGCCCCTAACTTCCGATGCACCTATTTGTGGATTTCAAAATAACCTGGCCCGTTTGTTTGTTCGTATGCGACTCCATTTGTGTGTCGCGACCTTGATGATGTTGCGACCTCTTTCACTTTGTCGCGACTTCAACTGATACCTTATGAATTTGTTTTGATGCATGCGACTTCAGTCTCACGTCGCGACTTCACCTTTGCGCATTGTGATCTCTTTTGAGGTTGCGAGGCTTGATCTTACGTCGCGACCGTTTTACGACCGATACGCGCAAAAGCTTTTATCTGATCGTGACTTGTCTTGACATCTACGGAATTTGATGTTACGGCTGGTGTGATGTATCGTGACCCATGCTCCTTGTAATTGATGTCGCGACCAGCTGAATGGCGTGAGCTTCACCTTTGCATTAATGATCTCTTTTGAGGTCGCGACTTCAATCATACGTCGCGACTTCAATGTTATGCTTATGAGCTCTTTTGATGTCGTGGAAACTTTTCTTTGCGCGTGACTTGTCTTGAATCTCTTGCGGATTATGATGTCAGCGACAACTAAATGATGTTGCGACCTCCATTCTTCTGCGGTGATGCTTCGCGACTGCGGAAGGCGTCGAGACCTTCTTTCTTTACAAGCGATATCGCGACTAGCGAAGGTATTCAGCGACCGATGATTCCTTATGGCGATGTCGCGACCAGCGGTGATGTCGCGACCATGATACTGCGGTGATATCGCGACCAGCGCGTGCCAGCGCGCGACGTCTTTGTTCGGTGTTTGATGTCTCTATACATTTCTAAGCGTAGCGACGCTTCTTTGCTAGTGATGTCACGATGCCCGAACGTCAGCGGCGATTCCTTATAACTGATGTAGACGTTGGTGATAATAACAACCAGCGATACTTTGCGGTGATGTCGCGATAGCGGCCGATGTCGTGACATCGCCGGTCGATGTTTGATGTCTGCTATTCTAAGCCCCATCGCCCGGCCTCTTATTCGGTCTCTTTTTTTGAAAATCTTTTGTAGCCGCACAGCTTCTATTGTTCATCACGACCTCCATGTATATTGCTAAGTTTCCATTACGTAGCGACCTCGAGTGGATGTCGCGACATCTGTATACCTTATTCATTAATTCTTGAATTACGTCGATTTGGAGTTTATTTGCGACAGCAGGTGTTTATGCATTCTTGCATCAGGTCGCGACATGAGGAGTCCTTTAACTCAAAATTAGTTGCGACTTCATTTACTTGAGAGGGTTTGTTCTTGTGGCTTTGTAGTCGGCTCCTTGTGCGCGACCTCATGGTGGTATCACGACATCATTTATCTCCTTTTGAAGAGTCGCTTGCTTCCTTGATGATGTCGCGACATGAACCTCTTCATTTGGCTTTGCTTCTTTTATTCTCGACGAAATTATATTTTGTCTCGACTTATTAGCAGTCACGACTTCCACTTATTCCTTGGTTTCTTCTTCAAAGCCAATTTGTTGAGGTCGTGACTTGGAATTGCTGACACTTCATGTCGGGACTTGAGTTCGATTTTGACTTGGTCTACTATGGTGATTTCTTATGATTTTGCTAAAATTGATTTCTATTGTATTTTCTGGAATTGGAATTTGATTCAATTATCGATTTTACGAGATAATTCATCATTATTCTCGTATAAACTCGGAAAAATGGATTAAAAATCTAATGAGTTTTTGGACTCATCAAATTCCCCAAACTTAAAATTTGCTTGTCCCCGGCAAGAAAATAGAAATTGTTTGTCGTCAGGCAAATACTTGTATTTTAAGGACATTTCTGATTTATTCCACGAGTCTTCCTCATTCCACCCTTCTATTAAGATTAGAGATATCACTATTATTTCAAATTTCAGTTTTGATGCAAGAACAAGGCATAGTGTACTTCTATTACAAAATTTCTTGATAAACTAATGTATTTAACAAGTCTTGTTCTCTGTGTGTGTGCAGGTCATCAATCCTTTTCATCTTCATGTTAAGATTTAGTTATAATCTCCCAGGGAGTTTTCTTAGGCATTTTATCAAAGACCACTTATGCTTGTTTTTCATATTGATCTCCACTAATGTAGAGTAAATTCAACCTTGAAATCAATGAGAGTCTTTGAGGCTTGTAATGTTGGGCTTAGGTAATTGGGTAGATAAAGGGAAAAATTTAGGTTGTAAATTGATTTCCATCTTGTTTCTTCATTGTTGCCTCCAACTTTCTTCACGGCTTTCTTCTACTTTGTTCCTTCGATTCTCCTTAATCTAAGCCTGATTCCTCTTTTTGAATTCTTTTTATGGAATTTCAACTTCCATATGTACTTGATTCAGGCAGATTCCTTTGTTCTTTAACTCCTTTGCTTTTATTTCTCTAATATTTGGAATAGTGCAATGTTTTGTCTTCTTAGGCTTTCTATTACTCTTAGAGAACTATGGGCTAGCAACTCCCATACCAGTTGGCATTAGGGTGCTAGGTGTTAAAACACCCCTACGAGCTTAATTGTTCAAGGGAAATAGGCCCGCAGACAAAGAACTTATTCACTTATTTCACTATTACGCTTCTTTGCTTGACCCCTTCTTGTCAAAATTTGGGAATATTATTCCCCCAAACTTGTTTCTTCCTTTATACTAAACTTTTCTGAACTAGAAACTGGATAATTTGGGTTCTTTACTGCAGGTTTGTTGCAAGGAAGGGAATTTCAGGTTTGTTCGCGACATGAATTTCTTCCCTTGATTATTTCCTTTAGTCTCGACCACGTTTTCTTTGTCGCAACCTCCTTCTTCAAGTCACGACTTCACTTGCTAAAGTTCTCTATGTCTTCTTCAAAGTGAGATTTGTTGATGTCGTGACTTGGAATATGGCCCGAGCTTCTGTGCGACTTAAATTTTCGATTAATGACCTCAATTACATTTGTAAATTTATTTTCTTGATTTTACTAAGATTTGAGCTTACATTGTATTTTCTGCAAAATGAAGTTTGAGTAAAATATCCACATTCACGCAAACAATTACTTATTTATCTAAGTAATATACTCATAAAGACGTTAAAAAATCTAATGAGTTTTGGACTCATCGAGACGATTAGGTATGAAGCGATAGGCGTACGGGCCCGAACCTGAAGCCCAGTATCAAGCTTAGATGGGATTAAGGGCGGGCCCAGTAAGCAACGACTGACTGTGATATCCGGGCATGGGCTGAGAACAAGAGCCCGATCCGCACCCCTCAAAGGCTAATGCCTGGCTTGACCCGAGAACCGTATAAAGGAAAATGCTTGACCTCCATAATTAACTCTCGATTAGGAAAAAATAATGTTTCATAATAACGAGCCTGTTTATCCTTATCGATTAGGATAACATTACAGGGAAAGAAGATCCCTCGTTAATAGGGGAGATACCATATCACCATCTAACAAGGAAAGTTCACATAATCACCTATTATAAATACCAGGCCACCCCATCGATGAAAGGTACGCACAAAAACTCATTCCCTAAGTAGTTGAGCTTTTTTTCTTCCAAAAGGAAAGAACTAACTTAGGCATCGAAGAGGCAGCCGAGGCTTCCTCGCCAATTTTTCTTGTTTCTTGTTTTTCTTTTGGGGAGTTGGAGCACTTGATATCACGGACCCGATGACGAGTCAGTACGCTCTGCTTTAGTTTCGATAGGAAGAGCACCGTCAATATTCAAATGCAATATTTTATTTCTACATACTTCTTTTAAATCATTTTATTTATTTATCTATATAAGTATTAAATAATTTTAAAACATATAATATGTTGAATAAATTTTAATTTTTTTAAAATTTTTTCTTTGTGAAACTAAATACTAGAAAAATATTTTCTCAACTTTTTAAATATTTTTTTGAAATCAAATGTAGTAAATAAATATGAGTATCTTGATTATAGTCCAATAATAATAAAAATACACCAACTTTATCAAACAATTCAATTATTTTTATTTTTCATATGAAAAGAAAGACAATTTATCAATTTTAAATATTACAAAAGTAAAAATGACAAAAAAATATATAGTTGAGTGGCTAATTTGACAACTAACTCATAATTGAAGGACGTAAATAACAAAAATAATTAGTAGATGGGCTAAGTTGCCACTTGGGCAATAGTTGAGGAGCAAAAATGCTTTTTTACCCAATAAAATATAATGGTAAGGAATACTATTAAAGGAATTATGTTAAGGTTCATCTTAGCACAAAAAGAATGAAAATAGAACTCAACTGCTCCATATCACCCATCTTGCTTAAGGAAAATGGGCTAGAGAGAACAAGATACCACCATGAATTGTTGCTTTTTATTTAAACGCTATAACCATTGCTTCTTTTGATATCAATTATCACAAGTCGTGCAGAGAGAACAAAGATATGGTATTTGCTTTATTTTAGGCACTTCATAACATTTGCTTCTTTGATATCCTGAACATACAAGTATTTTAGCCTTAAATAATTAAACACGTACACAGAAACCATGCATGAAAATATTTGAATAAGAATATTTTTGTAGGTGGAACGGAAGAGGATTTGTCAATAATGAAGTTTTATTTTTTCATAAGTCCTTTCAGACTTTCAAACAAACCAAACCAAACCAATCCCTATATAGAAAAACAATTTTTTTTTTCTTTTAAATTAAGAAAACCAAATTCATACAACATTTCCTCTTACCATCTAACAACTCTCGCTCTGATTAGGTTTTGAGAGCCATGATCATAATTAGGTATTATGCTTCAGTAAATCTTCAGCTGTCGATTCGGGATGCTTCATATAGTACCTCATCTTGTGAGGCTTGGGATCAGTGACTGCCCTTGGGTTGCTTTTGACCTCAGCATCATCTTTGTTTAGATTCTAATCATTGAAAAAAATCAAATTATTTCATGAATTAAAAAAGGAAAAGGAAGGGAAACAAAGAAGAATGGGGTTGAGCAGTATTATATTGTTTATCAATGAACCCGACTACTTGTAACAGTAGCCGCCACGAGTTCTCCTTTTGGCATGGCTGAGATGCCATGGTAGCTATCAGTCGTGCGAAAAGGGTTTACAAGCGTCATAGCTTCAAAATGGCTGAGCTAAAGATTGGATAAGGTAAGTCGAGAGTTTAACATGGGATTGATATTGCGCTTGAGATTATAGGGTTTGGGACTTGAAGCCAGGGATGGTTCAGGTGTGACGAGGAAGGAGAACTCGGCGAGTGGAGTTTGGATTATTGTTGAGCAGCGTGTCACTTAAGGGGGCTATGAAATCGAAGTGGAGCTCTGATCTATGATGATCTTCAAGTTGTTTAACCACGCCTCGAAGGCGAGTGCAATGAAAGCCTATTTAGGATGATATTATTTAGTAGTGAAAATGGTTCAAAGTCAGGATAAACAGGAAGAATGCCATTTCATTTAGAAGATCGTTTGGGTGATTAATTGGCATTGATGGTGAAAGGGTTAAGTTGGGTGAAATACGTTTTGTTAATATGCCATTTCATTTAGATGATTGTTATTGTTCAATAGTAAGAAAATGGTTAAAGCCTGGATAAACTTCCATTTAGTTTAGATCATGGATTTTCTGTCCATTTTCATTTTAGATGATTATTAAGTATTCGGGTATTAAGCAGTTGATGAAATGAAATCCGGTGAAACTGTATTTCAATGGTAGTTTTGGAATTTAAACCAAGCGAATTCAAGGGTAATTTTGGAAATGAGTCTTAAACATGGTACTTTTAAGGAATATTATAGGTTATTTGCATTTGAAAGAGATTCTACCACAGGTGTTTTCTAATGTTTTCAAAATGGTTTTTATAAAATTAATTATAGGAAATTTCATAAATCACTAAAAGGAAAAGAGGCATTCATACTCAGGTTAGCATATTTGAAGACACATTTCAAAATATCCATTGTTACTAAAACTCTTTCTTTTTAGCCTAGCATTTTACAGGTAAAATTTCTATTAAATATCTTTTATTATTTACATAATAGTTAAAACAAACCACATTTGAGATAAACATTCAATATTTTTACCAGTAAAACTATATCTTAACTATATTGAAATAAAATAATGAATACTAAGGAAATTATATTGTTTATCAATTGATGTTTGTTTTACATTTATTAATATTATTTATTTTTTTGCAGTTATTCAAATACAGAAATCTTGTGTGAAAATTTTTTTAATAACTGATGATGCATTCTTAACTTAGTCTTACATAATAGAGAACAAAATTCATAACTTATATATTCAGTAAAGATCTCACCTTCAGAAAATCGAGGACACACATAAATCTGAGCAGGAAGGGTTTCGATAAAGATACAGAATCTCAGCACCATAATTCTTATATGGAGTAATGAAGCGGAGTATTATGTACTGTTGATTCACTCGGATCTTGAACTTCATCTTTTGCTGGCGGCTAGATTCCATGTCACTAGTATAATTGCATTATATAGGTGTTTTTTACATGAGAAACTCTGTTTGATTCTATAGGTCTTCGTATATGTCTAGTTCCAATGACATTCAATGTATTCAGCTACCTAATTGTGAGATGTCGAAACATGTGGGAGAAAGTATAGAAGTAGATGCTCTTTACAGCAGCTGAATAAGCCAAAAAAAATCTCTCATCTATCAAGGTTGGCATCGGTATTGGACAATTTTTTTCGAATTGTCCATGGATTAGGAGTTCCTTGGACTTTCTCTATTTTAGATGCTACCTCCTTCCAAATGAAGGGAATTTAGTTGCAGGGCAAGAGATTAAGTTCAGGTGGATTTGAGTGAATCAAGAAGAAGAAGGCGAGCTTTATTTCACATTACTTCCATAGAAGAAAATGTGAAATGGAGCTTGCCTTCTTCTTCTTGATTCACTCGAATCCACTGAATTTAATCTCTTGTCTTGCAACTGAATTCCCTTATGTCACTAAAACGTAGTCCCTTGCAACATATAAGATGTGCTACTCAAGGCCAACTTAATTCTATAGGCCTTCATTATGTAATCGTTAATGACATTATGCTGATTTGTAAGATATCAAAACACATTTGACAAGTGTGGAAGTAGATGCTCTTTAGCTTGACGAATAAGATTAAAACAATCTCACATCCCCATCCAAGGTTGGCATTTGTATTGAACAATGCTTTTCGAATTGTCCATGGATTGGGAGCTCCTTGGACTTCCTCTCCTTCAGATGCAGGGATATTTAGATTAATATCCCTTGCACCTCTACCTCCTTCCATAGTAGTAGCCAAACAAAATACCTGATAGCTAGACCAAAGATTCAATATAGATTTTGAGACCCTTTCTATATGTATGGTATGATATTTATAGAAACTAAAGAGCTCATTACATGGCGGTATAGTATCAAAATTCAAAATTTGAATTCAAATATATATTGTTCATGAGCCATTGACCATAAATTCATTAACTCAAAGCTTTAATTATACTTTATATTTTTACCTTTTATGGACATGATCCTAATATTTTTACCTTTTTTAATTATCCATAATTATTGACATATGTTTTCTTATTGAAAATTATCTCTAAAACCCATTTTTGGATAAGAAAAGCACATTAAAGCTCATTCATTTATTAGGGAAAAAAACCATAAATTTAATAGCCAAGTCTTTACTATGCTTCTTTATTTTTTTAATGAAACTTCTTCATTTTAATATTTTATGTTATCCTTTTTAAAAAAATTCATACGTTATTGAATAATATTTGTCGTGTTTGGAAGAGTATCAGTAGAAAATGACTATGATCGAGGTCAAGATTTTTAAAGACTTGACATAATGCTAATTAGTCAACTCAATAATATTTTATAATGAAATAAAAGTTAATTTATTAGAACAAAAACATAAATTTATCGACCACATTCCAATTATACTTTTTTTCTTCAAAATTTGTTGTCTTTAGCTGTTTTTTTCTTTTTTTTTTTTTTTGAGAAATTTTAAATTTTACTATAACGTCTTCAATCTTGAAGAAGTTTGTTATCTCGTGATTATTATTATGAGAGCCAAATAGCGAAGACAATTTTTGTTTTTTTTTTTTTTTTGACAACAAAAAAGAAGTAGAAAGAAACAAATCAAGTTAGAATAATTCATTACTTAGGAAAATCTCAACCACATTCACTACAAGGAAAAGAACAATGACGCTGGCGAAGCTATGGTGTAGATCACATTGTATGCTTAGATACATTGACGCTATTACAAGCGTCATAGTTTTTAATCAAAATATTGACACTCTTTGAAAGTGTCATTCTCTATTTCAACATAATATCTTTACTATGACACTTATATGAGTGTCATTGGTTTTTTATATGTTCTTGTTAGAACCTTGACACTCTTTACATGTGTCATTATTTCTCTTACATTAAAAATCATAGTTGCATTAATTTCATTGGTTATAAACTAATATAACATAAACTAGTTATTGAAAATCTACACACAATATCAAAGTCATATCAATAAGGAAAAAAAACTATCTATAAATCAATAAACCCAAAATTACATTTGTATATACTTCCAACAAGTTTTCATAGACTCTTAAGTAGGAATACAAAACATTATTTAATTAGTATGTAGTAGAGGATCTTCCTAGAAAGAGTACTAAGTCCATCAAAGCCACTACATGAAGCCTTTTGCTCTTGTTCAAATGTGAAAATCAAGTTAGTAAATGAAAGATTACATTTATTGCTTAGATGGAATGTTAGACACTTATAAAAAAATCTAATTACGAAGATAAGAATAATAATACATTCTTCAATTGTATATGAAATCTAATAATAACAAGAAGGAAAAGTTATGATGACAAGAGGTCTATATATATATATTGCACTTAGTGTATGGGAAACCCGAAAAAAATTCAAATTTTCTAAAAAATGGTAAGACGATAATTTAATAGTATTAAAGTTGAAACCTGAAATATTTCTAGATCTCGGATGACGAAATGAACTTCACCGTTGAATTCATCTCGTGAAATCTAGTTACCCAATCTATTTTTGTCGGATTCCAAGACAGCCTACCTTATGCTGAGTAGTATCGACGCCGAGTGTGAAACCAGAAACTTCAATCTTATGAGAAGCCGGTAAAACTGGCATTTCAAAGGGGGAAAATCTGAAATTTTTATAGATCTTGGATGAGGAAACGGACTTCACCGTTGGAATAGTCTCACAAATTCTAGCTACCACGTTGAATTTCGTCAAACTCCGAGACAGTAAGAATTTCACGTTTTTCTAGGCACCGAGGGTAGTACGGGACACTTGGCACGTGATGAGTGGTTCACATAGTGCCACGTGTCAAGTGTAGGGTAAGTTAAACAAAGAGCCCAAGTGGGACCCATTAGAGCATGTGGCAACACATGATTGGAGAGAATACAAGGTAGATGGATAAGGTGATAAGGGTAATCCAAGAGAGCCAATAGGAGGATGGCACGTGGCAAGAGAGGACACCCCACTTGACTTTAGATCAAACAATTCTGTATGAAGAGGGAATAAAATGAGGGGAAAAGGAGAGAAGAAGAATGTAGAGAGAGAGACTCTACTTGCTCTCTATATTTTTCGACGATCGGACCGTCGGTTTCCGACGAAGCAAGAGGGAAAGTCCTTCATCACGACAAGAGCTGCAAGTAAAGACCAGAAACGAGGAGTTTTGACAAACTTCAAGAGGTAGGTCTTCTCCTACTTTGGTTATTTTCTACCTTAAGGGATATGTGGTTGTGTCTTGCCCCAAGGGGGATGTTTGGTTGCATTTTTAACCATGGGAAGCAGTCCTAGTTTGATCCAACACATTAGCCGGACTTTAGGACTGGTTTTCAGGTGGGAAATAAAGGGAATTTAGCCATGTGTCCTTCAAGTAAGTTGTAGCCACATCAGTGAAATTAATGTTTGGATTTTCAATTACCCAAATCGGACCTCTATAGCATAAGTTATGGTCATGACCTCGAATAGTCTAAGCGAAAGGTCGCCGGTAAAATACCTAAGGGTCAATGACTAGTGATCAACAAAGGATCACTGCCTGCAGGATCAACCGCATAGGTCAACCAGCTAGGATCAGTTGGCTAGGATCAGCCATCTAGGATCAACTGCCAGGGTCGGGCCGACTAGGGATCAACCATCCATAGGATCGCCGGCTAGGCTAGCCGACCAGGTCTCATGTGGAGGCCTCAACTTCTAAGGCCATAAATTCCTTCGTCTCGAACTCCGTTGATGTTCTGCACTCTATGAAAGCCCATTTGAAGTCAAGATTCCATCCATATTATTATGGAGGATAGTGGGGGATCATAGATTTGAACCAAGTGTGCAGGTTGCTTGGTTGTGTCGATATACATAGCCGGGTTTTGACATGACCATTAATGTGCATGTAGTAAAGCACAGGTTAGGTAGGAATTGCCATGAGTTAAATTTAAGGAAGGCTGTATGACATCACTTGTTTAGTCATGAATTGATGGATGCTAATATACTTGATACGATATCTATATGTATATTGGCATGAAACATATGGAAGTTATATGCTTGCGATATATGTTTGCATGGTAATTGACATGAAATACAATCGATGAAATTGTTAGCGGGCATAATTTCAGACAGATATGTACCAGAACATCGCATGACATGGGTGTGAGTGCATGGTAGAGATCGATAACTGTGGTTTGGTGTTCGATGGTGTAACGGTACACGGTTATTAATCGGGTCATCAGTGGTTTGGTGTTAGATTGGGTTGGTTTTGCTTAATGGGACAACGCCCCAATGAGTTGCACGAAATAATAAAATAGTAAAGATACATGCGGCAGCATCATCAAGTTGGGATAGATTCCCCCTAGGGTGAAAGACCCATCAATTATGGTCAAACATAGCCCCAGTGATGAAAGGCCATAAAAGTGTCTTGGTTTGTGGAGCCCGTGGTGCGACACCAAAAATCCACTACCCACAAAAGGTGCAGGATTGTAAATGAAAATATGAATATAAAATATAATGAGTCAAAGAAATGATCATTGGATGTCATGGAAAATGACGGTTGTTCACTCATAGGCTTAGGCATTGTGTGAGGGAGTCGGTGAGGACTCGGGTGCATGGTACATGGTGAGTCACGTCTCATTCATGGCATGGCATATAAATATTTCATAGAATCGGTATTTTCTTATTTGGAATGAAATTGTGATTGCATAGTGAAGCATTACATGTGCACTTAAAGCGGGGAGTAACCCTTGTAGGAGATTATCACTACTGGGCTTTGCTCACCCCGTCGTGGTACCATTTCAGGTACAGGTCAGGTGCAGGCGGCTGACTCGCATATGGGACCGCATATGAGATGAGAGCTGGACACAACTTTGTTTTGTTTTTTTTTTTTGTCTTGTATTATATTCGAAAGGTAATCCAAAACATGTACACCTTCTTGGTATCAAAGGGACTGGAAGAGACTGTGATTATAGTCTATTATATATTTTTGTATATTATGAATTAAATATGTAGGAATGGGTCTTGATATATGAGACATGTGAATGTGATATCGGGTCACCCGATATCCACAAAGTCACTGTCAGACGCTGTCATTGACCCGAACCCCGTGATAGGGGCGTCACAATTTGGTATTAGAGCATAGGTATACGAATACCTAGGGCTTACGTGGGTCTAGGTCCTTAGATTCATTGGGCCCTGTGTCACGAGCTCAGAGCATCGAGTAGTATGTGATTACCTGTGGATAGATTTGGCATGGGTTAGACTCATTGTATCAGGTGCATTACTATGTTTTGTGTTCTAACATGCTCGGTGGTTGTGTGTTATAAATGATGTGAATTATATACATAGTGATTATATAGGAAAGAATGAACACTCAAGGTTAGGAAAACATAACCTTAGAGTTCAAAACAAGATGAACGTGATAGTTCTGAAATTGATGGGTATTAGTGTTTCGCATGGCACCACTAAAGAAAAAATGATGAACGTGTCTATGATGTTAAAGTCATGGTGGGTATGCACTGCTAGTTAGACTGAGATAGAAATTTGATGACTTTATTGCCATTTGACATGTGTAGATGGCAAGTCGAGGACGAGGACGTAGAGGACGTCCACAGGGCGATAGCATCACAACCCGTTCGATCGCCAGCCTTTACGAGGCCATGAGCACCGTATTTTCCAAATCCACAAAGTTAGTGCATATGGGAGCCGGGTTGAGGTCCAGCACCTCCAAAGGTTTAAGACGCATCATCCTCCGACATTCACAAGGGGAGGGGATCCAGTGGTGGAAGACCATTAGTTCCGGCAGATAAAGATTTTGTGGGGATCTGATATGTTGGTGATTCGCACTAAAAAGGTAGCATCATGCATAGGGTAGAGATTTGGTGTTTCGAATAAAATATTTATAAATCTAAATCTTTTCATCGTCAGAGATAAAGCTATCGCAAAGATAGGTAGGTTCTAGGTCGAACACAAGGATGGGTTTTCTTCGTGTAGGTAACTAACAGTTGATTCAAAATGGTGCTTTCACTTTGGATTTAGGGTTTTCATAAAAACAGTGAGGTTGGTGGTTTGAAAACTGCAAATAAAATGAAATAAGATGTAAAAATAACTCCTTGAAGCCTCGGGCCATTGGGTTGGAGGTTCTAGGGCAACTGAGAGGTCCTCGGGTCCTTTTCCTTGCGCTGAGGGAGGATGACACAGGTCATTTCCCCGAATCGGATCTTCATTTGGCTATAAAACCGAACCCTAATAATTTTCATTTTGAAATGTAGCATTTATTGGTCATTAATGTTTCCGGATAGTGAAACTTTATCTCTTGATCTACCCTACAGTGACAAATAAATGGCAACTAATCGAATCTCAGTGGATCTAGCAATAAGCATCCACTAAACCTTAAAAGATTGCCAAGTACTGGTCAATCAGGATACATCAAAGGGATTTAAACCTACAGTGAAAGATAGAAACATAAATGACAATAACTGCTTGCTTTAAAAACAAGGGGACCAGCAGTTTACCTCAAAACCCTAGCCAAGTAGCCCTCCTCTTCAAGTGATCGTAGAGTCGTCACTAATAGTGATTGTAGGTGGGTTACCGCGAAGAAAACCCACCAACGAAATCACCATTTTTTAATCATTGTAAATTATTTTGCGCGAAGAAAACTCATCCCTGAGTTCGGCCCTAGAGTCGCTATACTGGAATAGCTAGGCTACAAAGCAAAGAGAAGGTATAGGCTTATAAATTTGGTCGGGTTCGGGAGTTGCCTAGCTACACGCTTACGCGCGAATCAAACGGCGTCGCTAATGGTGATCGAACCCGGAGCTGCAAGAGTTAGAAGCCCCGAAGTCGGGTATGAAATTGAGCTAAACATAAGAAAATCGGGAACACCGCATAAGTTTTGCAGTACTACGACTTCGTTAACTTGCACTCTCGTAGGTTACGAAATTTCGCAACGTGCCTATGTGTCCACTTTGACCCACTTTGACCAACTTTTTGTGACTTTTTCCTAAACTACCCTCTACGTATTTTTAGTAGTTCAAACATTTTTATAATTTCCCTTGATTCTGAGCAATATATAAAACCTCGGGATTGGCTCAGATAATGAATCATCACTTGTGGAATAAATTTTGGCGCGAAAGCTTTCGCCCCGCTTATTTTACTTCATTTTCTCCCTTTCTCTCACTTTCTCGCTTGCCAAACACCCTTGAGGATGACAACTCAAGGGATGCTTGGCTAAACCCCCCTTATCCTTGAAGATGAGGGTTACTGGGCCAAGGTTTTGAGGTAAACTGCTTGTCCTCTTGTTTTCAACGCAAGCAATTATTGTCATTTATGTCTCTATATCTCACTACAAGTTTAAATCCTTTTGATGTATCCTGATTTACTCAAGATTTTGGCAATCTTTTAGGGGCTCGATGTTTATTGCGAGATACAGTGTCACTTAGTTGCCATTTATTTGTCTCTGCAGGGTAGGTCAAAGGATCAATTTTTACTGCCATGAAACATTGATGACCAATAAATGTTGTATCTCAAGAGAAAAACTTTTAGGGTTCGGTTTTTATAGGTAAATGAAGATCCGGTTTGGGAAATGACTGTAGATAATCCTCCCTAATGCGAGGAAAAGTACTCGACCTCTCAGTTGTCCTAGAACCTCAAACCTAGGGGCCCGAGACTTCAAGGAGTTCTTTTTACATTATATTTCATTTTGTTGCAGTTTTCAAACCACCAATCACACTATTTTTATGAAACCTCAAATTTAAAGTGAAATCACCATTTTTGAATCATCAGAATCATTCCAAGGTGGAAGAAACTCCATCCCCGAGTTCAACCCTAGAGTCGCCATACTCAGCAGCAGGTTTGCCACAAAGCAGAGAAGGTAGGTTTATAAATTTGGTTCGAGCTACCTAGCTACATCGCTTACATGTGAATCGTGTTGTAAAAATGTGAGAGGCGAATGGTTTGGCAGATCGAAAATAAACTAAAATAAAATATGGAAAAGAACTCCTTGAAGCATCGGGCATCAATGAGGTCCTAAGGTAAATGAGACTCTGTGTTCTTTCCTCTTGTCGGGAGGATGACATATAGTCATTTCCCGAATCGAATCTTCATTTGGCTTTAAAAACTGAACCCTAATAGTTTTCCTTTTGAAATATAGCATTTATTGGACATTAAGGCTCCCTGACAGTGAAAACATATCTCCTTAATCTATCCTACAATGATAAATAGAGGGCAACTAAATGAATATCAGTGGATTTAGCAATAAGCATCCACTGAACCCTAAAAGAATACCAAATACTAGTCAATCAAGGTAGATCTAAGGGATTTAAACCTAGAAATGAGAGATAGAAACATTAATGGAAATAAATGCTTGCGTTAAAAACAGAGAACCAACATTTTACCTCAAAACTCTAGCCCAGTAGCCGTCCTCTTCAAGGAGAAAAGCGGTCTAGCCAACCATCCTCTGAGTTATCATCCTCAGAGGGGCGTTTGGCAGCCAAGAAAGTGGATGAAAAGAAGAGAAAATGAGAGAAATGAAAAATAAGCGGGAAAACTCCCATCGAAGCCTCTCGTATCTCCAATAGAATGAAAAAAGTGTTCTTTACAAGGTTTTGAGCTTATATAGTGCCTAAATAAGCAAATTACAAAATTACCTTCACAACCATAATACATGAAGGGTAAATGGTAAAAATAAAAAAAGCTGGTCAACTGAAGTCAAAGAGCTTAAAATCACAAATACAGGAGAAATTTTCGCACCCTCCCGTGAAATGCCCGATTTTACTTTTCGCCTCCTTTCCTTCTCGATTTCCGATCTCAGAATGCTAAGTTCGATCGAGTTCTTCAGGCTTGATCGAATCCAAAATCGCATTAATAGCTTGCAAAACTACAAAATTAGCCACAAAATTCGACGCGAGGAATAGCCTGACCATAATGTGCAATCAAGACCCTGGCTGATTATACATAAAGAGTGCTCAAACCTACAACAAATAAAGGCTCAAAATAGCACTTTGGGCACTAACACTGGGAGCCGCACTCGATCGAGGCACGCACGATCGAGAGTTCATTCCAACAGACTTCACCTAGTTGTTCTGTCGCAACAAAGATTTCTCTATCCCGACAGAATTCTCACAGTTAAGTTGTCACAACAGAGAATTTCAAGACATGGGATTTCCCATGTCGCGATACAAAGGTCGCCCACGCAGGTTGGGCGGCCAACAGCAGCGCCGCACTACCGTGCATGATAGGCTAGGTAAAGCGGGCGACAAGACCGCTTCCGTGATACGCACTTAGCGCCTATGCGAGCCACTAGAGATCGTATTTTCATATCCAACAATGCGTGACATGGTCAGAGCATGTACCAGGCATCTCTGTCGCGACAGACTTGTCCAGTAGCCAAAAAAAAAATTTTTTTAACCCCCGGATTTTAGGGTGTCACAGATATGGATTTTATTTTTATTATTTCCTGTTTTGTTATGTCTATACAATGCTAGGATCTAAATAAGAGCATATAAGGTTTCAAGGAAACATAGGTACTCTCCTAATTGCAATTGTTATGTTTTAATCATTAATTGCTAGTAATGAATTCTACTTGTAACATATGTATCATCATGTTATAATGACATTAATTTGTAATTTATTTTAGTAGAACCTAACAACATTTCTTTTCCTAGCTATTGGAGTAAGGCATGGTCATGAGACAACGGAGCTTTATGTTATCTTCTTTTATATTGAGGCTTTTGTCACTATTGTAAGCTTTATTCAATTGAGGCAAAACATTATATGTTTACCGTTTATAAACCTAATCTTTATTGCTTTGAGGATGTTTGATTGTTGAATCCATGAATTTAAACCAATAAAGTAGAATGATAAGCAAAATGATGTATGACTTTATGTTTTCTTTTCTAATTTACTTGCATGGCTTTTTTTCACAATTTTTCTCCATGAATAGATTCTGATGAAATATGTTGTGATATAATCATAGCAGGTTGCCAATATCATTTTATTTAAATACCTTAAAATACTAGGTAATTGTAGGATGATTTATTTTAACGGGATATTTTGGTATAGATTTTTTTTTGAATTATACTGAACTTTTTAATCTTCAAAAAGGAAAGAGGGAATTTCACCTCCTCTAGGATTTGAATCATTATAAGACACATTTTCAAACTATCCATGATATAGAAATCCGCCTTTTTTCCAGCTATTTTATTAGTTAAAATTTCTTTAACCTCTTTAATAGCCCCACTTGTCCATATAACCTCTTATAGATAAACTTTAAATATTTTTACCCAATAAAACTATATCATAATATGTCGACCTCAAAGAATAAACATAAGTTGTAATTGTTGATCGTTTATCGTTATTGTTTATAGTTTACCGGTTAGCGTTAATCATTTACCGTTAATCATTTATTTTTTGTAGTTAATTAGTAGAAATCTTATGAAAAATTTTGCTTTTAATACTTTGATAGGATCACATTATAAACAAATCAATGCATAATGAACAAAATTCATAAGAATATATTATTACAAGATCATGCATAATAGGAAAATAAAAACACCATATGGTGAAATAGGAAAACAGGTTCAAATCACAACAGAGATTTAAATTTCAATACTTCTTTATGGAAGTAATGTGAAATGGAGCTCTTCTTGAGCTCGATTCCACCCGAACTTAATCTCCTCACAAAGAATGAAATTCCCTTCATTACTAAAGCCCTAGTCTCTTGCAACATATAGGATGTACACTATTCTTGAAGGCCAACTTAATTTAGGTTTCATTATGTCATTGATGACATTAATAAGCATTGCCTACTGATTGTAAGATATCAAACTTATCTTGGAGAAGGAATGGAAGTAGATGCTCTTTAACCTGACGAATGGGCAAAATAATCTCACATCTATCAGGATTGGCATCGGTATTGGACAATTTTTTTCTAATTGTCCATGGATTGGGAGCTGCTTGACTTCTTCTGCTTTCTTTCAAAAGTGTGAATATTTAGATCAATATCCCTCGCACCTCTACCCCTTCGTAGTAGCACCTCACTTCCTTCCATAACTAAAACGAAAGACTTTATAGAGAAAAATATTAAATATAAATTTCGAGACACTTTCTATATGTATGGTATGGTATTTATAGAAATTCTTGCAGCTCATTACATGGCGGTCAGTATCAAATTCAAAATTTGAATTAAAATATATATTGATTCATGAATCAATAATCAGAATTCATTAACTCCAAACTGTCATTATACTATACATTTTAACCTTTTATGGATATGATTCCTAATATTTTTCCTTTTTTAAATTGTCCATTATTATGGACATATGTTTTCATAATGACAGTTATCTCTAAAACCTATTTTTGGATAAAAGCTAATTCTCATTTATTAGAAAAACATAAATTTAGAAGCCAAAGTCTTTACTAGGCTATTTTCTTTTAGCACATTGTTTTCTATCCGTTTTCCTTTTAAGAGATTCACGCTTTTAAATTCATACGTTAGCGAATAATATTTTGTCATATTTAGAAGAGTCTTAGTAGGAGATGACTATGAGTCAGGTCAAGATTTTTAAAACTAATTAAACAATAATATTTTTATCAAGAAATTAGAATTAATTTATTAGAAAAACATGAATTTATTAGCCACATTTCCCATTATACTTTTTTCCATCAAAATTTGGTGATGTTGTTGTTGTTTTTTTTTTTTTTTTTGGGGGGAAAATTCCAAAATTTTCTAGATAATATCTTCTATCTTAAAGAAGCTTGTTATCTTGTTATGATTATTATGAGAGCCAACATTTTCTAGACAATTTTATATCTTCCTTTATTTTTTGACAATATAAAAGAAGTAGAAAGGAAACAAATCTTGTAAGAATACTTAATTACTAAGTAAAATCTTTACCACATGATAATTAAATACCTTACTAAGAGAAATTTCCTTTTCTCTTATTAATCATAGTCTGACCCTAAGCGTTTTTGTCCTTTTCTCGCCATAACCTTCTTCCTAATTTGCGTATAAATTTTTTTTTTTAGATTTTTTATTTTCCTTAAAATTTGACTATTAT
Organism: Tetrastigma voinierianum; assembly: GCA_016808115.1. Taxonomy (NCBI): domain Eukaryota; kingdom Viridiplantae; phylum Streptophyta; class Magnoliopsida; order Vitales; family Vitaceae; genus Tetrastigma; species Tetrastigma voinierianum. The sequence goes on from JAEQBH010001581.1 coordinate 240,422, forward strand.
TCATATTATTGTGAAGATAAAAAGACACTCTCCTAAAAAAAGAATAAAAAAAAATCTATTGTAAAATGGTAAACATTACACTTGGTTTTATTTGATGATCGAGAAAAGGATTTGATCAGAGTTATGTATAAGCCAGATTGCCAAACTCTCATGCCTTTTTCTTAAAAAATGACTAATTGTGAAAAAAAATACCCTTTGTCATTTCATGTATTGACACGTGTTTTTTAAAATTAATGGATTATTTTCACAAAAATAAATAATAAAAATATTTTTTTTCAAAATGTTATGAATCGCTAAGCTTTGTATGACTCACATAAATCTCGCATCACGCATGATACATACATAAGAAATCAACGTAAAAGGTGCACAAAGGTTTTAATGTGGTTCCTACTAATTATGCCTATATCCACTAGGGATGAGAGAACATTTCCACCATTATTGGAAACACAAAGAACAAGATTGGAGTATTAAAGAATGGGCAAGACTCAGAAAACCAAAATCACAAAACCCTATAATGCTCACAATACCGAGAAAATAATTTACAAAATCCTCAATCTCTCAAACCTTACATCTCTCGCACACACCAATATCTCTTTATAACTTTTCCCTCTCTCGACTCCATAATATTTATAAGGATATTCCTAAAAGCTCTTATTCTATAAGGAAACATAATATTACAATAATATAAAGAACGAATTATCCTATTAAATATTCTTTACAAAATTGAATTAATATTAACAGAATTTGAGACATATTCTAATAACACATAAAAAAAAATGTCAAATGATGAAGGTTAATGCCATGAAAGGAGGATTTCTGAAATGAGTCCAAAAGAAACAACGTAAATCACTGAGTTTAATGAGACCTGATAATCTGATAGTCTAAAAAAGAAATGCCAACGAGGCAAAACTCAATGGTTAAGGGTTAGATAGGACATAAAGAAGAATCAGGTTTGAATCTCCATAGGAACATAATACTAAAACGTTGTAATGCCAAGTGAATAAATTTATTGAACTTAAAACAATAATATAAATGAAAAAAATATGTTTTGATGAACTCGTTTATAACTTATAGTACAAAAAGAAATAATTTGAAATTAATTTTTTAATGAATATTTTATTTTGTAGTCAAAAAATATGATTTTTTTTAATAGATCATTTCTCTCATTATTTTTAATTAATTTTTTTATGAATCATTTCTTCAAGGTATGAATTTACTATTCTTGAATTAAAAATCAATTTTGAGGTTTAATCTTCAAAATAAGATTTTTACTATTTTTCTAATATTAAGAAATTATATTTTCAATTGATGATTTTAAAATTTGTGGAATTAGGTTTACATGACAATGAAACACCCAAAAATAGGAAAATAGAAACCCACTTTTTATAACCTACCAAACACGTTATCCAAACATGTGTGTAACAGTAACATCATATTTGAAGCAAAAAATGACATAAATGTGGGACCCACATGCTCCTCTCTCCTCCGACCAACCACATCCCACTGAACACCACCCTCAATCCATCCCCACCCCAAACTCACCCCACCCAGCCACAACCCCAGCCCCACCCAGCCCTCCCCTAGCCATACTCAAAGGCAACTAACTAAATTTCTTTTAATATTTTATTAAATTTTAATCTATGCATAAAAATTAGTTTGATTTAAAATAAATTATGATTATAAGGTTATTAATTATTATAATAAATATATATTCATTTATATTTTAATGAATAAATAAATATTAGGTTATTAATTAATAACCTAAGATTTTAGTTAATAACCTTCTATCACCAAAATTTAATTTTAAAATTAACAATTTTAATTAATAACTTAATCTACCCAATATTAAACATAGGGTGTAATTAAAAAATGAAAATGAAATTTTAATTATGTATAATTAATCTAATTTCAAAATTTATTAATCTAAAATAAAATCAATGGATGCTTTTTAATTGTTCATCGTTATGGACATATGTTTTCGTAATGACAATTATATCTAAAACCCAATTTTGGATAAGAAAAGATAATTCATTTATTAGAAAAAAACATAAATTTAGTACTCAAGTCTTTACCACGCTACTTTTCTTTTAGCACATTGTTTATTTTTAATATTTTCTATTATCCGCTTTTTCTTAAAAGATTCTATCATCTGTTTTTAAAAATTCATACTTTAGAGAATAATATTTATCGTGTTTAGAAGAGTCTTAGTAGGAGATGACTATGAGTGAGGTCAAGATTTTTAAAGCTTATTAGTCAATAATATTTTTATAATGAAACTCAGACACTGATTAGAAAATAAAATGAATTTATTAGCCACATTTGTAGCTATACTTTATTAATTTATATTGTGTTTAGGTCGCATTATGTCATCAAGTAATGACAAGAATAAGTATTGGGCCTACTGGGATTGTAAGATATCTAGCTTATGTTAGGAAGGCATGGAAGTAGATGCTCTTTAACCCGATGAATAAAGCAAAGAATCTCACATTTATTGTGGTTGGTGACTCAGATAGACAATTTTTTCAAATTGTCCACCGACAGAGCTCTTGATTTCCTCTCTTCAAATGGAGGGATATTTAAATTAATATCTCTTGCACCTCTACCTCATTCCATAGTAGTAGTCAAACGAAATATCTGTTAGACAAAAGATTAAATATAGATTTTGATGGACATGATAACTAATATTTTTTCCTTTTTTTGATTTTCCATCATTATGACATATGTTTTTGTAGTGAAAATTATCTTTATAAACCCATTTTTGGATAAGAAAATCTCATTAAAGCCCATTAATTTATTAAGAAAAAAAAAACATAAATTTAGTGGCCAAGTCTTTAGTCGCCATTTTCTTTTTTAATATTTTATGTTATCTTTTGAAAATTCATATGTATCATTTTTGTCATGTTTAGAAGAGTCTAAGTACAGGAGATGAATATGAGTGAGGTCAAGATTTTTAAAGACTTGAAAAAATGTGTAAAACCTGAGAAAATATAATTTTTTGAAAAATGGTAAAACGGTAATTTTAGTTGAAAATCCAGAATTTTTCTAGATCTCATATGATGAAACAGACTTATCATTGGAATCATCTCATGAAATCTAGTAACTACGTTGAATTTCATTGACTTCCGAGATAGTCGGAATTTTACGCTTCGATAAGACGGAAGTAACAAGGACACTTGGCATATATTGATGTGGCTAGGCCATGAGCCATGTGTCAAATGGAGAGCAAGTCAAACATGTCTAGGACTCATGGGCACGATCACCACTGAGATGATGGAAACTAAAGTTTTGTGTGACGCCCAAACCCAAACTTTGAATACCCTTCAACTTGCGGAATACAAGGGATGTCTGGCACCCGATCACATTTCAGTCAGCAGAGTCTCCTTGTACTCCGAGAGTTTCCACCAAATACAAGATCAGATATTCCGTCCCAAATGAAGTAATATATCCATCACATGATACATACATGGATAAAAATGGCCTCGGGGCCCATAAACCGATAATCATCAATGTACCAACTATTCAATAGTTACAAGAGTTAATATGTTTTTACTCTTATACAACACTTAACGAGTTCTAATACATGTATACATCATCAAAGCCACAACCCTAGCTTCTTCTAATCCTAACTTAGGACGAGCCGTCCCTCGCACGCCCCCCCGCACCTCGTAAAATATCCTCGACAGGGTGAGCTAATGTCAAGATGAATCGCCCTGGCGGGCTACTTCCACCTAAGCGCAAGGTAATGTCTAAATAAATACATTCAAGCAAATGCATAATCCTACTCTCAATGTCTACATGACTAACTCCATCCCTGTCCTCATCGACTCTCTACACTCGCCTAAGCCCCCGTATGAGAATTTCTTATATTTATTTGTTTGTTAGTGGACAACCTCCGATGTAGATGATTAATTGCCGCTCTCCGCGATTGATAATTCTATGGACTACCTCTCGATATATCAATTGGGCCAGCCCCACGATTGATATTTTTAATTTGGACTATCCGAGCACTACTATTTTTAGACAACCCTCCTAACCATTTTCTAGATTCATCTCATGCACTAACCCCTATAGTCCTAGGACGTCTCTAGTATATGGAATGCATGTATGCCAATTTAATACAGCCTAATCACATGCAAATACATGTAAAACATGCACATATCCACATATCCAATCACACAATCATGTCATGAATAAATCAATTCATACATCAAAGTTAGCTCCTCACTAATGATCATATACGAGCAATTCCACTTGAATCACTGACTCAAATTATTAAAATACATTTTCGTGTCATTATTCCTAGAACAAAGAAACCTCTAGGTTACTGCTCCTTTCTGTAAAGCACAATTTATCTACGATTGGTGAACCTGCTTCACGCCATTTTAAATTCTTCATACAAACCAATACATGATTTATTGAACCATCCATCACACATTTAACCCAAAAAGTCCGTATTAGTTCACGACTGCTCCATTTGGTGTTCCAAAAATTATATCAATTCGGGTCCTGCCTGGGGGATCGATCAAACTACCGCTCGCGCCCCAACCAAATCGAAACATTAACATAGTACTTAAACGAAGAATAAACCCAAGTAGGATAAACCCTACCTCTGAGCTCGTGAAAACCCCTAACCGTATTTGTGCAGCCCTTCTCCGAGAGCAACCTCCTTCTTGTACCGGGAACTCCGACCTGCCGGACGTCTCGGTATTTCTGTGAGCAGGCGAAGACTCTCTCTCATCAAAATAAAATCAAGCTCACTGCCGATTTTCCCTTCTCCCACGTTTTGGTCTCTTTTCATTTGAGAAGATGACATTATTTGGTATTTTGGCATTTAAATTTCATTTAAAACAAATTCCAAATGACCATAATATCCCTCTTACCGCTTTTACATCTCTAAGACTATCTCGGTCGCCCCATTTTCATTATTTTCTCTATCATACCACTTATGGCACATGAGCATCGTGTTATATGACTTCACGCATCGAAAATCGCTTTACAAGACCTAGTCCACGATGCCTCTAAACGTGCCAACTCCGATCGGCTCCTGAATTCTACGAAATTTACATGCTAGTTGATTCGCGAGACGATTCCAACAAGCAGTAACTCCATTTCATCATCCGAGATCTAGAGAATAAATTTCAGATTTTTAACCGAAATCACACTTTTGTAATCGAAATTACGATTACTTTTTCCGCGTAAATCAATTTCTGCCCACATTTTGATAAGTGGATAAGGGAAATCTAAAAAGAGTTAATGGTGAGGTGACACGTGGCAAGGAGAGGACATCCCACTTGAGTGATTAGGTCAAACCGATAGAGAAGGGGAAGGAAAAGAGAAAGAGGAAAAAGAGAGAGGAAGAAAAGAAGAGAGAGAATCTCCTCATTCTCTCTAGTTTTCCCAGAGATTCGGTTGTCGACGTTTGTCGGAGCAAGAGACAAAGTTCATCCTCGCGGTGAGGGCTTCGAGAAAAGACCATAATCGAGGAGTTTGAACAAACTCCAAGAGGTAGGGGAATTTTTTTCCTACTCGTTTTTATTCATAGCTTAAAGGCCATCTAATGACATGGTTTTAGTCCCCCGGAGTCGTGAATAGCCTTGGTGTTCAGTCCCAAAATTTTTGGATCGACGGTGGAAATGTTCGTGACTGAATGCACAGCCCAAAACTATGTAGAAAAATGATTTTTCGTCCCTGCAGGATAGCTGGTCGTGACTCCAGCCAGTGGCTACACGACCGACAAATATTCGCAGAAGCAAAGATGACACGCCAATGCGCAATACACGACACGGCGCACGGGCATGACTGTGGTTCGATACGCGCAGAATCGCGCCCGAAAGTATCTATTATGGATGTCGAACAAGAGTTCTTTGTCACTAAGAAGGAACCCTCTCGCTTAATAGATACACGCTTCGAAAAATAAATAAATTAAAATTAAAATTTTATTTGTTGCCTGTTTTGAATGTTGAGGCCGGATGATGACTCGTTGGATTGAGGTCCCAAATTAAAGGATCTTTTGCGTGTTATTGTTTGATAATTTAGAAGCATGCAATGTGAAATTTATATTGATATATGCCTTGACATAATGATGTGATGAATGAAAAATTATTTTCCATGAATTGGAAATGATGCATGTAACATAATATGACATACTTGCACTCCATATGCACTAGAACATCGCTCGAGTCGGGAGTGGGCATAGTAATGGTTGATTCACCATCTCAGAATGCAAGATCGTAAATGGGACAACATCAAAAAATCGAGACTCACGGCTGGGTGAAACAACAATAATGATAAATCATGTGTGTGGGTGTAGTAAGATGGGCAGATCCCCCCTAGGGTGAAAGACTCAAATTTTATTTTTGTCAGACATATGGATCCAGTGATGAAAGCTCGCAAAAGTGCTGGAAGGTGTGCTAAGCCTGTGGTGAGACCCCACAAAATTCGCCACCAAAAATAAACATACGGAATTTAATAAAATTCAAATGAATGTTGGAGGTCGGTCCAATGAGTAAAGTCACTAGGTAAAACACCAATGACTAGTTTTTCACACTTACGAGCATGCGCGAGGGAGCCTGGCCAAAGACTGCCAGGGCATGAGGAGTCTCATCTCATGCATGACATGTAACATTCCTTATAGGATTGCATTATTTATGTGGAATATGTTTGGGTGTTTTATGTATGCCATTGCATGTGCATTTTAGGTGGGGAGTGGCCTTTGCAGGTACCTCATTAGGCATTACTCACTCCCGTACGGGTAAATATTTCGTGTACTAGAGGCAATAATCGAGTTTAAATCGTCTAAAGGAGTTTTGTTGTGAAAAGGTCGATTAGCCTATTCACATATATTTTGTAATATTCTAGACTCCGAATGTCCATTTTTTTATGTAAATAATAAGTTTTGTAATAAAACTTATTTTCACAGAGAGGCAGGAAAGCAGGAGGCAGAAAGCGAAAAGGTTAGGATATTGCCCAAAGGCTTTGCTCGATAGAGAATTCTCTCACGCGACAGTTTGCCCGGCATTGTGTCGTGATTGTGGTTTTCAGGTCTCGACATGGTCCTCGTGTCGAGCACACGACCCGCCTCAGGTGCCATACACAGGCCTGGCGACAAAAACTTTCTAGCCTTGTGTCGCGGACGTGGATCTCGATGTCGCGACAGGGTTCCCAAGCATACTGGGCGGTTTGGGTTGCAATAAAGGCTTTCTTTGTCACGACAGAGATTTTTAGTCTCCTGTCGCGACTGCAGTTTTGGTGTCGCAAATGTGGTTTAGGGTCAGGGCTGTGCTTGGGTCAATGGCTAGCGGGTCTCCTAGGTCGCGACAGGTTTTCCCCAAGCGTGGGATTCTTTGTCGAGATAGGGTTCCTTCTATCGCAACAAGAGTCAGCACGACATCACTCTAGGTGCGCGCGTCGTTGCGCGAGCATCACAAAGAAGTATGTCTCGAAAGAGAATTCCTCTTTTGCGACAGGAATTTTGACCACTACGTCGCAACAGGGTTCGGTGTGGTAGGTCTCGGGGTCGCATGTGGCATTACATGTCCCGACAATACCGCCGCGATGGCAAATGCTCGCGCTACATGATAGTGGCCTAGCATGCATGACATTACCAAGCAAAGGCATGCGACTGCAGCTTTGAGCTTGCACAGAGCTCCTCCGTCGCGACGCAGTCGTCTCCAATGGCTCACAAACATCGTAGTGCACTGCTTTGAACTTCTTTTGTCCATGGACACTGCTCTACAAAAAAATAAAAATTAAAAAATATGACCCTTTGGGATTTAGGCGTCATAGAATTCTAATTAGTCAACTCAATAATATTTTACAATGAAATTAAAGTTAATTTATTAGAAAAAATTTTAATTTAAGAATACATTTAATTATACTTTTTCTTCAAAATTTGTTGTTGTTGTCGTTGGGGAAAATTTCAAATTTTAATACATAATATATCTTTCTATCTTAAAAATAATCTTGTTATCTTGTGATGATTATTTCGGTGTAAAACCCGAAAATGCAATTTTTAAAATGAAATCAGACTTGTCGCTAGAAATGATTGAAAACCTGAAATTTATAGATCTCGATGACAAAAACCAACTTCACTCGCGGAATCGTCTCATGAAATCTAAGTTACTCCAATCAAATTTCGTCGACTCCGAGACAATAAATTCTTTCATGTTTTTCGCGTATGGTAAATGACGATTCTAAAAATGGAGATTTTGGAGAAAATCTTGGAAGTTCGGGTAATAGTTTAAAGAAAGTTCAGAGGCGATAATTAACTTAAATCAAGCATTTAGAAATAAATTGTTTCGGGGCAAAAAGGGACTCGAGCAACGGGGGACACGTGGTGCGACGTGAGCCACGTATCCAAAGTATAAAAGGTGAAAAAAATCTCATTTGAGAAAGATCTCCCAAAATCTGATTTTTCTGGAAACGTTAGAGAGAGAGAGAGAGAGGGGGGGGGAGGGAAGAATCCTTCAGCGATTTCTCAGGTTTCGTTGGTCGGAAGTAGTCGAGCCCAGAGTTAAAGTTCTTCGTCTCAACGAGGACTACGTGAGGCACCAAAAAGGAGAGATTTCACTGAATATCCAAAAGAGGATATTTGGAGGAAATCAAAGTTTGTGGGTTAGGAAGTGTTTCGAGGTTTTCTAACGGTGTTTCCTATGGTCAAAGAGGAAGGGATTCTTCCTACTTTGGTTTTATTTCTACTTTTGGGCTAATTTTGGGATTTATTGTGGGATGGTTTTATGCCATGGTTATGGCATGTTTTGTGGCCTCAATTGGGAGGATATTGTGGCTGGTGGAAAAGGGCTGTTCCGGGATGGTTTTGGGTCAAAATGGCGTGTACTGGAGATGCCAAGGAGCTCTCTGGCACGTAATTCCTTAGCCCTACACCCCTTTAAGCTTCCAACTGGGACAATATATATTTCGCCCTAACTCCGATTCATTCCCAACCTCTATGGAAATCCATTTGAGTCTTGCATCTGGCCACATGCCTGTGGATGGCATTTGATGTTCACATATTTATTGAAAATTAATTTTTGCACCAAGTGTTCTATTGTATGGACATGTGATGTGAAAATGACCCTCCACTTTGCCCTAAGTTTGGGATTGATTTTCAGTCGGGAAAAATGGGGAATATAGATAGTTTCCTTCATGGAAATTGTATTTGCATCAGTGAACTAGATGTTAGGCTTTTGAATCACCCAAATTGGACCTCTATAACCCAAGTTATGGTCCGTTTTCTAGAATTGCCACAGGCTGCCTTGTTTTGGTCGAACCTACTATCCAGATTTTTGGGACTGATTTTCGGTTGGGAAAAAGTGAGAATTTGGACTAGTATCCTTCAAGGAAATTGTAGCTCTATCTGAGATCTTGATGTTAGGATTTTGAATCACCTAAATCAGACCTTTTTAACTCAAGTTATGGTACGTTTTCCAGACTACTACAACTTAGGCTATTTAATTTTGTTTGTGTCAAGATTTCGGGGACTGTCATGACTCAGTTTCTAACTAAGTTCAGAATTATTTTGTGGTCTATGATGGCTTGTTGTGTGGAATTTTTTATGGGAATCTCTATGCCCCAACTAGTCTTGAGGATCTGTCATTGCTTGACTAAGAGTGACGTGTTGTGTGTCAATGTGTGTGCTCTAACATGTTGACATGAGATGAGTTTATATGTGCAAATGGCCATGACATGGCTCGATTGTGAATGTGCCACTACTTGATAATGTAGTGACTCGTTTGGATGTCAATATGTGTACTCCAAACATTTACGTGATGATGAATCAAGAGGTGTAATGGCCATTACATGGCTTGTTTGTGTAAAATAATGCTTGATCATAGAATGACATGTCAACGCGGAATGTTGATATATGTTTGCATGATAGATTGACATGAATGAAATGATTTATGGAAGTCATACGCAGGTGATGTGATTGTCCATGACACCGGTAAGTGATGTGGATTGTGTTGTCCATGTAGCATTCATTATGCACGTGACTTGATATATACATGCAATGGCATCTTGCATTGCATAAGTAACGGGACACGTATTTGCAAATCGACACCGTGTTTGTGTTTGATCAGCGGGCTCAGAAATGGGACAACGCCCAACAGAGTCCTACTCGCTGAATAAAAATGGTAAAGAAAATATGTGTCGGGTATCAGTAAGAAGGGATAGATCCTCCCTTGGGTGAAAAACTCATCACCATACGATATACCTACGCATAACGCAAAGAAAGGGTCTGGTTTGCTGAGTCACAATCAGACACCAAAAATTCGCTAACCACAAAAAGGCGCATAGATTTTAAATATAAAATGATCATTGTAATGTATCATCCAAAAATCTTTTGGTTTATAAACAAATAAAATTTGTTTTGAAAATGATCATTGGATGTCATTCTAATGACACATCACACATGGGCTTAGCACAGGTGAGTGGCCTATGAGGACTCTGGTGCATAAAGATGAGTCGCATCTCATTTCATGGCATGGCATGTAGGATTCCATATAGAATTGGCATGTTCTTATTGGAATGTGAATGAGAAGTGTTGAGTGAACATTGCATGTGCAATTAGGTGGGGAGTAACCCTTGTAGGAGTTATCCTTATTGGGCATTGCTCACCCCGTCGTGGACCCCCTTTCAGGTGCAGGGTCTGCACCTGTGGACGGCACTCAAACGAGGCCATGATTGAGAAGAAGGCTGACATATAGCCTTGATAAATCTTTTTGTAAAAAGTGATTAAGATAAACTAGTTCTAGCATGTATTTTTGTATAAAAGAATTGTAATTAAATTCTTTTGGACTATTGCCAATATAGTCGGATATGCAATAATGGTAAGAGGGTCGTGATCGAACTTCATGGATTGTATTAAGTTTATTATTATCATATTTTCAGCTTAAATATGATACGAAGGGTCCCAAGGAAGGACAGACGAGGTGGTGCGAGTAATCCTAAGTAGTTCACGAGCAATCGGGTACTAGCTCTGCACAAGACTTAGGCATGGCGTAGATGGACTATCAGGATATAGTCAGATATTGGGGATATGGACAGATGGACCCTGCGTGGTCATTACTACTTCCGTTGAGGCCCTCGATGGGTCATGGATATACTATTATACAAGTTGTATATTTGGGGATATATCGCATGGACCGGTGGTCATTACTACTTCTGTTTGAGGCCTTGACGGGTCATGGATATACCGTTATATTGTGCTTGTATATTGCAGAGCTCCGAACAAATGAGACTCGCTTGATTTTTTAGTAATATGGATCCCGATAAATGGGACACAACAAAGGTGGTATCCAAGTTACCCGAAATCCACAATTCACAAATGATGTATTGTCAACTGGACCCTGTGGTTTTCAGCGCCACTGAGCCAAGATTTTTAGACAATTTATTTTTATATTACTTGACAATATAAAAAAAGCATGTATGAAACAAATCCAAATTAGAATACTTAATTAAATGAAAACTAAACCACATGATTATTAGGATATGTTACTATGAGAAATTTTCTTAATAACATAAAGAAAAGAAGCCAAATACATACTGGCTCCACCCAATGTGAGAGCGAGATTTTCGCTCTCACCTAAGTTGAGAGCCACCTTGTATTTTCCAGCTCTTACTCGATTCGATTTTGATTCCCTTATATTTTTGACCTAAAAGAGTTGTAACTTGTCATACCCAGGCCTAATACTATATATAGAGGAGGAGATATAAAAGAGAGAGCTGATTTTACACAACTTTTTGATTTAGAATTTTATTTTTAAACTTCCGTAAAAGTTTTAGTTCTTGCTCATGCTTGCACAAGTTTTTCCTCTAAACTCTATAAACTCTAGAATGATTGAGTAAACTCACTTCTTGGGGATAAACACGAATCCAAGGTACAAAATCAAATACTTGCAGACTCTTAGATTCCGCTTTATTACTTGCACGATTCGTATACTTCCAGTGAATTTGAGGTGTGTCTCCACACCTTAACATTATTCACTTTTTTCTTGAAATATCTTTTTGGTTTTTGCTTTATTTATTTATACTCCATAAATTAAATTTTTATTAAAATTATTAATATTTAAAATAAAATTTTAAATTTTTTTTATACATAAGACTATTTCATATATATATATATATATATATATATATATATATATATATATATATATATATATATATATATATATATTAATTACTTTAAAAAAATATGTTAACTTAATAAAAAAATAAACAATTTATGATATTTTCACTTGAAATACAAAGAATAAACTGGGAAAATGCAAATTTTTCAAAAGGCAAATGGTAATTTGTCATTAGCAATAGTGCTGAACCAAATTTTAGATCTCTGATGACAAACGACTTCACCGTTGGAATCTGCCTTAAGTAAATCTAGCTACCTGGGCCATTCTCGTTGATTCCGAGACAGTCGGAATTTCACGTATTTCAAGGCACATGTGTCAGATGACACATGGAGTGGTGCCACATGAATAAGCTTAGAGAGGGCATTACATTCGGGAGACATTTTTCCACTCATTATGTCCATGTGGACATATGGCACATGGAGAATTATGAAAATGTGAGGAAAGTGAGATGAAGTTTCTCTTAGGATCAAACCAACGGTAGATTATGGGGATAATAGAAAAACAATCTTATGGAAGAAAGAAAAGTTATATGGGAAAAGAAATAAAGGAGAAAAAGAAAAAGAAAAGAAAGAAATGAGAGAAAATGAGGAAAAACAAAAGAAAGCGATAAAACCACAAGAGGGAAGGAAAAACTAAAGGGCTCGATTCTGTTCCAAACCTGGGTCGAACTTAGTCCGAGAATTCAAAGTTGTCTCCACTCAAGAGAGCTACAAGTAGGTTCAAAACAAAAGAGATATGGTTTTCCTCTACACTAGTTCCTCTAATCTAAGGACCATGTAATAAGTGTGGTTCACCCTAACCATGGGGATTGAGATTTTGACGTTGGGACTGCTTTTTCGAGTCGAAGCTTGAGTGGACTGCCATATTGAATTTATAGTTGTTAATAACAGTCTTGAAATTTGTTAAAAATAATAATGATAAATAAATAAATAAAAAGATGAAATTTCTGGACCGAGTCTAGATTATTTCCAAGCCGGAGTATGGACGAATTTATGGTCGGGAATGGCTAGTTTGTGTGGACTATTTATGTGTCTTATTGCTGGAAATTTTATAACATGTTGAATGTGTTGTTAAATATGTTGATATATTAGTGTTATATATATATATATATATATATATATATATATATATATATATATATATATATATATATATATTAGCATGAATGGATGTAAATTATATGTTTGATAATTCATTCATGGTACTTGGTATAAAAAGGAGTTTATAAATTGTTCCATGTAAAGGTATTATAAGATGTAACATAGCAAACATGCAAGCAGACATTGCATATGCATGGGAAACATCGCATTTCATGGGTGTAAGTGCATGTTTGGTAAATCGACACTGCGTTTGGTGTTTGATTGGGTAGGCTCGGTAAATGGGACAACGTCCAACAGAGTTGCATGGTTGCATGAAACGGAAAATATGTGTCGGGTATTAGCAAGAAGGGATAGATCCCCCTCTCGGGTGAGAAACCGGCCAATTATGGTCAGACACTAAAATTCCGCTACCCAAAAAAAGGCGCATGGATTTTGACTATAAAATGATCATTGTGATGTATCATCCAAAAAGCTTTTGGTTTATAAACAAATGAAATTGGTTTTTAAATGATCATTGGATGTCATCCGTAATGACTAAGCCACACTCGCATAAGCATATGTTAGTGAGTCGACAGAGGACTCGAGACATGGGGCATGATGAGTCTCATCTCATTTCATGTAGGATTCCATGTAGAATTGACATATTCTTCATTGGAATGTTGATGTGCGTATTATTGTGCGAACATGGCATTGCATGTGCACTTAGGTGGGGAGTAGCCCTTGTATAAGTTATCCTTACTGGGCATTTCTTACCCCACCATGGGACCCTCTTTCAAGTGTAGGGTCTACACCGATGGACGGTGCTCATACGAGGCTGTGATTGCGAAGAAGGCCGACATGTGGCCTTGATAAACTTTTTTGTAAAAAGTGCTTTGGACAAACTAGCTCCACACAAAGTGCTGTACAAAGAATTGTAACAAATCTTTAGACTACTGTAACAATCATACTGTCTCATTATCAAAAAGAGGTTCATGACTGACTCATATCTATATTTAAGTGTATTATTATCATTTTTCTGCTTAATAAGGAATGAATGGGTCCCAATGAAAGGACGGATCGAGGTGGTGTCGAGCAACCGGTGTCCACGAGCAGCACTGGTACCGGTCCCACCGATACTCAGTGCGCAATGACCTAAGGTAGAAATTCCCGTGAGGGTCGACTCCGGCTAGTCAATGGGACCCTGTGCTCTTGGGGGTGTCATAGCTTGGTATCAAAGCTTAGGTATACGAGTACCTAAGGGTTGGTGGGCATGAGTTTAGGACATGTGGTTATAGTACAGAGCTTAGGTTATGAATGTCTAGGGCTCGATGTCCCATATCGTTGTCATAGCTCTCGCATCAAAAGTATTCATCAGACATTCTGTGAATCATCAGGTGATGATTGTGTTACATAATGTGTAAGTTAGCATATTGTGTGAATTATATCTCATGATAGGTTGTATATAGAAATGAAGTACACTAGGTTAGAGAACGTAACCTTAGGGTTCGAAAAATAAATGAGCATGTAAGCTCTCCCCTAGGTACTAGTAAGTGAGTGTTGATTTGATATGCTTCGATTGCAGCAGAGGATCTTCGAGATCCTACTTACTGTGGACCTAAGGGTCATGGACATGTCGGAGTTTGATGTCATCCTCGGGATGGACTGGTTGACGGCACACCGAGTCGTCATTGATTAAGATCGTAAGAGAGTTACAACATACACACAAGATGGTGTTTGTGTTGTGTTTCAGGGAGATAAGCATGGTGCTTTACCCCATGTCGTGTACAATTGTAGGTGGCAGGGCAGTTGATGGGTTGGCTAGCAAGCCTTACCCAAGAGAACGAGGCTTATACGTAAAGCTTAGTCTCATTTCTGCGGCTTCAGAGTATGAGGATGTTTTTCCCAAAGAACCTTCGGGATTACCTTCGTATAGAGATGTAGACTTCGTCATTGAGTTACACCCTAGTATGTCGCCCATTTCTATGAATCCGCATAGGATGGCACCGGTTGAGTTACAAGAACTCAAAGTCCGTGATAGGCTGTGAATTTTGACAAGGGTTACATTAGACTGACATCACTACCTTGGGGTGCTTCGTTCTGCTGCTAAGAAGGATAAGACCCTTCACTCGCGCGTAGACTACCTACAAATAACATGGTTATGATCAAGAATCGGTATTCTTTGCCGAGGATTGATGATTTATTTGATCAGCTAAGAGGTGGGCGTTGTGTTTACTTCCAAGATAAATCTCCACGGCTATCAGCCGAGTTAGTAGGCTTCGATATCCTTAAGACAAAGGTTCAGATGCGATACGAGCATTTCGAGTTTACAATGATACCTTTTAGATTGACGAATACGCCAGCAGCATTCATGGATCTCAAGCATAGGGTGTTCTAACCCTATTTAGATCAGTTTGTGGTAGTCTTCATTGACGATATCTTGATATACTCCAAGTGAGAGGAGGAGAATAAGGATTATTTCGAGGATCGTTTCGTGCCCTAGAGAACATCGCTATTCCAAGTTTAGTAAGTGCAAGTTTTGGCTTGTTGAGGTGAAATTCTTGGGACATGTAGTGTCAACTTCGAGTGTATCAGTGAACCAAGAAAAGGTAGAGGTAGTTATGAGTTGGGAGAGGCCGAAGTTAGTCTTCGAGATACACAGTTTGTGACACCCCTATCCCGGGGTCCCGTTGACAACCCATCAACCCGTGGAATACTCGTGGATGTCGGGTTACCCGACACCACTCTCATGAAAATTCCAAGTGTAGTCTCCTTTGTATGGGAGCTTCACCCAAGGTACAACTCCGTCCTAATAATCAATACGACCACACAGTGGTCTATATGCGAGAAAATAATGGCCACTGGGCCCCGCATCAATACTAAACATATAAGCACATGACTATAAAACCATAGCGTCCATAAGAGTTTAAATTACATCACTCTTATACAAATAAATACAACCCATATATATTTACAAATATATATTAAAGCCACAATCCGCTTTCATATAAAGTGTCCCGACGCGGGGCCGCCCGCTCGCACCGACCTGCACTCAAAAGGGGGTCCCATGACGGGTGAGCAAAGTCCGGGCAGTGATAATCTCCTGCCAAGCGCTACTCCCACCTAAATGCACATGCAATGGTCGCATAATCAAACACACATCCAAGTGCAACATACACATGTCTACCTGAATGTCTACATGCCATGAATGAGACTCGACTCACCATGCCCCACATACCGAGCTCTCGCCGACTCCATCACTCAATATGTCATTGAGTAATATATCCCGAGTCACTCAATCGACTGCCTCACATGCATACGCCTAACTCGTGGATAACCTGGGCCACCGGTATTACTAATGACCCATGCATCGGTAGCCTCACCGGCTCCATTACCCAATGCAAGTGTCAAAGGCAACAAATCCTAAGCCAATCCCGACCCTATCACACAACCCTAAGTTTATGTGATAGACATAACTGCAGGTCTTCTTTTGGGCAACATAACTTTCTGGGTGATACCCAGCCCTTACACCCATACAGAACTATGATATCGCGGTCTCTTACACCCAAAGGCCTCAGTTCTCACCGACTCTCAAACATGCATTATGCCATGAATGAAAAACCATTTCCAACAAAGGTATTTGTTTTAACCGTGACAACCTCCGATATAAATAGTGGGACACACTGAGAATCATTTGTGGACAACCCTCCGATGTATATCAATCAAGTATCTCGACGTATCGATATTATATGGACTACCCTCCGATGTCAGAGTGGACACCCGATAACAATACTTTGGTCAACCCTCCGAAACAATTCTCTCAAGAAACCACCTCATGCACTCACTCCTATTGTTTTAGGGTGCCCCAGTGCATATGAAATGCAATGAGCCATTTCCATTTTCTTAACTCGTGTGACTCATTTGGACGTTGTCTTATTAGTCAAGCCCACTAATCAACACCCTACGCGGTGTTGATCCACAACCGTGTACTCACAACACACCATCAAACACCTAACACAGTGTCGATCTCAACTATGCACTCACACCTAATTTCTAGGTTACCCCAGTGCATATGGAATGCATGATGCCAATTCCAACACATTCATGCTAATATATTCACATGCATATATATTAACATAATTAAATCACAAAAACATGTTATGCAATTCACAATTAATTACACCAAAATTAGCTCATATGGGCTAATTAACAAACACGAGCAATTCACTTAATCAATTAACCATACACATTTTCACAAAAAAATACTCGCAATACTATTCATGTACTATTCATATTACTATTCACACGCTTATTTATTTTCAGTACGAACACAAAATGACCCAAATCTCGACCCATATAAAACAAAGGCACCTTCTTGGGTCCCTTCATGGTTCATCACCCAATATTGTGAAACCATAACACACCACAAAACCCGAAGACATCAGCCTTGTGATAAAACCAACCTCAACATAGTCCGGACTTCGAAATAGTCCCCGAAAATTGGCCAAGACTATCTAAAACCGGGCCAGTAATTCACTAATCTAAAACAGCCTCTAAAATTCACTCGATCTGGCCCAAAATAGTCCCGAAAATTCCTAAAATTCTTACACCACGAAAATTTGAGGACTGAAATTTCCATGGCCTTTCACGACTCCTAAGCCAATTCCAACCATTAAATAGCCTTTAGGCTAGAAATAACACAAGTAGGAAAATTCACTACCTCGTGGAGTTTGACGAAAACTCCAAGATTTTTGTGTCCACATGGTTGCTCTAGTCGCGTAGATCAACTTTGCCTTCAGTCTCGACAAAAACCTGCGGTCCGATTTTCATAGATCTGAGAAAGAAGCCGGCTATAAGAAAAATAAAAATAAAATATCTCTCCTCCACGCCTCTCTCTCCCTCCTCCTCCGGGTCTCCTCCATTTGTGATTTTATCCTTTTATTATTATTATTATTATTATTATTATTATTACATATTATTTTGAATACTTGCCTTATATTGCTTTATTCAGTCCCTTTACTCCCGAAACAATTTATTTCTTATCGCTTCACTTTTATTTTAAATGAATTTAGCCCAAGCCATTTCGACTTCCGAGATTTTCGAAAATCTCGCCCCCGGGTCACTCAAGACTTATCACCTTAAAATCGTAAAATATTCCGACTATCTCAAAATTTGACGAAACTTTTTTGGGTCACTAGATTTCGCGAGACGAATTAACAGCGTAATCCGTTTCGTCATTCGAGATCTAGAGAATTTTCGGTTTTCAACTGAAATTACCATTTTACCCTTTTTCAGAAAAATTGAATTTTTCCCGGGTTTTACATTCTTCCCCCCTTAACAGAATTTCGTCCCCAAAATTTCATACACATATACATCACTCACATGCATATGCAACCCTACACAACTCCAAGCTCGTGTCGGGTATGATAACCTGCCTCAGGTCACAATCATTGACAACTCGATGGGTTGTCAACTCATCCTTGTCAAGAACGACATCAAAACCCGCTATGTCTACCACTCGAAGGTCCACCATGAGCGTAATCCCCGAGATTCGACCACAATCCCATTTCATGTCCAGCCAAGGCACAAGATGTCATCAGTCCCGCCGGCACTCGTACCTGGGCACTCGTGACGTGGTCCCCTCTTTCTCCAAACTCAAGGCGCCGATCCTCCTTCCTCTTCCCACCGACACTCGCATCCCGAATGCCCTATGCGTCCTCCATCTCTCTCTCTATGGCCAAATCAGTCCCGACCATAGAGTTCATGTCCTGTAGGCGAAGGCCCACAATCCTTCCCCGAATTGACAGCTTCAGTCCATTCTCAAATCTCCTGACTTTGGCCATGTCTGTGGCCACATAGTCATCATCAAAAAGTGCCAACTCGGTGAATCTGGCCACGTACTCCATCACTGTCATCGTTCCCTGCTTCAGCTCTAGGAAGTCTTGGTCCTTTGCATGTCTAGTAGTGGCCGAAAAATACTTGCTCATAAAGAGCCCATGGAACTCGCCGTCATTATTACTCTAAATCTCTGTGAGTGTCTTAACCCGCCCCACCACACTGGGACTCACCCTCTAGCCGGAACGCAGCCTAGCTCGATTCACACGAGACGGAGGTGTACATCCATAGCCTCCAATACATTCTCATCTAATGCGAACCAATGGTCCGCCACCATCGGATCCCCATCCCCTTATAAACGCCGAGGATGATGTGACTCAACCTCAAGAGGTTACTCTGACTCCCCCGACTACTACAGACTAGCCCCTGTGCAATGGTAGCAACAGAACCTAACGGCCCCACAAAGGGCCCACTAACAAACATTGCTAGTGCTTGGCTAACACCTCGTGGACCTAATCTCCACGTCCTCGGTTGCCCGACTCTGCCATTTACACATGTCAAATGGAAACAAACTTTATTTAATCTCATTTCAGTCTAACTAGTAATGCACATGTCAATTACTAATAGACTTAACAGCCTTGAACTTAGCCATTCATCGCCTAAGTGGTGCTACTTGCCAACCACTCCTTTTATTAATTTCACTAAAATTCAACACTTTCAGGTTCATTTCATTTTTCGAACCCCTAAGGTTATAGTTCCTAACCTTAGCATTCCACTTTTTCCTATATACATTATTCCATGCATATAATTTTCCCGTGCAAAAACCATGTGATTAGTACCCAAAAAGTGCTATTTTGAACCCTATTTAAGATAGGTTTTGAGTGCTTTTTGTGTACTAATCATGTTAGTTAAGCCGATTGACACGTGTAGGTCCCTTTGGTACTAATGATTGTATTTCGAGGCTGTTTGTAGTTTTTTTGGTGCTCTTATAAACCTATCCTACCATATCAAGCTAAGCATATCAAGCCGAAGCTGATTTACACCCGCTAGTATGATTTATATTCTACACTGCCGGGAATGAAGAAATTGAAGATAAAACAAGCTCGATGCGGGCTGGAATATGCAGGATGCAAGTAGGGAATGGGAAATTTCGCTAGAATAGCTTAAATCTCTTCTCTATAGATGGAAATTTCACACATAGCGAATTTTCGCTACATACGAAATTCGCTATGTATGGAAAATTTCGCTACATAGTGACTTCGCTATGTTAGCTTAATTTTCGCTACATAGAGGTTCTTTTCAAGAATAATAGCTGTAAATTTTCGCTAGAATAGCAAAATTTTCCCTATGTATTGAAATTTCGCTATATAGCGAATTTTCACTATGCTAGCGAAATTTCACTACATAGCGAAATTTTCACCTATAGCTTAAATTGTTCGTCAGGTTTTCAGGTACAAACCACAATCGTTTTTGTTTTTTCCATCTCTACCCTCACTGCACTATACTATTTAGATAGATTGTATTTCACCTTTCAGAAGGCCATATAAGCCATCTTTTTGAACAATTTGTAACATAACTTCATATTTAAAAGCATTTTCACGGCCTCATTTTCGGCCCTCTATTTGTTCTATTCTCTCTCCTTTCTCTCACTTTCTAGGGCACCAAACACACCCCTTTTGAGGATGACAACTCAAAGGATGTTTGACTAAAGTTTCTAAACCTTGAAGCAGGAGGTTACTAGGCAGGTTGATGAGGTTTGGGTGTGTTCCTATTTTCATGAAGGTGCATCGTATTTATGGTTCAAACTTTCAAAACTAGGTTTAAATGAAATTTGATGTACTTTCCTCGGGTCAATACTTGGCAAGCTTTTAGGATCCAATGGCTCTACGTTAGATAATCGACATCCATTAGTTGTCATTTATGAGCCATCGAGGTGGGTTAAATGTTAGGTTTAACTTCATGAACATCAATGCTCAAAAGAAATGCTATGTTTCAAAGAGGAAAGGTACTTGGCGGTTTGTTTTTAAAGCTAAATAAAGATCCGGTTTTTGAATGATCATATAGTCATTTACCCTAATGAGAGGAAATAACCCGAGGACACCTTTGCAAACATATCATACCAAACTAGTGACCCGAAACTTCAAGGTCTTCTTTTTATATTTTATTTTGAATTACCTTCAGTTAGCATAGTGACAACATCCACTGTTTTTGAACAAATCCAAAATCCAAACAAAAGCCTCACCATTTTGAATCATTATACAAATCATTTGTCAGAAGAAAACCCATCCCAGTTTTCAACCCTAGAGCCACTATACTGCAGTAGTTTTACTATGGCAGTAGGAGGAATTTAGGTATAAATTTTGTTGATTCATAACACCTACTGTGGCACAAATCAAATGGCGCCAAGTGTCGATGAAGCAAACTACGATGATGAGTTGATGGGTACTTGTAATCCTCATTACAAGTATATGGGTGACATTTTAAAACCTTTTTTGAATTTCATTGTTTAGAATATCGTTTTTTTACTCAAATAGGCCATCGCTGGGTTGTTTTTTTTTTATATATAACAAATTATTTTATTTTTCAAATGAACACGATCTTTTGACAAGCCCCGTTGTTGCTCTTTGTTTGTCTCTTTTTGTTTCACAGTGTTTATATCATCGGATAGAGATATATCAGGTAGATTGCAAAGAGTTAGTACAACTAATTAATGTGCTGGTGAAGTCAATTGCACACAAAGGAGCACTGGATCCTCCCATTCCAAAGACAGGCAAACAGCTTCAAAAGCTTTCTCTCTTCTCTTCTTCTTTCTCACGCTTCTTTTCACAAGAAACAAGCCGCGAAGGTGCTCCAGTGAATCCTACAACATACAGGTCAATGAGGGACCACATACACCCTCCTAGAGTGAGTTCACCTTCCTGCATCATACCACCTGCTGATGATGTGATAGTAAGACCCTATTTGATGCCCCTGCTTCCCACTTTTCATGGAATGGAGAATGAAAATCCATACACACACATTCGGGATTTTGAGGAAGTTTGCACAACTTTCAAGGAGGGAACATTTGATATGGACTTGCTAAAGCTGAAAGCCTTCCCTTTGACCCTCAAAGACAAAGCAAAAATTTGGCTTAATTCACTAAGGCCAAGGACCATCAGAAAATTAAAAAAAAAGATAACTAAAAGTATTAAAATGAAAAAAAAATGAAAACATAGTAAAGACTTGGATACTAAATTTATGTTTTTTTTTCTAATAAATGAATGAGCTTTAATGAGCTTTTCTTATCCAAAAATGGGTTTTTAGAGATACTTGTCATTAAGAAAACATATGTCCATAATAATGATATATATATATATATATATATTAGGGATCATGTCCATAAAAGGTAAAAATGTAAAGTATAATTAAAGCTTGGAGTTAATGAATTTATTTCACAAATCAATATATATTTTCATTCAAATTTTGAATTTTGATACTGCACAGCATTAATTAGCTCTTTAGTTTCTATAAATACCATACCATATGATTGGGTTTAAAATAGGCGCCAGAGTCTGCATGCGCTTCCTCCAAATGTCGGACTTAATGAGGAGATTAGGGCAGCCTAAATGGAACCGTCGGCCCTTGATGATATCCCCTAAACACAGGCCCAAAACGAGAGCCCAATTCACCCCTTCAAAAGACTGGTAGTATCATCAGCCCAAAGAATCTGTGTTAAAGGAAACTACCCATTTTTCCTAATTAAATCTCCACCAATTAGGGAAGTAGGATAATTCCTAATAAATACTTTCTAATTATCCCTTATCAATCGGTTAACGATAAGGAAAGAAGATCTCACCTAACGGAGAGAATCCGTGTCGTTATCCAATCCAGTGAAAGCAGCTAATCACCCATTATAAATACTGTGCCACCCCATCGTGAAAGGTAATGCACAAAACTTCATTCCCAAGGCTGATCTTCTCTTCCACCTGAAAAGAACCTGACTTAAGCATCTGAGAGTACGCGATCCTCGCCTAATCCTTTTTGTTTCTTATTTTTGCAGAGGAACCCAACATCCAGGATCAGCGGACCGCCCCAGCAATTCCAACAAGCTCCAGCCCAGTTTTGGTTGACAAAGCATCATCACCATACATATTGAAAGTGTATCAAAATGCTTATTTAATCTTTTGTCTAACAAGTATTTCGTTTTACTACTACTATGGAAGGGAGTAGAGGTGCAAGGGATATTAATCTAAATATTCTGCACAAATAGAGAAAGTCCAAGCAGCTCCCAAACCATGGACAATTCGAAAAAAATTTGTCCAATTCCGATGCCAACCCTAATAGATGTGAGATTATTTTGCTTATTCATCAGGTTAAAGAGCACTACTTCTATACCTTCCCCAACATAAGGTAAATATCTTACAAACCAATAGGCCAATAGTTATTAATGTCATTAATGATGACATAATGAACTATAGAATTAAGTTGGCCTTGAAGAAGAATAGGTCTTCATATATGTTGCAAGAGACTAGGGTTTTAGTGATGGAAGGGAATTTAATTGCACGGCAAGAGATTAAGTTCAAGTGGATTCAAGTGAATCAAGAATAAGAAGGCGAGCTCCACGTAACCTTGCTACCATAGAAAAAGTATTGGAATTTATGTCTTTTTTTCTCAATTTGAACCTTTTGTCCTATCAAGATGGGTGTTTTGATTTTCTTATTTATGATTTTATTAATATAGCATCATGAATTATGTTTGTCATACAATGATTTGTTAATAATATGATGCTATCAAACTATGAAAAGCAAAAATTTTATAAGATTTCTACTAATTAACTACAAAAAAATAAATGATTAACGGTGAAAGATAAACTATAAACAATAACGATAAACGGTAAGAAATTACAACTTATATTTGTTTTTTGATATCGACATATTGTGATATTGTTTTATTGGTAAAAATATTTTAAATTCATCCGAAAGAGGTTATATGGACCATATAAAAAGGTAGGGCTATTAATGGGATCAATAGAAATTTAATTAACTAATAAAATATCTAGGAAAAAAGACTAATTTCTAAATCATGGATAGTTTGAAAATGTGTCTTCAAATGATGCAAATCATAGGGGAGGTGAAATTTCCTTTTTGACAAGATTAAAAATTCAATATAATTCATTCTTATAAAACTATACCATTTTGAAGCATTAGAAAAATATCAGTGGTAGAATATCTTTCAAATGCAAATAAATAAATAAAATCATGAAAAATAAATAAATAATCTATAGCAAAAATATACCTTTAAAATAAATCATCCTACATTCACCAACGCATGTTAAAGAATCTATAAATAAAATGATATGGGAAACCAGCTATGAGGGTATCACCATAAATTTCATCAAAATCTATTAAGAAGAAGAAAAAAATGTGAGGAAAATAATGCAAGTCAATTAAGAAAAGAGCTTATAAGGTCAAACATCATTTTGATTCTCATTTTACTTGTGGTTTAAATTCATGGATTCAACAATCAAACATCCTCATAGCAATAAAATTTTGGTTTAAATTTGGCTTTATAGTACATTAACCACGGTCAAATCCTTTTCCCTACCATCAAATTAAACCAAGCGTGATTTACCATTTTTACAATAAGATTTTTTTCTTTTTTTTTCTTTTGGACTGGGTGTCTTTTATCTTCACAATCTAAATAATAGTCAAATTCTTAAGGAAATCCAAAATAATAAATAAAAATTACTTACTGCAAATTAGGAATAAGGTCCTGGCAGAAAAAGACAAAAGGAACGCTATAACAACCATGATTAATAAGAGAAAATAAATTTTCTTAGTGACGTATTTAACTATCATGTGATTAAGATTTTACTAAGTAATTAAGTATTCTAGCTTGGATTTGTTTCCTTTCTACTTCTTTTATATTGTTAAAATAAAACAAAGACAAAATTGTCTAAAAATGTTGGCTCTCAAAATAATCATCACAAGATAACAAGCTTCTTTTCAAGATAGAAGATATCAAGTAAACTTGAATTTCCCAAAAAAAAACTTCAATAACAACACCAAATTTTGAAGGAAAAGTATAACTGAAATGTGGTTAATAAATTCATGTGTTTTTCTAATAAATTAATTTAATTTTATTATGACAAAGAACTTAAGAGGTAATTAGTATTAAAAATCCAAACATTCATATCTTGCATTTAAATCCTAAACAAAGACTTAACCTCTAATTTTGTTCAACTTGGCACGACGAATAACGCTGCTTTAATGCTAGAGCTACCATTAAAATGAAAGTTTGGGATATAAAAAAATTCATAAAAGTTGTTATATTTGAAAATAAAACTTTTTGTTCTGAATTTAATATGCAAAAGTCATGAAAGTTTAGGATTTAAATACTAATTTTCCCTTTTAAAAACGGGTGATATAATCTTTTAAAAAGAAAAACGGATAATATAAACTATTAAAAATCAACAATGTACTGAAAGAAAAGTAGCATAGTAAAGACTTGGATACTAAATTTATGTTTTTTTTTCTAATAAATGAATGAGCTTTTCTTATCAAAAAATGGGTTTCAGATATAATTTTCATTACGAAAACACATGTCAATAATGATGGACAATTAAAAGAATGGAAAATCGGCGAAATCATGTCCATAAAAAGCTAAAATGTTGGAGTTAATGAATTTATAGGGTCGATGGTCTATGAATCAATATATATTTTAATTAAAATTTTTGAAATTTGATACAAGACTGCCATGTAATGAGCTCTTTAATTTCTATAAATATCATACCATACATTTAGAAAGTGTCTAAAAAGTCTATATTTAATCTTTGCCTAATGTGCATTTCATTTAGGTACTATGGAAGCCGAGGTAGAGTGTTACTACAGAAGGAGGTAGTGGTGAAAGAGATATTAATCTAAATATCCTTGCACATGAAAAAAAGGAAGTCCAAGCAGTTCCCAATCCATGGATAATTCAAAAAAAAAATTTGTCCAATACTGATGCCAATCCTGATAGATGTCAGATTATTTTGCCTATTCTGCAAGTTAAAGAGCATCTACTTCCATGCCTTCTCCAACGTAAGCTCAATATCTTATAATCTGGTAGGCCAATACTTATTAATGTCATCAATGATGACATAATAGCGCTCTACACCGGACAAAAGGAAAATTAATAATCGATACGTAAGATCTCATGTGGTTTGCAAATGAAATAAATTATACTTATTTGTTGGAAGCCACAGAATTCGGTGGATGCTCTTTCAACAGCTTAACAGACATCATGATGGAATCCAGATTCGGGCCACGCATCGAATTTCAGATACTTCTTATATTGAAGGGTTCGGGGAATGTAGAAGATTCTTCTACAATCGAGCGAACTCACGCTGGTTTTTTGTCTAACCCTTTAAAGTGTCTCGACCCCGTGATTAGGAACCTCGAGATGCACTTTCTCGATGTGTCTCTTTAGGTTACTGTCAGTCAAGCCCACTTAGGTGACCCAAGCCCCTAATCCAACATCTCCCACTCGCCCATGATGGGCTTGTCTTATTTCAAGCAGAGAGTAATATTCATACAGGTGAACGGACCGTGCAACCTAAAGCACATCGATGGTGGGAGCTCTAATAAAACCTATCTCTAGACCATATAGGAGACATCAACCTCATAAGGGTAAGGCAATGCTTATTTACCCCAAGTATCTTTCATAATACACATGATCAAGTATGATTCAATCCCTCAAAAATCCACACTCAGATCTCTCTTACAATTACTTAGTATTCTAAGTTATTCCAAGTCAAGAGAAATAACTTCGGCCGGTGAATATAAGTAACGAGTGTATAAAAAAAGAATACTTTTTCTTTCGCCCTCATACCAATCAAATTTGAGTTAACTCGCTTTTCTAGGAATGTTCTGTTAAGCCGAATCTTTCCATGACTATGGGATACATCCTAAGATAGCCAACATCAACTCATCACATCACAATATAGTCACAAGTCACAAAGGGTAAGGAAAAATGAAATCCATATATAGGATCTTTGGGACTCACTTAACAAAGAAGCAAGGATTCATATTCTTGCTTCTGATTAGTGCCCAAATAGTGTTATTTTGAACCCTGTTTATTGCAAGTTTTGAGCACTTTTTATGTACTAATCAACTTAATTAACCCAATTGTCACATTAAGATCCTTGTTATACTACTAATAGCATTTTGTGGCAAATTTTATTGCAAGCTAACCAAAGTTTTCAAGTGAGCCTCATCAGGCAAATCTAAGGATCAAGCCGTTTGAGTCAGCAGGTCAAAAGTCAAAGGAAAGAGGAGCAAAACAGAAGGAAAAATAAAGACAACAGGTTTGTATTGCAATTTTCGCAACTTAAAATTTCAGAAAGTTGCAAATTAATCTATTTAATTCTCGCAGTTATTTTTGCAACACTGCTTCCTCCTAATTTTGACTGTTGAATTTATTTTGACAAATTTTTGTATTTTTCCTAAACTACCCTTCACGTAATAGCGGTAGTTCATGTATTTTGGTAATTTTGTTGGTTCTCGGGGCTTATATAAGCCATTTGTACTGCATCAGGCGGGAGACCTGCTCATTGATAAATCAGGCAACCTTCAGCAGCTCCTCTTTTTTCATTTTCCTTCATTTTCTCTCACTTTCTCTCCTTTTCTCACTAGCCAAACACCCTCCGAGGATGACAACTCGGAGGATGAGTGGCTAGAACCTCTTTCTCCTTAAAGAAAAGGTTGTTGGGTGCAGGATCCTAAGGGAATCGAGGCTTTATGGTTCCCTTACATAAAACACGCGCTTTGTGTTTCCTTTAAACTCTAGGTTTAGATATCTAGATTCACCTCAATGACCTGCATTTGGTGTTCTTGTGTCTGCTGGGATGCCATTGCTAGATCCACCGAGATTCATTAGTTACCTCACAATTGTCATTGCAAGGCAGTCAAGGAGAACCTGTTTTTAATTATTTTGAGACCACTCGATGCTCGGGCGAATACCATTTTTCAAAGGATAAAGTTATTAATGAATAGGTTTTAGCCAAATGAAGATCCTGGGTTTAGAGATGACGAGAGGCCATCCTCCCAACGCTTATGAATGACCTGACCCGCTGCCTCTAGGAATCCAACCCCGACTCTAACACTATGAGTTCTATTTTACTTTAACTTGTTTTATTCTCAATTTCACTTCACCATCGTTTTTTAATAAACCCTGTAATCCAAATTGAATTCACCGCTTGAACATCAATGCAAGTCATTTACACGGCTAGAAAAACCCATCCCCTGTGTTTGAACTTGAGCCACTATACCAGCAAAGAGCTATGCCACGCAATAGGAGAAATTTAGGCTTATAAATGTTGTTGATTTCTGCAGATAACTCATCGACATCGCTTAATCAAATGGCGCCGCTGGTTTGGGATAGTTTATGCAAATGATATCAACACTTCTGTGATACTGACCTGGAAGATCCGGTGAATTAGTTTTTATTTTTCCTCGCTAGCATTTTTCCTCGTCGCTTAGTTTACTAGTGCCCAAAAGTGATATTTTGGTTCTATTTATAGGTTTGAGTGCTTTTTAAGATAATCGTATCAATTGAGCCACTGAGGTGCCCAGTCTACTTAGTATCACTTATGCCATTTCGAGGTTATTTTGGTTATTTTACAGGTTTGCACACCTGGGAGCCTGATATCTGGTGACATAAAAGAGCTACGAAGATTGAAACTCATTTTTCAAATGGCATCACAAATACCAAGACGCAATAAAGAAATGAAGGCAAATGATGAAAAGCACAAAGAGAGGTGCGTGAGCAAAGCAGTTGAAGAATGTGCACCTCAGAAATTTCTCGCTTAAGATTGCAGGCTAAGCTGGATTAAAATTTTCAAGCAACCATAAAGTAAAAATTTCGCAACTTAGTGAAACGTTGAGGTTCTCACAGCTAGCGAAATTTCACACATATTAAATCACTGCCCAGCTAAATTCTCCATTTTCTATTCTTCTGCCAAATGCTAGTTGGCGAAATTTCGCTAATCCTAGCGAAATTTCTCCCGCATAGTAAATTCCCGCCCTCAGCTAATTTTGTAATTAATGCCAAACGAATTTTGGTATATATTACTTTGGGTCCCTTATATATTTACATTTAGGCTTTTTATATTTTCACACTAAATATATAAACCCCCATGGTTTTGTAACCCAAGCAATCTTTAAGCAACTTTTCATTTTATGTAAATATCTCCTTAACTTTCAGTTTTTAGTTCGCTTTTTCTCTCTCCTTTCATTTTCTAGGCTGCCAAACACCCCTCTTGAGGATGATAACTGGGTAGATGTTTTGGCTGGTCTTATAGCTTTATGAGGAGGGCTGCTAGCTTGGTTTTGTGGCAATATGTCCTGTTTAAATGCTACAGTACGTATTTATGGCTCCACATCTAAACTAGGCTGAATATCATTTGAATGTCATTACTTCGCCAATACTTACCATGCTTTAGGCACAGTGTGGTATACTTACAGCTGTTATTCTTTAGATGGTCTTTACAGCCACCGAAATGAAATATGCTGTGGGCTTTGAACTAAAGTACATGATGGTAAGTTTAGTTCAAGGATCTCAAACAGAGTGGGTTTTTAGGTTAGGCTTTATATTGAATTAAAGATCCCGGTTATGGTTTTGACTATAGGCTGTTTTAGTTATAATGCTGGTGATGATAACTCAGACACTAGTTTCCCATGTTAATCGCTTAGTAACCTAAACCTTCAGTTACTACTACACTTCATTTCAAGACATAAAGATTCAAGAATCAAACACCTCAATCGTTTTAAAAACAAAAAAATTCCAAAATCCAAACTAAAACACCATTTTCAACAACACTGATAAGTAGTCATCTATAGGATGAAAACCTATCCCCAAGAGTTCAACTTTTACACTATTTATGTCGCAAGAGCTTGACTAATGCAAAGAGGGATAATACATAGGAAACAAATTTTGTTGATTCCGCTCACCCTACCGTGGCACGAATCATTTGTTAATTTTGTTTCACTATATTTTTTTTTAGCTAACATTACCCCTTTTTGGGTAGAATTGTTTTTCTTTTTTTTTTTTCTTGTTTGTGTTGCCCTGTTTTCCAGCAAGAGTGCATGTTCCAATGGGTAAGCAACTCGAGGCAAGAAGGAAGGTCATTCCCATCGGAAACCCGTGTCGTAGTGATCTTAACATATCCAAATGAACCCTCCTCCTAAAGAAGAGCAGAGTCGCAACCGTGAGAGAAATCCAATGCATATAGGTCCATGAGGACTATAGAAACCTCCACTGATGAGTGTGCCCTCATTATGCTCCAACAATGCACCACATGGAAATGCTTACAACCCTAGCTTGGGAATCCACTAAATCTCTCACGGGACCAAAACTTCCACAATATGCACCTCCGCACATTCACAAAGATAGCTTCTTCCTCTCAAAGATCAACCACCACAAATAACCCTCTAGTTGAACAAGCTTCATTTTGAACCTTAGTGCCGGGTGGGTGACTTTGTGGAAAAGCGTAAGACAATCAATGCTCAATTAAGTCGAAAATCGACACTTTGAAAAGAATGTGGACAAGATAGACCTGATTTAGCCTAAAGTGAATTGTTGACTCATAAATTTGACAACCCTCAAGAAGTTCCCATTTCATGATCACCAATCAGCAGAATGTTCACCAAGAGGAAGAGAATCAGCAGAATGCTCCATTTCAATATGGCTTGTTAAAGGTTAGTGGCTAAAAATAACCACTGCTTGAAAAACTATTTTTGTTCTTTTTTCTTTTAAATGTCCAAATTAGTATTTCTTTCTTTCGTCTGAATATTGATCTACTAAATTTTTCGACACTTCGCAGAATTCGCGCCAAAATCTTGTTCGTTGGACCAAAGACACACAAATCTCTATGACACTATTTCCAAAGGACTGTCTAATCCCCAAAGAATAATGCCATGAAACTTGTTATTAATTATATTTTTGCAATTATATACCATTAAAATGGTTTCCTAAGATCGGATAAATTTCTTCCCCGGTTTTGATCCATGATTCGCAAGTGCATGTGTCAAACAAGTAATAAAGTGGATTTAGTCCAGAGACATCCTACGTAGATCTCAAGAAATTTTCAATCAACTACCCTGACTACTCAAGCTCTATACTATTTGGACTATGATAGACAATTTGAATCAGTTTTGAAAGCTTTAAAATAATGAAACTAAAAGAATTGAATTAATAACAAATGAATTGAATACTGAAATAGTGAAATGAAAAATTTAGACCGAATGCTATTCATAAAGTGAATATTTAAAAGCAAAACTATTGTGAAAAACATTGACCTTCCGACACAAGCATTTTGCTTATGAACCACAGATTAAAAACTAGTCCAATATATGAAAGTGCAAATTGATCTCTCCAAACTCCACTGCTCATCATCTCACCTCACTCTGCTTTCTCTCTCGAAGACAAGGTTGTGATAACTACCTTTAACTGGCCGATTAGTACCCAAAAGTGCTATTTTGAGCCCTATTCAAGATAGGTTTTGAGTGCTTTTTGCGCACTAATCATATCATTTAAGCCAATTGATGTAAAAGTGTGTCCACTTAGTTTCACTAATTCCATTTCGAGATTGTTTTCGGGATGGGCTGTGTTTTGAGAGCTCAATCGCCAGTTTAGCTTCTTAGTGGTGTTGATTGCGAGAATCCTCGATGATTTCACCGAGCCGAGGCGATGAAATATCAAGATTCAGTGAAGAATTAAAGGCAAAGTGATGAATAAGAAGTGTAGAGAGGATGCAAGAGCAGAAGGTGAGCAATCCCCAGATTTTCGCTATGATTATGGTAATGCCGGGATTGCGTAAAATTTCGCAACATAGCGAAATTTCGCAATCCTAGCTTAAATTGGGAATTTTTCGCTAGGCTAATAAATTCGCTAGCTAGCAAAATTTCATCGTACCTAGCCAAATCTTTCCACTTGTTATCTCACAAAAAGTAGTTGTAGTTTTTAGCCAGCTAAATTCACTCGTTGCTAGCTAAATTTCCCATTTTCGCTATCTCAGAATTTGGCTTAAGTTAGCGAAATTTCGCTTAGCATAGCAAAATTCTTTCGCTATGCTAGCTGTAAATTTCCCCGCATATCGAAATCTTAGCCCCGTGTTTTTGGTATTTTGATTCCAAACCACTCAATGCTTTGACATTTGCAATTACTTTGTCCCTTGCGTAATTTCATATTTTAGGCATTTTTGTCATTTCACACATTTGGGCTGGGTTTATATAAGCCACCTTATAAGTTTGTAACCCTAACTTTAATCTTTCAGTACACGCGCAGCTTTTGTTCCAGTTTTCTCTTCTCTCCTTTCCCCTCATTTTCTGGCCAATAAACACTCCTCCGAGGATGACAACTCAAAGGATGCTTGGATAGACCTCTTCCTCCTTGAAGAGGAGGGGCCACTTAGGTGAATGTTTGAAGGTAAAAACACCGCCCTCATGTTTTTTCTACGCAAGCATTTGTTCTCTTACTGCTTTCAGATCTCACTTTTTAGGCTCAATCACCGTGATGCACTTCGAGCGCTTATTTCAGTAAGCTCAAGGTCTGGATGTTACTGATAGATCCACCATGCCCATTTAGTTGTCATTTATGAGCTCTCGCAGTTAGATCCAAAGGATGGTTTTAAATCGTTTGAAACATTAAGGGGTAACAAATGCTATATATTAGAAGAAATGATTTGGGGTGGTTTAGGTTTTAATGTCATATGAAGATCCTGGTCAGGAATGACTATATGTCATGTTCCCCAATGCTTATGAAAAAGACCTCGAGGACATGTTAGTTGCCTTAAAACCCTAAACCGCAAATCCAGACTCAAGGGGTTCTATTTACTTTATTTTATTTCTTTTCATTTGTAAAACCACAACCACCTGCTTTTACCTAAACCTTAAAATCCAAATTTAATTCACCAATTTTCGACTTCACTCAAATCATTTGTATCAAGAAACCCATCCCCTGTGTTCGACCTCAGACCACTATATCATAGCAGCTTGACTACTTCGCAGAGGAGGAACATAGATATAAATTTTTTGATTCCGATCACCCTATCGTGGCACGACAAAATGATGCGCCGCTGTCGGGACGGTGCCCAAGGTAAAGTGAGAAGTCGTGGAAACACTTCAGGATCTTCATCACAAGCTCCCGTGAAATTTTCCTTTTATTTTTCACTGGTCGGATGAGCTTTTTTTTTTTTTGTACATTTCATTATATATATAAAAATAAAAATAAAAATAAAAACGTTGTTTGCCGCGACCTTACCTCTCAGATTTGATGTCGCGACAGCCACGTTGTCGCGAATCTTCCGAGCTTACGATGTCGCACCTCTTTATGATGTCGCGTAATTTCCTGCTCGCTTCATGGTCGAACTATTTAGTGATGTCGCGACCAAGTCTTTGTATACGTCGCTACAACCGTGCGTTGTCGCCGACCTTCTTTCTTACAATCGCGGTCGCGACCGCCGGAAGTGATGTCGCGACTTCATAGTAGCTGATGTCGCGATAACCGCGTTGTCGCGAATTCTTCGGGTAACCGATGTCGCGACGAATGATGTCGCCGACCTTCTCTTTAGCCATACTTCGATGATGCCCACCGCCTTTGCGTCACGCTTCAACTGCTTTATCGCTGGTTGATACCCACATCATGTCTTCTTCTTCATCAATTCCCGGTTGCTTCGACTTTTGAGTTTCTTTCACGCCAAATTTCTGTTTCATTTCACTACGCTTCATTTGCGACCGAGCTTTGTAGTTGCAACCTTAATATGTTTCGGGATTTCTATAAAGGCTTCACGACATCAAATCCTTTTTAATCCATTTGCACCCTCCCGCTACAATTCCTCTCAGCCGCTTTACATCAAGCATCAGCCACCACATTCCGTCCTCATCGCACCTCGCTTTGAATTTCGTCGCACAGCAGTTTGGTGAAGTATTCCATATTCTGCAATACAACCAGCCTTTTTAGAATAAAATACACGTAAAAAAAATGGACTCAAAATAGATGACTTTGAAGCTCATCAAAGTGTGTCTCGAAAGACACCATATGGGAGAGTACTGTCAACAAACAATTACAAGAGGGCTGATATAAAATTTTGCTGAATATTCTAAAGGGCTATCTGAATCCTCAACAATTGGTGTTGTTGTTTGTCCATGGAAAGAAAGCAATCTCCACGGCGATCGAGGAAGGTTGTAAAACCCGAGAAAATTCTAATTTTCTGAGAAAAGGTAAAATGGTAATTCGGTCAAAATCCAGAATTTTTCTAGATCTCGATGATGAAACGGACTTCACCGTTGGAATCGCCTCAAAATCTAACGCACACGCTTCGAATCTGAGACAATGTAATTTCTCACATTTTTGAGGCACTCTGTGAATGGTGTGGTGACACTCGTACACAGAGTGACCAAGAGGTGCCACTATCATGTGTGAGGATTCAAACACGAGTTCAAGTGTGTTTATGAGAGACATGGCACCATGCTATTGGAAGGAAATCTATGTTAGTGGATGAGGATAAGATATAATCCTATGTCACTGAGGTCGACATGTGGTATCGAGGACACCTTCTCATTCCAATCTTAACTAAACGGTCAGAGGAGGAGAAGGAGAGAGGGAGAGAGAAGAGCAAACCGTGAGGGAGAGAGGGAGAGATAACTTTTAGAGTGAGAAGCTCTCACTTCTCTCTAGGTTTTCCACGACGGCCCGTCAAATCCCTGAGACAAGAGGTATGCTTGGTCTCCCCGCAAGAGCCAAGCACGTGGCACCCGTGACAGGAGCTTCGACAACTCCTGGAGGTGGCTTTCTCCTACTTGATTTATCTCCTTCGCTAAGAGCCATTCTAATGGTTAGGATGTCTGAGGCCTGGATGGTTTGTCACTGAAGATTTTGAATCGAGTGAACAAACCCTAGAGTATTTTTGACAATCCCAACCGACCGTGGACCCCGATGTGTGTCAGGTGTTGCTAAGTGCTCAAGTATGATGTCAGGTTGTTTATGTGATGTTTCGGGCAATTCCAAGATGATCACGATTGTATATTACCATGTGAGCTAATCTTATAAGTGGCTGCTATGTATGAAGGAATACCATGTTGATTACACTCGTTAGTACAGCGCATGCTTGATATACACATGAATTATCAGGAAATGGCATATTGCATTTCATAGCACTGCAGAACTTCTGCATTGGTCATTTAAGTATTACGACATGAAAACATGGTTATCAAATGAATTTGATGGGAAGATTTCTCCGAAGAATTGCCTTGAGAGTTGTCCAACGCTTCATCTCGAGGAGGACCCATGTTTGTTACTGAAAGTTATCTAAAGAATTTCACTTGAGGGCTGTCTAATAAAATTATCTAAAAATCGGGTATTATGGCTCTTCAAGAACAAAACCTTTTTGTTTTGAAAACACGTTTTCTGGGCCACTCAGATTAGGGGCATGTGTGAGGGAGTCGGGCAGGGCTCGAGATGTGGTTTTGTAAGTCACATTCTTATCCATAAGATATAGACATTTGAGTAGGAACTTGCATGTTTTACTTTAAATGTGTGGTGCCATCGCATGAGCACTTAGGGTGGGGAGTAACCCTCAGAGAGACTAACACACCAAAATGCGCTCACCCCGAGGAAAAATTATTTCAAAATCGAAGGTTCACCGAGGATGGACGATCCGAGTTCCTGAAGACAAGAAACGCCATATATGGCCTTATTATATTTTTTGTAAAAACTGGTAAAAGACCCAGCTGATAATTTGTAATCAAAACAAATTGTAAATTAACTCATTCTCAGATAAAATAATAATTCCAGGAGTATGGATGATGGGCCCTATCAGGGTCATTTTACTCATGATATGAGACACATAGGTTTTCCGCAGATTGACCTGGCAGCTCAACTAGACCCCAGATCTCGGGGGCATCACAGCGCAAAGGAAGAGCTCTAAAGCACACCGCACCGCCTCTGACATCGACCCAAATAGGTCCTACCTATACCCACAAAAGACAACTGTAATTTCAAAGCACCCATCACATCAAGCAGGTTATCCCATCTCGCACCGCTCGTGCGATATTTTAGGAAGTTAGGGTGGCCTATGTTCAACCACAATTACATCAAAGACATTGGCAAGCGTTCACTGCATGGCACAACGGATGGTTTTGGTGTCGGTTAAGACTGGAGACCGGGATCTCAAGAATCTTATTCTTCACTCCAATTAGCCCAATGTACCTCCAAAGGCTTGAGAATGGGTTTGGGGACCTACCTAATTTTTTATTTTGATTTTTTTGGTTTTATTTTATTTTATTTTATATTGATTTATTTTAGTTTTCTTTTCTTTTTACTTTCTCATTTTAATTTAATCCTTATTTTTAGCTCATTTTTCATTTTCGTATTTTTCTTTTAATTTTTTCCCGGCTTATTTTTGTACTTGTTTAATTTCTACTATGAGGAGTGTCCAAAGTGGGGTTTCGCAGGTTGCAAAAACTCAGAATCGCCAAATTTCGCAACCCTACTATAGCAGCGTACGGAGAGGAAAGACAAAAATTGAAACACTGTAGCAGAACAAGAAAGCAGGTCATATATATATATATATATATATATATATATATATATATATATATATATATATATATATATATATATATATATATTTCAAAAAAATATTTTGTCTCTCAAAAAAAATAATTTGTTTTCAAAAAAAATAGCACGGTTGCGAATTTTCGCAACCTGCGAATTTTTTTCGCAACTCCCTCCATTTTTGCAGCCCGATTTTGTTTTAACCATAACTTTTTCATTCGAACCTGGGTTTTAGTAACTGGTACTTGGAAATCTTAGAGTGAGGACGAAATATTATCCAGAAAGATTACTTTTGAAATTATTATAAATGTGTAATTTTTAAAATGCTCTAACTGGTCACTTTTTTCCTCTCTTTTCTTCTTCCAACTTGGTCATTTGAAGCCCAAATGGAGTGAATAAGGTCTCGATGGAAATCTTGAAAAGTCTCCTATTCAAAATGGTACATTTCATCATGGAGGTATCATCCTCCCTTAAATTTCCAATTTTACAGCCACATCATATCAATGTTGAATTCGTCTGGGGAGTTAAGGAAGGAAGTGTTTGTTTTATGTTTTAGCAAAGTCTTTTGTTAAGTGAATATTTGCAGTTAGTTTGTTTTTTTAATAATATAGTTCATGTTTTTAGTTTCAGTTCATGCTTTCAATTTCTCATTTTTTAAAACTTTTGTGTATTGCCTAGTTTGAAAGAAGAAAAGTTGGAAACATTGCTCAATGTTGTTATGATGTTAGGGATTTTGGTTCCATGCTTATTTGAGTTGATGGATCGTTGAATTCCTATTGTCATCAACCTTTCTTCCACCTCAAGCTAACCACACACTGTTAACATTAGGTTTCAACAATAAGCTGAGAAACTGCCGCCTAGCCTCCTAAATCGCTTGCAGAAAACCTGGTCCCAAGATCACACCACCTTTACAAAGCTGGGGGACTTCGAGTCAAGCCAATGTGCCTTCCAAATAAAAAGAGAAAATAAGAAAAGAAGAAAGAAAAAGAAAAAGCAAAAAGAAAAAGAAAAGAAAAGTCGCAACGCTCATTTTGAAACCCGAGCACCTGGCCCGAGGGATATACGGGCAAAGTCTTGAAAGCCCTGCGCCCTGGGCCAATCGCCGGAGTCACCGACTCTAGTTGCTCAAGCATGGTGGATGAGTGAAGCGAGTGTTGTAGGTGTTGGAGTCTCGAAATCATTCAAAGTCCGTGAAAACCTGAAGAGTTTAGGTTGAAAACCTTATGACTCGATGC
Organism: Tetrastigma voinierianum; assembly: GCA_016808115.1. Taxonomy (NCBI): domain Eukaryota; kingdom Viridiplantae; phylum Streptophyta; class Magnoliopsida; order Vitales; family Vitaceae; genus Tetrastigma; species Tetrastigma voinierianum. Next base: position 278,270 of record JAEQBH010001581.1, read on the forward strand.
CCTAAGCCTTGATTGGCTGGGAGTCACTCTGGTGAGATCCTCATACATGAATCCTGGTGAAGCTCTGCTCAAAGACACCCCTACAACACAAAAAGAATTGTGGAATAAGGGTGGGTCCTGATCTATTAAGGCATGTTAGTGTACTAGGCTGTGGCGGTAGCTTGGTTGGGGGGAGAGTGCAGTTTGGCAATTTATTGTTGAAAACTGATCAAATAAACACTTAGGGTTTTGGAAGTTCTAGTTGATTCTCTAAAGAAGGAAAATCTTTTAATGTTTGATTTGAAGTGGCATTCACTCTCGAGATGGTTGTCAAGGTGGTTTTGCTTTTCTTATTGAGAGGTTGGGCATTACTCACTCACATTCTCAAATACTCATTTTTAGAACATAATTTTGTTATTGTTTTGTTGCTCTTCTTTCTTTCAATGCTAAGGGACTTAGCAATGTGTCGGTTGGGAGTGACGAGTACCCAAATAGTTATTTTGAACCTCGTTTATTGCGTGTTTTAAGAGCACTTTTGTGTACTAATCAACTGCGCACTAACCCAATTGCATTACTTAAGGTCCTTACTATACTACTGATCCCATTTTGTGGCAAATTTTATAGTTTTTTCAAGATAATCATGACAAAGTTTTCAAGTGAGCTCTATCATAGCAAATCCAAGAATCCAAGTTGAGCTCAGTCGCAAGCCTAAAACCGTATGAAAGAGTAGCAAAAACAAAAGAAAAGGAACACAAAGAGAATTTTGCAGGTGGTTACGAACCCGCAAATTTCAAGTAGCTGCAAAATTTCGCAACACTACTCCTCCAATTTTGACCTTGCATTAATTTCGTTTTTGACTCAAATTTTTGTGTTTTTCCTAAACTACCCTTCATGTATTAGGTAGTTCATGTATTTTGCAATTTTACTTGTCTTGGGCTTTATATAGTTCATTTGGGGGCCAGACTGTAAGGGGAGAATTTTTGCTCATTAATAAAAATCATAAGCAAACCTTTCAGTGCCTCGCTTTTCTATTTTCCTCACTTTCTCCCCTTTCCTCTCAGCCAAACACCCTCCGAGGATGACAACCTGAGGATGCGGCTAGGAACCTCTTTCTCCTTGAAGAAGAAGGCCGCTAGGTGTAGGATTCGTGGCCCAAGGCAACCGGAGGTTTTCATGGTTCTGCGTACTTCATCGGCGCTTTGTGTTTCTTTGAACTCTAGGTTTAGATCCCTTAGATTCACCAAGAATGACCGTATTTGGTAATAATCTTAGGGTTCAAAGGATGCTTATTGCTAGATCCGAGATTCAAGTAGTTACCCCTCTATTAATCATTGTAAGGTGTGAGTCAAGGAGAATTGTTTTTCATCAATGAGACCACCGATACCAAAGGAATACCATTTTTCAAAGGATAGTTATTAAGTGCTAGGTTTTGAATCCGGTCAGAGATGACTATAGCCATCCTCCCCAACGCGAGGTGTGCTAGACCCCCGGAAACCTCGCTTGCCCTAGGAACCAACCCCAGTGACCTAATACTAAGGAGTTCTATTTACATTTTAACTTGTTTATTTTCGCTTCCAAACATTTCCACTCACTATTTTTATCAAACCCTAAAATCACAAACGACCACTCACGAAACTCATTGCAAGTCATTTACATTGTGTTTGAAGAAAATCTCATCCCCTGTGTTCAATTGAGCATTACTTTGTGATAAAAAGCACATAGAGAGGGGAGGAATTTAGGTTTATAAATTTTATTGATTCCCAAGATAACCTACTCAAGATCGCGAATCGCCTTTCCCAAGAGTCAGTTTCTTCATATGCAAAGAGGAAAGGCATATATGTTGGAGCTTCTACTTTCTTATAAAAGATGAAATAGTGTATGTCTTTCTAAATTGTAAAACAAATGACACCATATGAGTCTTAGTCTTGTCGTCTAAAGCCGCTAACCAAACTTTATTTTACATTCCATGATGTTAAACAATAAGTTCCACACTTAGCTCTCTAAATAGACACATGAATGGTAAGGCATCTGTGTCACCACAAATAGAAAGAATCTCTACCTTGATTCTCATCAAGGTGACTCTAGTAAGTGATAATATGACTAAAGTCGCCTCCTCCCACGCGCCTCACTTAAATTAAGGTCTCGTCTCTACTCGATCCCACAACGCTAGAGGCGATCACTCATGTGAGGGAGTCAATCAAGTCTATCGATACATTATTTGAATTGTGCTGGGTTTACATTTTCAACATATTCACAAAAACAAAAACAAAAACAACAGTTTAACCTATGGGAAATGCTTCATTCCATTGTAAGAAGATCACAAGTGTTTGATCAATTCAATCAAATCCTTACATAAGCCTAGGGATCCACATGCCTCACAAATGCACCTCCCTAGCTACCGGTTTATTAATGGGTCTGATCAACATGTCATTGGTAGGAATGTGTTTCAAAACCACTTTATTTTGCATGATCATATCTATGATGAAATGATATCTAATCTGGATATTTTTTGTCTTCCCATGATATTTCAGATCCTTAGCATAAGCCAATTCAGCCATGCTACCACAGTAAAGAGCCACGGGCTCAAAAGTTGTTGTAACAACCCCTATGCCTTGTAAAAATCTTCTCAGACAAACTGCTTCCTGTATCGTAAAGGAGCAAGCTACACATTCTGCTTCCATTGTTGATAAGGCTATACAAGACTATTTCTTGCTACCCTATGATATTGCACAATCATTCGATAAGAACGCATATCCAGACGTTGATTTGCGTTGATCAAGATCTCCTCCCTAACGTGATTCGTATAACTAATCAATAAAGAAATTCTCCTCGATAGTATATAAACATATGTATAATCTTCTATTCCTTTAGATATCTCTAAAATTCTCTTCACCGCCATCCAAAGAGCCTTATACTGATTAGATTGAAATCTGCTTGCTAGCCTAACAGCATAGCATATTTCAAACTCTGTGACATCATTGCATACATCAAATTCGATAGCACTTGAGTAAGGTAATTTTAGACATTTGTTCTTAGTAAGGTACTTTATACATTTTGTTTTTCTCTTCTTCAAAGGAATTTAGACTTAGGGACACATATCAAGACTAAGGCTCAAATTTCTCTCAACAAGGGTGTCCATAAGCTTGTAATCATGCATATGGTAACGCTACAACATTTTCTTTATATACGTCTCTTGAGATAAACACAGGAGGCGTTTTGAGAAATCCCTTAAGATCTTAACACCAAGTACATAGCTAGCGTCCCCCATGTCTTTCATTTCAAAACTTGATGATAACCACTTCTTGTAACGCTCTATCAATTTTGTCATTTGAGCTATTAATATGTCAATACATATATGATAGAATTATGAAGTGGTTATTTGAACGCTTAATATACACACAATGATCCTCTTCCATCATTAAAGTTCATTTTTCAACATGGCTTGATGAATGAGGTCCCATTGTTTTGAGGCCCGTTTAAGACCATAGATGTATCTTTGAGCTTGCAAACTTTACGCCTGCCCTTGAGGTTGAAGCTCAAAGGTTGATCCATATAGATTTCTTTCATCGAGCTTTAATAAGGAAAGTACTTTAAGATCCATTCGTATAATTCTAGATCTATTCTTTATTACAATAGCTAAAATGAGGCGAATTTAGATGCTCTTAAATCCTCGGGCCATTTTATACTTTTTTTTATTAATAAAGGTCCATGAACAAAGGTTCGTGTACATTGTCCATGAACAAAGGACCCAAACAAGAGACCGTCACAGTCTCTAATGTGGTGGACACTACGCTTAACGCAAACACCTGTCGTTGCATACTACTACGCGCGATGTTGATTCGCTTGCCAAGAGTATCCCTTTAATCAAAATATTTATAACCTATTTCCTACTGGCCATATTACGCAGCATAAATACCTAGGTAGAACACAAGGATGGGTTTTCTTCGACAAATGACTTACAAAGGAGGTTCAAAATGCAATTTGTTTCTGATTTTAAGGTTTTGCAAAACAATGGGTTGTGATGGTTCAAACTTTAAAATAAAAACAAGTTAAAATGTAAAATAGAATTCCTGAAGTATTAGGTCATCATTAAGTTCTTAGGGCAACTAAGGGTTTCTTGGGGTCATTTCAAGGCCAGGGGAGATGACCTATAATCATCTCCCGAACTGAATCTTCTTCATTTAGCTATAAACTTAACCCTTAATAACTATCATTTGAAAATGGTATTCACTAAGATCATATTCCGACAAGGGAAAACAAGCCCTGACTCTAACTTCCAATGGCTCATAGATGGTAATTCACGAATCTCAAAGGATCTAGCAATAAGCATCCACCGAACCCCAAAAAGCTAACACAAATAATAACCATCCAAGGTGACTCAAAGGATCAAAACCCCAAAGTTAGAAAGGAGAACACAATAAAGAATAACTAATGGAAAACCATAAAACCCTTCAAATTTGCCTTCAAACCTTGCCTAGTGACCTTTCCTCTTCAAGGAGAAGAGGTTCTGTGCCACTCATCCTTAGAGTTGTCATGCTCCTGAGGGTGTTTCAGCTAGTGGAGAAAAAGGAGAGAAAGGAGAAAAGAGAAAATAAGAAGATGAGAAGAGCTGCAAGCTTCCCAATCTAAAAACTTTATTAAATGAAGAAGGTGGTTTGACATGCAGCAAGAGCTTATATACTCGCTCTCTAAGCAAAATTACAAAAAGTAAACAAAAGCAAGAACTATTACAGTAAGACAAATGGGAAGAAATCGTAAAAGGAGAACAAAAAGCCAAAAAGTCAAAGGCAAAGATGAATAAACATGGTCGCAGTGGTGTAAATTGCAACGATCGTGAAATTTCTTCGTTAGGCTACGAAAATTTCAACCTCGAAATTGCTAAGGTGCTTTGATTCATTCTCAAGTATCGGGCCGTTCAAGATTTGCAATATATTGAACTGATTCTCCCCTCAAGCTGTTGAATCCCCATCTATAGCCAAAATAGCCCGCAAACAACAAAACTTGCCAATGAAATTTGATTAGTAGTCTTTCTAGGTCCCACACAACTGTTAATTAGGGCAATTACTACACAAAAACTGCTCAAAACCCGTATTAATAAGGGTGTAAAATAGCACTATTTGGGTATTAATCACACACCCCCCCCAACCGACATATTGCTAGTCCCTTAGCAATGAAAGAAGAAGAAAGCAAATAAAGGCAAGATGAACTATATAAGTAACTACACAAAGCCAAGGTTTTCAAATAATGAAGTGATAAAACCCAACTCGCAGCATAAGTTATCAAAACTGGCTCCAATGTCCATCTCAAGAAGAGTGTGTGCTATGCAAAATCACATCAAACAAGGTCAACTCCTCGAGAACCAACTTGACACCTTCCACAAAACCTAAGTAAGGATTTGATTAGGCTCTTACCAACCGTCAACCATTCTCCCCCCCCAACCCCACAACCTCAATAGATCAGGACTTACTTTTATTCCACAACTCATTTTTTTGTTGTAGGGTATCTAACTCACAAATGTCCATGTAACGAAGGTCCACCGATGACTCCTAACCAATTAAGGCTTAGGGCATCAAGTCATAAGGATCTTTCAACCACTAACTCTTCAGGTTTCGCCCCGGACTTTAATGAGCTAGAAACTCTAGCACCTACAATTTGCTAATCTCACTATTCACCCAGCAAACGAGCACAAAGTCGGGGTCCAATTGGCTTAGGGCACCAGGTTTTAAAGACTTTCACATATACCCCTGACCGTGCTCTACCAAAACAAAGCTACAATTTTTCTTTTCTTTCTTTTTTTTCTTTCTTTTTATTTTATTTTCTTGATTTTCTTTCTTTTCTTTCTTTTCTCTTTTCTTTTTTATTTTTCTTTCTTTCTTTTCTTTTTTTTTTTTTTTGAAAGACCTTACTGGTCTTTTATCTGTGGGTCCTAACCTATTAAAGGTGTCACACTAGCTCTAGCTATTGCAAGGTTTAGAGGCAAGGCATTTCTTTAGAATTAATGATGAAATCTAATGTGTATAGTGTGGTTGTCTAAAGTGGAAGAAAAAGGTTGAATACACTAAGACAACAAATTATCAACCTAACTAAGCATAACACCATTTTAACATCAACAATCTCATTGAACAAAATTTAATTCTCATAATGCAAGTCAGCACAAGCAAAAAAATTCAAAATCGATAATCGAAAGCATGAACTGTAAATCAAAAAACATGAATTAGTATTGTAAAAAAATAAACCAACTAGCAAGTCATTCAACTAAACAAAACAAATACTGCTCAAACATAATCAACACTCCTTCTTAACTCTCCCCCCAACCAAAATCAACATCGTCTCCTAATGTGGCTATGGAGGAAATTTATGAGGAAGTGATACCTCCTTGATTAAACAAATTTACTGCTGATAGGAGACTTCGCAAGCTTCACTGAGACCTTATCTACTCCATTTGCATTCAAATGAATGTTGGAAGAATAAAAAGAAAGGAAAAAAAGTGATTAGTTTGGAGCATTTTGAAAATTCACTTTATCATAATCTCAAGTAAAAATGTTCTTTTTCGATCAGGTTTAGATTCTACACTCTCAAGCCTAACAATACTAAAATTACTCCAAAAACTAGTTGATGAACACAGGGCTAAATTATTTATTTACAATTAACCTTGCGAAATTTCATTCTTTCCTTTGAACTTGGACTCCCTCAAAAATTTGACACAAACCTACAAAAATAAGCTAAGAAAAATTAAAGAAAAATGCAAGAAAATGAAAAATTAGCTAAAAACAAGGATTAAATGAAAATTAGAGGAAATCTAAAGAGAAAAACTAATAAATCAAAATAAAATAAAACCAAAAAAATCAAAACAAAAAGCTGGGAGACCTGAGTCCCCAAACCACTCCCTCAAGCCTTGAAGGTCAGCCGGAACTCGGTGGAGCTGCAATTACTAAGGTCCAGTGCTCCAAATCAACTAAGATGGTTTTGGTGATCGGCCATCCGTTGTGCTATGCACATGAAAGCAAATTGCCAATGTCCTGCGGATGCAGTGGCGAAAGTTTGAACAGAGGCCACTAACTTCCTAAAGTATTGCACAGGCAATGAAAATGGGATGGCCTTAGCAGTAGGTGTTTCATGTGTTGAATGTGCTGCAGGTGTAGGCAGGATGTGCACTGGGTCAGGAGAGGGTTACCTGAAATGGGCTATCGGGTGGCTTAGCAAGTGACACTAGATTCAATCTTGTGGGAAGTGGTTTAAGAATAGGCTTTGGGCCTTCCACTATTTCCTTCCACTCGCCTTCCTCACAAGAATGGGGATTGCTTCGCATTCAAATAAGCATAATGCTCCTCCACCGTGGTGTCAACGCACTCTTCCTTCCTCGATTCTCCTCCTCTCAATGAACATGTTACGACAAGGAGCCTCAGAATGAAGTACGTTGTTGTCAAATTGATCAATTTCGCTTAGCTCCATCTAATTTTTGCTTCAGAGAGCTCTCTATCAATTCTTTGATTTGATTTTGATGTCGAATACTTTCTCGCTCCTCTATAAAAAGTACTCCACCAATGCCTGCCCGCATTACTTGCTCAACTGAAGAGGTTAACTGTGGTGGTTGTGGTGGCTGAGGAGTTGAAGGATACTGTGGATGTGCAGGAAATTCATACTGTGGAGGTCTTGGTTTCCATGAGAAATTTAGGTGGTTTCCCCAACTAGGGTTGTAAGTACTGCTATATGGTGCATCAGTTGGAGGCACCATCCAGGAGGGTGCACTCACCCATGGAGGGTGCACATAATCCCTCATGGACTTATATGCGATGAGGTTATCCTCAACTCCTGATATTACTGCTATTCTTCCTGTGGAGGCTCCATTTGATCTAAATTCAGGCTTGATTCAGAATATGCTCCCTGTGGAATATTGATTCTCACCAATCTGCCTGCTGTATTCCTATTCCACTAGAACATACACCCCTGACTGAAAGACAGGACAACACCAGACAACAAAGAAACAATCCTACCTAAAGGTTTTTGCTCTTTTTTTTTTTTTTTAACAGTGAAATGAAACTAAAAAAAAAAACTTACAGTAAAATATTAAAAAGAGTGATACAAGAAAATTCACTAGAACTTGTGATAAGATCCTGAAGTGTTCGGTATGTAAATCATTTGCATGAGGCACCATCCTGACAGCGGCGCCGATTTTGATTAGGTGTGCTAGTAGGTATCGAAATCAACTTATTCTTATAACTTTATTTCCTCTACTTGTTGTAGCATGCCTCACTGCGGTATAGTGGCTCAGGAGTCGAACACGGGGATGGGTTTCTTCGCCTGAAATGACTTGTTGAGGAGTTCAAAATGGTGAATTTGTTTTGGATTTTAAGGTTTTGGTAAAAGCGAGTGGGTTGTGATGGTTCAAACTTGAAAATAGCTAAGTTAAAATGTAAAATAGAATTCCTTGAAGTGTTAGGTCACTGGGCTTAAGTTCCTAGACTGAGGGTTTCTTGGGGTCATTTCCTCGCGTTGGGGAGGATGGCCTATAGTCATCTCCTGAACCGGATCTTCATTTAGCTATAAAACCTAACCCTTAATAACTATCCTTTGAAAAATGGTATTCACTAAGCATCAGTGGTCTCCGACAGTGGAAAACAAGTCTACTTGACTCACCTTCCAATGGCTCATAGATGGTAACTAATGAATCTCGGTGGATCCCCTTGATAAGCATCCACTTTGAACCACTAAGCTTACCAAATAACCATCCTAAGGTGACTTGAAGGGATCAAAACCTAAAGTTAGAAAGGGAGAATAGTAATAACAATGAATACCTGCATGAAAACCATAAAACCCTTCAGCTTGCCTTCGAACCTTTGCCTAGTGACCATCCTCTTCAAGGAGAAAGAGGTTCAAGCCACTCATCCTCCGAGTTGTCATCCTCGGAGGGTGTGTTTAACTAGTGAAAGGGAGAGAAAGTGAGGGGAAAAAGAAAAATAAGAAAATGGAAGGCGAAAGCTTCCCACCCAGCTTTTATTAATGAAAGAAAATGGTTTTGATTATAGTGCGTATGAGCTTATATCTTACTTGACCGAAAAAATTACAAAAGTAAACAAAAGCAGTAAACTATTACAGGAACAAAATGGGAAGAAATCGAAAAGAGGAACAAAAGTCAAAAAAGTCAAAGAGCGGCAAGAGCGAGTGTCGCGGGGTGGTAGCGACCCTTTGCGAGAATTTAGCGAGGTTGAAAATTCGACCCTTGAAATTGCCAAGGTCTTCACGATTCATTACATTGCCTGCTTTGTTCCATTTCCTTCCTATTTTTGATTTGCGGCTATGAGTTGAACTGGATTCTCCATGGTTGAGTTGAATCCACATCTATGGTACAAATAGCACAAAACAACAAAACACCCTGAAATTTGATTAGTAGCCTTTCTAGGTCCTTAACATGCCAATTGGGTTGAGTGGGGGCGTTACTACTACGAAGTACTCGAAAACATGTATTAATAAGAATTGTAAAAATAGCACTATTTTGGTAGTATCGGTTAGCCGCGCCGCGTTGTGCACGCTCATCAGCGGCGCGAGCGTCGATTGCGAGTGCCGGGAGCTCGGCGACGCGATGGTGAGCTCTGTGCGCCGCTGATTCGCGGCGCTTGTCGTAACACACGCCCTGGCTTCGATACAATAGCGACACCCACGGCTGTGTCGGCGACACTAGCGGGCTAGCCACCGTGCGTGGCCAGAGCCGAAACTGTCGAGGCAGGACTTGATATCCCTTTGAAGTGCGTTGTCGTGACCCGCGGGCCGAACGCCATGCGACCCGAACTGTATCATTGATAGACTCGGTTTGCTTGGAGTGCCGCTATCACGACACACGAAATCTGTTTGTGACACACGAGCCCGCACGCCCCGAAAACCTGGCCGCCCAGCATGGAGTTGGGCCAACTCTGCTGACGGACTCTACGTCCCGATGAGCGAACCCCATGGAGGAATATCGTGAGCAGGCCTCTCCTAACTTACCGTCTGCTGACCTGAGTCACCGATCGTCTTGTAGCAGGCTCACAGTAGTGCTCACCATCCCTCTTGCCATTGACACCACTGCGGTGTCATGACCTGAAGACTAGAATGGGCGTAGCCCACCCCGTTTAGTCCCTACCTTTTTTTTTAGCATACTATAAAATCAACATAGAATTTTCATATTACTCTGAGAACAAGCTGGAACCTGGAACACTCGCCAAAATGTATTTATTATACAAAAACAAGTTTAATTACAATTTGTCTCTAATTAAAATTACAGAAACTGGGTTTTCTACCCAGAATTTACAAAACACCAAATACTAGACCATATCTGGGCTTTTCCTTGCCACTAGGTCCTCAGATGCGTTCCATCCCCTGGTGTATCTTCAGTACCTGAAATTATTTCCCACGACAGGGTAAGCAATGCCCAGTAGTTGAATTTACCTACATGGGTTACTCCCCACCTAAGTGCTCATACAATGGCAACCACACACACATTCGGTAAATTATACACCTCCTCTTGAATGTCTACATCACCCGAATCCATTACCTCGAGTCCTCACTGACTTCCTCAAACATGCATTTTCCATATATGAAAAACAGTTTTAAAAACAAAAATATTTGTTTTATTTGTGGACAACCCTCCAATATAAGATTAGTGGTCATGCTCCGATAATTAACTTTGTGGACAACCCTCCGATATAATATTAGTGGTGTCTCGGAGTAAATAATTGTTGGTCAACCCTCCGAAAACATATCATGCACTTACACCTACTGTTCTATGGCGTCCCCATGCATATGAAATGCAATAAGCCATTTTCATGCCAGTTCATGTTAATATATCATGCATGCATATACTAACATAATTATACATTGACATATTTATTCATTTTTAGCCATAACACAGCGGCCGCAACAGTGATCAGCAATCGACGATTTGTGCAGGCGCCTGAAACAAACCTGAGCTGACTTGGCCAGCAGAAGGCAGTCCATAAATCAAGTTGGGGCCCACATCAGCTTGATCCTAGAAACTTAATCCTCGGTCGAATCTTTGGGAGGATGAAAATCACGACCATTCTAGCCTGACACGACCATTGTATGGTTCTTGAAACGAGATCAAACCAAGTAGAGAAGAACCCTACGCTGGATTTGTCAAAACTCCCCCGATTCGGTCTCGATGCAGCTCTTGCCGCGAGGATGAACTTTCCCTCTTTACTCCGCTTGAAACCGCCTGTTCGATCGCCAGGAAGTTTAGAGATAAGGTAGAGTCTCTCTCTCTCTAAAGCTTTCTCTTTCTTTTTTTTTTTTCTCCTTTCTCTCCCTCTCTTCCCATCCCACTGATTGGCTGAGATGGAATTCAGTGAGAGTGTCCTCTCGTACCCATATTATCGACCTTTCATTGGCACTCTTAGATTTCCTTATCTCATTATCCATCCACCTTGGATTTCCACCTAATCATGTGTTGCCACATGTCTCCTATGGGGCCCCACTTGAGTTCTTTGTTTGAGATATTACAGCCCGACCGTGGCCTGCTTGTGAGCCACTCGGTACGTGCGAGTGTCGCCACCCTCGGTGCCTCGAAAGAACATGAAGTCGGGCTATACGTAGATTTGTGAGATTCGACAGTGTGCATTTAGATTTCGTGAACCGATTTAATGATGAAGTCTGGATTTAGATCATCAGAGATCTGCGGAAAAATTTGATTTTTGACCCGAGGCTTCTGGTTACCCTTTCTCAATTTGGATTCTCTAGGGTTTCTGAGGTGATGCGAACGACCACAAGCGAAAGGTTTCTTCATAGCCCGATTCCCTCTTGTTGTGTGTAGCCCTTAATACTAATCGGAGCCTTATATGCATCGGTGTCCATGCGCGCTGTGTTTAATGTTAAGAACCCCACTTGTTTATAATCTAACGACTGGCGGTAAATCAGCAAATCAGGACTGCGACAGATTTCATTAAATTCATTTCCTCTTTCATAGATTCAAACCACTTTTTAGCTTTAGGACCAGAAAGAGCCTATTGTATTATTTTGGACTCTTCTTCATCATGAGCAATCATGGCTTCCCATAATCTCAGCGGCTTGTGAGAATTCTCTCACGATTACTACGTCGAGGTTGAGATTGTTCATGATCTTGCTCCATAGGAACATGATCTAACAAATTGTCACTCCCACTCGCTTCAAGTAGGGTTAGACTTTCTATGTTGTCTGGTCCTGTAAGTGTTGAACCAATGATTCTTGTGACGCCCCAAAACCGGGGTGTCAATTGACAACCCGTCAACCCGCGGAATACTCGTGGATGTCGGGTAACCTACCCGACATTCATGAAAATCAGACGGGAGTCTCCTTTGTGCGGGAGCTCACCAAATCTGGCTCCTATCCCGAACAGTTCATAATGACCGCACAGGTGTCTACGTCACGAGTAATATAATGGCCACTTGGGCCCACTGCATCAATACTCTGAAATATATCCCCGAATACATCAGTATCTACAATAGTTCGAGTTAATAAATTACTCTTTATACGAACATATATTAAAATTACACATTCTAATACATGTTATCTGAATCAAAGCCCTGAAGTGTTTCACGCTATGTCACGGTCGAATGCGGGTCGGTAGTGCGCACCTAACCTGTCTTGAAAGGGGTCATGACGGGGTGAAATAGCCGGTAGTGATAATCTTCTCTGAGGGCTACTCCCCACCTAAATGCATCTGATGGTCGCATAATCAAACACACATCCAAGTCTGACATACATGTCTACACGAGATAATCACATGCACCATGAATGAGACTCGACTCACCATGCCCCATATGTCGAGCTCTTACCGGCTCAGCCACTCGATATTTCATTGGAAGTAATATATCGAGTCACTCACCCAGGCTCGTCTCACATGCATCGCCCAGCTGTGTGGTTGTCAGGTATTACGATGACCCAGTATCGGGCCCTCAGGCTCCGTACTGATGCAAGTGTCGATGGGTATGAATCCCAGTCGATCTACGACTCACATCACCTGACGAAGTCCATGTGATAAACATGGCCAGGTGTGCCTTCTTTGGGCAACATAACTTTTCGGGTGATACGCGGGTCTCTTACACTTATCTGAGTATGATACTCCTTGAGTCTCTTACGCCGAAATCGCCTCGAGCTCTCAGCGACTCCCTCGAAACGTACGTGCATAGTGAGATGAAAACCATTTCAAACAAAAGGTATTTGTTTTTTAATTAATACCTCAGGTATAAATAGTGGACGGACTCGGAGTAATGTATTTTTGTGGACCGACCTCGGAGTGTATATCGGTGGGCGGACTCAGACGATTGATGTTATAAGGACAACCCTGCGATGTATATCAATTGGGCGAGACTCAGGCGATTATTATGAATAACCCTCCCGTGTTGTAGTGGACACACTCTAGATAAATAATATTGTTGGTCAACCCTCAGAGCAATTCTCTCGAAGAAACCACCTCATTACCTTTCACTCCTATTGTTCTAGGGTGTCCCAGTGCATATGAAATGCAATGAGCCATTTCCATTTTCTTAACCCGTGCGACTCATTTGGACCCTACGCTATGTTGATCCACAACTGTGTACTCACGACACACCATCAAACACCTAACACAGTGTCGATCTCAACTATGCACTCACTTTAATTTCTGAGTTGCACAGGTCAGTATGGAATGCATGATGCCCAATTCGACACATTCATGCTAATATATTCACATGCATATATATTAACATAATTAAATCACATAAAACATGTTATACAAATTCACAATCAATTACACCAAAATTAGCTCACATAGGCTAATTAACAAATACGAACAATTCATTTTCTAGTAATAACACACAAAATGGCCCAAATCTCGGACCCATATAAACGGGGCACCTTTTGAGTTCATACGAGTTCATCCATAGAATATTATGATACCCAAAACACACTACAAAACGCTGAAAACATCGATCCAGGGATCAAAACCAAACCTCGGCACGATCCCGCGTGCTGAAAATAGTCCGAAAATTACTGTCATGGTATGCAAGCAGTCCCTGAAAAGTCGGCCGTCAGAAACTTGAGTCCGAAATTCGGCCGAAACATCAGTAGTCAGAAAATTCCTAAAATTCCTCTGCTGATTGAAATTTGAGAACTACTACGGCCTTTAAGCTACCTCTAAGCCAATTCAAACCATTAAATAGCCTTTAGGCTAGAAATAACCACAGTAGGAAAATTTCCTACCTCTCGTGGAGTTTAGCAACTCCAAGATTTTGGTGTCCACTGGCGTAGCTCGTCACGTAGATGACTTTGCCTTGAGTCCCAGTGAAACACAACGGTTCGATTTTCATAGATACGAAAAGAAGCGAAGAAGAAAAAATAAAAAAAATATTCTCTCATGGAAACACTCTCTTGCGAACCAAAAGCGCCTCCTGCTTCTTCTTTTTTTTTACTTTTGTTTTTATTTTTATTATTTTATTATTATTATTATTATTATTATTATATTATTTGATATTCATAGTTCCTATTGCTTTATTCAGATCCGTTTTTATCCCGAAAAAATTTATTTCTTTTAGTTCACTTTATTTTAAATGAACTTAACAGAATCATTTTCGACACGAGATTTTCCGTAAAAATCTAGTCACGAAATCAACGACGACTTACTGCCGGAAATTGTAAAATATTCGGGTTGTCTCGAGAATTGTGAAACTTTTCTAGGTCACTGGAATTTACGTTGAGGCGAATTTAGCAGCGCCAATCCATTTCATCATCAGGATCCTAGAGGAATTTGGGTTTTCAAGCCAGAAATTACCGTTTTACCCTTTTTTAGAAAAATTGAATTTTTCTCGGGTTTTACAATTCTTACACCCTCACCGACCTTGGGATCTTCCATTTCATAGAAATGAGTATCCTTATCTATCTCACCTCGTCCCGAAAAGTCCTCTTCCAAGAATACAACATCTCGTGACTAAATTTTGTTACACTTTCATTTATATCTTCCTTCCTCTAAGAAGATATATCCTTTAGAGGACTCTGAGTATCTTATGAAGATACATTTCTTCCCCTTAGGACCAAGCTTCCCATATTCATGAAACATTATGAATATAATCCTTTTATGGGCACATAATGTTCAAATCGTCGCACCTTTCAAAATTCATATGGAGTGGAAGAACATGTAGATGGAACTACATTTAAAATGTAGGTTCTGATCGACAGTGCATCCATGAGAATTAACCTTTTCTTATCATCATTGACCTACCATGTCTAAAAGGGTTCTATTCCTTATCTAGCCACATTATTTTGTTGCGGCGTGTAAGGAATGGTCAGCTGTCTAACTATACCCTTTTCATCACAATATGCTTTAAATGGGTCAGATAGATATTCACGTCTTCTATCGGTCCATAAAGATTTGGATTCTCTGACCAATGTACTATATCTTTTGAAACAATCAATGCTTGGTCTATAAGGAGATCGAATAAGCGTGTAGAGATCTAATTGGAAATAATCTATAAAAGATGAAGTATAGAGCTCACGTGTCTTTTCCTCACATTCATTGGAGCCCTGATGTCGGGTGAATAAGCTCACAGAACGACATGCTCTCTTCGCTTTACCAAAAGGCAATCTCGTTGCCTTTCCTTCCAGGCATTACTCACATGCTGGCAAATCTATCTTATCTATAGATCCCAAAAGACCAGCTTTAGCTAATCTCTTTAGACGGTCATGCCCTATGTGTCCTAACCTAGTATGCCATTTAACATCATTCACAGAAGAAATACTATTTGAATTTCCAGTGACAAAAACAGATGTGGTTTTATTGATTTGAATAGTATCTAATATAATAAACTCGTCTGACATAAATCCATACCCATAAACTATGTTGTCAAGTAATACATTAACACAATCTTGTTCAAATACAATTTTAAAACCAAGTTTAACCAAAACTACAATGGAAACAAGATTGGCGAACCACGCGCCTCAAGAACATGTGGAGATAAAGAGTGCAACCATTCCGCATCAACAACTTGTAGGTGCCAATTCCAAGCACGTCCGCTGATGTGTTATTTCCCATGTAAATGCTCCTACTTCCCTTTGGAATTCGACGGAAATGCACGTAAGCATTGCGATCCCGCACTATGTGGTCGATAGCTGTTGAGTCTACAGTCCAATAAGGAACAGTCTTATTTAACATTAAGCAACTACTAACAAATGCATTATGGAAATGAATTTGGTCATATATTACCTTTGGCTCAGTGCAATCACGAGAAAAGTGACTAGGCTTCCCACAGTTGAAGCAATTCATGTTCCTACTTTGCTTTCTGCGATGCTTTCACGCTAGCGTATTCCTCTTGTATTGTAGTCTTGTTTCCTCCCTTCCTAGGCTTGAGCCTTTTCCCTTCCATTTCTTCCTTCTGTGCTTGGAAGATCCAACCTTGGATTCGATCATATAAGCTATCCACTAGACTTGTTAAATGAGCGATCCTCCTCTAACTAGGCATGTCATGAGACATCATCAAGTTTAAATGCTCGTGCGATTATAGGTAGGTTATCTGAGATGCTCCCCGAGAATTTGGAAAGTGAATTAAGCTTGGACATGTTGTTCATCGGTTAACAAATGGATAACACCTTGACTCCTTATCATGTTTGACATGGCGGTGAGAGTCTTCTCATGAGATCTGATTATTCTTTGTACATGAGGCGTCAAATTTAAGTTAATAACGTAACCTAGTGGTTGAGTACCACAAATTGTATCTTGACGGCGTCTCGGACAGCCATGGTTGAGCGATTAGGCACTAAGTGCGATCGAATCATTTATCATCTTTTGCTCGACGTAATGCGACGGCATCATGCGCTTGACGATGTATTCCATATCTTTCGCTGTGATGAGCGATCGTTCCATGCTCGGGCTCGACCATCGGTACTGCCAGTTGTTTCCGGCATGTTTGTTCTTCAGAGGTACTGGTACATGATGTCAAACATCATAATTTTTGTCATTCGAGTTTATCCCCCTAGTTAAAATCGAAACTATGCTTGTATGACCATTTCAACTAAAGCGAGAAAAAACTAACCTTGACTCCTGAAACCTCTTGACCCATAACATGTCACAAAGTTCTAAATCAAACGATAAAAACTTAGTCTTGTCGAAGAAACAAAAGGTTATCAAACTTAGACCAATCAATTTCTCCTAACAAAACCTAGTTGATGTGGTTAAATTTAAACTTGTGCCAATGATTTAAGAGAGATACATTCAACTCTCATCCTAATATTCTCACAAAATAATAGCATATTTGCACCTAGTCGTTACAAAGCACCTATCATTCTATTCCTCACTACATGTGAGAATAAAATGTAATTAGCATTCAACTTATAAGGCATAAAAGTATATTCTTATATATTTATTCCTTTTTTTTAATTATCATTTCTCTGGTGCCCTTCATGTTCTCTTCTAGAAAATTCCCTTCCAGTAAATGTCCTAGACATTTTCTTCATCCACGAGAATGCATTCATTGATTTACTAGATCGCCTAATACCACTTTGTATTTGGCGCTCCAATTGCTTATTCAGCTTGGCTACAATATTCATAGCTGTTACTCACACGTTCGATGGGGCCTTTTTCTCATAATCCTTGAATCGAGACGTAGTTCGAACCATCCCCATTTGTTGTTCCAGACTGACTCATAATTTTCGTTGAAGGTCATAAGTTCAGACTTATCATACATGACACCAATGTGTCCTTCCAAATAATGATTTGGGTCTTTCTTATATTCACATAATCGCTCCAAAGCGATCATCATTTGTTCTCCCACTACATATAAAGGGTGGAGGTAAAATTCAGTATCTCTAGCTTTATTTGCTTCTCTCTACAACTATTGTTGAATCCATGTATTGAACAATTAGAAGAAATAAATCATTCAACATCTCATCTATTGACTTCAATCAACATTTTTAAGTTACACTAATATACATTCATAATTTTTTTAAATATCAAATGACCTCAGGTTTTGAAGAATTAATACATTCGATAGAATTTTAAAATGAAATTTTAAAAAAATCATCAGCAGAAGTCAGGATGTGGTCGAAACGAACCCGATCGAAAGTTGTAAGTCAACAATCAATGCATCAACTTCCATGTCATCCGATCAACGCAGGTCAACTACCATGTCATCCGGTCAGCGTAGGTCCTTGACCTTTCCCGCATTGGTTAATCATAATCATATCTGCGACACCCAGCTCCATCAAGCACAACAAGTGGCGCGCGTCGAATCTTTACTATGTGGTTGTCCACGTCAGGCCAATCGCGTCATCCGGTAGATCAAGCGCCACGCCATACGATTGGTCATCCTCCCACGTCATCCAGGATGGTCAACGGCCAGCCAGCGCCATCACCACTACTGAAAAATGCGAAAAATTAGAAAACTTTAAAAACTATAATTCAGTAGTAACTCCAAAATTACAAAAAATATGCGTTGGAAATTGACAAGATCTTTCCATCCATACCAAATTTGCATCAATAACCAGACACAAGAAAAGTCCGAAAAAAATTTAAAGTATGTTTTCTCTCTGGTTTTTTCCAAAAAAAAAAATGAAGCACAAAGAGCACCATACTAGCTCTTATACCAATGTAAGATCTCATAAGGTTTGCAAGGAAATAAATGATACTTGCTTATTGAAGCATAGAATTCGATGATGTCTTCAATACTTCTAGCTTAAAACAAATCACTATGATGGAATCTGCATTCAGTTTTCACAGAACACCCTCTCTCTTGTATACTTCTCTGTATTATAAGGGTTTGGGAATGTAGGAGATTCTTCTACAAATGGGTGAATCTCACGTTTGTCTCTTTTTTTCTAACCCTTTAAAGTGTCTAAGGTTCCTATATTTATAGGAACCTGACATACACTTTCAGGGAGACGCATCCCTTGGATGTGTCTCTTGGGTTACTGGTCGGGTCAAGCTCACTTGGGCGACCCAATCCCATAATCCAACAAGATAAATATTTTGAAATTTCGAAAAACATTACTTTCGTACATGCCAAACTTTCAATGTAAAGACCCGTACCAAATAATACCCCAGTTTTTAAAGCGTTTGACCAAGTTTGACCAACAATTAGTATATTGGGCCCAAGTTGACTTTTTCAAGGATGGATAATTTAGATTCAGACACCATTCGTAGGCCTGCGTGATACTAGTTCATAAGCGGGTTGAGCGTTAAAATCGGAGCTTACGGATAAAAGTTATGACCACAGGGGAGTTCAAGCGGTGTTTTGGGTGTCGAATCGGTCTAGGAGGTTTTACGAGGCGGCCACTGGGCTCTATATAAACCCTGGTTTATGTGCCGTGAACCACAGCCCCAACATCATTTTGAACTCCAGGAAACCCTAAATTCCCCAAAACCTCACGGACTTCCCAGGGTGGGTCGTTTTGGCCAGTTTTAGGCCAAGCAATTTTGGCCCAGTGAGGCAGTCCGGACACCCCTTGCCTGCGCCGGCCCGGAGGAGGAGGGGCGGCGACCTCGCCGTAAATTTCCCGGCCGGCCGCTGGCCGGGCGTCTTTCGAATCGGGGCGAGTGAGCGAGGCGGCCGGCCTTATGGTCGCGAGATTGCTTTCTATTTTCGGTCTATTCGGTCAAGCCCATACCTCCCTCCCCATTTTTGGGCCTCTGAACTCATTCCGTAGTCTTGCTTTTGGGATTCCTCACCGTTTGAAGATCTGTGAAAGCATGAGTTTGGCCAGACGGTTGGATCTATTTTTAAATACCCCTGACAAGCCCATTGGACAAGGTAAGAATTATATACGTGGTCTCTTCAGGCTTTCAGTTGATATAAATTTTGTAAATTTTGGACGTCGTTTAGTTAGTTTTTTTCCATTTTTGGGTCGTTTAGTTAATTCTGAAAAGGTTTGGTGAAATTGGGCTCAGTCAAATTAGGAAAAATTGAAGATGGATTAGTGAAATTGGATATTTTATGGTTTATTGGAGGTTCAATTTCGAAAAATTAGCCTCAGGGTAAAATGCTACGATTTTGGAGTGCTCGAATCTTTGAAGCCCTGTTTGTATAATTGGACCTATCGAATTCTAATGAGATAGTTTCATAGTTCTAAAAAATTATCCTGCAGACATTTGGCGTCGATGTCTTTGGCTTGGATGTAGACCTAAATGGTATTTTTATTATAATACAGCTCCCACTGTGAACTACAGAGACGATGTAACGGAGGCCGAGGCGAAAAATACATGATGCGTGAGTGGTTTACATGTTTTAAATGCTTTGAGGGTATTATTATTATAAGTATAATTGTGGTTAATTTATTATATATATATATATATATATATATAGCCTATTTGATCGAGCAGGTTGGTTATAGTAAATATAATTATCTGTTTTTATATAAACAAGTTATCATTTCATGTGGATTTTATTAACATTTTAAATATTTGGAGGCCCTATGAGTTCATGAATAAATTTGTTATTCAAACATTTACATTTACATGGATTGAGGTTTTTTAACCATTTTGAAAAGTTATTGATTTAAGAAATGAATTTTGAGACTTTGTGAAATGATTATAATGCGGTATCATTGGAAAGGTTTATTAGTTTCCACATGATGTCGGGTTTACCCGAAGGTTTATTAGTTTCCACGTGATATCGGGTTTACCGGAAAGTTTATTAGTTGCCATGTGATGTCGGGATTACCCGAAGGTTTATTAGTTGCATGATTAATAGTGGGGTTGGTTTACGACGTTCTTATGAGAGTATGATACGGTACATTGTTGGTTTAAGGTAAAAATTATAACCATTTCAATATTTATGGTTATTGTATTTTCATGATTATTTTTCATTATGATGGTTATATATATCTTATGCTCAATTTTTATGTTGTGTGAATAAATTCGGGTTTATAAGGTTCTTGATAAGTCTCGGTTAAATTTTGAGCATGAATTTCATATTGTTGATTTAGGTATAAGTTTGGGTTTGTGGGGGAAATGATTCTAAGCAGGGAAAGAGTGAGTAAGAGGTCTTGAGAGAAGGAATGTCGAAAATAAAAGCATTATTTTCGCCTCAAATTATGTCATTTCTTCCGAGATTTGTATCTCGTATTTATTGTTCATCTTGTTCCTGAGTCGGACGATTCGTAGGACCTACCTGCGCTAAGCTCCTACATCACTCTTTACCGTAATTGCGGGTATTCAACCTTATCTATCTGTCTTTATTTTATTGGACTTATGTATTTTCCTTTGTACCCCTAAATTCATGAGCGCTCTTAGAATGCTCTTATCTTGAAGTATTGAACTCATATGAGTCTTTATTATGTGTTTGTAGTTATAATGGATAGTAAGATAGGTCGGTTGGCAGTTGGTATTGTGGATCTTTTTATATTTGAAATTATTATATTAATGCATGTGTTTGCTGCTTTCTTAAAGTGGGGTTCCATTGGATTTCCAGGGATTGTATAGTGGGACTTCACTAGAATTTTGGACCACCGGGAATCCTGGGAGGTATCGGGTCGGGTCTTGTCGACAGTATCAGCTCTAGGTTTCTAAATTCCTTGGGGTTGTACATTGTTGTGCAACTCATCCAGTGTTTTGTATACCTTCCTAACCTTATCCTTGAAATTGATTCTGTTTCATTTATTCTTAGAGCTTGATTCTTCTTCTGATAGGCGCCTGGAGGTAGGCGTAGGTCCAGCGAGGGCTTAGTGGAAAGTTCGGATGCACTGCCTTGGGAGGTGCGCCGGGCGCCTAGCTCAATCACTCGAGAGGAGTGGGTTTACTGGTGTTACTGTTGATCAGGCTCGTAGACTTGGAGCAATGGGTTTTGATGGCTCCACGGATTCCATGGTGGCTTTATCCGGCTGAGTAAACTGGAGAAGATTTGGAATGAGAAATTCGGTGTGGGATGAGGATAGAGAGTCGGGATGGCGGCTTTGCGCTGAGAAGTAGTCTGAGAGTGGTGGGGCTGTAGAGGGACTAGGAAAGCGTCACACTTGGGCACGAGTTCAAAATTTGCTCCTGGCAGGTTTGCCCCGAGCCTTTGTTGGGACTAAGAGGGCTAGAGTTTGGGCGCCATCGGGGAGCATGGCGGTTCCCGAGTACAGGCGTAGGTGATGTTGTCAGATTTACGTACCCGATTTAGTTACGGATGGTGACCAAGAGGAGGACAAATG
This sequence comes from Tetrastigma voinierianum, assembly GCA_016808115.1. Lineage (NCBI taxonomy): Eukaryota > Viridiplantae > Streptophyta > Magnoliopsida > Vitales > Vitaceae > Tetrastigma > Tetrastigma voinierianum. The sequence continues at coordinate 300,371 of JAEQBH010001581.1, forward strand.
GATTAGGGTAGGTTGATGGCTTTGAGCCTCAGGTTCAGATCATCCCACGTATCCCGGTCTATGAGGCCCAGCGGCTGCAGAGGTGGAGAAGCGGACCTGTCGGAACTGGCGTCGATCATCGATGTTTGTCTTCGGGAGCCAGGTCGGGGATCATCTAGAGGGGTAGTTTCCCGTCTGGATCTTGACGGCTGAGAGAGGATCGATGGGACCCAGACGTGGTGCAGTGGCGGATTGGTGGACATGCACCGGTCTTTGGATTTCAATCGGTGGGTAGTGGTATGCCATTTTCGAAGTCTGGGGCCAGGAAGCGGTTTGGGTCGACTTAGCCGGCGTTCGGCGGGGATTCATGATGGACGAAGCGGTGGAATAGCGTATGCTTCGGTGCGAGGCTGACCCGGGACATTTGAGAGAGGCCTTTATCGAATCGGCCGGACTAGAGTCACCGGGATCGAATTACTCGGTTCCGTGGGCTAGTGGGCATGGGGGGCTGGATACGAGCGAGGGCGGACGCCTCGGGTGGTTCTTTAACTGCGGACGATGATACACTGTGGCGTGGCGAGGCGAAGGTCGACCACTGCCCCAGAGCGGAAGTTGTGCTATGACGATGAGAGGCCTGAGTCACCCGAAGCGTTGTAGTGGTACATTATCTATTTTTGTTGTGATGTATACTCGTGTTGGCGGGGCTACGCTCCACTTATTTCGTGGTATGTTTACAGTGAGATGACTCCGGTTCAGCTGGGATGTGGTTTGGGGTGCCGTTTACCCACGGGAGAGTCATGTGATCGGATGCTTAGGGTAGCTTGTTTTCCTATTGAGGTGCCAGTGGAAGCGGTTGATATAATGAATCTGAGGGTTGGATTAACAGTTCTTGGGATGGATTAGACACTTCAAACTGCTTGCTTCAATGGATTGTTTCACGAAGTGTTCAAACAGCCGGGACTTCACCGGTGAAAGTAGTGCCCATGGAGCGGGCGAGCACCTTGAGTGAGTTGCCATTTCACACTAGATCTTTACTTCAAAAAGTTCATCAAGGGGTATCAGCTCATGTAGTTGACCGCTTGTATGTGAGTGGGATCTAGGGATCTCCCAGTGTGAGGACTTTCGGATGTGTTTCTGTGATCTTCTAGGTTTGCCTCCGAGCGAGAAATGGGTTTTCCCATTGATTTGATCACAGTCTAATCTGACTCTACCTTATAGAATGGCAGGTGGTGAGTTGAAAGAGTTGAAGACTCAGCTACAAGAGCTAGTGGATAGAAGTTTGTTGACGTCTTCACTGAGTCGCGGAGTGTTATTTATGAAGAAGAAGGATGATGGAAGTTGTGTATGAACTCTGAGACAATTGAATAAGGTCACCATTAAGTAACAAATATCCTTTGCCTCAGTTGATGATCTATTCAATAATCCTTTGGCGCGAAATTCGGGGTACCATCGATTGAAGTTAGGGAGTCGGACATTGTAGAAGCGGCATTCGGGGCGAGATATAGACGACCATAGGTTCTAGTGATGTCTTTGATTCTGCAATCTGGCGGCTTTCATGGATTTGATGGGCGGTCTTAAGTTCATACTTAGATCGGTTTGTCATTCTGACGATATCTTGGTGTACTGAAGCAGATTGGGCATGAAAGACATTTGGTTTTAGTGTTAGGACTTTAAAGCGATGCAGTTGTATGCAGATTTGACAAATGTGGTACTGGTAGAGTCGGAGTGGGATTTGCCGGACATGTAAGTGGTTTCTGTGGCGTTTGTGGATCATAAAGTGAAGCGGTGCCGTTAGAGCAGCAACTCGTTGAAGTGGGTTTACCGGGATTAAGCGAGGTATTCGCGGGTTCCATAGAAAGGGTTCTCAAGATAACAGCGGGGACCACTTCATTATTGACTAGGAAAGAGTTAAATTTGAGTGGTGGCGGTGTGAAGCTTCAAACAACGAAAGTTGGCGTCGGCTCTGTTTGATGTACGGAGGCGAAGTTGAAGTTTCGTGATGGTCCATAGCCAAGTTTGTTCAGTGTTGATCGTATCTCAGAAATTTGTGGTCATGTACTTCTGAACGATTGGAAAACACCATTTGAATTATCCTACTCGGCCCCAGGGCTTCTGCGTGGTACTAGCATTGAAGACTTGGGCATTACTTATATGGACGACTTGTCGGATATTCTGAGCCATAAGAGCCTTAAGTATTTATTTACGAGAAGGATAAACTTAAGGCAGAGGAATTCGAATTGGATACTTAAGGATTATGATTACTGCTGTGGGCTACCATCAGGTGGGGCAAATCATAGTAAATGGATTATGGCGGGAAGTGTATAGGCTCTTTGGCTTATATCACGACGTCCTGACTTCATTGTTGGTGTGAGTTCAAGAGTTAGATTGTTGAGTTGAGGATGCATGCTTGAGAGCACTTTTTGCTAGTTTCCAACTCGGTAGGTGTAGCAGATCTGTCTCGATACAATTTAGAAGATCACTGTTGTGGCATGAGAAAGAAAGTCTAGGAAGGAAACCAATTGGATTTTGCTGTAGAAGGCCAGACCTTGGTGAGACGATTGGTTTCTATGACTTTGTGTTACGACAAGCTGAAGAGTTAAAAAAGGCAGATATTGGGGGAAGCCCATAGTTGCTTATCTTTATGTACACAGTGACTGAATATCTTGAAATCTGCTGAGAATATTATTGGTAGTGGATGAAAAGAAATTAAAGTGTCTTATCCAGTGCTTCATCTATCAATAAGTGAGCGGAGAGACAAAGTATCGGACAGGCTGCCGTCAGTGGAAATGGGCCATTCTGATGGATTTTGTAGTCAAACTCCCTCCACTGTTCGAGGTGTGACGTCTGTTGGGTGTGATTGATGACTCACAGTCAGCGCATTTCACTTTCATGTGAGTTTCTCCTCATAAGCTAGCGGAACTCTTTGCAGATCTAGTGGAGTTGCATGGGGTGCGATGATTATCTCGTGAGATCCACGATCGCCGAGGTTTTGGAATGGATTGATGAAGGAGCTAGATGTCAAGTTGAATTGATCTGCTTCACCTCGGACGATGGATGTCGAGAGGACTAGCCCAGACGCCGAGGATATGTTGGGGTCATCGTCACTGCAATTCAAAGGACATTGGAATAAATATCTACCTTTGTGATTCACTTATAACATTATCTCAAACAGTGAGATGTCACCTTATGAAGGCATTGTAGCGGAAGCAGTAAAAACCTATGTTGGAATGGGTGGCGAAATTACTAGGTCTGAGATTGTACAAGCAGCCAGTGGTTGAGGTGTCTTCTCGATGCACGGGTTGAAAGCTGTGGCTCTTGGGATGGCCAAAAGAGTTATGAGTGGCGTGAAAGGATCTTGAGGTTTTGAGGTTGAAGATCAGTGTTGATATCTCGCCCGGAAGGCGTGATGCGCCGGCGGCGAGGGAAGCTAAGTCCTCGCTACATTGGGCGCACTGGATTATTAGAGGATAGGTCCCAGGTATTATGGGTGAGTGATTGGAGCTTTCTTAGGTCATAATGTGTTCATCTACTTGCCTCATGAGTTTATGTGAGATCCCTCACATGTGTTGGAACCTTTGAGATTGGTGAGGGTGGTTATCATGAGGGACGGTAGGTCAAGGATCGGGTGAGAGGAAGGAGCCCTTGACAGGTGTATCAGCCAGTGAGGTCTTTGGGCCACTAGTCGGGGTGACTTGGGAGGCGGGAGAGTGAATGGAAGCCAGTGCCCTCTCATCTCTTCCGCAGTGCAGTCTGATTTAGTGGACGAAATTTTCTTTAAGAGGAACAAGTTTATGCGACCGTACCAAATAATACCGGTTGGCGTTTGACAGTTTGACCATGATGGTATTGCGTGACCCAGGATTGGCTTTTGGATGGATAATTTGGGTTGACTAGGCTACCATTTTGTAGGCCCTGTCGTCGAGTTCATAGATGGGTTGAGCGTTAAAATCAGGCTTACGGATGCAAAGTTATGACTTGGGAGTTCAGCAGCTTGATGTTTTAAGCGATCTATCCGAATCGATCACAGGGTTTTACGAAGCGATACTGGGCTCACATGTAAACCTAGTTTTGTTGCCAAATAGAGACCTGGCCCAAACACACTGTTTTGACTCAAAGCCACAGAGAATTCCTCCAACACAGTGGATTATAGAGGGTCGTTTGGTAGTTTTAGGCAAGCGCGGGTTTGGCGTGAGAGAGTGATTGAGTTTTACCCTTGTCCGGCCGGGAGGGAGGAGGGGCGGGCGACCTCGGCAGGTAAAATTCCGACCGCCATGGCAGGGCTTAGTTAAATGTGGCGGCAATATGGTGGTCGCGGATTTTCTATTTTCAAACCATTAGCATTTATACCTCTCCCCCGATTTCATCTCCCGAACTCATTCCGTGGTCCTTTTTCTGATTCCTCAAGTTTGAAAGATCTGATGGCAAAAGTTTGTGACGGTTGGATCTAGTTTAAACCTCTGACATTGATGGACCAGTTAAGATCTTTGTGTTTCTAGTCTCTTAGGCTTCTGTGGTATAAATTTTGTAAATTTTGGGCTGTGGTTAGTTAGTTTTTCCATTTTTAGGTCATTTCGATGATCAGAAAATGTTGAATTAATTAGGCACCGGTCAAATTAGGAAAAATTGAAGTGGATTAGTGAAATTGGATATTTTATAATTTGTGGAAGTTCAATTTGAAGGTGGCATAAGTAAAAAGCCCTGATTTTGGATATCGGGTCTTTAGGGCATAACGTATAATTGATTTGTCAGTCGATAGAGATAGTTTATAGTTCTAAAATTATCTAAGACATTTGGGCGTCCAGTGTTTGGCTTAATTAATGGAACCTAGGTAATTATTTTGTTATATTAGTGCTCACGGAACAGGCTTGATCACACGGAGGACGAGGACTAAGCATCTATGTGGTCTGAGTGGTTTACATGTTTTAAATACTTTAGAGATGATGACCATGATATATAGTGTGGTTAATTATTATATATATAACCTACAGCTGATGGGCGATTGATTATCAATGGACATGATTGTGTTTTTATATAAACAAGTTATCATTTAGTGTAGTTTTGTCAACATTTTAAATATTTGGAAATTTCTTGAGTTCATGAATAAATTTGTGGTATTCAAACATTTTTGGTACATGGATTGAGGTTTTTAACCATTTGAAAAGTTATTGATTTAAGAAATGGATTTTGAGACTTTGTGAAATGATTATAATCACGTTATCATTGGAAAGAGTTTATTAGTTGCCACGTGATGTAGGTTTAGAAGGTTTATTAGTTGCCCGCGCGATGTGGGATTACAGTTTATTAGTTGCCACGATTGTCGTGAGGTTGGGTTTACGAAGCGGTTTACTATGAGTGATGCGGTACATTGTTGGTTTCTAAGTAAGGTATAACCATTTCAATATTTGCCTGGTTATTATGCACACCATGATTATTTTAAACATGATGGTTATATATATCATATGATCAATTTTTATGACTTAGAATAAATTCGGGTTATAAGGTTCTTGATAAAGATAATAGGTTAAATTTTTGAGCATGAATTTCATATTGTTGATTTGGGTATAAGTTTGGGTTTTGTGAAATGATTCTAGCGGGGAACCTTCTGAAAGAGTGGAAGTAGAGGTCTTGAGAGAATGAATGTTCGAATGCAAAAGCATTATTTTCTGCTTATAAATTATGTCGCTCCAGCTGAGATTTATTATCTCGCGTTTATTGTTTAAATATTCTTAGTCGAGGGCGGTTCGTAGGTTCTCGCCGGCTCCTACATCGCTCTTTGCAGCGGTATGAGTATTCAACCTTATCAAAAAATACATCTTTCTTTTATTGGACATGTATTTTCCTTTGTACCCCTAAATTCTTAGAAACGCTCTTAGAATGCTCGATCTTAGTATTGAACTCATATGAGTCTTCAAACTATGTGTGTTTGTGGTTGCCAACCGATAGTAAGATAAGGTCGGTTGTGGATTGAGTTATTGTGGATCTTTTATATATTTAGGTATTATATTAATGCATGTGTTTAATTTTTTTTTGTTAAATTAGGGTTCCATTGGATGTTCCTGAGGATTGCAACATAGTAGGACTTCACTAGCGTTCACCAGGGAATCACAGGAGGGTATCCGGGTCGGGTCTTGTCATTCAACCTCACTTAGGGGTTGTAATTTGTGTCGTATGTATGTTTAGACCATGTCAGCGCATGTATTCCATTATCATGCTTAGACACAAGACAAATAATTAGGTAAAAAATAACAAATTCAAACACGTTCTCATTATTAATAAGGTAACATGACACAATGCGTATAACCCGTTATTAATTTGGTCATTTAAAATAATATGAATTATAATAATTGACAAAATAACCCCTAATATAAATGGGTTAATATGTATTAAATAATGAGTGGTACTAATAATTAAACATATCATTATAGGTTCAAATTGATCATTGTGTGGATTGACATATATATAACTTAGTATTTTATGAAACACGTTATGAGGATCACTTGTAATTTAATTCAAACTACAATTATATTCAGCACAGAAGCTACTTAAAAGCGTCTGCAGAGTTTGTGCATTTGTGATTCAAGGTTACTCCACCCCTCATTGTATCAGACCAGTAATGGTCATTTCAACTCCTCCGGCTTTTAATTTTCCCTGTAAGAATGAGGTAGACTTGTTTTGTCATTTTCAACTCTTATATAATTATATCCTAAGTATGAGGTGTGGAAATTTAAATTTTTTTCTTCCCCATCTCACAGATCTCATCAGATGTAAAAAACATTGAAAATTGGAGTCATGATGGCAACTTCCATGCTCATTTCCTCACATTGGCGTGGGTGATATATGTCTCTGCTGTGACCTCATGCAATTTTATTAATATCTATCCAGCTAATATTAATTCTAAGTTTGATCCCTCCTCACCATTCTCTAATAAATATTTATCGCCCATCCCTTAAAATCATACCATTAAATTCGGTATACATTGTCTGTTTCAAACCTTATATTATTAAAAAGAGAAACGTTAAGAAGTCAATACACTACGTTTCATGTCAATAAAATGATTAAGAGTTCAATCTGGAATAAAGAGAGAAAATTCAGGGCCGAGTCTCACTAAGGATTTATATATGAAATAAAATAATACTATGATGTAATGCAAAGTAAATAAATATAACAAAAAAATATTACATTTGACTTTGGCTAATACCAGTGGGTTCGGTTTCTTAGATTTTTTTTACCCCTAGACCCGATACTCTTCATGTGTGAAACTTGGATCTATTTTGCGTCCAAGTTTCCCATTCTTTCTCGGAAGCCATGTAAAAGGCAGCATCTATCAATAGTGTGATTATTCCCATTATAGTGACCATGATTATTACAGAAATCATTTTTCTGCACAAGGAAGTACTAAAGAAATCAAATATCGAAAAAAATAGGGAGGAAAAATAAAAATTAAAAATAGAAAAAAATAAAAAAATATGTCTAAACTTAACAAATTCATTCTATATATTTAATCAAATCCATTCTATTTGTTTCTCTTCATTACAAAGGTCTAAGAAATTTTAAAATATATAAAATTTTAAGGAATTTCGATTATATTTTATATTTTTTTTTGCTTTTCCTCGTATTTTTCGGGTTTCAAATGTAGCCTTTAAGAATCACCAAATAAATTTTTCCATCAGCAACAAATATCAGAATATGAATCATTAATTTCTGATTATATTTGATTTCTTTTTGCTTTCACTAATACTTTTCGGGTTTCAAACTGACAGAGCTCAAATAATTTTTCCAAATATCAGAATATGAATCATTAATTTAAGCCCATGATCCATTGCACTGTCTTTGATTCTTCGTTGTTGCTCCTCAACTTGCTTCCATAACACCACGTGCGAAAATAGCAAAAACAGGCATGGAATTTTGATGCAGTGAAGCAAAATCTCTTTCGGTCTGGAATATTCTAGAAGCATTAATCTTCTTAAGAATCTTTCCTTCAAATCCAACCATCAGAATAAAGTGTGAACTCATCTACTGATAGCGGTTTCTTGATCAATCCATCAATGCAACCTTATCTTGTTTTTTAACATGAAGGGTTTTACCCATTAGTAAGATAATTCCTGGATGATACAGAAATCTGTCATATTGGTCTAGAATCAGAACAAGTTTCCGAGCATAAAGCTCTAATGATACCATGAAAAAGAAAAAAAAAACTTGAAGAAAAGAAGGAATTCTGGGAATATATTTTCCGATATATTCTATATATAAAAGTATTTTGTTACAGCTAAAAGCTAATATGAAGACCAATAGCTTTCCAACTAAAATATTTTCTTCACCGATCTTATCAACTATGAATTCGAATACATGCATACTCACCAAATTTCATCATATTATGTGTATATATTCGTATTGAAGTCTAATACTACTTCGTTAATTTGTTGAAAGATAACTATTTTTAAGAAAAAAATTAATACTGGGTTGGCCAATATTGTTTGTGTTGATATTCTTATTACCAAAATTCTTCTTTTTTTCTTTGGGAGCTTCTAGATTATTGGTAAATAATATTGGAAAACCACTAAAATTTTCTTTATCTCTCATTCGAATAGTACTGATTTAATTCATATACAAGACTTGTATATATAAGTAGTTTTTGTGATAAAATTTTGTTGACTATTCAGAGACATTCAATCTGAACGCAAAACAAGGAGAAATACATTACAAAAGCAATTATATTAGGTTGATCTGTCTCCCCTTATCATGCTTCAATAGAAATATCTCACACATTCATCATATATATATATATATATATATATATATATATATATGGATCTCTGGATCAGTTACCACACATTTCATGGTTACTCTCAAATATGTTATTGGTGTATAAGTCGAAGTTTCACCAACATTTATTATGGTTGGGCCTACATTTAGCATGGTTGTGGCATTTATAAATGTTGGTGTGACATAAGTCATAGTTGCTACAGCATTTATAAATGTTGGAACTTGATCCATATGACAAAAGACCGCATATATAATTTTATATTTTAATTTTAAATTTAAATTTTTAATAGAAAATGTAATCATCGAAAACCCTAGCCATTTCTCTCTCTTGCAGTCCCTTTTCTGATTTCAAGAATGAGTGATTTTTTAGATATTTTTTACATAAAATCATCCATCCGTATCTTTTTCTGTTTTTTTTTTTCTCAATAATATAGGTACTTTCCCATATATCTGGATTTCATTTTCAATAAAATGGCTCTTCCACATATATTTGACTTTTATTTTATTTTTTCGTGTTTTTTTATCGTCTCTTTGTTACGGTGTGTGGCGGTGGTATTTCAATATTGGTGATCTAGTAGTAGTCATACGGATGCCTCACTCATAGAAGTTTTCATTGCATTTCAATGTAGATGTGATAGATGTCCCGGTTTGGATCCAACTCGTGCAAGTGTCTAGCTTGTTTTTGTTTAGTTTTCTGTTTAGAACTACTAACTCAATGGTTGATGCTCCAAGTATTTATTAACCAGAATTTGAGATGTTATGGTTTTGCACGTACAACTATCCCATGAAGGATTGAGAAGGTTGTTCCACCTCTGTTCTTCATCGATCTATTGTTTCTGGATTTTGAATGAAAAATTTTGCTTATTGTAAAAAAAAAAAAAAAAAGAAAGTAAAATCCACCACTACATAAAAAGTAAAAACCCATAGCAAAATTTAATTTAGTACCTACTTAAAGACGACAATAACCAGGCATTAATCAAGTTCTTTATTATGGTTGGCTAAAAATTATTTTTCTTTTTTTAACAAAATTTTGGCTAAATAAGTATTAACACACACTCAGTCAGCAAGCAAATGCTTTTGTGTCTACAAAGTAAATTGAAGTAATCCATAGAGCAACTAATCTTTATTAAGAAAAAAGCCATCAAAAGATTATCATGGTATATCAAACCTAATTTAATCACTAAAGTAGTACAAAAGCATAAAGTAAACTTAATCAAATATCATACTGTAGTTCAAACCCAAACTACATCAAATATTAATTTTTTAATTGCATGTCGCATAGGATCTAAATACCTTATACTGTACAAATATTTTGGCCACATAATAAGGTATTTTGGGACTTCATGCAATTGATGAGCACTACCTTTAGATTACAAAAATTAGTTTATAAAGACATTTAATGCGAACACAATTAATGGTAAGTCACACCTTTAATTTGTTATGATCAATGGCATAATAATGAAATCTGAACAAAAATAAAAATATCATATTTTTTGGAAACCTTCGAAAAGCCACGAAGCGAATAAGCTTTCTGCCTGAATCACAGAAAATTATATATATTACGAAAATACTTGAGTAGAAATATCCACAACAGATCCTTTTTTTATCAGCTTTTAACTAATACAAAAATGTATCGTAAGACTTTGGATGCGAAATAGGCACAGCCGAAATTTGAATCATAATCTGACGTAATTATTGTTTGTTGATGTGATATTATAGGGTTTTGGGATGTAGTTGAGCCATCCACATCATTGGACCACCACATTCCTATTCTCTTGTATCCATATGAATCCTTCATCCACACCTACTTGACTTTCTACTCTGATCTAACCTCTAGTTGTTTTAAGTCATTTATTAGTGCCTAAGGCGTATAAGTTGAACCGAAAATTGAAGAGGAAAAAAATAGAAAAAAATATTATAGAAGGACTGAATTAGATCGAGTTTTATTGTAATTATAATCCCTTAATGTAACCTTTCTCTGACAATGCAGGAATTCAATTATGTTTACTTCTTGGGACTCAGGGTCCTTGAATAGCAACAACAAAACCTTATTTATAATCACTCTGAATAATAGAAATACTCTTTATCTCTATCACGAAAGACACACAAAGCCAATCTAGACAATATCTTTTTCCTTTGCATCCACACCTGACTTCTCCACACCCTGATCTATCATTAAAGTCATTTTTAATTATATAACGTACCTCCCTATACCTGTTAATAGTTCTACTTCTATCAATTCTATATTGCTTAATAACATATGAAATTGCACTATATCCTCCTAGATACCTTTCAAATAACATAAATAGATCTAACAGTATGATCATATACAACAAATATTGTGAAAGAATAATATGATAAGTTTGGTTTTACATTTTTAAAAATTGTTTTTTGATAATAGTTTTTAAAATCATTATATTTTTTAAAGCTATTTTTATTATCTAGATTTAACATTTTTTATGCTTTTTATGTCTTTTAGAATTAAAAATATATTATGAGCCACATGTTCACATGTTCTCTATCTCTATCATGAAAAAGACACACAAAACCAAATCTCGACAATATCTTTTTTCCTTAACATCCACGCCTATGACTTCTACTCTATTTACCCTTATCTAGTCGAGCAAGTCATTTTAAATTATCTCTTGTACCTCTATACCTATTATCTAGTTCTACTTCTATCAATTCTATATTGCTTAATCACATATGATTGCCCATATATCCTCCTAGATACCTTTCAAAAATTACACAAATAGATCTAACAAATATGATCACATATAATAAATATTGTGAAAGAATTAAAGGGTAAGTTTGATTTTTGTTTTTAAAAATTGTTGTTGATAATAATTTTTGAAAACACGTTGCATTTTTTAAAAATTATTTTTATTATCCTAATTTCCTATTTTTTTATATTTTTTTTTATTTCTTTTAGAATTAAAAAAAAATTATGAACCACATGTTCTCTATCTCTGCCACGAAGAAGACTCACAAAACCAAATCTAGACAATATCTTTTTTAATTCACATCCACACCTATGACTTCTACTCTATTTACCCTTATGTAGTCGTTTAAGTCATTTTAAATTATATAACATGCCTCTATACCTATTATCTAGTTCTACTTCTATCAATTTTATATTGGTTAATAACATGATTGCCCATATATTATCCTCCTAGATACCTTTCAAATATGCTAAATAGATCTACTTGTTGATTATTTTTTGAATGATTTGCCGATTTGGATGCCAATAGACAGTCATCGAAATAGAATTTATGATCATGACATAATTTATAGAAAATAAAAAGAAAAACTTACTTGAAAGAATCATTAAATAATTGAATATAAGTAATAATATATATATATATATATATATATATATATATATATATATATATATATATATATATATGTGTGTGTGTGTGTGTGTGTGTGTGTGTGTTTCACATGCGAGATCACGTAACACTTAAAATCGACCATTTGATGATATAAGAACGATTGATTAACGATTTTGAATGGCTTAGAAAATTTGTGTGTTTCTTATCTCTTTATATATATATATATAGAGCGGGAAGAGGAAAAATTCTTAATATTAAATATTATTTATTAAGGCGTTCTTCGTACCTCTTAGATTCTTAATATTAAATGTCTTTTATTAAGACATTTACTCATACTCTTGATTACTAATATTAAATGTCTTTTATTAAGAACATTTACTCATACAACAAAACAAACTAAAATACTTAAATTTTAACGACCTAAGACGAGGATTTTACACCATAATCGTTTCTGCATACTACACTAATAATCACCGTGTGTACGCACGATAACAATTATCAATAACGGAATTATATGAATCAATTAAATTGAAAATTCTAACATTCTCCCACTGATTCATATACGACTAAGATACAACATATTAACATAACTCGGTTCACTCTAAAATGTTATATATAAGCCACAACTCTCGTAAGAACTAAACCGGATCAATCATGGGCTATCACGAGCCCGATTAAACGCCTCGATTCCTTCCACGTATCACAAGTCATCCAATTCAACAAATACAATTTGGATAAGGTAGACACTTGAAAATACCTTATCCCACAATGTATTAAATAAGACATAATATCATAATCATAATAAATATGCATAACTCGAAATATGATTCATGATAAGCAAAATCCAAACAAACATCGATATCTAGATATCAAATAAACATAAACATGCTAAACATAAATTCATACATGTATGACCAATCATCCACATAAAGGACTTCGCGACTACTCCCATTTTGCATTAATATGGCTAATAAATGTTTTAGAGCTACCTCTTAGTCAACGAATCCGCAATCAGTATCATGGGTGCCAATGTGCACTATTTGAACTCTTTGATTTTGCACCTCTTCTTTTGGATGTATAAATACTTAAATTCATATGCTCGCACCCCTCGAGTATCTATCATTCTTAGAGAAGAATACAAATGTCAGACATCACAATAAATCCTCATTTGTTTAAGAATGGTACCAATGATACTTAAACCATTAAAGAAATCACAGCCCACAACGATTGAACTGTAGCTTCAAAGCATGCTATAAATTCAACCTCCATAAGGAAAGTAGCAATGACAGATCGCTAACACCTTCCACACAGAGATGTCCCATAAGCTAGAAGGAAAGAAATAGCCAAATGTGGACTTTCGGGTATCCTTACATCCCAAGATACCGAGTCCCGAGTAACCAACAACCTCAAGGTTACTAGTTCTTCTATATGTGAGCATGTGATCCTAAGGCTCGCAAGTACCTCAAAATTTCTTCGGCAGCCTCTCCAATGGTGAAATAACTCGTGATTTGATTGATAACGACTAACATACCGACCGCAAAGCTTATATCCCGCCTAGCATGTGTCCGAGCATACATCAAACCTCCCAACTAAAGAAGCATAAGGAATATTATCCATTTTTATACTCCAAATCGCTGGGACATCGGGATAGACCGAAATCGCTCTCCCTGGATGGGAACTCACTCAAGTGAACATGATTCCATCTAAATCTTCTAATCCTCATTATGTAAGCCTGAGATAATCCCAAAATTTCGCGGATTCATCCTAAATATTTCTATTCCGATCACATGTAGCCTCACCCATATCCTTCATTTCAAAGTTACTAGAAAGGTAATTCTAACATCATTCAATAACCCACTATCACTAGCCAAGAAGAAGAATATCAATTACATACAACACAAGGATTATGAACTTGCTTCCCACAACCTTCATGTAGATGCACCGTCAATTTGTTATTCCATAAGGACAATACTAAGATTTCATTAAACTTCAACAATTACTGTCTATAAGCTTGTTTTAATCCATAGATTGATTTCTTCAACCTACATACGATTTCTTTACTGCGGGTCTCAACCAGGTTGATCCATATACCCTTCTTCCAAATCTCCATCGAGAAAGGTCGCTTTAACATCTATTCGAGAAGCTCAAGATCAAATGAGCTACCAAAGCACATAACTTTAAAGAGTCCTTTCTAGAAACCAGAGAGTCTCTTTCAGAGTCACGCCATCCTCGAGTGTAACTCTGCAACAAGTCCGGGCCAGACCTCTGACATTGCCCTGTGAGTCTCGTCAGTCTTAACACCACTTACACCCGACTCTTTAGAATCCTCTCTGAATTCGCCATTTCCCCAAACATTATCATTATCCACTGGGATTTCAACTCTTCCTTCACAGCCATTAACCACTTATCGTAATTTTCACCGCCATGGCTGGGTCGAAAGAGAGACCGGTCATTATCAATGCCTGGCCACTTATGCTCATGCATAAACTATATAGTCATTCGAAATAGCCGATCTTTCTCTCTAGTGTAATTCTCCTTGATACTATTTCTTCAGGTCGCACTCTGCCATTAACTCGAAAGCATTTTCCCCTCTTCGAACAATGGCATCCATAATCGGGCTTCGAGCATCCATTTGTCGTTGTTCCATATTCATGCCTTCGTGGCCGTAAGCACAATAATAGGAACTTCACTGAGATGGATCATTCGATGGGTTTCGGGTCCATCAATGACTCTCTTAACTCCACATCGTGTCTCCACACTCCTTAATCGCATGATCGCCATTTTCAATGAAGCGAGCATTCCCGTGACTTCATACCTCTTGCATTCGCGGTTAGACAATGTAATCTATACCTCACCTTCCGATATCCAATGAAATAACCACTAATGGTCCCGAATCCAACTTCTTTCATGTGGATTATATATCCTCACTTCATTGACAAACCCACACATGAAGATGTCTTAAACTAAAGCTTCCTAGGATGCCCACAACCATAAGGTGTCTTAGAACCGCTTACTAGGTACCCTATTTAATATGTATGCGCTGTCCTACGCATACATCCACAATGAAATGTATGTAACTATCATTCAATCATACTCCTTACCATTTCCATCAATGTACGACATTTTCTAGCTATGCCATTTTTTGTGGCAATCCGGCATTGTATACCGCGCACAAATGCCCCTGACTCAGCGAGTTTAAACGGGCTCGAATTTGTCCAATGTCCGATGCCTTCAATATTCACTACCTCTATCTAACGTATTACCTTAACCTTCTATTTAATCGTTTCTCATCCTCAATGAATGTCTCAAGGACATCAACCGACTGGTTCTTTCATGCAAAAGAAATAAAGGTAACAGCACTCTAGAGTAATCATCACGAAGGTGATGAAATACCTCTCACCGCCCCAAGATGGTACATCGAAGGACCACAACATCCGTATGTATTAAATCCGCAATCCATTACTCCTCAGGGCGTACTGCTTGATACATGCCTGGGCTCGCTACCCCAATTTAATCCACACAAGTAATATTCCAACTCCAGAAAATCCACCAGGCAAAACTTTGCTTTTAATTAGTCTCAAATCCTTTTCGATATATGACCGAGCCTTTATGCCACAAGTCACAGTAAGACTCATTAAGTGCACCTTTCATACCAACATCATATTTAACATCAACATTAAACAGGAATTAACAAAAGTAGAATTCGATTAAACAATATAGCGAACCGGCTAATCTAACCAAGCATTTCACTAAAGGTTTGTTCCATGATACAATGAAAACAACTTGTGTCCAACTTAAATCAAATCCTAAAACATCCAATCTAGAAACAAACAAGATTTTGGGGAGCAATCGAACATATAAACACTTCTAGATCAAGGCACCGCCTCGTATCTAACACAATTCTATATGTCCCTACACCTTCAATTCTAGCTTTCATCCCTGCTTCATAAATAGAAAGCTTTCACTTTCCCAAGATTCGTGGAGTTTAGGTAACCCCCGCATAACATTAGAAACACGGGGTGGTCGCACCGTATGTCAAGCCACCAAGTATTAGAAGAAACCTCAACTACATTCGATTCAAAGAATACGTAAAACAAAATGTATAATTTCTTTCAAACCATGCCTTCCTCGCAATCGGGCCTTCAGGCTCGTGCTCGTTGCAAAGAAACATTTCGTAATCTTTTTTCAACCTCTCCTTTCCTTTTTTACCTGGCCGCACCTAAATGGTCAGCTTCCCTCGCTCTTCCATTTCACGGAGCTACGCCACTGTAACCAAGATTCGATTTACCATAATGTGCAAGTCGTTTCCTGGGGAAGTTTTACCTAAGGTCTTCCTTCATTTGCCTCCGCATGAGCATGGCCTTAGTATCCGAAGAGACCATTTTTCCTTAAGTCAAGCTGTAAGCTCAAATCGCTGAAATCATCACCCTACATGATTTCGTAAACTCAACCAACACTCGCTCACCAAGATCCATATCCAAACTCTGGGGTTTATTGTAGGGTATTCAATTATGTGAGTAATATGTTCCTCCATCGACCGAAGTATGGTGTACTCTCTATTAAATAAATCTCATTAATAAGAGCAAAGAACAATGTGACTTATCCACAATGTCTCAATATAGTACACTTCTTAATTTCAAACACAAATTCCCCTTACATTTTCGGGCCTTACCGGGAAGGTTTAATGATTAGCTAGTGCTAAGCCTAAGAAAAGCTCATCATAAGCCTATTCGAATCTCTCCAATTCCTCCCACATTTTCTGTCTCGCTCCAAACCAAGATCACGGCGAAGGGTTCATCATAACTGAGTCGACCGATCCCAAAAGGCCAAGATTTAATACATATCTCGATCCATCATCATAGTTCCGCTCCATTAAACTGTATCATTGGCAGAATATTGCAGACGGGCCGCAAACATTTACATCTCACATATTAATTACTTAATTTAAAACCACAATTCGTAATTATAATATATATACTAAAACACGTATTTAAATTCACCTTCGGCTAAATCTAAACACAACCAACAATCACCAAATATGCATCATTCATATAACATATATAAGGTCAATCACAAAATTTAATTTAACATATAAGTCATCTTGATATACACTATTTATTAATTAAATAAGGTTCATAACTCCATTTCAATTGTTATTAACATTTGAGCAAGATCTACTCGTAGAATCGCATAACTACACGTTAATAACTATAAACGCTATTATTCTTAAATCACTTATGATGCTATATCAAATAAACATTTATAAATATTATTTAAATCATTTAATGAAATCCGAGTGGGCCACTTTTTAAGGATTCAACTAGCCACTAAAATATTAAAGATTTAAATCATATAAACTTAAATTATTAAGTTTAATATAAAAGACTACTCTTAATATCTTTTATTCTTAATTCATTAACCTATTTCTTAGTTTCAAATAATAATATAT
This sequence comes from Tetrastigma voinierianum, assembly GCA_016808115.1. Taxonomy (NCBI): domain Eukaryota; kingdom Viridiplantae; phylum Streptophyta; class Magnoliopsida; order Vitales; family Vitaceae; genus Tetrastigma; species Tetrastigma voinierianum. The sequence continues at coordinate 317,897 of JAEQBH010001581.1, forward strand.
AATATCTATATTATTAAATCGTTTATGAAAGATTTGCATATACAATTCCCGAATTTGCATGTTTGCATGACATGCATTATCAATTCTTTTCTACTTTAATATCACGCGATTCACGTTACCTATATCGATGACGCACGGATAAATATGGAATTCGACATCACAATTCAATCGACAATCGTCAATTAAAACCAAGCAAAGAACATTTATATAAACTATTCAAAATCACAATTCGAGAACAATTGAATTCACATCATGAATGCCGAACTATCAATTCAAATATTCATCCAAAATGTTAATTCAAAATTAAAAACCCAAGTTAATTATGCCATAAATAGTTAATTTAAACATCAATTAACTACAATTAACTTTAATTGAGAAAATACCCAAATTCTCATAAACCCTAAATTGGTAATTGAATTTCTATTAAATCCGCTCGACACTAAAATTGTTGATTATTTTTAAAACGATTTAACAAATTGATCCTAATAGAACAATTAAATCAACCAATTTAACAATCATGGCATACCCTATTAAAATGAAAGAAAAACTTACTAAGAATCCATCACGATAATTGAATATCCCAAGAATAATATATATATGTTTTCTTTCCTACGCCGACAGAACACTTAAAATCACTGATGATATAAGCGATTGACAGATTTCGACTTTCCTCGAATCAAACCCCTGTGTTCGTGTGTTTTACTATGTCTTATATATATAGAGTATATATATATATATATATATATATATATATATAAAGGTGAAATAGGGAAAAGTTACTCGATATTAAATATTATTTATTAAGACATTTACTCATATAATAAGCATTAATATTAAAATGTCTTTTATTAAGACATTTAATATACAACAAAACACACTAAAATACTTAAATTTTAACGACCTAAGACGGAGGGATTTACACCCCGATAATTGTCTCTTAGATACTACACTAATCACCGTGTAAATGTATTTATAACAATTATCAATACCGAATTATATTAACTACCAAATTAAAAATTTAACACTAACAAATATGATCATATACAATAGCACGCTGTAAAGAACGAAAGGAAAGTTTGATTCCTATTTTTTAAAATTGTTTTTGATAATAACTTTTGAAATAAATTATTCTTATTATCTGAATTTAGTATTTTTTATATTTTTATGTTTTTTAGAATTAAAAAAATTGTGATCTACATGTATGTTTTCTTTATTCTTTCTTGTTTTTTAAAATAAAAAGATTTAATCTGTAGCATGTCTTGATGACTTTTTCTCATGTTTACAACACTACAACAGTTTACGGAATATGGTTCGGTTGATGCAAACTAATATACATTATATAAACTGTTAAAATTAGTAATATTATGTGCTCGGAAATTTTCTTGGCAATTCAAATTGATTATGACAATCACATTAGACATTAAATATGATAACAAACTTAGGCAGTTGGTTATCATGTCAATAGACATTAATTTTATGTGCCTCCTATCATTCCGTCCTCTCTCCTCAACGAATACCATGTGGTTGGTGTATCAAGTCGGTTATCATATTGGCCAATGATATGGAGAGTTTTAGAAAATTAATATAAAAATTAATCTAAAAAAAAAGTATGCTTTGAAAAATAATACTAACTTTAGTGTACTTTTTTTCCACAAAGGCTTTAATTTCCAAGTATGGTGTAGATTCAACAAATGAAGTTGTTTTAAAATACAATTTCAACGAATTACAATTTCTTAAACTTGTAAAGATTCTTAAAAGACATTTTCAACGTAAATTCATAATTGTTTCGAAACTTTATGTTGCCTTCAAAACACCGTTATAATCATAATTTATGAAACTTTAGAAACATTTCTTCAAAACACTTTTAGGTAAAATGTAAGGTTCTCGTGGGTCTTTATAAAGTTTCAAGAGAAACTTTCAACTTGACAAAAAGTATTGTTTCAGACTCCAAATTGAAATTTATTCGATCCATCGACGTATCGCCTACCCAAACCCATGAATAAAAGTCCAAAAGAAAGGGGTTTAGATTCATTTGTATAAACTCATAGAAAAAGTCCAAGGGTATTGAAAAAGAAAAAATTATTTGTATTGACAATGATCTGTCAATTGTTGCATCCAGAGATGCACCGTTGTCAAGACTGAGATCTACCAAAATATATATCAATGATTAATCACGAAAATAAAACTGCAAGATAAGTAAAAAGATAAACCAAGATAATGTGATAGACACACAAGAGACGCACACGCTGTCACCAAGCCTACATGAATCCAGGCCGAGCCTGTGACGCAGCGATTCCACTATATCTCAATTAAGTTATAAATCGTCTTACATGAGTCAAGGCTCCCTTTCTCCAACGTCTTCTTCACCTAATTCTCTCATAGTGAAACATAGAATAAGATCTCCTCATTCCTCCAACATCTAGACTCCTACAAGCCCAAAAACATCATTGAACATGATGGATAAAACCTCCCCAACATTAAGAGAGAGTTAGGCAATACCTGCAACAGGTAATCAACCCCCAAGAACACATTCTTGTTCTTCTACATCTTCGTTGTGTAACGCTTTCTTCAAAATCATGTCTCATTTAATATCCTCTCGGCGATCCTACCAATATTTCAGATTCATTTTCTCTCCTAATATATCTTAACATGCCAGTTGTAAGATACTAATTTTATTCCATATTCATCACAATGGAATATCTTCCTTCCATAGAAATCTAACCATATATGATCAAATCTTTCAGATTTGATCGACCTAATATCCTTTTCTATTTTTCCTTATTCATACAAGAGAATATTGTATTCTGATTTGTAGAATATTGGCCCGAGCATTCATGTTTACCAAATAAGAAAAGTTTTGTCACATAGTTGGATTTACCGTCCCATGCAACACTATTGGAAAACATGCAATTTTATTTTTGTTTAAGGTTATGGCAAGAAATATCTCCAACGGGTATTTCTAAAAATTTTAAAATTTTTGGAAGTCAAACGAAGTTTTTATCAAAAATCATAAGTGCAGCGTTATGGACAATTGCGCGCCGACAAAGGAATTTTCGATAACAAAACTCATAACGGAGACGTAGATGTTCTTGATAACAAGATTCTTAATTAAGACATAAGAAGCTATTTCAGAATGAGATAAATGGTAACGAAGACTCGTGGGCAACAAGTTACGTCTATAAAAAGAGCAAAAGGAGAAGGGAAAATAGACAACCAATCAATCAAACAAACAAATCAACAACTCAACAAATCGACTTAATGTCAATCTACTTCAGTAAATCTTAACTTTTCAATTTTAGCAATCTCAGTATTTTATTTCCTAGTTTTAGCCAAGTTTCTATCAAATTCCTAGCACATTATTATTTTCATATTTAAATCCAATGTTTATTTCAGCAATTTCATCACTTTATTTCCAAGTTTTAGTCAAGTCTGTTTTAGCACCATGTTATTTCATTCATTCCAAGTGAAATCTAACACTTTTCTTCAACATTTAATTCCTAATATTTTCATTCAGATCGCTGCTTTCTACTGATTTAACTATCAAGAAAACCGTTAAAACCTACATAACTCGATAAGCTGATCTACGAAGTCATTCCACTGGAATACTTAATATCCTCGACACGTCCTCATGCTTCTTCAGGATTTTGTATATTTATATGATCCAAAAATCATCACAAAAAGTATATTAGATTTAAGATTACTTTCAACCTTTGTATGGAATGAATTTTTATTTATTTTACAATGGAAAAGCCCCCAATCATATGCTATTCAACTGGTCTAACTTTTTAATTTTTCTCATAAGGCTAAGGTAGTTATGCAAATTGAATCCTTACACTTGCAATATCATTATACCAAGACCTTAAAATTATATGATTTTCACATACATTATATTTAAAATAAGAAAGCATACCTTGATCTATTATTGAGTTTTTTTTAGTGAGAATGGTTGACTAATGACTTGCCGAAAACTAAGTTTCTCTTAACCCTTTAATTTCGACTAAATACTTTTCTGAATGGTTGACCAATTTCTTTCAATTCCTTTTTATATATATCACACATACCATCAATGTGTGAAGTAAAACTTCCTTTATTAAGCAATAGAATTTCGACACTTAGATTCATTACGGATGTGATCAAGACTCTTTTTTTTTAAATGAGAATAAATTTATTGATTCAAACTAGTAATGCATTCGATAAAATCACAATCAAATTTGTTACAAAATCTAGATGATGATACAACATCTAGGTTGATACTATTAAATGAATCGCCTTAAAGTCTTCACATATTCATAATTTTACGACGACATAATACACATGACTTCTCGATTTACAAAGATATTAACGCATCATGATTCGATTGCCACGTTCTACCCGATCGAACTGCTTTCGACGCTTCAATCACCCTCACATAAGAAAACACCGTAATAAAATATCGAAAATCAAATCGTCGCATTCGATAAAGACAAATCACAAGCCGTATAACGACGACAAATACACGAAAAACCAATTAAAAATCTAAATTTGTATGGAAGAACCATTTTATTGAAAAAGAAAAATGATAGAAAGATATATAGATTGATGATTTGAGACCAAAAATAAAAATCATTCTTCCTTACTTAAAAAAAATTACAAAGCAGTAGTACGCTGATCTAGGGTTTTTTCTGCTTTTACAGTTGGGATGTGATCAGACTTTGTTTTGCCAATTTTCAACTCCTACATAATTGAATTAATTTAATTTATCTTCTTGGGTTTGAAGTGTGGAAATTTATAATTTTGTCTTTCTCACCTCCAAATCTCACTACCACATGACAACATTAAAAAAAATGGTGGTGTGATGGCAACTCCCATGCTCATCAAATGTATAGATCTCTGTGGTGACCTCACAGGCAATATTCGTATCACTATCAACTCATACTTATTCTATATATATATTCACTAACCTAAACACAAGAAGGAAGAATAATTAACTAAAGTAACAAATTCAAACACCGACTTTATTAGTAATGAAAACATAAAACATGAATAATTCATTTATTAATTGATTATTTAAAATAATATGAATTATAATTAACTTATCAATATTTAACACAAATAACCTATTAATTGACATAATAATTGAACATATCAATATTGGTCAAATTGATGTTATGCGAATTGACATAAATAAAACTCATTTATTAAATAGGTTATAAGAGTTAACACAAATTTGATTCAAACATAATTATATTCAATACAAACTCACAAAAAATATGTCGAATTTATGTCACGGGTTGCTCCACCTCTCATTGTATCATACCACTAATTATCAGAACGGTTAAGCCACGCCTCGCCGCTCGAAAAAGCTCCTACGCTCGCCAGGCGCTAAACGAGCCGAGTTCGTTTTTAATTTAGGCTTGATAAATCTCGCTCCTGCCGACCCATCCGTCAGCCGAACGAGGCTTCGCCACGCCTTCGACCGGCCAGATCCTGTCAACGCCAGGATCCCGACTCGCACGCCAGTGAAATGCCCAGTCATGTCCCGACATCGGCGTAATGCATCCTCGCTTCCTGCATCCAAATGACATGGATGGCAAACGCGTGAACTTCACGGCCGCGGCGAGGCGCCGACACGGCACGACTGCCGAAATAATCCTGCCGTCTACCGGGACTGCACCAGATCTCCGATCTCGCCGATACGAAATGGTACCCACGATAGCGCCGGGCGTGCTCACACAGATGTTCCAAAGGTGGATAGCGCAAAGAAAAGCGCCTGCAAAGTGGGACGCCGGGGAAGGATACGATGTCGTACGACCCATCGGCACGATCGGCCGATCCTTGCATAAGATCCGGACATAAATACGGCGATTTCGCCTCCCGTAAAACTATAGAGGTCGGTGGCCATGAGCTTGACAAGGTTTGCCGATCTTGAGTAGCATCGAGGGCAATGCACCCGGACCCACCGATACGATCAATTCAAATCGATGAACTAGATCCAATTCAACTGACCAGACGGGGCCCCTTTCACATCGGGTATCGACTTAACCCAAACAAGATCTAGCGTGGGTACGGGCAAAGGCATCAAGCATGATCACGGCTGGGTTTCATGTATAAACAAGGAGCCTAAGATCCGACTACCGCAGAGATCTGCAGCTTCCGGAGTGCCATCGTCACCATTGGTATGAAATTCAATGAACGGTTCGACATGGTGGGCGCATTCTCGATTCCAAATCCGGCAGTTGGTAAAGCCATGGGTCTTGAACAACCACGATCTCGTACGGGCGTGGAAAGCTAACTTAACCATAAAAGTGTGAAAAGGTCACAACAGTTTCGTTGTTACGAGTTTGGCTGCGTATCTTGTCGATATATTATTTCTTTATTTAGATAATCGATTAAAACCAATCATGTTTCTTATTCAATGATTTCAAGTATCTTATTTCTTCACTACAATTTCTACTTGCTTTAATTTATTTCATAATTTTTCGCACAAGTCAAGCTTTACGAATTCGTAATCTTAAAGGGAAACAAATGTCAAGGAGTGGTTTTAACAACTTTAAGATCAATCGTTAAATCAACTAAGGTAAAACAAATCCATAGAAAATTATTTCCTTAATTGATGTATTTGTTATCGATTGATTACAAAGTTAAAAAGTATATGGATCGAGTTTGATGATTGATTACAATACAAACTTGTATAGGCTCTGATCGTAATGAGTCAAGCTGGTTCCTCAAGCCTGCTCATAAAACGGTTCTAATGAGCCTGCCGCTTTTTTTTAACCGCTGCCTCGGTACCTGATTTTGGGCTGCTCAAAGTTTCCACGGCTCGAGTCCACATAAATTAACAGTTCTACCGAAATGTTCAAAAATACGGCCATTGCTACACCTCACTAATTAATATGTCATTTTCAACTCTTATATAATTTATCTCCTAAGTATGAGATGTGGAAATTGAAATTTTTCTCTTCCCCATCTCACAGATCTCATCAGCATGCACAAACAATGAAAATTAGTACACTGCATTATGTGGTGATATAGGTCTCTTGCTGTGACTCTCATGCAATATTAATATATCACTATCAACTAATATTAATTCTAAGTTTGATCCCACCTTTACCACTCTCTAAATATTTACTGCCCATCCCCTTAAACACATACCATTAAATTCAGTATGTTGTCTATTTCAAACTTTATATACTATTAAAAGAAACAATGAAAGAAGTCAATGCCCTTGTTTCTCCAATCACTATATATATATATATATATATATATATATATATATATATATATATATATATATATATATATATATATATATATATATATATATATATATATATATATATACTTTGGAAAGAAAATTGGAAGAATCCAAGGACTTAGTGGTATGAATATGTAAAATATAAGTTTCCAATCCTAGCATTGAAAGAAGGAAATCATTATCAATGTAAAACATCTTAAGGAATGTTATATTAAAGTAGATAGATATATTAATAAGGCTTAGTTGAATGATTAAAGTTGAAATGAGTGAATGTACTTCGATTGGTAGAAGCATTCAGGTTTAGCAGCAATCCTTCAAAAAGCAATTTGAGATCATAGTGAACATTTGCTCATATTAGCAATAAATCTTTAAATGTCCAAAAAAAGTGGGGAGGAGGGTCTACGATTCATGGGCAATTTATAAGGAAGCAGTTACTATATTGTAATGTAAAATGAATAAATGTCAAAAAAATATAACTAAAAATATTTCATTATTTTCTTCTTATTTTTCTCTTTTCAATATTTTTCAAAAAAAATTAGGTAGAAAAAGGAAAAAAATGTACTTTTAGTGGTAAGAATCCATTGGTGTATCATACACTAATGCCATGTGGTAGGCATATCAAGTCGGCTGTGATATGTCCATATGTTTAACTCGATTAGTAAAACGTTCAAAGTTTAAAAAGGTAAAACATCGATAAAGATAAAAGTGCTGAGTTGAATCTGATAAATGATTTATTATATTGTAACAAAGTGTTTAATTATAAAATAAAAAAATCATTTTGAACCCTTACCCCGATTTTGAACATTTTTTCTTTCCCACCCACAAATTTTCATTAGCATATATAATCAAATTGAAATAAATAATGGCGTGTCCCATGCTCATTTTCCCTCATTGGCATGGATGATAGGTCTATGTTGTGATCTCATGCAATGTCCATATCATTATTAACTAATATTAATTCCAAGGATATGTTTGGTTCCTTTTTTTAAAAAAAATTGATATTGAGAATTATTTAAGAGCTTTGGTCTTTTCAGTAAATTATTCTTGTTATCTAAATTTAATGTTTTATATGTTCTTTAATTATAGTTTTTTTTTGTTTTTTCATGTTTTTGTAAAAAAAAATTGGGAACCAAACACATTTTTCCTATTTTTGTTATTCTCCTTATTTTTGAGAGAGAAAAAAAACCAATTTTCCAAAATTGTAACCAAACATGCCCTAAGTTTCATCCAACTTCATCCTTCTTTCTCTCTAATATAACATACCCATCTACATGAAACCATCAATGTCATCATCAATGTCATGCATGTTTCATGTATTTTATATTTTATTTAAATTTCAAAATTTGTGACTAGAAGGGAAGGTAAAGATTGTGAACAAATCCAAAGGAATATATAAATTTCAATTCAATAAAGATTTTCCCTCTTTTATTATTTTCTAAAATAATGTCTTTTAAAATACTTTATCATGCTTTTTCTAAGTGGTTTTTTATTTTTAAGTATTAGGGAGTTCTCCTTTAAACCTAGGTCAAATAGTAAAAGGGTGGGATGTAATACGTCTATGTTTGAATTCTTGTAAGAACAAAAAATTACAATGTGATGTTTAAAGTGAATAAATATAAAAAATATATATATTTATAACTGTACAAGGTCCAAGAAAAAATAAGTATCTTGATTGTATAATTTCTCTTCTAAGAACTCAAATTCATGTATATGAACTACGAAATTGTTGTTTTTACTTAACTTGAATATAACTTTTATTTAATTGAATATTGAATAAGGCCTAATAGTGATAAGTATTAAATTGTTTTTTTAATATTATCATTCTATTAAGTATTAAGTAGTTTTGTTTTCTATATGCTTAAAATCAACTTCTTAAATATATTAAGAAAAATAAATTAGATCAACACTTTTTTCAAAATGAAAAATAATATTATTGATTCAAACTTGCAATATATCGATAGAAACATATAATTAAAATCGCTAAAAACCATAAAAGCTAAAATTGCATGCGGAGTTAATGGCATGTAGAAACGATTGAAATCACATGCATTTGATAGTTAGGCGTACACATTTGATGTTACTATTGACTCCAGTTCTGCAGCATATTGATTTCTATTAATTTGATTTTTTATCGCCAATCGAATATACTAACAAATAAAATAAGTTGAATAAATATATATAATTAATTTATTAAGTTTAAACTTTATTTATACCCAAATTTAATTTGGCCTAACCTAATGTTTATTTAGGCCTGAGCCCAAGCCTAGTGTTAACAAATCCAAGTGAAATAAGCCTAAACCCAATTGAAAAGCTTAATGTATTTTTGAAAATTTAAATTTTTTTGAAGATTAGCCAACGAAAGATAAATGAGACTTTTTTCAAGAGATGACAAGAAAATAGAGAAAATTAACTTAAATTAAGTTTGATGGGGTCCAAAACCACACGTGCGTGGGCTCAGAAGTCAGCCCAAAAGCTAGGTTTGAGAGGAGATAAAGAGCGAGGCTCGATAAAGACATAAGGCTCGGCCCACCACATATGCCGAACACGAAGGCGGGAGGCGAGACAGGTTCACCGATGCGAGAGTAGGTGTCAAACATCCAAGAGCAGTATTAAAGGAAAGTACCCTGACCACTAATTAAATCTCCATTGATTAGGAAGTAGGATATTTCTAATAATTCATCGATTATCGTAATGTCGGTTAACGATAAGGAAGAAAATCGCCACCCAGAGGAAATATGGTATCATCATCCAACTATGAAAATTATCAATTATCCATATTGATGAGTTAACGATGAAAGAAAATCTCTCTGATGGGGCTGCCAGTATCATCTTCAGCCCAGGAAAGTTATCGTGATGTCCCATTATAATCTGGCAGGACCACCCCATCCGGTGAAAGTGCGCGATTCAATTACGCCACTAGCGATTGATCTTCTTCTCTTCCCGCGGAAGGCCGGCAGGCATCGGAGAGCAACGGCGTCCCCGTCAATCCTTTTTGTTTCTTATTTTTGTAGAGAGTCAGGCGGTGAGTCGACGGACAGCTGCGGCAATTCGCGAAGCTCGGTGATTTCGGTTGAAAAAGCATCATCGGTTTTGCACGCCGTCTATGTGAGCAGCCAGTTCTTTGCAAATAAAGCGATTACTCAATATTGATAGTATCGGCTTCGAAATATGAGTCGAGACCCTGGCGCCCTCAGGGAGCGCCAAGACCGACGGGGCGATGTAAATAGCGAGACAAGGAAACACCCTCGAAGCTCTGGCATGACAGACGAGATGGAGGCGCCGTCTCACCGATAGCGTGCGCTGGGGGTGGAGGAACTCACCCAGGACTCTACGATGCCCATGGGGCATGTCGGACCCCAGAATACGATGCCCTTACGTAAGAAGAGCGGCGACCTGCAGCTCTCGAGGCGGCGGGGAGAAGAGGAAACTAAGTAGGAGCTGAGGAACATGGCCTCATGCCATATCCCTTGAAGAGAGAGGATCACAATAGGGAGAGCGGCGAATCGCGGGAGGCAATGAACGACCCTTATGGCAGAACGAGAGCGATCGTGGGAGTAGAGGTTCCAGGACATCCGACAGGAGCTCAGCCACATGAAGGAAGGTGTAAAAAGCCGGACTCCAGTCTCCATGGATACCTTAGTATATGACAGAGTCCCATTCAGTAGAGGTGCTTCCTTACCCTCCCGACAAAATTCGAGAATATGAGAGTTGGGGCATTCGACCAGACGAGGACCACCTCGACACTTACAAGAACCCAGGATGGGTTACATGGATACAAGACCCGGTGCGATGTCGAGCCTTGGCAATCCCATTGAAGAACCCAGACAATTGGCAGTTGACGAGACTTAGCCATCACCGATCTTGTCGGCGAGAGCTCTCCATCACGTTCTTTTTCGCTTCATTGGAACTCGGATATACGAAGCCGAACTATCGCTGCTAACCATCAGTAGAACCCGCAGGGAGAAGCAGGAAGTCTTACGTCGAAAGGTTCAGCGAGTCTTTAAAGGTGGGCGTCGGGCGAGAAGTTATGCATCATTGCTTTCATCGTGGACTAGTGCTGATCAAAGGACTGATGTTTTCCATCTCCAAAGAATCCTGGCGACCATGACCGAGGTGCTCACCAAAGCAAAGAAGTATATTAACGGCGAGAAGCCCATATAACAAAGCAGAAGCTCTTTCGCACCTGAGGAAGCGGAGGAGACAAAAGAGGGAAGCGAAGCCACAAGGCAGCGGCTCCAGTTTTGAGCTTAACTACTTTCGAAAAGACACAATAACCCGATGCTTCGGTTGAGAGGCTAACCTTTCGGGAAGCGACATAGCTCGAAAGCCTGATAACCAGGCAGCGGCCTTCGGTTGAGATAGCCTAAATAGCTCGAGAGCGAATAACACAGAAGGTCACAACGACCGAGGCAAGCATTTCGGTTTAAAACTTAGCTGTTTCCAGCGCGTGCTTGGGAAGTACTGCTTGACTCGGTTTGAGAGAGCTAAATGACTCGGGAGGCAAAAAGAGCCAAGACTCGCAATGAGCGAATCGTCAAAAGGCACAACAGCCTAGGAGCCAAGCAGCTTAGTTTTTAGAGCTTAACTGCTTAAAAAGGCACAATAGCCCAAGAGCCAAGCAACCCGCTCGGGAAATTCTTAACTACTCAAAAGGCACAATAGCCTAGAACCCCAAAGAACCCGCTCAGAGAGCCTAAACAACTCCTGGGAGGTGGTGAATAGCTCAAAAGCACACAATAGCCCAGAGCCCCAACAAATTTCAATTTGAGGAGAGTTTAAAACAGCTCTGGGAGGCAATAGCCTAGGAGGCAATAACAAACTCAGACAAGGTACTGGGCTTAGAGCTTAACCGGCCTAAAAGGCACACAGCCAAGGAGCCCCAAAGAGCCACAAGAGAGAGCCTAAACACTGGGAGGTAGAATAACCCAAGCACAATGTACTCTGAGCTGCGTGCCTCACTTTTCGAGCTTAACTGCAAAAGGCACAAATAAATTTCTAGGAGCTGCAAATTTTAGTTTTCAAACCTTAATCAAGCCTCAAAAGGCATAATAGCCCAAGAGCCCCAACAATTTCGCTGAGAGAGCCTAAACAAATGGGAGATGTATTAGCTCAAAAGGGCATTAATAGCCTGTGAGCCCCCAGCAGATTAGTTTGAGAGAGCCTAAACAAATGTGAAGCATAATAGCCTAAGGCATAACTATAAACCCAAGAAAATCTACCTTAAAAATTGTAAAATAGTAATTTCGTCAAAATCTGCACTTTTATAATCTCGGGATGATGAAACGGACTTCTCACCGTTGGAATCGCCTCGGCGAAATCTAGCTATCACATCGATTTCATTGAATTCGAGACATCATTTGCACATTTTCTAGTAACGAAGCGTAATGCGTGACACTTGACACAGTTTTGAGTGGCCTGGGCCACAATGTGCCACGCGGTCGTGCATAATTAAATAAACAAGGAGTCAAGCTGGGTCCCATCATGTGCATCTCCTAATTGAGGAAAATCCCAAAGTATGAATGCTGGATGCTGGTGTAAACTAAGGAACAATAGCAATTGGACACGTGGCATGAGAGAGGGACAATCTCTCAATTAAGTCGACCCAACCAAGCCAGAGAGCAAACTCTGAACAAGAGAGAGAAAAGAGAGGGATTTTTAGAGAGAGAAGCTCCAACTTCTCTCTAGAATTCCCAGTGATCGGACCGTCGAATCCCGGTGAGCTAAGAGACAAAGTTGCTCTCCATGGTAAGAGCTACGCGTGGGCACCGGTTTTGTGGAGTTTCGAAAAATTTCGAAAGGTAGGGGTTTTCTCCTACTTGTGTTAATCTTTGGTTGAGAACCATTCAAATGGTTGTCGCGCTGGGTCGACCTACGTGTTTTAGTCTCCTGGAGTGAGACCGAACGGCGTTCCAGACCGTTTTCAGGCAGCCCGATCGATCAGATGGACTGCCTTCATTATCCTATGTCAGGTATTTGTGATTGTGTGTGGATGGTTCAATGTGGACCGTCAGATTTTATTGGCCCGTGTGAGTCGATTTTGGTGTTATTTCCATGTAATAATAACATGTTGTGCTGCTTAAATTCTCATTTCGATATACGACGCTTGATATATTAACATGTATGTCGTATCAGATAAATTGCTTAGTATATGCATGTTATATATATATATATATATATATATATATATATATTAAAGAATTGTTTGGAAATGACATAATGCATTTCATAACGGCCACCCTGTAATGGCAGGCAAGTGAGCGCACACAAATAAAATCGTGAGTGGTTATCCAAACGATGAATTCTTTTGTAAAATTATTAAAATAATAATTTTATCTAAAAGTCGGGTCTCAAGAATTGTGTGGAAAATTGTCCAACAATTCACGCTTCTGAGGCCCATGAATTGTTTCGAGAGTTACTCAACAAATTCAATCTGGAGGACGTCCAATGTATTTATATCTGAGGGTTGCCCACAATTATAACAACATTTTGTTTGGAAATGATTTTCGTGAATGGCTTAGGTAATGTGTGAGGAGAGTCGGTGAGGACTCGAGACATGGATCGGGCAATGCATTATCTCGAGCAGTGAATCGCGAATTCACTTGAATGTGTGTGCTTCGTTCTTCCATTGCATGAGCACTTAGCGGAGTAACCCATGTGGTGGAGATTATCACTTCATCGGGCACTGCTCACCCTGGCTGATCCCCTCTTCGTGTACTAGCGTAGCCGGAAGACTAAGACTAGAGGCCGCTTTTGATAAGAAAGCCGACATGTGGCTTTGATATATATTTTGAAAAACATGTATTATAATTCTTAATGTTGATATATGTTTTGATTAAGAGGGATGTAACAACTCTAGGAACTTTTGTCATATAGTTGGATATATTTTCATGAAAAGGTTGCGGTAGCTAACGCGCTATTTTTACTGACGTGACGGGCCTCTACGAGCATGGCATTACACGTGCTCGCAGTTGATCTATGGTCACGGGGTCCCCAGAAATGAGGCGTCACAACAACAAATTCAAGAGCCAGCACGCCTCAAAGCTTAACCGCTCAAAAAGACACACAATTCTAAGAGCCCCAATAACTCGGGCCGAGAGAGAGCCCAAACACCACAAACCAATGTACCCCGTATGCACAATGCACCCTGGGGAGCTACAAAATTGAAGGTTTTTAGAGTTTAACGCTTCAAAAGGCTGCGAATAGCCCAGAGCGAATAGCTCTGGCTCAAAGGAGCATAAACAAATGAGGCGACAGCTCAGAGGCAAAGAGCCCAAGAGCCAATAGCTTCGGTTTCTAAGAGTTAAACAACCCAAGGCGCAATACCTCAAGAACGACACCTTTTAAGGTGCAACACCCTAGAGCGAAATGTACCCCCCAAAGGGTTAAAACAACCTGTGTATGAACAAATTTCAGAGCCAATAGCTCCAAAAAGCGTAATGTACTCTAAGGCGTATCACCAAGAACCAACAAATTTCGCTCAACAAATCATAAACAACTCAGGAGGCAAGACGACAAAAATCACCAAAAGCAGTTCTGAGCACTGGTCGAAGACACTTCCAAACCCATGGAGGAAGAGGTCTTCAAGAACACAAGAAAATGATACAGAGGATGTTTCTAAAAGCACAGAACAGATGTACCCATAATGTGGGTGCGAAAATCGATCGGGCCATCATTATCACAAGATATCCACGACGACAAAGCCCTAATCAAACCATCCCCAGCTAGCCACGTGGAAATCGCACCCGATCCGAGAAACAATTCAGCCCTTGCCCAAGCTCACTTCAACCAAGGGCTGGGGAGGCAATTGATGGGGTCCAAAACCACACGCACGTGGGCTCATATGCCAGCCCAAATGCTAGGTTTGAGAGGGGATAAAGAAGCAAACCCAATAAAAGACATAAAAGAGTTCGGCCCACCACATATGCCCAAACACGAAGTGCCCACGCAGGACCTTGCTCACCCTGGCCCGAGAGGCAAAGCAAAGAAACATCCAAAGAACCCATATTAAGAAAAGTACCTAACTTCCTTTAATTAAATCTCCACCAATTTAGGGAAGTAGGATATTTCCTAATAATTGTTCATCAATTGATCCCTTTACAATCTGCCAACGATAGCGAAAGTAAAATCTATCACCCAACGAGAAATATGGTATCATCCCCTCCCAACTATGAAAGTTATCAATTATCCCTTATTGATCTAAGCACCCATAAGGAAAGAAAATTCCTCACCCAATGAGAAAAATATTCGTATTATCATCCAACTAGGAAAATTATCATGATCATCCATTATAAATATCAGGCCACCCTATCAGTGAAAGGTACGCATTCACCCTACGCCCCTGCAAGCTTGATCTTCTTCTTCCACCTAAGAATCGACTTAGGTACGGAGAGGCAACTGCCATCCCCTACCAATCCTTTTGTTTCTTATTTTGCAGAGGGAGCCCACATCCAGTAGTCACGTGACCGCCCAAAGAATTCACAAGCTCCAAATTCCGCTCGATTGAAAAAATCATCATCAAAGTTTAATATACTAACTTAACTTTGATTAAGCAACTAAATAAGGGATTAAACCTACTACCATGCCTCATTTGTAGTTGGTTTAAAAGTATTCACTTTTGTAGTAGATATAACTGCTACGGCAGATTCAAGATATTCCTTACTAGTTTTAGTATGTTCCGCAGTAGTTCAAGCTAATTGTGTATTATGTTATGTAAATGAGTTTTGGTATTGAATACATTTTATTTAAGTATAGATTTATCACATAATAATGGAATTGCAACTACTAGTGTCGTGATATATATTGATTTTAATTTGTTATAATGACAGATATGTATTATGTTATGGTGATGGGTTTAGTATATTACAGTAACAAATTTGTTTGGTATGATAGTAAATACGATTGGAGACCAATTTGAATAACCCTAAATGTTTACCATAATTCATTTTTCTATATAAAATCTCCCTCATTTTCGGAAAACAAACACAATGAAGAATGCAACTTATGAATTACATTTTCACCATTGATATTGTGGAATAACAAGAACAATCATAACGAAAAAATCAAATCTAATCAAATAGAGAGTAAATAAGAACCATTTTCCAGGAAAGAAGAAATACAAGATGATAGGATATGATAAAATGGGGAAAAACAAACAAAAGAGAACCAACCCAAACCTATGAGTAAGAAGCCTCAGCTGGGAGCGTGAGTGCTTGTCGAAAAATAAAGCAAGAATGACACGATTCACATCGGCCCACACAAAAGTATAAATTGATACTTAAGTTTGAGAGGTTCTCTTACTTATCAAATCGGTTTTGGTCAGCTTTTTCGACGCCAGACCCTATCATCGATATTTCATCGGCAAATGAGCATGAGTTATAAATACTTACGCAAATAATGCCTACAAAGGCGTTTTTCGGAGCGAATGATAATAGAGCGCGAGCCACCTCAACGACATCATTCAATGAGTTATTCGATTTTTTGGGCATGTATTTAATCTCACATCGATTTTACACAAAAATATGGAGAGGTACATAAATTTAAGAAATTCTCTCACCCATTAGACCGATAAAAGATCGTATCAAGGAACGACAACATGAGGACTGATCCATGATCTTCTGTCCTCTCTATCAACCCCTCCGTCGAAATCGCATTTAAAGAATAACCTGAGGAGTGATTTCAATCCCTTTCGACTTGTAGATGACATGTAAGAGATAAATAAGGGTATTTTAGGGTTTAACTTTTTGAGGTTTTTCATCAAAGAGCAATTACTTTTTCTCAAAGTGTACTCACCACTCTAAAACCATTTCTTTTTTCTTTTTTTTTTTGGGAAAAATCTAAAACCATTTCTTTATCACTTATTTTCAATAAGTTTTCTATGAATATACATAAACCTACTTTCCCAAAAAAAATATTTACAAAGAGTAAAAGCTAGCGTGAATAAGGACAGTTTCGGAAACGTGCCGTTCAGACGGTTAGGCCAAACGGAAGGAATCTGAGCCGTTGGATTTGAGATTAGAGAATCCGTGGGACCCAGTAGCTCAAACAGAGAAAGGAATATTCCAAAATTATGCCTCCATGGGAAGAGAGCTATAAAACTACTAGACTCTTGTGAGAAAGGTAGAACAAAGCTAGTAACCCAAAAACACGAAAACTAATGTCTGAATCTTTGAAGAGAGATTACCAATTGTGCGAGGAGATCGGTCGGGGACGATTCGGGACCGTTTTCCGGTGTTATTCTCCCGTCGCTGATGATTTTTTCGCCTGCAAATCCATCAACAAGCTTGCTCTCTCCGATCCCGTCGACCGGGAATGTCTGGAGAAGGAGCCTAAGGTGATGTCTCTGCTTGCTCCTCACCCTCACATTCTTCAGATCGTCGGGGTGTACGAGGACGAAACTAGTCTTCACATGGTGATGGAGCTCTGTGATTCTTCCGATCTTTTCGCTCGGATCGCCGATCGGCGGTTTTTTCGTGAATCGGAGGCGGCTTCCGTGATGAAGCCGTTGCTGGAGGCGATCGCGCATTGTCACCGGAACGGCGTCGCTCACCGGGATGTCAAGCCGGAGAATGTGATGTTTGATTCGCGGGAGAGGCTGAAATTGGCGGATTTTGGGTCGGCGGAGTGGTGCTGTGAGGGGAGGAGGGGGATGAGAGGGGTGGTCGGAACGCCGTTCTATGTGGCGCCGGAGGTGATTTCCGGGAGGGAGATACGAGAAAAGTGACGTGGAGCGCTGAGTGATTTTGTATGTAATGCTGGCGGGAGCTCCTCCTTTTTACGGAGACTCCATATGTGGAGATTTTTGAGGCGGCTTTGAGGGGAATTTGAGGTTTGACGAGACTTTTCGGGACGGTGTCTCCGGCGGCGAAAGATTTGCTGAGGAAGATGATCTGTAGGGACGTTTCAAAGCGATTATCGGCCGAGCAGGCACTGAGTAAGTTTCCGCTGCGTATTCTCTCTTTTTCCTTTTTTAGATTTGAGTTTCTGTTTTGATTTTCGTTTGAAGCTCAAACAATTGCTCTGGCAAAGTCTTTTCCATTAACTGTTTTTGTTTTCGTGCTTGAACCCCTCTGTTTGGTTACTGAGAAAAGGGGAGAAAGAAAAAAAAAACCCGAAAAAATGTGGACGAACCGAGATTTCTTTATTCTTCTTGGTTTTAAACTCAAGAATCACCTGTGATTCTCAAGATTTATTACTCTTTCAAAAAAAATCATTTTCGGGTGATAGATACATTTTCTCAGCAACCAAACAAAGTCAAGAATGTCCGATTGCGTGAACTAGTAAAAGCGTTGTTCAAATTGGTGACAAGTGGTTGTTTGGTGAATTTGCAGGACACCCGTGGATCACAAATGGAGGAGAGATCTGAAGTTTTAAACTCAAACCAAGCTCTGTACGGTGTACATAGAAAGCTCGGAGAAAGAAAACCCCCGTTGACCCCCATCAGGATTTTTCCTTTTTTTTTTTTTTTTTTTTTTTCCTGAAATCATGTAACGCAGAGCTTATGATGATGATGAGGCTGTATATATAAACGGTACTGAATCTGAAATAAAAGTGTTTTTCCTTTGTAATTTTGTTCTTCTTTTCTTTTTCTTTTTCTTTTTATCTTGAAATGAGCTGAAAAGAAGGAACCGAGTAGCAAGGTGTGAATTCGAATCTAGTCCATTAAAGTCAAGTTCTAAGTTCCACTTGATTACAAAACTTGAAGCTTGAATTGATTCAAAATCTCAACCTAGCTTTTGAATCAAATTAAAAAAATTAATAAATAATTATATTCCAATTTCTGCTCTATTCAAAATTGAGTCAAATTTGATTCCGAAATCAATTCTAGCTCAGGAAAATTTTTCTATATGTTTTTTTAGTTTTATTTTTTCCAATAAAATTTAAAATGGATTTAATATTAATAAGTTATTTAATCTACTTTAAAAAAAAAAAAAGGTTATTTAATCTATTTTTTAAATTTTTATTTATTTTTTACTGTCACAAATATTAGACAGGTTTTTTATTTAATGTTTACCCACAAACCTACCAAAATTTCAACAAATCAGCATGGAAATTACCCCACTTAGATTTGGTAAGCGGGCCCACCAGCTGAGGACAAAAATGCCAATTTCCACTTCTTGGAATAGACTCAATTTAATTAATGTTTTTGTGGAATTGAATTTGGCAATAAATCCCACCAATTTATTTGAATGTTTTGAATTTGCTTAATTAATCGGGAAAAAAAGAAAAATTAGGAATATGGCTTTACTTGTAGTATTTTGTTTTAGGAATAAGTTAACCTAATTCTTAATCATTGAGTCAAATCTCATTAACTTATAATCAAAACTTTTGACTTCTTCTGGTTCTATTTACAATACGGTTTTGAAGACTTTGATCTATTTTGAGGTGGAATATATGCATTATTAGGATTGAAATAAAACACGGAATATGAGTATTAATGTGAACTTGAAACACGCTATTCTTAATGTTTGTGTGCCTCTTTACTTTTCTGGAAAGCGAAAGATGCAAAAGGCAAATACAAAGAACTAAATAAAGAAGGAAGTTTGAAACACGGGCTGACTTTGTGAGTCCATTTTTCACGGAGTCGCATTGGAATATACTTCAGTTTATGCTATCAAGAAATAAGGAAAATTGACCCGTGAGAGAAAGGAAAATTAACCGGTGAGAAAAGTAACCCACAAATATCTTCCTTTTTCTTTTTTATAACCCTTTCAACAAATAAAACAAACTAACAAACAAACATGGCATAAATAAATAAAGACACCTAACATCGGACATGTATTGATATAGTTTGAGTCTTTTAATTTAAATAATGGTTTCAAATTTAAACCCTGAAAATATAATTATGTTTTCTAATGACATCATATCTAAATCATGCAGTAAAATGTTTAACCTTAAACATACTAAGTTAAAAGCCGGCCGAAATCCCATGATAATTTATCGGTATTATACATTAAGTCATTAATTATAAAAATATCTAAATGATGCGATAAAGTCACTACCGCTTAAATACAGACACACAGCCAATGAAAAGCCGCCCTGATTCAAGCTCATGAAAATAATTTACTATATTATAACTAAAAACGCTTTTTGGGCTTTAAAAACAAAGTTTTTTGATTTATGCTTTTTGATAAGCTCAAATACATCTTTACATTTGAATTTAAGCCTATATTATAGTCTTTCTTTGTTTTACATTAGTAAAATTTAATGTTTAAAAATTGGTATTAATTTGATCGAATTTAAAAATTATTGATTTTTGATTTAAAATTTGAATTGAATTAAATCAAAAAAAAATCATCGATAAACAATCCGACTGATCGAATCAGCATTTTCGATCCGTTTTTTAAAACACCAACAAAATTGGTTGATTCCCCATTATTTTTATTTCTCAAAGCACAAGACTTGTGTTAATAACTTGATAAGTGCGGCTGATTTTCTTATTAAAATTTAAATTTAATTGTGAGTTTGGGGACATTGAAAACTGTGAAGAGGCTGTACATTCAATTCAAAGAAGGACAGAAGAAGAAAG
Organism: Tetrastigma voinierianum; assembly: GCA_016808115.1. Classification (NCBI taxonomy): domain Eukaryota; kingdom Viridiplantae; phylum Streptophyta; class Magnoliopsida; order Vitales; family Vitaceae; genus Tetrastigma; species Tetrastigma voinierianum. The sequence continues at coordinate 338,656 of JAEQBH010001581.1, forward strand.
TGGAATCTGAATGTGGGGAAGAAAAATCCATGTGACTTAGGTGCCCCTCTGGGCCCCATTTCTGATAACTTATCTTCGCATACTCCATAAGATTTATTTTGGACTAAATTTAATCAATGGTCCCACTGAAAATTTATTTCTGGAAGGCCCACTCTCATGTGTAATTAAATATAAAATAATAGAGACCCTCAAATAAAATAGAAAGAAATGTTATGTGGGTCTCATAGCTTATGACCGGAAAACAGATGAAAAAATCGAGGTGCGTGGCCCTCAAAGGAGAGAATCAAGAGATAGTAGTTTTATGGGTTTTACTAATATTTTAAAAATTGGATTAATAATAAATCAAAAATTTTGATAGATAAAAGAACTCATCAAACTTAAATATCACTTTATAATATTATGTGGAATCAATATGTGATAGTATTATTCCATATTTCTTAAAAAGTCAAACATCCATGAACAATATTCATTCTTGATGGTTCATATTTTGACTAATATTCATTACGGGCTCACTTTAACGATCGAAGCACGTGACGCTCTAATAAAAATATTAATAATGTAGTGATTCAACTTCTAATAAGAAGTTCAATTCAAAAGACCGTTTTGATAGGTAGGACATCAAACTTAAGTACTACTTTATAATTTTATGTAAAATCTATATGAAATCGTACCATCATATACCTACAGTTCAACCAATTAAATCAATCCATTCAATCCGATATTATTTTTATTTTTTTAAAGAGTTCGATATAATTTTTAAAACACTGATTTTGACATGCTTATCTACCTTGCTTGTGTAGAAATTCCATTGGGTCCATACAACTAAGAGGACACTCATTTCCCACCAAAATCACATCAAAGTTACATTTATGTTATGGTGGGATTGATTATTACATTGTCCAATATATATTATGGGGAAAATAATAGATTTAAAATTACAATTAAATCCCTATGATATATCAAAAATGGTGGTCCAAATATGCAAACAAAAGCTACTTTGAGAATGCACTTGAGCATACTTTTAAAATAAAGTAAAATTTTTTGTGCCTAGAATTTATGTCCCACTTTTGTCCTCCTTTCACAAACTATACTTTATTTTATATTATTTAAAATTATATTCATTTTAGGTTCTTATTTTGGGGCCAGACGAAAAAGTTATATTGATTTAAACATACGTTTAATAAATCCATGCTATAAACTCAAGTGCATAAAGAAATGGTGACACGTTTGGTTAAAGTTACTACGATGTAAAATTGATATTTTTACATGTGCTAGTAAAACTGTTATTAAAAGTGTGATTCAAATATAAAATTACCAAAAGGGATAGTTATTCATATATGTATCTTCATTTTAATGTTAATGTTAATAATTTTAAACTAACGTTGTTAATACAATAATAATAAATAATAAATAATAGTGATGACCAAAAAATTCATTATAATATTCAATATGAAATAATTAAAAACATAAAAATGGTTAATTTAACATTCCAATATTTACAATTATTTGCCATTCATAAAAAGCAACAAAACAATGTAAATAAACAACTTAATAGTTAAATATTTATGAAGAAAACTTATTTAAAAGGAATTGAGCACTAACCAAAGCTTCTTTACAACCGTACACCAAAATATTAGAGATGGAAATTCTGAAGAATATTAGGGTGAGGGAAGTTTTATGTATGCGAGGATACGAAAAAAAGTTTAGCTTTATATTCGTTCTATCAGAATAAAAATTATTTTGAGTTATTTTTGTTCAAAGAAAATAAAAAAACTGTGGCGCGCACTTCAATTTTGTCACAGAAGCAGCCTAATTTTTATAAAATCGAGTTTTAAAATCAAATTGTGATTAACCACTATAGATTTTAAATTAACCAACATCATAAAACCACGCTTAGACCTAAAACACGCCTTTGCTACCTCAACGCAGCTTAATCACAACCCCAAACAAGAGTTCTTTTAGCCTCCGCACTACATATAGGAGAGAGAGAGTTTGAATTCGATGTAAAAAAATTCATTCTTAAAACTATAAATATCAAGCATGGTTTCATTTTTTACAAAATCGTAATTATCAACTACTTGCCATTTAGCTGCATGCATAAACAACTTAATTAAGACATTTTTTATAAGAGTTTATTAGATGAAGTTTATATCATAAGTACTTTATTCAATGTGTTTTCTTTATGTTTATTTGATATTTTAATAAGCTCAGATGTATTATTTTAAAAGACAAGCTTTAATATATTATTGTACAAGACTTAGTAATAATTGAAATTATTGAAAAGACCATCACAAACACTTATAAAATTGAAGTGTTTGAATAAATAAACATTTATCATAATTTTTAAAAATTTAAAAACTAAAAATTAATATTATATACATATTATAAAACCATGATAAAAAATTAAAAATAAAGTAAAGTTTTCACCATATACTAAAAACATTTATAATTCAAATGTAATCTCTAGTATAAAAAATAGTTAATAAAACATTATCTCATAATTACTTTTGTTTCATATGCATCAAATATTTTATAAAACTAAAAAATATTGGTTATTTCTTTATTAAAAATGTGATCTTTTCTATAATTAATCACAGCAGACATGAACTCATACTTATTACACACACCGAAACGCAAAGCTCTTAAAGCCTTGAAGTTGTTGTGCGCACACTTAAGACACACGCTTTTTTAAGTGATGTTCACTTTACCTAATATAAATAAAAATTATACATGTCACTAAATATTGTTTTTAGTTTTTATTTAATAAAAAAATACAATAAATTAAAGAACATCAAACATAAAAATCAAACATCACTAATACTCCTCATCATCACAAACATTTTTAAAACAAATAACAAACATTAGAAGTGTTTCCATCATCACAAAAGTTTAAGTTCTAAAACAAAATAAATATTCATATATCTATACTCAATTCTAAATTAATAAAATTATCATCAATATCATTTTTTTTCCATTATCAATAGAATCTTTTTCTATTTTTTAATTATATTTCAGATTTTTTTTTTCTTATTTATAAAATTAAAAACAGCATTTTAAATAATTTGAATTGTTTTCTATTTTTTTCATTATTTTTCATAAATTTTTCCTATTTTTACATAAATTTTCGAAATTTTAACCTATTTTTTTGGAATTTATTTTCTATTTTTTATTATTTCTTCAGAATTTTTTCCTATTTTTAAATAATTTTTTCAAAAAAAAAACCTATTTTTCCATTATTTTTTCGGAATTTCTTTTCTATATTTTCATATTTTTTTACATAATTTGTGATAATGATAGTTTTGTAAGATGATCAATTTTTAGAAGTATAAGTTTTTTTTTTATTAGTTTATTGATGAAACTTATTTAAATAAGCTAAAATAAATTTAAGGGATCATAATTGTTTTATAAATCCTTTTCTAAATATTCATACTTTATTAAAATAGTTATATAAAAAAAAATAAGCTGAAATAAATTATAAATAAGTTTTTTTTGGAACTTATTCTTATGTCATAGTCATAATTACAATTATGATTATCTATGTACCGTAGAAGTTTTTTTTATATATAAATAGGTTTATTTTGATCCAAACTCCACAAAATCAGTTTTACTGACTTTAGGTTTTTGGGCAGAAGACCTAATTACAAATAATAAAGTAGAGTTAAAACAATAATAATATTAATAATAATAATAAGTGGAATGTTGTGGCCCCCATTTGGAAAATACTTTTAATAAATTTGTTTATAAAGAAATCTAAACTTCCTTAAAAGAAAAAAGAAAAATAAATCTTGCTATCTCAAATCCTGAAACATGTTACCTGTCCATCTCCCCATGTGATTTCTCACTTTCTTATTCTCACATGGAAAGAGAAAAAAGGGAAAGAATCGAACACTTAGGATTGAAAATGTCATTTCCACTTAATTTAAAATTTGATATTTAATAGTAAAATTTTTATAAGAAAAAATGACCATAGCCTCTTCACCTAATAGACTCATTCACTACTAATTAAGAGAGATAATGGAAGCACACCATTTATTTAAAAATCTGATAAAAATCAATTGGATCGACGATCGTATAATCGACGGATCAATCTTTCCTGTATTGAATTAGTCTGATTTGATGACGGTTCAACCATGATTTAGACTATAAATCGTGAATCGATAACTTTTTCGACAACTCATCAATTGCCAAAAACATGTGCCAAAAATGCATATACTACATTTGCCAAAAACTATTTTTTGTTCTTAAAAATAAGAAAAACATATAAAAAAACCCATTTGATTCATAATTTTTAATTATTTTTTAAAAACATAGAGACTATAAAAAATACTAATTTTAAATAACAATAATAGTTTTCAAATAACATTGAAATTATATTTTCTGTGTTTTAAAATTTGTTTTAAAAAATAAGAACTAAACATACTGAAAAGATTCATTCTCTTATACCTTAAGCCATCGTTCTCGATCAAAAGGTGATAAAAAGCTTTTCAAATCCTAAAATCTCTCAATCTTACGTAAAAGTATTTAATTTGCGAATTAATAGGAGAAATAAAAAATTAGGGGGGTAGGAATTAACTTTAGGAATAATTTGTTACTTTTTTTTCAGTCTAGACTGCTGAATGTGAAAAGAAATTGGATCAAAGATATATGAATAATATTCGCCAATAAGTGAATTGGAAAGACGTTATTCTTATCGTTTGTGTGACTAATTAATTTTTCAGAAAGCGAAAGAAGCGGGACTAATACAAGAACCAAAGAAAGAAGGAAATTGAACACGGTACACGTGTTCACTTTTAGGGGTGCCCACATTACATGACCAATCCTTGCTCTCGATAACTGTCTTCTTCATCTCGTTTCAGTATTGCACATTACCATCGGGGTTACGATGAGATTTAATTAAGGATCACTATATCGATAAAGTTATTTCAATAAAGGTTTGAACATCGCAGTTAGGTTTCACTCCCAAGTAACTTCGTATAATAGAGAGAGTATGTGAGTTTTAGGGTTTTTTTGATTGTGATAAGGTTTGCTTTAGTTGATTTTTCTCTCAAGAAATGTTGTTGTTTTTTTATCATTTTTGGTCTAAAATCACAAATTTTAAATTTTTTTTCACTTTTTATTAATCAAATGGTCGTTTCACTATTGGGAACGGAGGACTGTTAATGCTTGCGTATTCCAACATGCACATTTATGAAGGATTTTCATTTTGCAACACATCATCACGGCGTTTTGGGCTTCATAGGTTTATAACTCCTATAAAAAGCTATAGGGTAATGAATTCTTTTGTGTCATTAGCTGGTTTTGAGTTTTCCGGTGGATGCGTATGGCTAGACGCTACCGGATGCTTCCAGTACCAAGCTTTTCTAATTACTTTTGGGTTGAATGTGATATTGATATAAGTCTGGAAGATCGATTGCTGTTAACGCTATTAGAAATATGCACTTGATTTTATGATATTTCCTGTTCCTTTTATACGTCCCTATGGTGGCTCGGGAAACTCAGATTGAATTTACTACATCCATGCTCAGTGATGTGTTCCTCTGAGATTTCCTCGCTTCGGCTCATCGCTAGTGTTTCGCTGTAATCATATTGTTAGAGGGTTTTTCGATTGTTCATTATATTTAACTCATACGATAGAATGCTCAATATTTTAAATATGTAGGGCATAGTAAAAATAAAAGGTCTTAAATTTGAGTCTTATAAAAAATAATTTACTATATTATAATTAAAATATTTAAATGTCCACAAAACAGGTTTTTCGATTTCCAAGCTTTTATTAAGCTCAAATACATCTTTACATTTAAATCTAAGGCTCTATTAGAGTGTTACTCTTTTATATCAATAAAATTCAATACTATAAAAATCGGATAAACAATAGAATCAAAAAAATTATAGATTCATGATAAAATGTCAAATCGATGATTAACCGTAGTTGAATTATAATTGAATAAGGACAAAAAAAATCACCAAATCCGACCCGTCCGACCAGTAGATTGGATTTGATTTTTAAAACACTGACAAAATTTGTTGATTATTTTAATTTTCAGAGTACAAAGATTGTGCTATGAAGTTGTTGTGTTAAAAACTTGATAAGTGGCACTGATTTTCTTATTAAAAATTTAAATTTAATTGTGAGTTTGGGGACATTGAAAACTGTGAAGAGGCTGTACATACAATTCAAAGAAGGACAGAAGAAAGAAGAAGAAAGTGGGTGAAGAAAAATCCATGTGACTTAGGTGTACCTGTGGACCCCATTTCTGATAACTTATCTTGGAAAACTCTAGATTTATAATTTTTATAAGATTTTTTGGACTAAAGAGGGGAGATGACTTATCCCGTCCGTGTCCCACATCAAAGTTAAGTATTGCAGCATGGTGGGATTGATTATTACATTGTCCAATATATATTATGGGAAAATAATAGATTTAAAATTATAATTAAACTATGATATATCAAAAATGGTGGTCCAATATAAAATGTAAAAAGTTACTTGGAGAATGCACTTAGAGTGTTACTTAAAATAAAGAAAAATTTTTGTACTTAGAATTTCTGTCCCACTTGTCCTCCTTTCACAACCACATTTTATTTTTATATTATTTAATATTATATTCATTTTAGCCTCCTCCGTACCATATAGGAGAGAGAGTTTGAATTTGATGTAAAAATCATTCTTAAAACTATAGTTATCAAGTATGGTTTCATTTTTTATTAAAATCATAATTATCAACTATGGTTTTATATTTAGATCATATTCGGATAAATAACTTAATTAAACATTTTTTTATAAGAGCTTATTAGATGAAAGTTTGTCATAAGTACTTTATTAAATAAACTATTTATGTTTGAATGGGTATTTTAAAAAGTTTGTATGCATTATTTTAAGGTATTAGAATACATTATTACACAAGTACTTATAACTATTGAAAGTATTGAAAAGACCATCACAAACACTTATAAAATTAAAGTATTTGAATAAATAAACATTTGTCATAATTTTTAAAAAAATTAAAAAACTAAAATTATCATGATATGCATATTTACGAAACCACGATAAAAATTAAAAATAACAAAGAAAGTTTTCAATTATATACTAAGAAAACATTTATATCCAAATGTAATCTTCTAAAGAGTAAAAAGAAGTTAATGAAACATTCTCTCATATTCACTTTTGTTTCTATATGCATCAAAAGACGAGCAAAACCAAAATATTATGTTTTTCTTTATTAAAATATTTCAGACCCCTTTCTATAAATCGAACGCGAATGCACTGGGCGAACCTATGGTTATCTGCCACACACCGAGACATAAAAGCTTCGAGGTCTTGAGGGGCGTGCATGACCCTAAGACACGTATCTTTTATGATACCATCATATATAATATAAATAAAAATTATATATCTCACTAAATATTGTTTATAGCTTATATTTAATAACAAAATACAATAAATTTAAAAACATCAAACATAAAAATCAAACATCACTAATACTTCCCATCATCATAAACATTTCCAAAACAAATAACAAACATCATGAATGCTTCCATCATCACAAATATTTTAAGTTCCAAACAAATAGCCCACATCTCAGATTAAAATTCTAAATTGATAAAACATCATCAATATCAATTCTTTTCCATCATAAATAGAATCTTTTTCATTTTTAAATTATATTTCAGATTTTTTTCCTTTCTATTTTACATTAAAAAAATCAAAATGTTACCTTTTTAAAATAATTTTTTGGAATTTGTTTTCTATTTTTTCATTATTTTTCAGAAATTTTTTTCCTATTTTTACATAAAATTTCGAAAATTTAACCTTTTTTTTAATTTATTTTCTTTTTCTAATTATTTTTCAGATTTTTTTTCCTATTTTTTAAAAAAAAAAAACCTATTTTTCCATAATTTTTTCTGAATTTCTTTTCTATTTTTTTCTCATTTTTTTTTCTATTTTTACACTTGTCAGTTTTGTAAGATGACTGACTTTAGAAGATAAGTTTTTTTTTTATTAGTTTATTCATGAAACTTATTGAAATAAGCTAAAATGAGTTTATAAGGGGTCACAAATTATTTTTATAAACTCTTCTAAACATCCATAATTTTTATCAAAAGTACTTATGTGAGAAAATAAACTCAAATAAACTATAATAAAGTTTTTTCCGAACTTATCCTTATGTCATAGTCATAATTGCCAATTACGATATCGTATACATATTAAAGTTGTAGTTACTAACAATAACTTTAGTACAAAATGAAACCAAAATTATTAATTATGATTTTTAACAACTAATTTTTTATACATTATTTTAACACACTTTTGTATGGTATTCCATATGATATGGAGGAGGCTAAAATGAAAAAAAAAACAATTAGAGAAGGGTCTGGTGCTTTTTGTTATTTGACCCAAAACTCACAAACAAGTATTAATGACTTTTAGGTTTTTAAAGGTAAGACTCAATTTTCATAATAATAGTTAAAATAAAATAATAATAATAATAATAAGTGGAAGAGGTGGCCCCCATTTGGAAAATACTTTTTAATAAATTTGTTTATAAAGAAATTCAAACTTCCTTTAAGAAAAAAAATAAAAAAGAAATTCAAACTCAAACTTGAAAATATGTTGCCTGTCCATCTCCCCATGTGATTTCTCACTTCTCTTTATTCTCACATGGAAAGAAAAAAAAAAGGAGGGGGGGAATAGAATCAACACTTAGGATTAAAAATGTGTCATTTCCCACTTAATTTTAAAAATATGATATGTAATTGTAAATTCCTTTTATAAGACAAAAATACCCATCGCCTCTTCACCTAATAGACCCCCATTCACTACCAATTAAGAGAGAATGAATGTCATTTGATCGTTTACTTAAAACCAATGTTTTAAAATCGGATAAAATTGATCGAATTGACCGATTTGATCATTGATCGGTGATCGACCTTTTCTATATTGGATGAGAGTGATTCAATGACGGTTCAATCATGATTCGGATATAAACCGTGAATTGATAACTTTTTTGGTTTAGTCATCAATTTGATTTTTAAAACATCGCATAAAAAGATGGCATATTTATTTACAGTTTTTAAAAACTATTTTTGTTCTTAAAAATAATAAAAAGAAAGAAAACACAAATAACACATTTGATTCTTTTTTTCTTTTTTTAAAACATAAAGAATATAGAAAAAACTAATTTCAAATAATAAAAACAGTTTTGAGATAACATCAAAATTATTTTTTCTATGTTTCAAAAATTATTCTAAAAAATAATTAAAAATAAAATGAACCAAACCGTGTCAAAAAGATTCATTATCTTTTACCTTAAGCCATTGTTCTCGTTCAAAAAAGTGATAAAAAGCTTGTCAAATCCTAAAACCTCTCAATCCTGCCAATTATTTGAAATTTTTTTTAATTTGCCTAATTAATAGGAGAAATAAAAATTAGAGTGAATTAACAGGAATAATTTGTTACTTTTTTTTTCAGTCTAGACTGTTGAATGTGGAAGGAATTGGATCGTATATATGCATCAGTATTCAAATAACTGAATTGGAAAGACGTTATTCTTATTGTTTGTGTGGCTAATTAATTTTTCAGAAAGTGAAAGAAGTGGGACAAATACAAGAACCAAAGAAAGAAGGAAATTGAACACGGTACACGTGTTCACTTTTAGGGGTGCCCATTTTTCGTGACCAATCCACGCTCTCGGTAACTCTCCGTAACTGCCTTCATTCAAATTTAGGGTTTTCATTATGATTGATTGAAGATGACGGGATTAATTAAGGATTGAAAAGCATATCGACAGAGAAATTTGATCAAAGGTTTAAATACTGCAGTTAGGTTTCAGTTTCGAGTAACTCTGTATGATAAAGATAATGTTTGTTATAGGGTTTTTTTGATTATGATAGAGGTTGTTTTAGTTGATTTTTCTCTCAAAAAATGTTGCTTTTCTTTATTATTTTTGGTTTAAAATCACTATCTCTACATTTTTTCACTTTTTATTAATCAAATGGCCGTTTCACATATATCTTTATTTTCTTTTATTTTTTCATATTTTCATCACTGTTTTATTGAGGTGTGTTGTTTGTGTTGGCTTTCATCAACTTGTTACGACAAATATTAGTGTTTTGGACGATTCAAAGCATATTTGATTAGACAGAGACATCAATTCCAATAAGGGTCATCAATGCTGTAGAATTTGAGTCTTATGAATTTAGTCATTATACAATGCATTATGTTAGTGTTATTACCCTAGATGTTGGGTCATCCAAATTTAATTATGTGTCCCAATTGAATGTATTGCTAGTTTAAATTAATAACATTTATATTTCAAAAAAAAAAAGACAAGTGAAAAATATAAAATATAAAGGGAAAAGTATATTATGGGAGGCCAATTTTAATTTATTTAAAAAATTATGATCAAAATATCTAAAACCAATATCGATCCCCTGATTTAAAAATAATCGTATGAACTCAATAACTATATGTGTTAGGTACTCCCCTTATTTCTGATCATTTATCTTGTGCTCTTTTTTTTTTTTTTTCCAAATATTGATTTAGGAGAAAAATTATGGGACAACTATGTTGAAGTGTATAGTTGGATCAATATGACTGAAAAAAATTCAAATTTACCCTCTTATGTTAAGTTTTATTTTTTACGTCAAATTAATGAAAAAAAATGCACTCTTTTAATGAATTGATGAAAGAGTCCCATATTCTACCACTATGAATATTACTTTTCTAGAAGGCGAAAGAAGCAAAAGGCAAATACAAAGAACTAAATAAAGACAAGTTTGAAACACAGGCTGACTTTGTGAGTCCATTTTTCCATTGGAATATGCTATCAAGAAGAAGGAAAATTGATCCGTGAGAGAGAAAATTTTGTCTTTATGCTAAAACTTCACAAAATCAGTATTCCTGACTTTTTAGGTTTTTGGGCAGAAGGCCTAATTTTCATAAATAATAAAGTTAGAATAAAATAATAATAATAATAATATTATTACCTCAGAATAAAATAAAAAGGAAATTCAAAATTGGAAACATGTTACCTGTCCATCTCCCATGTGATTTTTAATTTCTCTTTATTCTCACATGGAAAGAAAAAAAGGGGGAAAATAGAATCGAACACTTAGGATTAAAAATGTGTCATTTCCCACTTAATTTTAAAAATATGATATCTAATAGTAAATTCCTCTTATAAGACAAAAATGCCCATGGCCTCTTCACCTAATAGATCCTCATTCAATACCAATTAAAAGATACAATGGAAGTCATTTCAGTGTTCACTTAAAACCAGTATTTTAAAAATTGAATCAAATCGATCGAATCATCGACCGGTGATTGACTTTTTCGGTACTAGATTAGTCCGATTCGATGGTGATTCAACCACGATTCGAACCATAAAACGTAAATCGATAGTTTTTTCAATTTAGTTATCGATTCGATTTTTAAAACATCGCTTAAATAAAGGGTATGTTTGTTTATAATTTTTAAAAACTATTTGTTATTCTTAAAAACAATGAAAATAAGATAAACACAAAGAACACATTTAATTCCCAATTTTTTATTTTTTATTTTTAAACATAGAGAATATAAAAAAAAACTACTTCCAAATAATAAAAACAATATTCAAATAACATAAAAATTGTGTTTTATGTGCTTTAAAAATTGTTCTTAAAAATAATTTTAAAAAACATGAACCAAACTTACCAAAAAGATTCATTCTCTTGCACCTTAAGCCATTATTCTTGTTGAAAAGGTGATAAAAACCTTGACCTCTCAATCTTGCCAATTATTTAAAAAATTTTAACTTGCTTAATTAATAGGAGAAATAAAAATTAGGGGGTGGGAATTAACTTAGGTCGAGACTGTTGAATGTGAATTGGAAAAACCTTTTTCTTTTTCTTTTTTGTGAGGGAAAATTGGAAAGATGTTATTGTTTGTGTGACTTTTAATTTTTCAGAAAGCAAAAGAAGTGGGACAAATTCAAGAACGAAAGAAAGAAGGAAATTGAACACAGTACACGTGTTGAGTTTTTGGGGTGCCCTTTCTTCACATTGGCATACACTCTAGTTTATGCCAATTCCCCAATGACCAGGAGATCTCTCTCTCATCTCTAACGTCATTCCCCAAGTGTAAGGTTTTCATTATGGTTGATTGACAGTGATGGGATTAGTGTTGATTGAAGAGTATATCGGTAGATGATTTTGATTAGGGGCTTAAATACTGTAGTTAGGTTTTGCTATTGAGTAACTTAATATGATAGAAACTATGTGAGTTTTAGGGTTTTTTTTTTTTATGATTCAGGTTGTTTTAGTTGATTTTTATAAATTAAGAGATTTTTGTCGTGCGATTTAAAATACGTTCATCTACGTTTTTTTTTTTTTTTTTTTCGCGTTTTATTAATCAGTGACAGTTACGCTAGATCTACATTCTTTTATTTTTCATGTTTTGTCCGTTTTATTATGGTGTTGTTTCTATATTAGCTTTCGTCGATTTGTTCTGATGAGTCACAATATTTTGAGCGATTTTGATTTTAGATATTTTTTATTTTTAAAATATATTGAAATTGGCTCCCATTAACATGCTTTTCCCTTTGTATTAACAATACATCTGATTGAATCAAATTTGGATAGCATAATATCTAGGTTAATAGCATTAACCTTAATGATTAAATTCATGGAACTTGATTTTGCGTGGTAGTGACCTAATTAGAATGATATCTATGTCTAATTAGATATATTTTGAAGATTTAAAAATAATTGATAAAACAGGTAAAATATTTGATAAAAGGTCATATGAACTGAGTAACCATATGTGTTAGGTACTCCCCCTATTTCCCCTATTTCTAATACGGTTTTGAAGACATTGTTCTACTTTGAGGCATAATGTGAACTTGTAACGCGCTATTTCTTATTGTTTGTTCCTGTGTCTCTTTACTCTTCTAGAAAGCAAAAGAAGTGAGGCAAACACATGAGCTAAATAAAGTGGTCATTTTTAGTACTCTCAAATCATTTATTTAATATTCTTTTCTTTTATTTTCTTCTGCTTGATAAAATGGTTATTATTAAATATATAATTTTTTTTTTTCATCATTATCTTATTGCGACACGTTTTTGTGTTGGCTCTCACCAATTTGTTAGAGCGGGTACTAATGTTTTGTTCAATTCATAAGGTAAAACATATTTGATCATATAAAGAAACCTTGAGTGAATCGGGGTTGTCGGTATGTTATAAGCTTGAATCTTTTTTAAATTTAGTCGTACATAGAATTTTGAATGTATGAGAACTTTATATCGAATGTTATATTTGTGTTATTACTTTTGAATGATGCGTCGTCAGATTAGTGTTTTAAATCAATAAAATTTCTATTTTAAAAAAAACATCATATAAATAAATAATGATATAAGGTTCGTAAATATACAACTCATCATGATATAACGTTGACGTCTTAAAAGATAGGACATTGAGAAGGGAGAGATCATTATCGAGAGTCGATGAAGATAATTTATTATATCATGCTTAAATTATTTAAATTTGTAAAAATATAGGGTTTTGATTCTTGTATAATACATACCGTATGGTAGAGGCGATTGATATTTTAAATATACAAGACGGAGAGAAACAAGGAATCTCGAATTCGAGTCTCAAAGAGAATAATTTACTATATTATAATTAAAATATTTAATTGTCCAAAAAACGGGTTTTTCGATTTAAGCTTTTTATTAAGCTCAAATACATCTTTACATTTAAATGTAAGCCTTTATTAGAGTGTTACTCTCTTTTTATATCAATAAAATTCAATGTTATAAAAATCGAATAAAAAAAAATTATCAATTCATGATAAAATGTCAAATCGATGATCTAATCGTATTTGAATTATAATTGAATAAGGACAAAAAAAATCACCAAATCCGACCCGTCCGACGAGTAGATTGGATTTGATTTTTAAAACACTGATAAAATTTGTTGATTATTTTTAATTTTCAAAGCACAAGATTCAAGGAGTAGTAGTTATGTTAAAAACTTGATAAGTGGGACTGATTTTCTTATATTTATGCGTGAATTTGGGGACATTCAAAACTGTGAAGAGGCTGTGCATTCAATTCAAAGAAGGACAGAAGAAGAAAGTGGAATCTGAATGTGGGGAAGAAAAATCCATGTGACTTAGGTGCCCCTCTGGGCCCCACTTCTGATAACTTATCTTGGGATACTCCAAATTTATAATTTTTATAACATTGATTTTGGACTAAATTTAATCTCCCACTGAAAATTTATTTCTAGAAGGCTGAGTGGGTCCATACAACTAAGAGGACACTCATTTCCCACCAAATCACATCAAAGTTACATTTTATGTTAAATTGGTATTAGTTATGATTATGATTATGACTATGAGATTTTTACATTATCCAATATATTAAAGGGAAAATAATAGATTTAAATTTTCATTAAACTTATTGATGCATCAGGATGGGTGGTCCAAATATGCAAAACAAAAAGCTACTTTTTTTTTTTTTTTTTAACAAAACAAAATTCTGTCCCACTTTATCCTCCTTTCACATCCACATTTAATCTTATAAAAATTATTGTTTCTAATAACTTTCTGAGCTGTTATCTAAGGTATTGTACATTTGGGATTCCTCCACGTCACTCAGGAGACAAGATTTGAATGTGGTATAAAAAAAATTCATTTTTAAAACCAGAGTCCTTAATTATAATTTGATTTTTGTATTAAAATCATAATTATCAATTACAATTTCATATTTATACTAAAATTGTAGTTATTAATTATAGTTTCATATTTCTATTATAGTCATAGTTGATAACTATGATTTTAGTATAAAAATACAATTATGATTATTAATTAAAAGTCATAATTATCAATTACTATTTCATATTCATATTAAAATCGGAATAATCAACTATCATTTTCAACAACAAATTTTTTATACAATATTTTGACCCTTTTCGGCATTCCGAGGGAGTTAAAATGAAAAAAAAAAAAAGTTTTGAGAAAGGTTCGAAAGCTATTCTTCTTATAAATAAAAGGTCATTTTAACCCAAAACTCCACAAAATCAGGAGTTTAATATCAAATTAATTCATTTAAAAAAATTATATATGTATATATATTTTTTAAATATTCATAAAATTAATCTTTTACTTTTTAAAATCTTATTCACTAACTATCATTTTTTTAAAATTAACTTTAAAACCTTATTAATGGCAGGATTAGAAAATTTACTTTAAAATCGCAGTTGGTGAATATGATTTTAAGATAAATTTAAATCGTAATTTATAAATATGATTTTAAAAATAAAAGATTAATTTTATAAATATTAAAAAAAAATTGGATATGTGTATATTTTTTTTCAAATGAATTATTATAACTTTAAACTTCAAAATCAGTCATACTTTTTGGGCAGAAGACCTAATTTTCATGAATAATAAAGGTTAGAATAAAATAATAATAAAAAGAAATAATTAAGAATTTTTTTTTTGAAAGAAGAAATAATTAAGAATTCGCCACTCTGCCAGCTGCAGAAAATGATGGAATATCAAAACTCAATAAATAAGAACAGGGATTGATAAGTTAAGTGGAAGGGGTGGCCCCCACTTGGAAAATGCTTTTTTTATAAATTTGTTTGTAAAAATTCCAAATATTTCAAAATAAATGAAAGCAAATTCAGACTTGTAAAAAATATTTACCTGTCCATCCCATGTGATTCTACTTCTCTTTATTCTCACAAGGAAATAAAAAAATAAGAGGGAAAATAGAATCGAACAATTAGCTAAAAAAATGTGTCATTTCCCACTTAATTTTAAAAATATGATATTTAATAGTAAATTCCTTTGATAAGACAAAAATACACGCCTAATAGACCCCATTCTTTACCAGAATTAAGATTTTAAGAGACAATGGGAGTCATTTCATCATTTACTTAAAATTAGTGTTTTAAAAATTGGATCAAATTTGATCGGTGATCGATCTTTTCGGTTCTAGATTAGTCCAGTTTGACGACGGCTCAACCATGATTTGGACCATAAATTGCTCAAGATGATAATTTTTCGGTTTAGTCGTGATCAGATTTTAAAACGTTATTTTAAAAATTGCGTATTTGTTTATAGTTTTGGCTTGTTTTTTGTTCTTTAGCAAGGAAAGCGATAAAAACCTTAGCATTTGATTCATAATTTTTAATTATTTTTTAAAAATAAGGAAAATATAGAAAATACTAATTCGAATCGATACTTGAGTTTTAAGATAATATAAATAAGTATTTTTTTATGTTTCAAAAGTATTCTAAAAATAATTTTAAAAAATAGGGCAGCTTGTCTGGAGATTCATTCTCTTGTACCTTAAGCCATTGTTCTAGTTCAAAAGGTGATAAAAAGCTTTCCAAACCCTAAAACCTCTCAATCCTGCCAATTATTTAAAAGTTTTTTATTTGCTTAATTAATAGGAGAAAATAAAAATTAGGGGGTAGGAATAATTTGTTCCTTTTTTTTTTTTCAGTCGAGACTTAGAAGGAATCCAAGTCTATTTATATACGGACAGAATATATTCAAATAAAACAGTAGGTCTGTGTATCAATGGGAATTGGAAAGACGTTATTCTTATGTTAGGTCTGTGTACTTTTAATTTCCCAGAAAGCGATAGAGGTGGGACGAATACAAGAACGAAATTAGTTGGCATATACTTCAGTTTATGCCATTTCCCCTATGACCAAGAGACCTCTGTTTCAACTCTAACGTCGTGTTCTGTTTCCATTAACTGTCTTGTTCGAGTTTAGGGTTTCATTATGGTTGATTGATGGTGGCGGGATTAGTTGTTGATTGAAGAGCATATTGGTGAGATTTTGATCATAAACTTGAATAATACAATTGGGTTTTACGCTCTCTACAGAGTAACTCGCATGATGGAAATTTAGGTGAGTTTAGGGTTTTTATTTTTTTATTGTGATCGGGGTTGTTTTGGTTGATTTTTCTCTTAAGGAATAGTAATTTTTTGTTATTCTTGGACTAAAATGGCATCTATATTTTTTTTCACTTTTTATTAATCAAGTGATCGTTCCACATAGATCCCTAGTTTTTTTTTTTTTCTTTTTTTTGTGTTTTTGTCACCGTTTTATTACGGTATGTTGTTTATGTTGACTTTTATCGGTTTGTTACAATAAATACTAGTGTTTTGGACGATTTAAAGTATATCTAAATGCATTATGTTAGTGTTATTAACCTAGATGTTACACGATCCAAATTTGATTATGTGTCCTAATTGGATGTATTGTTGTTTGAATTAATGAAATTTCTATTTAAAAAAAAAAAGAGGTAATGGTATGGGGTCGATTTTTAAGAATTTTATTTGAAAATTATGATTAAAATATCTAAAATCAAGATCATATCAGCGTTTAAAAATAATTGATAAAACAAGGTAAATATTTGATAAAGAGTCCTTATAAACTCAATAATATATATGTTATTGGCCCCGTGTTTCTGTGTATCTTGGCATCTTGTGTGCTTTTTTTTTCCAAATATTTATTTTGGAGAAAAATTATGGGACAATTATGTCGAAGTTTATTGTTGGATCAATATGAATGAAAAAAATTTCAAATTTACCCTTAAGTTGCATTTTTTACAACAAATTAATGAAAATGTGTATTCTCTTAAAACCAATTTCCCCTTATTGAGTTGATAAGTGGGCCTTATATTTCTTAAATATAGAAGAAAATTATCAGATCAGTCTTCATCTTTTCTTTTCAGCCCACGGTAGCATATTAAACACATGGTATGTTACATTAAGAATAAAAGTGTTATATGTAAGAATTGAATGATTGATTGCCATACTTAAGCTTGTAGAAAGTGCTTGAATTGATCGTATAAATGCATTATGTTTTTATGACAGAGGTTTTATAATTAAGCGTAGTGAAGTCTTAACTTTCGAATGAAGAGTTAATTACGGGTATTATGAGCAAAGGGTGTCTTACATGTGTGTGGTCAGCTAGAGGCACATCTCTCATGGCGACAAAGAATAAAAGTGTTATATTATGGTATTATTTTATTGGAGTCCGAAAAATCGGATAGGTGAATTAAAGTAGGTTAGCTAGCCACAATGAGTGCCAACTCTAGTCAAAGCTCATAGATTATGACTTATTATTATTTTTTTTTTTTTTAAAAGAGAAATTGATTCATTCGGGTTAGCAATAGAATCAATAGAAAAACATAATAAAAAATATTAAAAACTTTAAAAGATGATGTAACATATAACTTAATAGCAAAAAGATTAGCTAAAAACTTATATATTTAATAATTCATAAATACATAAAATATATAAGATTATAAATTTATAGCATACTGACGAATATGAATTAATCCGATAAGCATCTCGGATCAAATTTTATTATTTGAACCGCTAATGCAAAAATAGTTAAGCGTTCATGACAAAATACACCGTAACATATAAATCTGAAAAACACAAGAAAACAAATATAAACCCAAATATCAATTTATTAAAAAAGAAAACCCAGATTCTGAAAGAAAACGTTGAAATTAATGATTACATACTAAGAACGACCGAACAAGGGCACGAAAAAGAGGACCGAGAGGATTAGGGTTTCTTGTGTTTTTAACAAATACGGTTAGGACTTATTATTGGAAAAAAAAAAAAGGAAATAAAAGATGGAAAAATAGGGGTTGCGTGTCCTCCAAAAGGACAGAAGGAAAATATAGTAGGTAGCTTCACGTTTTTTATACGCTATCTCTATTTAGAATAAATGTGTACATATTTCATTGGCTCCGTACAAAATAGAGGACAACACTCATTTACCACGAAACTTACATTTATGTCTTGATGGTGAGATTTGGTAGTGGGTACGAACACTGTTTTAAAAATAAAAACCGGAGTTTTGGCTCAAAATAACCCATTTTTATAAAAAATATATATATTTATTTTAAAACTGAGGTTAAAAATGATCTTTTCATGCATATAAGAGAGATGTTTAAATTTTTTTTTATTTAATTTAAAAACTGTATTTTGAAAATGCAATTTAATTTTTTAACTAAAAACAATGTTGAAATCACGGCTTTAATTTAAAAATGAAATCATATTTTCAAACAGACACAATTATAAATCAAATTATAGTTATGATTTTAATTCAAAAATAAAGCTACAGTTTCTAATTATGGTTTTTAAAGATTATTTTCAACAAAAGTTGTAGATTTGATCTATAATCAATATTTTTTTAAATAAAAATATTATTTTAATCCAAAACTCTAAAAATTAGATCGAATCAATTAATCCGACTAATTCAATAATTGATAGATGACATTTTTTAGTTTGTGTATCAGTAACTTTTTTGTTTCAGTTTTTAAAATATCGGATATAAGCCTTACATTTCTCCCATATCTATCGATTCAGTGGAAAAAGAATACATATAAAATTAGTGGTTAAACTAATGAAATCAAAATGAAAAAATAGTAGAAATATGCAAAACAAAAAAGCTACTTGGATTCTGCACTTTCCACATACTTTTTAAATAAAGTAATTAATGGCAAACAAAACTTTTTTTATCATTTGGAATTTCTGTCACGTGATGAATTGAATAGACCACAAAATCAGTCATCTCAGTACGTGACTTTTTAGGTTTTTCTTCTGCACTGAACATGAACTAATTCATTTTAAAAAAAATATTAAAGTTAAAATAAAATAATAAATAATTGTGAATTCAAACAAATCTCTGCCAGCTACAGAAAACGACGAATGGTGAAAATTCAAAAGATCAGTACATGAGGCGATCAAGGAAATATACAAATAATAATAATAATAATAAATAATGTGGGTTGATAAGCTATCGGTAGGAATTGGATGGGCCAATTTGGAAAAGACTTTAATAAATTTGTTTATAAATAAATTCAAACTTGGAAACATGTGATCTGTCCATCCCCATGTGACCTCTCAGCACAAGTCATTGTCAGATGAAAAATTAAAAAATATATATATGAAATTACGAAATTAACCTTGAAGTTGTGGTTTCCAAATCAAATGTTGGGTTTATATTTGGAAATTGCCCTCTAAAATATATTTTTTAATTATTTTCTAGAATAAAAAACCACAAAAATATGTCCATAATCAAATTTCTATTTTTATTTTTATTATTTTTTACTATTCGAATATGGGTTCTATATCATATCTACATTCCACCCTTTTATCACTTCAACAATGGATGCCAAAAGTATTTATTTATATTCTTAACAATAGTAAATATCTCATTTTTAAAGAACATTTTAGTTGTTTTTTTATATAAAAGAATTGGAAATAGAATATTTCATATACAAAATTATTTTAAAAATAGATTAAAAATAATTTAATTTTTTCAATTGACTTTATTCTTCAAAATATCAAAGAATATATTTCAAAAACCTACTTTAAAAATAGATATGAGTACCTTCTTATACTTTTTAAAAATAGTTACCTAGGTACAAACGTCATTAAATCAGTTTTTTGTTCAAATTTACATAATTTGTAAACCCTAAAAATGCATTCTTACATACAGATATGATTAGTATCTTTATTTTTTTTGAAAAAAAAGTACATAAGGTGGTTTTTTTTTTTTTTTTTACAAAAATACTTCAAATACATGTCATTAGTAAACAAGATTCCAAAAAAAAATATTTTGTAATTAAATTTGTGTTAATAACTTAATATATAAATAAAAAATTAATGTAGAAGAGAATATTTAAGCATATTAAAATCTTTAGGTAGACTATTAAACAAAAACTAGCCACGTCTCCTCTCATTTTCTTTAATCTTGTTCTCTTCAAATCATTTTCTTCAAATAAGGAAATATGATTTTTTTACTGTTCTTGGCCTGAAACTATTTATTTCATTTTCTTGTTTAATAAAATTGTTCTTTTACGAAGATTTAAATTTTATTTATTATCGTCGTTTTATCGATGTTTGGTTTATCACCATCTTATTACAACTTTTGTTTTGTAATCTTTGAGACTTTGATGCAATTGAATCAATATTGGTAGATATTCTAGGAGAGGTTGATTGTCAAACACATGTTACCTTATGTGTGTATATCTCTGATAAGCATAAAAAATATATTATTTATAGTTGAAGGTAAAAATCTACCTCTTAATTATTGCTCTGTTTTTATATCGTGTTTGAACTGAACTAGCCTCTCTCTCATCCTCATTTCCCTCAATCTGTTCCATCATACTGATGTTCCCCTTTTTAACCTATAAGCAATAAATTTAATATTTCTATCCTCAGGTAACTCGATATAGTAAAAAAACATATCTATTTCAATCAACCAATCTAAAAACCCCTTATTATTAAGATAATCACATTATCTTCCACTTTTTTATTTACCACATGGATTTACAAATTCACCCAAGTCAGTCTCCTCATCTTAAGTGTCATCAAAGCCTTCTTTGATTTCGTATATTTGGACTAAATTTAATCAATGGTCCCACTGAAAATTTATTTCTAGAAGGCTGACTGTGATGTGTAATTAAATATAAAATAGTGAAACCACTAGCGTTCTTGCCATTTGTTGGCTCGTAAATGGCGTCCCAAGAATGTCGGTGCATCTGCCATTAGAATGCAACTGAACCTAAACATGACAAGTATTGACCAAAGAAAGACATTAAATGGCATTAAATACTAGTTTGGAAAGTTTGGAGTATAAATGCGTGCAATATCATTTAAAGCATGAGAGACTGGCCTGCGGTAGCGGCCGACTAGCAACCCTCCTCTTCAAGGCTTTGAGGCTTTGCCAAGCATCCCTTGGTTGTCGTCCTCGAGGGTGTGTTTATTGTAGAAAATGAGAGAAAGAGGAGAGAGAAGAGAGCAAAATAAAACCTAAAATGAAAAGCTGCGGGAAAGCTTGCATAAATGGAAAAGTTAGGGTTACAAAGTTATATGGTGGCTTATATAGCCAACCCAAATGTGTGAAATATGCAAAATGCCTAAAATGAAATTACGATAGGGACAAAATGGTAATTGATCAAAGCGTGGTCGTTTGGAATCAAAACATCGAAAACACGAGGGGATGGGATTTCGCTATGCGTGAATTTAAGCTAGCGCCAGCGAAATTATAAGAGCATGAGAATTCAAAATTTTCGCTATGCACGATGTTCGCTATGCCACCGAGTAATTTTATTGCATCGCGAAAATTCTGCGAAATTTTTCGCAATGCATAAGCGAAAATTCACAGTTTTCCTCTCTTTATCTGCTTTGCCACTTCGCATCTTCTTTTCATCAATTCCACTCTCCACATTTCTTCATTTTTGGGTGATGATATCGCATGAATCATTAGCATTTGCTTTGACTCGACATCAAACTTGAAATTATTAGTTAAGGCTCGCAAAGCACAAGGAAGTGCAAAAACAAACCGAGAAATGGGATCGGTGATACTAAGTGGACCTGCACATGTCATTTGGCTCAATTCATATGATTAGTGCGCAAAAAGCACTCAAAACCTATCTTGAATAGGGCTCAAAATAGCACTTTTTGGGCACTAATCACCACCCTTTTTGTGCAGGTTGTACATTGATCAGGCAGACGGACCATCCAGTGATCTTTGCCATTAGTTTATGTATGCGTAGGAGCAGTTCCTTAACAAATCAACTAATTTCTCAGTTACTGGTGGTATCGACTCGAAAAATGAGTAAGTCATGACTGGGGATCTGAGACCCGATGGAATCGCGTTGAATGACCGGGGCGGCTCTCGAGCTCTTTACACTTTGCTAACAGCGAGATGGAGCCTCGTCTCGTCGATGAGTGTCACGCTATAAGGGAGTTGGCGGAACTCACCAGATAGGTGCAATGCCGCGGGGCTGCGAGGCCCATGAGGCGCAATACCATTCACGGGAGGAGCAATAACACCTCGGCGCTGAGGCGTTGACGGAGGAGGAGAAAATAAGCCGGACCAAGGGGCGCCAGTCCTTACATACCCCCGGAGATGGTCACAATGAGGCGGATGCATAAGCGAGGAGCAGCCCGAGGTGATGAGCTTGACCACTTGCTCGGCGGGAAAGGGGAGCAATCTTGGGAAGCGGCGGTTCCGAACATGCAGCAAGGGCTCATTACATGAAGGGAGGCTGTAAAGGTCGAGCCCGAGTCTCCATGGATGCTGCGATGCGACCAAGCGGAATCTCGTTCACGGTAGGAATTACTACACTTCCCTCTCTCAGCAAAATTCAAGATGCCGCAGATCAAGGCCTTTGACGGGACAAAGGATCTAGTAGACCACCTCAACACCTACAAGACTTAGATGGAGTTGCATAGATACCAGGACCCCATGCAATGTAGAGCCTTTGCCATCACACTAAAGGCTTCGGCATTGCTTTAGTTGTGACTCACTTGACCTCAAATCTCATCAGCAGAGAGCTCTCTCCGCTCGCTTTCGTATCCCACTTCATCGAGCTGGACATACAAAGCTGACTACCACCTGCGACGGTAAGTAAGGCCCGTAGGAGACTACGGGGTCTAAGTCTGCAGAGAGTTCAACTCGGAGTCATTAAGGTAGACATCCCATATGAGAAATTTTCCATCGCCACGCTTTGCTCGTAGGGCTGGGCATACGATCGAGCAATGTTCTCCGTCTCGAGAACCCTCGGTGACATGGTAGGAGTGCTCGTAAAGCATAAAATGCATCAACAGCGGCGAGGAGGCCCTTGTGTCTAGCGGGGAAGCTCTTGCGCAAAAGGAGAAGCGGGATGAGAAGCAGGGCGAAGCCCGGAGAGGCGAAGAGGCCAGGACAAATCTCACGGAGACGAGGAGAAGACAAAGATCGATCACCAAAGAGAAGAGGTAATGTCAGGGACCGCTTGGGTCCACCCTAGCCCGAGCTGTAGTTGCGGTACCCACCTCAGCAGTTCACCCCCCTGACGGCCTCGGTGTCTCAACTCCTATACGAGGTGCAGCATGAGAAGTTTTTAAGGTGGCCGTCTCAGATGAAGACGGACTAAGCAAAAAGAGACATAACAATCTTCGCGAGTTCCACGAGAGGAATCATAGACACCCGAACAAATGAATGTATTCGAGTTGAAGAAAGAAATGTCAATTCCTAATCAGAAGCGTGGACATCTTCGCGTTTACGTGGCTCCAAAGATCGGAACCAGGCACCTCCTCCACCACCTCGTTAGTCATTATTTCGACATCAGTAATCCACCAGGAAGATCGATATGATTTGCGGGGATTCGCCGGTGGTGGGGAATCCAGTTCGGCCAGGAAGGTGATGAGTAAAAAACTCATTAATTTTTAATCAATTTTTTTACCTGTGTTACAATATAATTACTTATTATTATGCAGAAATATGGAGACCTTACCAAATTTATGTTTTACATATTTTTACAATATAATTGGCAATTTTAGCAAGAAAAAGATATATATGGTCAAGGTAGCTAGGTCGCGACAGACTTGTGAGGTCGCGACAAGGGATTCCTCATATCAGCAGTTTTTAAGTCACGACTTGAGTGAGAATGTTGCTGCAAATCTATTAGACAAAAACCTTTGGTCGCGACAAAGAATCAAAATCATGAAGGATTCTATGCTGACGAAAATTTATTCTTGTGAGAGAAAAGTTCTTTGAGACAGGAGAAAGGGATTTCAAGAAAGATCTCATTGCGTACCGTTACGTATGTCGCGACATCGAACGAATTAACTACGGTCACAGGATAATTGATGTCCTGACGAGGAATGGTTGCTTAATGGTACGTGAGGTCCACAATGAATTTGCTATTGCGATAAAATACAAGTTGAAGACACTAGTTGAGGTAGCGACGATTTCATGTCATTGACATGAAAATAAATTTGTTGATTAAAAGCATGTTGCAACTATGTTTAAGCAACTACGACAAGAGCCAAGGTGAGAAGGGTAACCACTCAGTCGCGACATACTTTTTAGGTCGCGACCAGAAATAGAAGCTAAATTAAGTAAAAACTGTTGTAACTGAGAACTAAGGTTGTGACAAGGTAGGAATTAAAAATGTATAGTCAAGTCGCGACCTACCTTTTAGGTTGCGACAAAAAGTGCAGCAAGGAAAGCAAAAACACGATGTGACCCTAAATCTCATGTCACGACCGAAGGAACTCCCGCGGATCGGCGGTTTGAGTTGCAGCGGATGAAGCAGTAGACAACCAGTGGTCCGCAGCATAAAGAGAAGCTGCATCCAGGGATCAAAGTGGCTAACAACAAAAATAGTGTCGCAACAAGGAAACTGGTCCGCGACCACGGAACTTAATAAAGTAAAAGCGATCAGTCGCGACCTGAATGCTTGGAACGAAAACATTGTTGCAACAAGAGTCATAACTACTAGCAACTGAACTTGGTCATGAAGCAGCAATCCAGGTCGCAATTGAAAAATGATGATTGTCAGGAAAAATGCTAAGTAAGAGAAGACAACAAGGATTCCAAGTTGCGAACACACTGCCAAAACAAAAGAGTTGAGTCAAAGGTTAGTTGCGACAACCAAATGAAGAAGCTGTAAGGAACAATGTTGCAATAAGCAATTAAGGTCATGACATACATAGGAGGCTCATATTAGCAATGAAGTCGCAACAAGCTTTCTGAGGTCGCGACCTAAATAGTGAGCTGGGCCATTTAATTTGGGAAAATCCACTTGAAGCCTTATAATCAGGCCCAATTTATGAAAGTGTATAAATAGGCGTACTTGCTTCATGAGAGAGTAGCTTTTCGGAACCCAGATCCTTTGGGGGAGTGAGAAGACTCACTTGTATATTTTTAGAATAGATTTAATTAGAATTTTTGTTTTGATTTTTCTGGATCTAAACCGGTAATTTGTTTTGAATTTTGAAGCTGGATCCATTAGTCAATTCTCTTTTACAATTACTGCCTGGAAGTAATGAAGTCTAGACAATTTCTGGAATTCAGTTCTTTCAGTTTATTATAGTTACAGTGGACGTTCTTGATCAATACTCCATTGTCGATTCTGATTCATATTTTGAGAAGCACAGCTTCCACTGGAATGGATCCGTTGTTAGATATAGTCTTTTCTGCATAAAATTATAAGGAAATTCCTGGATTTGGGATTTATTTGATTGATGTTGTTCTTGAATTGATTTTTTCCCAATAGTAGTATCGAATGTACTTTTAAGAACTGTATCCTGCTCGATTTCCAGGAGGTCCTCTGAGTGACACAGAGATGGAGATTCCTAAGAGTTTGGAACATTCAATTTGTGGGTATGTTAGACTACTATTGAAGAACTAAAGAGCTCTGAGAGTTCACTTCGATAAATTTCAATTCACTCATAGTTGAAGTTGAAGAGATTATTTATCAGATTTAAATGTCGAGGAGATTTCACCTTAATATGGGAAAGATCTTGATCCTGTGTTAGCTGATATTTAATCAAGGAAAGGGAAAAATCCATCAGATCTAAAGGGAAAAATCCATCAGATCTAAAGGAAGAGTCATCAACCATTTTGTAAAGGTTTTGCAATGACCCTGTCTTGGGAAGCAAGATATCCCCAGTCTTAAGAAATGGGTATGAAGTATTGAAAAACAAAAATACCTAGATCTTATAAAGAGTGTTCTGAATACAACTGATTAGATCCATGTCTTTGAAAGAAGCAGGGACCTCTAATTAGTGAATTATGGAGATATCCAAGCTGCATTATTAGGCATCTTTGACAAATCCATATCCAAAATCAGGATTGAGAAAATCAATGGATTATAATGCAGAAATTGGTTGTTTCACAACAGTTCCTTGACAGTGTTCACTTCTCACAGAGAACTGATTCAGTCCAGTTTATTTTATTTGTTTTATTTTGAATTTTATCCTTAATATAGAAGCATCATATAGGATAATAACTTTAGTTTTTAAATTGTTACAAGAAAGTGCAAATAGTGTGGATCTTGAGTAGTTAGAGTAGTTGATTTTAAAATCCTTGTCAATATCCGAGGGAATGATTTCTGGACTTACATCCATTTTACTACTTGTATGACCTGTGCACTTGCAGTGTCTTAGACTAAACTTATTTTATAATTTCAAGAACATCATACCATTTTCTAATTTTTTAAACAACCTATTCCAATTCTGGTACCACTGCAGGGGAATTGTAAGGCTCCAGTAGAGGTATAACAATTGAAAGGTTTAGTCTATATATTCACAAACAAACAGAAGGCTCACCTACGCAGCATCAGATCAGAAGAGACACTGGAGGTACAAGCCATGTCCAAGCTCCCTCGATTGGATACCACCATAACCTTCTCGGACTCTGACATGGAAGGCTGCCATATCCCCATGATGACTCCCTAGGGATAAGGGTCATCGTGGCCAACAAGACAGTGCATAGGGTTCTGATCGACAATGGGAGTTCAACCGACATCATTTTCGCATCAGCGTTTGACAAAATGGGCGGAGAAGTTGGAACCGGTAAATGCCCACTTACTGGGATTCTCCGGAGAGAAAGTGCTACCCCTGGGGTCAATATAATGGGTACTCACTTTGGGAGACCCCCCATGCCAGGCCACAACAACGATAAAATTCCTCATAGTGGATGACCTATCGGCATACAACATGCCCCAGGCGGAGCCTTCTCTCAATGCATAAGGTCATCCCTTCCGCTATCATATGGTTGTCAAGTTCCCTCACGGAGGATGGAGTAGGAATGGATTCGAGGGACCCATTGAATTGTGAGGAGTGCTACTTGAGGCGTCGGTAAAACGAAAGAAGTTGACAACATCTATGGATGAGCCAGGCATAAGAGATGGCTTAAACACGGAGCTGTGCCCTCAAGAGTTTGGAACCGGTCTGACTTGAGCTGACCGACGGAACACCTCACCTACATCGATCCAAATTGGCCGGGGACGTCGAAGACCTCCTCATCCACTTCTTAAAGCAAAATGTAGAAGTATTCGCTTGGAAACAAGAGGACATGGGAGGAATTGACTGTGATTATCACCCATAAAGGCCCAGATATCGCCCCTCCTTCAAACTGTCAAGCCAGAAAGAAGCGATTTCGCTGAGGCGAAGACGATCCATGAAGATGTCGGCAAACTCCTCTGACCCTAGCTATCAGAAGTAGATTATCTTGACTAGTTGGTTAATGGTTCTGCGTCGAAGACAAATGGCAAATCGCGACTGCATTGACTTTCTGCGTGTTAGCAGGGCTTGCTGAAAGATAGCTTTCCCCTTCCCGAATCGATATCATAGTGGACGCCATTGCTGGCCACGAGTTCCTTAGCTTCATGGACACTTTCTCGCGCTCTAATCATATCAGAATGGACCCCAACGATCAAGAGAAGACCTCATTTGTGACTTGACAGGGAACGTATTGTTATCAGGTGATGCCTTTTGGGTTGAAGAATGTTGGGGTCACCTATCAAAGGTTGGTAAATAGAATGTTCTAGAAACATATTGGAGCATCCATGGAAGTATACATAGACGACATCTTTGGTAGTAGTGCGATCGAGGTGAGCTCCACGTGGACCACCTAGCTAAGATTATTCCAAGATCTTTGGGAAGTACAAGATGAATTCCTTGACAAATTATTGGCACCGGGTCTCCTTGAGGAAGTTCTTAGGTTTCATAGTCAAAGCCGAGAATAGAGCCAAATCGAACAAGATAAAGTAAATTGCTCGTGTGGGGCCACCCTCAAACACTAAAGAAATTTAGCTCCTGACCGGGAGAATAGCTGCGCTGAGTCACTTGGTGTCCAAATCCAGTGACAAGTGTCAACCCTTCTTTCAAGTTCTGAAAAAGGCCTTCCACTGGGATACTTGACTTTGAAGGCGTTCTCAGTGCTAAAAACCTACTTAAGCTCCCCCCTATTCTAGTAAGCCCCTCTGAGGGGGAACTCCTTACGCTTTACTTAGCCGTTTCCAATTTCTTGACTAGTGCATGCACGGTCGGAGAGTGGGATAGATGCATGACCGGTCTACTGCGTGGCCCAGGAGCTCTAGAGAAGATGAAAGGTATTCGAAGATGGAAAAGCTAGTTCTAGCATTGGTGACACCATCGAGGTTCGAAAGAACTCGATAGGCCAATCTTTTGAAGGGTTTTGTAGGAGGCAACACTTTCCAATAGCGGAGGAATGCAAAAATCTGACAAAAACCCATCAGGACCTAAGTAGCATCAAAGCCAGGTTACATAACTAAGAAGGTTGTATGATTACCTTGTGTCGTTAAGCAGAGCTAGTGGTTGGGGCAGCTTTAGACCGAAGCGAACCAAGTCCTAGGTTCGCCTCACAACGGTATCCACCACGAAATTGAAGCCAGGCAACCTCTAAGGCAACGGTCGCAAGCGGGTCTGATCTTCAGCCAAATCCGTCAGAAGGAAAGCCAAAACCCGGGTCTCTCAATCTCTAGAACACTTTCTTTGGAGATGAGAGAACACCCTTGGCCTCTTTCTCATGAACTCTCTTTTCTCTCAAAAGGAGCATACACCATTAGGGTTTTCCATAGCATTCTATTTATAGGAAAACCCCCCATCATGTCAAATGACCAAAATGCCCATCACTCTAAATGATAATAGGAAACACGCATCCCTATGCGTTATGGCGAGTTCCCACACGACCCAAAGCCGAGTACAAGCTGACCTATTATCCTTTAAGTGATGGCTTTAGCTTTCGAGATTCCACTAATCCGTGACGACAATTCATGAGTGCTCCCTCATATTTGGATCACATCCAAATCATTTCATATATCAGCCCACACTCTTCTAAGTGTGCTGACCCATTAGGATTTCGGTTATGTTGGCCATGATTCAACTATTGAATTAAGCAAATCCAAGATTAATTTATCTAGTAATACATCATGACCTTCAATTATTAGGAGAGTCGATAGTCACATTTATACCCTTCCCGTAGACAAATACCATGCAATTAGGTCCTTTCACCAAACTATACCCTGCTTAGTTCGAGAGCATGGACAATTGTGGAAGCTCCCACTAATTGGCTATGCCACACCTAGCCCAAGTGATATTTATCTTGTCCCTCAGATTCATCACTCGGCCTTTATGCACTTGAGCCTCCTCGAAGACATTTTCACTATGGCCAAAGATTCTGAGTACTTGATTAGACAGAGGCCTTGGGTATACTCCTATTGGGAGTAGCGAATCCTTTGTTGGCTACTCAATTACCTCCGAACACCTCAAGCTATACCCAATCCTCATCCAATGATCGACCCCCTTAGTGGCAACGTGGATTAAGGTCAAAGTATAGGATCAACATCCAAGATATCCTTGAGCACCTCAAGTCTAAGGATACTTGCACCATTGCTATGATGAGACAATCATCTACATTTAAATAGATGATCCATATGATTGTCTCATATTAGGTTTCTGATGTACTTAGCTACTCTTAGCAAACATCTACATGCCTTTCACGATCGGCTCTTGATCCGCGGTTTATAAGATCTACTACTTGATCCAATCAAGGAATATGACATGTGCTAGTCTGTCCGGATTAACAATGTCCAGTCTTGTTGATCCTACAACTAGGGATAATTTAAACACAAACATAATTGCACATGATAGGAATCTTATTATCGCGGTCACGTCACTGATTTCCTTCATGCTATGTTATGTATCATGGACTTTATTAATTCGATTGAAGATCTATATCAATTCAACGTATGAATACGAGTGCGAAGAAGCCTTACATATTAAATAATATATTTGCTTGCGTACAATAAGTGCTAATGGCGATTGCTTTTAGATCAGCTACTCTAACGAGCTCACTTGAGCTAAAGCTAATTGCCTTTGTATCTCATACCTTTAGGAAGTTTATGAGAATGGTACTTCTCATGGGGAAGTGGCTTCGCCAAGAGATCAGATGGATTCTGACCAGTGGGCATATCTCTATCTTAACATCATTCCTGCGAATGATCTCTCTAATCAAGTGGTATCTCTTGAGTACGTGTTTAGACCTTTGATGAGACCGTGGTTCCTTAGCTTGTGCTATGGCTCCATTGTTGTCACAATACAAAAGTATCGGATGAATAATGCTAGGTACCACTCCTAGTTCAGTAATGAACTTCTTTATCCAAACCGCTTCTTTAACTGCTTCAGAAGCTGAGATGTACTCTGATTCAGTTGTAGAATCCGCAGTCATTTCTTGTTTGGAACTCTTCGGTGACGCTCCCTTAATTCAGTAATGAAACGTAACCTAAGCTGGATTTGGAGTCATCTCTATCAGTTAAATGGCATCCTTCTTTCCTTCAACATTAAGATCCATTCTCCATAAATCAGAATACATCCTTAGTCATTCTCAGTACTTAGGATATTTATTCTGACCACGATGACCCATTCACGGGTGCGATTGTATCTGCTCGTGACACTCAGAGCATATGATACGTCGAGTCTAGTACATAACATAGCGTACATGATAAATCCTATTGCCGAAGCATATGGTATCTTATTCATGTGTGTCCTCTCATGTGCAATGGACCACATGGACAGTGTAATCCCACAAACCATGGGGATATATCCTCTCTTGGACTGCTCCATGCTAAACCTCTTCAGCATCTTGTCTATATATGTAGATTGTGAAAGACCAAGCAACCTTTTAGTTCTATCTCTATAGATCTTTATCCCCAATATATGAGTTGCTTCTCCGAAATTCTTTATGGAAGTGCTTGGATAACCAAATTTTGGATTGTAATCTTGAGACATCGTTTCCTATCGAAGTATGTCATTACATACAAGACTAGGAATCTGACGCACTTCCATTTATCTTCTTATATACACAAGGTTCATCCAGTTTTGTGAGAAACCAAACACTTTAGGGTGTCGTCAAATCGGATATTCAACTCTAGATGCTTGCTTCAACCCACGTGATGGATCTTTGAAGTTTGCATACTTTCCTGCCACTTTCAAATGAAGCCTTCAGGTTGTGTCATATACACCTCCTCAGTCAGGTTTCCATTGAGGAAAGCTATCTTCACATCCATTTTCCATATCTCATAATCATAATGGCGTGATGGCTAAAGTATTCTTATGGACTTAAGCATAGCTCTTTGGTGAAAGTTTGTCATAATCAATTCCTTGTTTTTGACGATAACCCTTAGCCACAAGCCTAGCTTTATAGGTAATCACATTACCTTCCATGTCCCGTCTTCTTGAAAGATCATTTGCACCCTATGGGTTTTATCGCCAGTGGATCGACGAAGTTCACTTGGTTGGTGTACATGGAATCCATCTCCGACTTCATGGCATTAAGCCACTGATTAGACTCTGAACTGTTCAGAGATTCTTTGTAGGTAGTTGGCTCATCATTTTCTATGAGCAATATGTCCTTTTGTTCGCTAATGAGAAATCCATATCTCTCTAGGACAGAACGTATCCTACTTGTCCTACGAAACACTTGTGTTTTAGAAGGTCGATTTATACAGATTCATCGTCATGGTCCTGACTTCAGGTTTAGTCAGATGAGACGCGTCTGTTAGAGCATCTTGAACTTCACTAAGCTCCATTTTTCTCCCACTATCTTCTCTTAAGAGAAACTCTTTCTCTAAGAAGAGAGCATGCTTTGAAACAAACAACCTTTGCTCCAAAGTGTTGTAGAATTGATATCCCATTGTTTCTTTAGGATATCCTACAAACAGACACTTATCAGATTTAACTTCAAGCTTATCTGACATTATTCGCTTTACATAAGCAAGACAACCCCATACTTTCATGTGGGAAAGATAGGGTTTTTTGTTAGTCCATATCTCATATGGGATAACTTCAGTGGCAGTGGGACTGCATTTAGATATAAACACTTGATCCTGAAGTGCACCTTTGAAAGAATTTGGAAGATGCCTTGCCCATCATGGACCTCACCATGTCTAACAAGGCTCGGTTCCTTCTCTCAGCCACACCATTGTGTTGTGGTGTGTAAGGTGATCTGATAGGACAAGATCCCATTGTCCACGAATGAAATCTAGAAAGCGCTTGGCAAGTACTCACCACCTCGATATAGTCTAAAGTGATTTTATGCTTCTCCCCGAGTTGTTTCTCTACCTTGTTATAGATTCTTTGAACTTTTCAAAGGCCTCAAACTTATACCTCATGAGATACAAGTACCCATATCGTGAATAGTCATCGATGAAGGTTATGAAGTAAACAAAAGCACCTCTTGCATGCATAGACATAGGACCACATACATCGGTATGTATTAGGTCTAATAGTTCGTTTGCTTTTTCACCCTTTCCCTTAAAGGGTAATTTGGTCATTTTGCCTACAAGCATGATTCACATGTATCAAATGATTCATAATCAAGCGACTAAAGCTTCCACACTTGTGTAACTTTCAGTCATCCGTCTCTACCAGTATATGGCGAGACGACAATGCCATAAATATGATGATTTCAAATTATCTCCTTTTTGCCTTTTATTGTCATTGATATTCAGGATTGGATTTGACATATCCAATATGTAAATCCCATTGCTCAAGGTACCACCAGCATTAAAAATATCATTCAACATAATGTGACAACTATTGTCACAAAATTTTAAATGAAAACCTTTCTTGTTTAAACATGAAACATAAATAATGTTCTTAGTCAAAGCTGGCACACAAAAGCAATTGTCTAAATATAAACAAAAACCACTAGGGAGGTTCAAAACATAAGTTCCAATGGCAACAACTGCAACTCTTACACCATTACCCACCCGAAGGTCGGACTCTCCCTTTGTGAGTTTCCTGCTATCTCTAAGGCCCTACATATCAGTACATATGTGTGAGCCACAGCTTGGTATCAATACCCCGAAGGTTGCCATAAACGATGCTTCAATGACATAAATACGAAGGTGTTGGTGCATCACATGCCACCTTCTTCTTTGACTCCATAGGCCTTGCGAATTTTCTCTTTCAATGGCCTTCTTTGCCTAATGGAAGCATGTACCTTTGAGGATGTCTCAACTACCTTTTATTGCCGCCCCTCCCTTTTGCTTAGTGATTTTCTCTTCTTCTTGTTCTTAGAACCTTTCTTAGAACTAGAAGAGTTCACGAGCATCACAGTTTTACCTTCCTTCACCAAGGTGGGTTCCACTGTTTTAAGCAGGTTGATCAGCTCAAGTATGGTGGTCTCTTTATCGTTCATCCTATAGTTAAGCACAAACTGTGCAAAACTGTCGGGTAAACCAGCCAAAATCAAGTCTATATTTAATTCATTATCCATACCAAAACCCAGTTGATCCAACCTAACTATGTACCCATGCATCTTCAATATCTCTTGTGCGAGGAGATGTCCCCTCTTGCATCTGGAGTAGCTTGTTTTGGAGACCTCGAACCTTTCGGATCTCACTTGCTCATGAAATAACTCCTTTAGATGGGCGACTATGTCATATGTTGTCATAGCCTTATCTTTATTAAAAGCCACAGAACATCGCCTTAAGCATGATACGCATGCGTGATCGCATCATCAAAATTAGCCCGATATGCTATCAGTCTCCAACATATGCATCAACGGATGGGGACACTAGGAGTCGGGTATCAGGACATAAGCTATCTTTTGCCACGAGAACAATTCTCGAGTTCCTTGTGATCCGTGAAATTTGTCATTCGATTTATTGGCATCCAATATGGATCGTAAGTTCACGATGGTCGACATGTTTCGATTCTTCACAACCTAGATGTAAAAGAGATTATGTTAGATTGTACTTAAAATGCATAATTATTACGGCTTGATAATCACGCATTATGGCTCCCACTATTTTATTACGAATCCATAGCCCTCGCTATTGATCAAGAAGGAACCTATGAAGGCTCTCTGGCGAATTCGATATCACGTATCACCCAGAATCACCTTGGGTTTACCC
Organism: Tetrastigma voinierianum; assembly: GCA_016808115.1. Lineage (NCBI taxonomy): Eukaryota > Viridiplantae > Streptophyta > Magnoliopsida > Vitales > Vitaceae > Tetrastigma > Tetrastigma voinierianum. Next base: position 373,407 of record JAEQBH010001581.1, read on the forward strand.
GACAAGCTATTCGGGTGAAAAGGTAGGTATCATTGATCATACCAATTGCATTAAATGCATAATTAAGGAATCAATATCCGCGTCGAGTGACCTTGGGTTTACCCAACAAGCCATCTTAGATCAATAATTATTCCAATTTGCAATGCTATGCAAATGCTTCGAATCAGTGCTATCAAGCGATTTGTGCATTATCAGGTTATCAACTCATGATATGCACATCTGTAGCCTGTAATCGATTGCATCTACATCAACATTAACATGGGTTTACCCAACAAGCCAATGAGTCTAGTTAAGGCCGACCCACCAATAAGGAAAACTCATTTTCATGGATAGAACATGCTCTTGTGGAGGAAGGCTTGGGTTTACCCAACAATCTCAATCTCCAAAAGGAACTCTTGTTCACACCATATTAGTGGAAGACGTTAGCCTTAATATTTATAATGGAGGGTTTTCTTTATTTAAGTTTCATCCTTTTCATTATGCATTATCCATTCATCTCCTTGAAATTATAAGGATAGTTACTCTAACTATATGGCATGATTATGGACATCATAAAATCAATTCCATGAGCCATAATGGAATTGACTAGGTCAAACCTAGGGATATGCATGATTATTACAACCCTTTAAAATAAATCAAATTTACAATCTTCAAGGTCTTCTTTCTTAGATCCTTCTCCACACTTCTTTCTCCCTTTGCATCTTCAACAACTTACCATAATCCTATGTAATCTAATTACATACATTTAATAAGAATAACCTCAAGTTACATTTGCAGGGGATTTAGATGAGAAGAGAAGTACATTGAGAGATTAGAGAGAGGCAGGGACACACAAGCCCTATTTATCCAAAAAGAAATAATAATCAAATGCAATATGCCCAATCACCATTGGGCAAAGTCCATAATCATTCATCATGCTAACATACACCCTTAAACATTCATTTTCTAACGCAATCCATCGAAAGTTGAAGGTAATGGTACCCCATGATTTCAAAAGCACATTTAAAGGTTTTTCAACACTTGAAATAAAATTGATCCATTTTTGTTTTATTCAACATTTGAACAAAGACCTCAATTCAACACTTGAACTGAATTTGTCCTATATCCTATTCATTCAACATTTGAACAAATAACCCCTTTATTCAACACTTGAACAAATCTGATTCAACATCTTGAATCAAGAACCCCAATAGGTTCAACACCTTGAACCATTATTCCGATTCAACACTTGAACCATAATTTTCCAAAAGGACATTTTTGTCCAAAATTCTCTCTTAGGTAATTTCAACATGATTTTCTGAAATCCATGATTCTAGAAATTTTAAAGCTAAACGGTTCAGTTTTAACTCACACATTTCTATTTCAAACATTGCAAAGTAGTGTGTTCGAAACTTGTGCAAAACCATACTAGAAACATAATGAACAAGGCACAGTGATCTTTGAGCGTCGCGGCGGCTGAGCGTCGCTGACGTTGGAACATCGCGGCGTCGTCCGCGTCAGCGGCGTTGGAACATCGCGACATTGCGAGGTTCAAACCCCACTCACCTTCCGCGTCGCTGACGTTAATAACGTTCTTCGTCGCGGCGTCACCCGCGTCTAGCGGCTGAATAGTGCGTCACATCAGCGGCGTTAGGTGTTTGACTCAAGCGTCATGCGAGTCGCCCGGGTCACATCCGCGTTGCGCCGTGTCACATGACGTCACATCACGTCACGTCGCAACATCGCAACATCACGACGTTCTAGGTTTGGATGAACAATGTCACGACGTTGGATGCCAACGTCATGACGTTGCTGGAAATTTATGAGCAACGTCGCGACCTTGGCCTCTTTCTCATGAACTCTCTTTCTCTCAAAAGGAGCATCCACCATTAGGGTTTTCCATAGCATTCTATTTATAAGAAAACCCCCCATCATGTCAAATGACCAAAATGCCCCTCACTCTAAATGATAATAGGAAACACACATCCACAGCATGCGTTATAGGCGAGTTCCCACCATTAAAGCCGAAATTACAAGCCCAAACCTATTATCTCTTTAAGTGATAAACACCGAACCGGGATTCCACTAATCCGAAGTGACATTTCTAATTCTGAGAATTAACTCCCTCATATTTGGATCACATCAAATCAGTTTTCATATCAACCCGCACTCTTCTAAGTGTGTGACTGGAGTAGGTTCGGTTATGTTGGCCACTTGATTCAGTGTATTGAATTAAGCAAGTCAAGGTGGTATCTATGACACATCATGACTTTCAATTGACCGGAGAGTCAATAATCTTGCATGCCTTCCCCAGACAAATACCATGCAATTCGTCCTTTCAGAACTATACCTACTTGGTTCGGAAGCGTGGACAATTGTGTAGCTCCCCGCTAGGCCCAGGTATGCCACGCTAAGCCTGAAGTAGTATTTATCTTGTCCTCAGATTCATCGCTCCAACCTTTATGCACTTGAACCTCCTCAAGACATTTTAAGCTTTATAATGTAAAATATTCCTGAGTAATGATTAAAATGAGGCCTTAGTATACTCTCCACTTTATTGGGAGTAAGCGAATCCTTTGTTGGCTACTCAATTACCTCGAACCTCAAACTATACCCAATCCTCATCAATGGCGACCCTAAGAGGCAACGTGGATTAAGGTCAAAGTACAGGATCAACATCCAAGATATCCTTGAGCACCTCAAATCTAAGGATACTTGCACCATTTCTATGATGAGACAATCATCTCCATTTAAATAGATGATCCATATGATTGTCTCATATTAGGTTTCCGATGTACTTAGCTACTCTTAGCAAGCATCTACATGCCAACTCTGATCAACTCTTGATCCACCGAGTTTATACGTCTACTACTTGATCGATCGAGGAATATGACATGTGCCGGTCTGTCGGATCAACAATGTCTGGTCTTGTTGATCCTACGACTAGGGATAATTTAAACACAAACATAATTGCACATGATAGGAATCTTATTATCATGATCCCATCATGATTTCCTTCATGCTATGTTATGTATCATGGACTTAATTAATTCGATTGAAGATCTATATCAATTCAACGTATGAATACCGAATTAATGAAGAAGCCTTACATATTAAATAATATGTTCTGCAGCGTCTGATAAGTACTAATGGCGGTGCTTTTAGAGCGCTTCTACAACAAATACGCATAAACCGAAAACCTCGGAAAGGCGGTAAAAATGGGCCATAGAAGGCTAAATGAGTTCAACGTGGAAATTTACAAATAAGAACAGCGATCAAAGGACAAATTTTGGCAGATTTCATCATGGAATTCACCTCGATAGAGCCTACAAAAACCACCCAGCTCGCGTCCGACCTCCCCATCTGAAGGTTGTCCTTAGATGGGGCCACCAACGCTCAAGGAAGCGGTGCAAGGTTGATTCTGACCTCTCCGGATGGGATCGATGTGGAATATACCTTTCAGTTCAAGTTCGAGGCCTCGATAACAAGCTGAATATGAAAATTTGTCATTCTTGGATTTGAACCTCGCCCACTTCATGGAGGCTGATCAACTAGAGGTATGCAGCGATTCCCAATTAGTGGTGAAAAAATGATCCTTTACCTAAAAAAGGTACGTGAACTGCTCAACAAATTCGTACGAGGTTCGGTCGAATCGTCCCGAGGCAGAAAATTCATAGAGCGGTCTGCACAGCGAGTTAACAACGGCGTCGTAGGAAGACACGGATAGGCGGTCTGTCAGGCACCTCCTGGAGCCCTCAATAAACATAAACAACGAAGAAATTTTCCCAGTGATGACTGTGCCGAGCTGGATGGACCCCAACGGGACATTGCCAAGCGATTCGAATGAAGCATCTAAACTAAGAACAAGGTCAACTAGATTCGCTCTTTTGCGAGGGACCCTTTATAAACTAGGTTTTTTTCTACACCCCTCCTCAAATGCATAGGAAATGAAGATGCCAACTATGTACTTAGAGAGGTGCACGAAGGCGTCTGTGGCAACCATATCAGAGCTCGAACCTTGGCAGGAAAAACCATGAGGCAAAGGTATTATTGGCTCACGATGCTTAAAGACGCCACAGAACTAGTCAGAAAATGCAAAATCTGTCAAAAGCATGCCAAGATCTCCCACCTCCCATCCGAGCCATTGACCTCGATCATAAGCCTCTAGCCTTTTCAGCAGTGGGGTTTAGACATACTAGGGCCCCTACCCTTTGGGAGGGGCCAATGCAAGTTCACCATTGTAGGAGAGGACTACTTCACCAAGTGGGCAAAGGCCGAGCCATTAGCAACAATCACCAAGAAAAAAGGTACATAACTTCGTTTGGCGTTCCATAATATGCAAGTTCGGAATCCCAAAAGCATTGGTATCTGATCATGGAAAGCAGTTCTACAACCTGAAATTCAAAAAATTTTGCACCGAGCTCGGAATCAAGAATTACTAATAGTCCCGGCTCGTCATGATCAACTAATGGCAGTCACTATTAGGACTCTCGAGGCAACATTGAAGACTAATTGGAAAACCAAAGGGAAAATGGGTAGAATACCTCCCGAGGTACTATGGCGTCTGGAGCACCGCAGGAGTCTCCAGCTCGAGAAACTCCGTTCGCCTTAGCATTTGTACTTAGGGCGGTAGCCTGCATCGGGAGTTGAGCTCAGAATCTCTTAGGGACGAGTTCGCAAGCGCCGAGCACAATGAGGAGTCTCTTCGCTTAAACATCTCCTAGAGGAGCGAGAGCGGGCTACGAACCTTGCCAGTACCAATAAGCTTGATGGGTACTATGATCGAAAATTCGACTGTAGCGTTTAAGCTAGGCGGCGTAGTGCTGAAAACTCCACACTTGACAAAGGAAGGGCCCTATTCATGGGAAACCGGAACCCGGTGGGGAGGGACACTATATGCGTATCACGGATAATCCAACTTTAGCAACTATGAGCTTCAAGCCCAGAAGAGGAAAAGACCTTGCATCACTCACGGAATGCGAGCACCTCAGCGTTTACCGTAAACCTCTTATTATATCTATTAATAAAGGCGCAATAGTTCCAACGTAGCGACCCAGAGGCACGGCCAGGCCCGATTAGCGAGTCCGAACCGAAACCGGGGACGCTCAGTTTATTTCTTTTTATTTTCCGTGTTATTAAATTTTAGTTTTTCAAAGATGGCAGAATCCAGGCTTGACTCGGTTGGCGGATCCAAGCCGGAGCCCGGTTTACTTCGACATTTTCAATTATCTTATCAAAACATTTGGCTTGTGTTATTCATTTTAAATTTTGTAATTACGCGGAAGCATTTTCATTTTGGGCAAGCCCATAAAACATTTACACATTCAAAAGGCTCATACCACTTACATTAAACAAGATACATTTCTGAAATAATGATTCGGAGTTATTTGTTTTACAAAATGTCAATGTTCAAAAGAAATGGAAGTAATGCATGTAATGAACTGTACCTCAGCAGTTCTTTACCTCTATGACTATGAGCTCCTCGATCTTAGGTCTCGCTTCAATGTCTATCACTCGTACACATTGCATTGATAAAACAATGCGCTAGCATTTTCATGCTTAGTGGTTCTATCTGATTCTTAATTCCATTTAGATTCGATGTAAAATCATGCATTTATCAAAATAATGTCTTTATACAATATCAGTGTAATGTAAAAGATACTAATACAAATACACTTTTCAATACCATTATTTCACTTTTCGGTTTGTGATTTCACATATGGCTATAGAATTCGGCATCTGACGGTCAGTTAGTGAATCACAATCACATTTTCGTCCCGGTAACAATGTGGTTTCACACTCGATAATACCGTCACATATGACTATAAATTCGGCATTCACGGCGGTCGGTTAGTGAATCATCTGTTGTCGTCGGTAGCAATGTGATTTCGCGTCGATATTACCGTCTCACATATGACTATAGAATTAGAAGCATTCATGGCGGTCGGTTGGTGAATCTGTCTTGTTTATCGTCCCGATGGCACCAATGTGATTTCGCGTGGAACAAATACGGTTACCTTCATGGCCAATTGATTGGTGAATCCCGTCATGTTAGTCATTCAATATGCAGTTCAAATCAATTTACTTTTATGCAATAAATTCACTTGTAGCTCAAATACACGCATACATGCCGATATTTGTCAAACATTTCAAATACTAATCATTCAAATCGATATATATGTATATTTCGCAAATAGAGAGCAATATGAGAATAAAGAATGTGTATAGAACAAACTAATTATCGATTCCGTTTCTTTCTCGATATCAATCCTAGGTCAAGTTGTCGTCTTCACCCGCACCTAGTCAAATACAATTTATTCACTCTTAGTGGTTAAGCAATTAATCATACTAAATAAATATCGCTTCGCCGAGGCGGCGAGGTACGGTATGTTTTTGACTTAGTCTCATTCTTATTCGAACCCTTATTATTCATTTCTTAGGGTTCCTATACCCCTATGATTATTAATTTAGGCTTAAATAGGCAAAAACTACACAATCTGGTCATTTTGGGCTCACATGTACCGGTACACCTTGGACCTGTACCGGTACATGTTGCATTCTGTTGACATGTACCAGTACATGTTGGACATGTACCGGTACATGTTCGGGAAATTTTCTATATTTGCTTCATTTTCCACTTTTGATACCAATTCTCCTTATATAACTTCCCCATTCCTTAATTCCTCAAAAATCATCATGGAAATCATCCAAAACAACTTCAAAATACTTGTATTGGTGGTTTGGAACCTCATACCACAAAACCCTAGGTAAAAATCCTATGAATTCACCCTAAGGTCCATCAATTTTTCTAAACATCATATAATTTTGATGATTCCATGTTTATTTTCTACCATTTGGGGTTTTACTCTCTTAACCTCAACAATTTAAGGTTTAGGTGATCTCTTCCACAAAAACCTAGACAAGGAGGATGATTCCCCAACTGACCTTGAATCAAAACACACTTGATCCTAAGATGCAAACATACCTTGGTTTTGGTCTTCCTCTCCTTCTCCTTCTTCTTCTTCCTCTTGTTTTCTTTGCTCTCTTCTTCTCCTACGGTTTTGCTAGGGCAAATTGGAGACCAAATTATGAATTTTGGTTTTATCTCCTCTTTATCTCCCTAATTCTCTTAATTTCAGGTCATGATCATTTAAATATTGCAAATCAACTTATTTTATTTCTCTTATGGCCCATCTCCACTCCCTTTATGATTTTTATATCCCTTTTGGTAATTAAATTTTTCCCTTGTTGTAGTGCCACAATTTCCGGGTTCACTAAATTTATCATTTCATAATTTGTCAATTTATCAATTTTTCCCGGAAAACACAAGTTTGGCTCAATTCATACCCAGAATACATAATAAAATTATTATAAAAATTATAGGGTATTTTTGGGGCGTTACATCTACTTTCATTCAAATAACAATTTGTATGTTTATTTTCGGCCTGCCTACTCTCGTAAATCATAAAGAAAGAACCAGGGAGCTCGGATATTAAAGAGCCACGTAGCTCAGAGTCCGAAGGAGCCATGTAGCTTAGTTTGTTAAGAGCCACGTAGCTCAATTCGTCAAGAGCCACGTAGCTCAGTTCAACAAGAGCCCAGTAGCTCGGTTTTTTAAGAGCTACTTAGTTCAGTTCAATAAGATCCCAGTAACTCAGTTCAATAAGAGCCCAGCAGCTCAGAAGGCCGCGTAGCCCTGGCCTTAATAAGAACCCAGGAGCTCGGATATCAAAGAGCCACGTAGCTCACAGTCCGAAGGAGCCATGTAGCTCAGTTCGTTAAGAGTCATGTAGCTCAGTTCGTTAAGAGCCACATAGCTCAGTTCGTCAAGAGCCACGTAGCTCAGTTCAATAAGAGCCCAATAGCTCAGTTTGTTACGAGCCACGTAGCTCAATTCGTCAAGAGCTATGTAGCTCAATTCAATAAGAGCCTAGTAGCTCGGTTTGTTAAGAGCCACGTAGCTCAGTTCAATAAGAGCCTAGTAGCTCAGTTCAATAAGAGCCCAGTAGCTCAATTCAATAGAGCCAATATACTTCCGGTTGTTAAGAGCCACGTAGCTCGGGCTAAGGCGCTGGCCCGGCTCGGAGTTATTAAAGAAGGCTGAATAGCCGAGGAGCCTCGCGGCCAGGTTGTAAAATAAGATGATAAAGAAGATGGAAGGTCCAAAGGGTATAAAGGCAAATATCAGCCGGATCGTCGAATCAAGGTCGACGATACGAAGTCAAGGTTCGAGCCGAAGTTAGCGAATAAGCAAAAACTATAAGGAAAAGTTTAAATGCGAGACGGGACTGCGAGCGACCTCAGTTACTGAACTTCCAAAACATGGTCGGAGGTGGGTCCCGGTGTGGGAGTAGGAGGCGAGCCTCTGCGGGAGTCTCAATCTCGGGTTCACCGGGGGAGGCAATTGGGGGCATGCGAAAAGAAACCTCCCTTGGTCCCGGCTTCGTTATCGAGTCGGATTTTGCCTCACGGCTAATAGGAACTTGGAAGTTGAAATCAAAACCCGGGAAAACCTTAGCAGCCTTACGCAGAAAAGCAAGCCACCTACCTCTGAAGATCTCCGCAAAGCCCGTGGCATTCCTCAGTTAGGCGCTCCACGGAGCTCACGGCCTCAGAAGCCTCTTAGTTGACTTAATATCGTGGCTTTGATGCGTAGCTTCGCTCGGACCACGTGTAGCTCGTCCCTGACTACCCGAAGCTCGTCCTCAACAACCCTTAGCTCTCCTTGAGCCTTCTTTTCTTTATCTTCAACTCGTACTTTTACGGTTGTGGTGTGCTTCAGGTCGGATTCATACTTCACGGCATCCTCGACAAGGCGCTGCATCCGAGCTCGAAGGTCGGCCTTCTCAGGAGAGTCGAGGCTGACCTTGGCTATACCTTTCATACTCTAGCAAAGCCCTCGGCAATGCTGGCCCTCCTCGCCAGGCTTTTCATATAGGTAGCCATTTCCAAAAATGAGATAAAATTAATGGATAGTTTGAAACAACGGTGGAACGAACAAATAAAGGCGTCTGGACATACGGTGGCCACTCCCTTAAGCGATAAGGCCAGAGCCTCCTCAACGGACATGGCATCCGCCCTCTTGAGGTTAGAGTCCCGTAGGATGGACAATACAGCCCCGGTAGCAAGCTCTGCATTCGCAAGCAACGAGTCCTCATCCTTCTCATGTCTAAGATGCTTCTCCTCGCCCGGACGCCTCGAAGGAAGCTCGGCCCTTTGAGCGAGGGCTCAAACGGATATCTAGAGGAGGCTTGGCGGTCCTCCCAAGAGAACTCTTAGCTACGCGGGATGAGAAGAGCGGAGCTGTGGACCTGTCACCTCCGACACCTCAGCCACAAGATGAGGCATGCGACCTCTCGCCTAGAATTGCCACGGCGACCCTTGCTCCCGAATAGACGATGGCGGGAGACGCCCCCAACTTCGGGACCTTGCCTTGAGCCGCATGGCTACTCTCGGGGAGCAATCGGGACCTTGCGCTTGGCACTTCTTTTCTTCTTCGCCAAAAACTCAACTCGGGCTTGAAGCTCTTCCTGAGAAGGCTTCATGGCAGAAGATTGAGATGGCCTCAAAGCGGAGGGTCAAGAAGATTTCGCACCAAAAGGCTCGGAGGGTAGAGAAGGTTTCCAACCAGAAGGCCCGGGAATATCCAATCTAATAAGCTCGGAATACTTCGTGGACTACATTTAACCAACTTCCGCTTCACCTATTCATCCTCGAAGCTGAGACTGGGGCGAATACCTGAAGGTCGCACAACCAAAGCAAAGTTAGAAACTCCTCATGACTTTCAGCTGGGAACCTACTAACGAACTAAACTCACGCAGTCTTCGGGGCATTCCAACCGCCACGAATGCCTGGGAGCACATCTTACACGGACTATATCCCAACTACGACCACCGACGAAAAATAACGCTCCTTCTAGTGTTTGTGGGAGGTGACGGAAGATCCGAGATGCGATCGGGCCTGGTATCGTGCGTAAATGTACAAAATCCTCTACGACCTCCTCACACTAAAGAAGTCTAAGAGCAAAGCTATGCTAGGAACCCCGAGACCTTTATCCCTGAGCACACGCCTGCCCGACCAACGCCCTAGAAATCGTGGAAGAAAGTCAGCGACACTAAAGTAAGAAATTCTTTGATAAAGGGATGCGTGGAAAGCCGAAGGTCACGCCGCCCTGCAGCTAAACCCATCTTCTGCAAGACAATGATAAGAGTGTGGAGTAGTGGGTGTAATCAAATGTGAACACCGGGGTTAAAATTGTGAGCGAGCTTGCCAAGGTCTTTCCAAAAAAAGCTCGATCCGACCAGTAGCTCCATCGCTGGCATTTTGCAAGACGCCCTCAAGTAGTCAAACCGCTAGTGGCACCCGATCCACCGACCTTTGCTCTCGCATTTGCCGTGACGGGAAAGGAGGTCCCATTAGTATCTTACCAACAACAATGGTCGATTCGGCCAATTCTTCACCGTCTTACCCTAAACGTTCCTTACAACCTTACTCCCCACAAGCAGGTCAGGAGTAGGACGAGAATGAGACCCAAGGAGTACGTACGGTTAGACGAGAAAAGTGGAGAACGAAGAATAAAGTAAAATCTCACTGTGCAAGCCCTAACAACCCTGTCCCATCAAAGAACTCCTCATAGTCACAATACGCTCGAGAAAACTCTAATCCGAGAACTAAGAGAGGGGAAGTAAACAACGAACACGGGACCATAAATGCACCAACTCCTAGGGACCCACAAAATACATAACCAGAAAGGACAAAAAGAGAGGGAAGAAGAAAGACATACCTAACTAGAGAGGGGAACGTCGGAAGACCAATAAACCCCCAAAATCGGGTACAACTTCGGGCAAGGCCGTAGGAAGATATGAAGGAAAAAATACGACCACCGGAGAGAAGTTCGAGAATAGGGGGAAATGATCCGATCAATTGTGATATACTTAAAGCAATGAAACACCTACCGAAATGGGGACGGACGTGAAAAAGTCGAAGAGAAGAACATTATCGCGGATGCTGCATTAACTGGCCGGCTGCTTCCGTATTCAACAAAACTCGCCAATGCGGAATCTGGCCGCTAATCCGTGTCGATTCAGCCCTTGCCCAAGCTTGCTTCCTTATATTTCCGGGGCAACCGATAGTGCCCTTAAAAATCGAACATGTGCCCATGACGTATCCTGTGGAATGAAACCATCGAAAGCCAAAGCGGATCGCACCCTCCTCCCACAATAATAAAGTGTGTAAGAGCCTCACGCGGGGACCACCATGCATATGACGTGGTCCCTGCCACCCCCAAGGTGCTAAGCCTAAGGATTTAAAACTTAAGCCCAGCTGGGACCTGACAGTGACGGGGATAATTCGTTGTCCACCAGCCAGACGCATCTAAAGGAAAGCACTCCATCTCCATGATTCGACATTCCTCATTATGTTAAAGGATCCCCATGATTTACGCCTCCACTATCCACTAATATTTAGCTAGATATAAAGGTTAGCTATATCTCCACCCACTGGGAAGATGTCGTATCGTCGCCCCACAAGGAAAGCCATCGATCACCCAATGACAATGCTCCGAAAATCTCCACCAAGAAAGTGCACGCAAATCACAAAAACTTACTAACGCTTGATCTCTTCCTTCGTAAGAAAGAAACCCACTTAAGTGACTGAGAGGCTACCAAGATTCCTCGTCAGACCACCCTTTTATGTGTGCAGCTGTACTTATCCGGCCCGAATGATCTCAATCTCAAATGATCCTAACAAGTCTAACTCCAAGACGCATAGAAGCAACACCATCAAAACTTAAGTACCATTCTATAATATTATGTAGAATCGATATGGGATCATATTGTTCTATATCTCTTGAAAAATCGGAAGTCCAAGGACGATATTCACTTTAAGTGTCTCATATTCTGACAAGATTCATTTCTATTCACCCTTTTAGTACATCAGTCTTCCCCAGCACGCATCAGCTCTTAATGAAAACACCGGAATGAAATGTACCCGTTTGGTTTCAATCCTTGCTCAACCCAAAGATCGCTTTGGATAGGTAGGAGAATCTATCAAGCTTAAGTACTACTTCATAATCTTATTTGAAACCGATATAAAATCGTACCATCATATATCTAAAGTTCAACCAATCAAATCAATTGATTCAATCCAATATAATTTTTAAAACACTGATTTTGACATGCTTATCTACTCGCCAGAAATTCATCAGGTCCAGCTATTAAGAGATTTACTCACCAAAAATCACATCAAAGTTACATTTATGTTATGGTGGGATTGATTATGAGATTTTTACATTGGCCAATATATATTAAGGGGAAAATAATAGATTTAAAATTACAATTAAACTTATGATTATAAAAAATGGGTGGTCCAAATATGCAAAACAAAAAGCTAATTGGAGAATGCACTTTGCCCATACTTCTAAATAAAAGTAATGCAAGGAATGGCCAAAACTTTTGTACTTAGAATTTCTGTCCCACTTGTCCTCCTTTCACAACCACATTTTATTTTATAAAAAAATATTGTTTCTAGGCTATTATTTAAAATTATATTTATTTTAGCCTCCTCCATACTATATAGGAGAGACAGTTTGAATTCGATGTAAAAAAAATTCATTCTATCAATTATGATTTCATTTTTGTACTAAAATCATAATTACCAACTACTATTTCATATTTGTGTTAAAAAGGTAATTGTTAACAATGATTTGATATTTGTATCATAGTCATAATCGATGACTACGATTTTAATATAAAATAAAATTATGATTATTATCAACTACACTCTACATTTATAATACAAGAGTAGTATATCACTGTTTATTTCATATTTGTACTAAAGTTGTAGTTATCAATAATAACTTTAGTACAAAAATGAAATCATAATTGATAATTATGATTTTTAACCATTAATTTTATATATATTATATGGTATTTCATATGGTATGGAAAATGAAAAAAAAAATTAGAGAAGGGTCTAGAAGTTTTTTTTTTTTTTTTTTTATAAAGAGGAGATCATTTTGACCTAAAACTGTCAAAATCTATTCGACTCTTGTGGTTTCAAGGTAAGGACCTAATTCAAGTAAATAATAAAGTTAGAATAAAATAATAATAATAATATTACTCCAGAATAAAATAAAAAAGAAATTCAAAATTGGAAACGTGCTACCTGTCCATCTCCCATGTGACTTCTAATTCCTCTTTATTCTCATATGGAAAGAAAAAAAAGGGGAAAATAGAATCGAACACTTAGGATTAAAAATGTGTCATTTCCCACTTAATTTTAAAAATATGATATTTAATATCAAATTCCTTTGATAAGACAAAAATGCCCATGGCCTCTTGACCTAATAGACCCCATTCAATACCAATTAAAAGATACAATGGAAGCCACTTCACTCTTCATTTAAAATCAATATTTTAAAAATTGAATTAAATCGATCGAATCATCGATCGGTGACTGACCTTTTCGGTAATGGATTAGTCAAGTTCGACAACCATTCAACCACGATACGGACCATAAATCATTAATCAATAACTTTTTCGATTTAATCATCGATCCGATTTTTAAAACATCACTTAAAAAAGGACATGTTTATAATTTTTAAAAACTATTTATTGTTCTTAAAAACAATGAAAATAAGGAAAACACAAAAAACATATTTAATTCCCTATTTATTATTTTTTATTTTAAATATAAAGAATATAGAAAATACTACTTTCAAATAATAAAAACAGTATTCAAATAACATCATCAAAACACTTTCAGGTTTTAAAAAATCTATCTCTCAAAATAATTCCAAAACATAAACCAAATATATCAAAAAGATTAATTCTCTTGCACCTTAAGCCATTGTTCTTATTGAAAAGGTGATAAAAACCTTGACCTCTCAATCCTGCCAATTATTTAAAAATTAACTTAGTTTTAATGATAGAAATAAAAATTAGGGGGTAGGAATTAACTTAGGTCGAGACTGTTGAATGTGAATTGGAAAAACCCCTTTTTTTTATCTTTTCTTTTTTTTTAGGGAAAATTTGAAAGATGTTATTTTTATTGAACACGGTACATATTGGAAAAATGGGTTTGAGCACAATAATTTAGCTATCTTTGCTTAAATTAAGAATGGGTCCCATAAAGCTTTCAAGTGGTCCACATGAAATGTATGTCTCTCCTCCATGAGTATGGTTTTAGAAGATCATATATTGAGTTGCTCAAACCATTGCTGTTGAATTAGAAATTGCCTCCAAACATCACCCCTTGAAAACTGTGAATTAAATGTTTAAGCTTCAGGAAAAGCCTTCAGGTCCTACATCGAACGGGAACAAAGACTTTAAAGGGTATAAACACACTCCACCTTGTAGTTAGGCTTTCAGCCCCAAGGCACCCAGTTTTGTGGAAGGGAGTGACCTAGTCATGCTTGGTTCAATTAAACACGCGAGGCTGGTGACCGCCACTTCTCAGACCCCGAACCGGCCGGTTCGTGGTTCCTGAGCTAGCTTAAAACCCAACGTTTCTGCATCAAAACGCCACTGCTACGTAGGGTTACCGCTTAATCATGCCTTCTCCAAAGACATCACCCAAGTCCGTTCTCACATGAACAGATAATAACCCTTCCAAGCTTCATGACGCCACAACGTATTATCTCCTGAAGCTTCATGACTGTACCCAACATGAGCATGTTCATATAAAGACTACACTCTTCTTCCTCAGTTTTAGTATATACAAAATATACATATTCATTCATCATTCATTATCATACATTTGAGAGAGACTGAGATTGTTAGATTTTCAGTACTGTAAAATAGAACAAGAACAAACCGAGTATATGAAATTGTTTGCAGGGAAACCAGAATAGAGATTAAATTAATGAGAACCTGTTTGCAGATCAAGTCTTGTGTTGGACACAACCTTCTTTCTGACACAATTTTGTCTGTTCGCAAAACATCTTGGCTTATGTTAATTTTGATACGACGCTTTTTTTTCATAAGCAGAAAACAAGATGCGCTTTTTACTTCGCCGCTCCTCGATAGCTGGTGACCGTTTTAGGCAATTTTTGTTAACTTCGCCCGAACATGTGAACTCCACAGACCGGGAGCTGATTAATTCTTAAATATTGATATCAAGCATATACATAAGTGTTTGCACCGGATTTAAGTAATTTATTTTAGATATATAGATCTCGCCCGAAATGCTGTAACTTCCTGTAATCGTATTTTACTGCACCGTGTTTTTGTTCCTACATATAGACAACACCTTTTACCATGTAATTTGTATATATAAGTTGATATATCAAATTTATGGGCAAGTTTTACTTGGGTCAATCTTCTGCTCGTAAAACTTCTGTCAGAATATATTTTATTTGTTTTGCTCGTAATTTGGCTGCAATCTTGATACTATATTATGCAAAACATTTATTTGTAATGTGAACTGGCTGAAGTCATATTTGTTAATTTTTAAGATATCAAGCTGCGTGGAGTCAAAAAGAGCCACGTGTATTCAAACCCGGTTTTATTTAAATACTTTAATAGGTCATTTATTAATTTAATAAGGTCAGCTTCGGAAACAGTAATTTGGTCTTTAGGAATGACTACCATTTACCCCTATCATGGTGTGCTCCTCCAACGCCTATTATGGCGCCAATGATCAGGAGTCAAGCGGAGAGAAGCTTCTAAAGTTCAATGAATCGACCAAAAGGTGGCAAACAAAGATGTTATACCACCCACCAATTGACGCACTGCTTTTCAAGAGGATGCTCCCGCATTAGCTGAAGATGAAACCGATGTGCAAGTGGTTGCCAGCCAGTAGTTATTAAAGCATGTTGATTTATCAGGTTCTAACTACTCAATGCTACCGACAACACTATATGTAATGTGTATCGCTTCACATCGCAGAAGAGAACTCGTGGAACTTTCGACAAAAAGCACAAGACCGAGGATGTGGCCTCAGTTTGTAGGAAATTCCACTACAAGATACTCACATTCCGAAGACAAGCACTGCCCAAGTTCAAGATCTACAAGCACTCTATGACCTTTCACATGCAAGATAAAGGATGTCTCATGAATCCTTCCATGGTTTGGCAGCTATTTAAAAATTGCCACCGCTATGGAAAGAATCGTTGAATTAATGCAAAGCATGTTTTAAGGAAATGAGACTTAAATTTGATATGAGGCTGAGAATAGAGGAAATATAATCGTGTGATATGAGGCAGAAGGAAGGGTCGTTGGAATCCAAGGCCAATAAGTCAGGGAATGGCGCGCACCCACAATCACAAGAAGAGGAAGCACAAATGTGGTACAGCCCTAAACAAGTAAGGGCAGCACCGCAGCGGGTTGACCGTCAGCCGCAAGGAACAAGGGAATCCAAGAAGAAACACTTTCCAGCTACCGTGGATCAAGTAGACACACCAGAGCAGAAACCTCTCAGCCGTAGTCTCCGAGGTGAACTTCATTGGCAGCAATACCAAGGAATGGTGGGTGGACACAGGGGCTACTTCGGGCTATGTTTGTCTTCTGCATACAAAGACGCTCATCATATCAAACCCATAGATAATGATAACAACTCTTTATAAGTAACCTCTTCTTCCAAGGTTGAAGGCCAAGGGAAGGTAGTATTAGCGATGACACGCAGGAAGGAACTTACTCTCAATGATGTGTTTGCATGTACAAATTCGAAAGAATCTAGTGTCCTGATCATTGTCAGCAAGGGCTTCAAGTTGGTGTCTGTCCCGCATAACTTCATCCTTCCAAAATGGGATATGTGGGTGCGCGGGTACATGAGCAATGGGCTCTTCAAACGAATGTAATGACTGGGCTTGCACTCCTATTAAGAATAATACAAAGAGCACGCCTTTCCGCTTATATGCTTGAATCTTCAAATGTGTGGCATGGTAGACTAGGACATGTTAATTATAGATATCACACGTATTGAACAGTTGCTGAATGCTCACACTTTAAATAGATCCAAATCATGTGTAAAATGAGATTTGTGTAGAATCTAAACTACAAGAATCCCTTCCAACAAGAAAACAACAATCTCCGAAAGAAGTAGTGAAATATCTAGAATTTCATATATCTGGATATCTGTGATTCGAAATTTATTCAAACGCGTGGTAAGAACTATTTTCTTACATTAATTGGATGATTGCACAAGATATTGTTATGCGTTTACTTATCGTAGAAGTAAAGATGAGGCATTGGAAAATGTTTCCAAACATTTCTGCCAAGAATGAGGTGTAGCAAACTGTAACTCGATAGCATCGCGTGATAAGAAGTGATAGAGGTGGTGAATAATGGCACCTGGTGATTTTGCCTCACAACATGGTATAATACACCAAACAACTCCGCACCTTATTCACCCCCGTAAAAATTTAAGCTGCTGGAGAAGAACAACTTTAAAAAAGAAATGATAAATGCATTACTATTAAGTTCGACTGTTCTCAAAATTCTGGGAAGCGCAATTCTTTCGCGTAAAATTATATTCTCAATCGAATACTCACAAGAAAAACCAATAAATCCCCACGAAGTTTGTGGGAGCGCTCATGACCTTCTTAAGCAAAATACTTAAAAGTGTGGGGGTGTCCAAGCAAAGTGGCGGTACCTATACCTAAAAGCGTTAAAATATGACCAAAATACTTGATTGTGCTTTCATTACTATACTAATAGTAAAAAGTACATATATCATTTTCTCGATTCATAATTAGAAATTATCGACATGGATGCCAACACTATTATCTAAATCAAGGAATGCATCTTTCTTTAAATGTATTTCCCTTACAAATCCACACAAGAGTCGAACTCAAGTAAAGTGGACTCATGATACCGCAATGTGCGAGTTAAGGCCAACAAGATGATGATGAACCCAACACAACAAAGAACTGAACGCCAAAATCTTTAGTCCGTATTTGCAAATTTAATCGTTAGGAAGACGAAATAAAGTTTCTAAGGAAGCTAAGTGTCGAGCCCCGGGTCTGGCTAATATTGGAAAGAGGAAGCAAAACGTATGAAGTAGAACCATCTCGCAAACTGATACGCGGAACTAGTGGACTTTCCACCAGTTCAAAACCTCTTAGGATATAAATGGATATTCAAGAAGAAAATGAAAGCAGATGGGATCTATTGATAAATATAAAGCCAGAGGTTAATAAAGGTTACAAGCAAAAAGGAAGGCTCGATCATTTCGACACGTATTCACTCAAGAACAAGAATATCATCCATTCGAATGTTAATAGCTATCATAGCCATACACAATCTTTAGATACATCAAATGGATGTAAAGACAGCTTTTCTTAAAATGGTGACTGATGAAGAAATCTATACAACAACCCTAAGGGTTTATTGTTCCAGGTCAAGAAAAAGTTTGTTTAATTTGTTAAATCCCTATGATCATACAAGCACTAATTGTGGGTATGAGAAATTTGACAGCAGATGACAAATGGATTCAAAATTAACGAGTGTGACAAATGCATAAGGAGCAAGAACATCAAATGTGGATTTATCATTATTTGTCTCATGTTGATGATATAGATCACCGGGCAGCAAATAATGAAATCATTAAACTACCATGAAACAATGTTCAACAATAAGTTTTCCTGACATGGAAAGCACTTTAGGTGTTGTCACTGGAGCGTTATACTGACAAAGATCCGAAACATCGATGTGACTTAACATTCCTAATCACATTACATTGAGAAAATTCCTCAAGAAATTTAAACAAAAATGATAGCATTCAATGAGAAACACCTATAGATAAATCCATTCATCCAAAAATAATAGCAAAAAGCCTTTCGTATCAAAGAATACGCACAAGTAATCGGGCAAACATATGTCGTGAATCAGACCCGCCCGTACATAGCCTTTACGCCAAGAAATTGAGAGATACACAAAAGTAATCCGTGTCCGCATCATCGAAGGCAATTGCCGAGTTTCGGAGGCATTTAAAATACACCCAAACCATGGATCGCACTACTCAAAATATCCAGCACTCGGGAAAAGATATCATGGACGCAAATCGATAGCCGGCCACCAAGACTCAAGTCCGCCAAGTGGCTATCTATTTACACTGTGAGCGCCGATTGCACCCAAAAAGTCGCTACTTCAGCCCTATTCAAGATAGGCTTTGAGGCTTTTATGCCACTAATCAAGCATCAATTAAGCCAATCGAAAAAAGTGTGTCCACTTAGCTTCCACTAATTCCATTTCTCAGATTGTTTCGATAGTTTTGCGTGTTTTGAGAACTTCAACAAAGTGCTAGCTTTTATTGGTGTTGAATGCGAATCGACGATTTCACCAAGCCGAGCGCACATGAAATATCAAGATTCAGTTGAAGAACTCAAGGCAGCGATGAATAAGAAGTGTGATGCAAAGAAGGAAAACAGCAGGCCAGGAGCAATCCCATTCCTCGCTATGACGCGTGGGGTACTCACGCCGGGATCGGGCGAAATTCTCAATCATAGCCTAAAAATTCCTCGCAATCCCATCTAAATGTAAACTCAGCCAGTTAGCATCAGGCTCTGAATTTTCCACCCCGCTATCTCACAAAAATTCCCTCGCTAGTTACGAAATTCCCCGCTAGCCAGCGAAGAATGTTGATAAATACCTATTCAAGAGCCCTCAGAGAACACTAAGTAGGGCTAGCGAAATTCACACATGCTAGCGAAATTTCCCTCGTACATCTAAATTCTTCGCCCTTGTGTTTTTTATATTTTTGATTCCAAACGACCACGTTTTGATCAATTACCATTTTGTCCTTAATGTAATCTCATATTTTAGGCATTTTTGTCATTTCACACCTCTTGTATGGCTATATAAGCCAACTCATGACATTTGCAACTGCTTTGTCTTTCGGTACACGTGCGCGACTTTTCATTTTTAAGGATTTGTTTTGCTCTCTTCTCTCTCCTCTTTCTCTCACTTTCTTGGGTGCCAAACACCCTCAAGGATGACAACTTGGAGGATGGCGTAGAAACCACCTCCTCCTTGAAGTGGAAGGTAGGCTGGGAAGGATACCCAGTGCTTGGTGGTTCCCTGTTTTTCACGCAGCAGGTTTTGACATTCTGGTTCCCTAATTTCCAACTCTAGGTTTAAAGCTTTTTGATGTACTTTCTTTGGTCAATACTTGGCAAGCTTTTAGGGTTTAGTGTATTCTTAGCTTTAGATACACTAATATTCATTAGTTGCATTTACGAGCCAACGAGGGTAGGTTAAGGGGTTAGATTTTCCTTTGCGGAGTGCATCCCACTTTCATCAATACTTGGTAATCTTTTAGGGTTCGGTGGATTCTGTTTTAGATCCATTTGAGGGCTAAATTGTAGTTTACCCTTTACGAATCATTGTGGGATGAGGTCAGTGAGTTTTCACTTTGTAGGAACCTTAAATGCTAAATAAATGCTTTCTGAGGGAAATTATTAGGGTTTAGTTTAAAAAGTTAAGCGAGATGTCAGGTTCGGAAATGACTATGTCATCCTCCCCAATGCGAGGAAATGAACCAGGGACCTCCTCAGTTAGCCTGAGTCAACTTAGTAATCAATGCTTCAAAGGGGTTCTATTTTACATTTTTTGTTTTTATTTATTTTCAGTTTGCAACCAACCGCCCCACTGTTTTACTGAGCCACTTAAATCGAGCCAAATTCACATTTTTTTGACTTCACTTAAATCATTTTATCTGAAAAACCCATCCCGTGTTCGACCTTGAACCGCTATACTGCACGGTAGCTTGACTACGCGTGGGAGGCTATAGGATACAAATTTTGTTGATTGGGGATGGCTCGCGGCTGACGCAGTCGTGGTGTCTTAAATCTTCCACAAGCAGCGTGCATTGTTAGATCACGATGGAATCGAGTTTATTGCCTTTGGATAAAAATTGGTGAAAGCGAGTGGCTTAGATCATTTCTTAGAAGATATTCCAATATGGCTACAACACATGCACGCTATTTTACATTCATTGATATTCAATCAGCAATTGGAGAGAGCATAGAGTCATATATATAGCGGTAAAAGTCTGGAGCATATTGAGTGAAGACATAATGCAAATAAGACAAACCTCTCTCTAATGGTGTTGTGATGTTGTTGAGACCACATGAGTCAAAAAGAGAGCATTGTGGATCCGTTAACTAAAGGTTTGACCAGAGAGCAAGTAAGTATTAAATCTGTGAGGGAATGGGTTTAAAAGCATGCACTAAGAGTGTGAGAATGTATGACCTGCATTGTGGGATCCCGAGATCTGGGTTCAAATGGACAACCGAATTTGGGTGACTCATTGAAGATCTCTACGGAGAACAAATCTCTACTCATTCTATAATCGGGGGAATAGTGATACTGCGGCGTTGAGCGAGATGTGAGCTTTTAATGATTCTTATATCTTGTTAAAGACAAGTGGGGTATAAGCGGGAATACCTTCCATAAGAGTCACCTATGTGAATGAAGCGGAGCCGGGTTATATGAGAATGATAAAGGCTAAATTCTCACCAGGGCATCGCGAAGCAGGGGAATTGGTAGGAATGGCCAAAATGAACACAACCGTGAGAACCCATTTGTGTCGGGGAAAGATAACGTGAATGTTATTGTCGCCAGGTTTCCTGGAAATGATTGAGCAGGTTAGGAACATCATGTTCAACGATCAATCGGTAACCGTTAGCATTTCACAAGGGAAGGTTCAAGGCCACAAGCTACCTTCCTCTATACAGAAAATTTCCAACTGAACTTTCTCTCTTAGTGTCAGAATGTCATTCGCATTAATCTCAGTCAATTTCATTCATGTGGGGGATTGTTGGAAAAATGGGTTTGAGCACGATAATTTAGCGCTCCTTTGAGCTAAAGGCACATTGGGTCCCATAAAGCTTTTAGCGAGGTGGGTCCGCATGGGAATGTGTTCTCCTCCATGAGGAGATGAAGATCATGCATTGAGTTATAAAACCATTAAGGAGTGAATTAGAAATTGCCTCCCGAAACATCACCCCTTAGCTTGGTAACTAAAGGTTTAAGCTTATTGGAGAAAAGCTTGTGTCCCACATCAGATAGAGACAAGACTTTTTTTAAGGGGTATAAATACACCCACCTTGCAGTTGGGTTTAGGCCCCAAGGGGCACCGTGGATTTTGTGGAAGGGAAGGACCACAGCTCGTACTTGGTTCACTAAACTCTGTATGTACTGTGCATGCCGAGAAAGCAGGGCGGGTTAGTGTTCGGGCTAACAAACTGGCACGGCATCAAAAGCGGCGTCGTTTTGCCAAAGTTACCGTTGGATTGATGCGTCTTCTCCAGCGAGGCGGCGCCTGTTCGCCATGAGCGGACCGCGACCCTCAGCACCATGACGTTGCGCCGAGCAGGACATGGCCCTCCCAGCTTCATGGCCATGCCAGAATAGTCATGAGCATGTCTATATAAAGACCACACCTTGTCTCATTTTGATATACAAAATATACATATTCATTCATCATTCATTATCATACATTTGAGAGATGAGTTACAGCGAGTTCGGGTTAAAAGCTGACCCGACAAGCAGTGCTTCGATTGTTGAGAGATCATTTCATCCTGGGAGACAAATTGCCAAAGACTCGAAGCACCACTGCGAGGGCAATAATTTTCTTAAGGAGATTGTGTCCAACACAAGACTTGATCTGCAAACAGGTTCTCATTAATTTAATCTCTATTCTGGTTTCCCTGCAAACAATTTCATATACTCGGTTTGTTCTTGTTCTATTTTACATTACTGAAAATCTAACAGTACACATGTTGACTTTTTGGGTGCCCTTTTTCACATTGGCATATACATCAGTTTATGCCATTTCCCCAATGACCAAGAGACCTCTCTCTCAACCCTAACGTCGTGGTCGCTATCGATAATTGTCTTCATTCATGTTTAGGGATTGAATATTGTTAGTTAGGTTTTGCTCCCGAGTAGCTCAATATGATAGAGACTAGGTTAGTTTTAGGAATTTTTTTTTTGTTACGATCCGGGTTGTTTTAGTTGATTTTTCTCTTAAGGAAAGATGATTTTTTGTTATTCTTGATTTAAAATCACCTCTTCTACATTTTTTTATATTTTTTTATTAATCAAGTGACCGTTCCACATAGATCTCAATTTTCTTTTATTTTTTCATGTTTTCATCACTATTTTATTGTGATGTGTTGTTTGTATTGACTTTCGTCAACTTGTTACGACCGGTACTAGTGTTTTGGGCAATTCAAAACATATCTAATCAGACATAGGCATCAATTCCAATCAGGGTCATCAATACTGCAAAACTGAAGGCTTATGAATTCTAGTCATTATGTTAATGTTATTAACTTAGATATTGTGACGCCCCAAAACCCGGGGGTCCGTTGACAACCCGTCAATCCGCGGAATACTTGTGAATGTCGGGTAACGCACCTCTCAATCGGCGAGTCTCCCTTTGTACGGGAGCTCTGCCCCAGAAATACGAGCACAGTAAACAGTTCCTGATGACCACGCAAGGTCCACATGTGGAGTAATATAATGGTCACTTGGGCCCCTGCATGATACTCACAAAACTACATCAATTATATGCAATAGTTCAAGAGTTAATAAGTACTATTCATAAACGTATATTAAAATTCACAAATTCTAATACATGTTATACAAATCGAATACTTAAAAACCCTGACCGACTTTCTTCTAACACACGGCCTCTAGTGAGTGCCGCCTTCCCGATCGCTCCTTGTACCTAAAATTGTGATCCCTCGACGGGGTGAAGCGGCGATAGAGATAATTCTACATGGGTTCCCACACTTTAAGTGCACATCGTGGCGACAATCGCATTGGCTTGATTCGTAAGATTCTTTCGAATGTCTACGCAATAATCCACATGTCCAGAGTCACCACGACTCCCTCACATATGCTAAAAGCGAATGCGAGTAAAAATACGGGTTTTCACAACAAAGTTTTTTGTTCTTGAAAAACTTTTCACAGGATTAGAGTAAAAACATTGGACTACCTTCCGAGGCGAATTGCTAGATAACTCTCTGAAACAGTCATGGTCCTCATCCGAAGTGATCTGTTGGACATCCCTCCAAGGTAATTCTTCGAAAAATCTTCCTTGAAATTCCTTTCAAAAAGCGTTTTAGTTTTCTTAACACCGATTCGTGTCGTGTATTTAGCTCACTGTATTAGGGTCTTGGTCGTATGGAATGCATGATGCCAATTCCAACTTATTCATGCTAATATATTCCATAAATGACGATGACAGACATAGATATATGTTGACTTAAATGTTATGCAAATTCACAATCAATTACACCAAGAGTGGCTCACATGGGCTAATTAACAAACACAACTTGGTCATTTTAATCGCTCGACCGAGCACATTTTCACACAAAATTTTAAGTTTCATATTCATGAAGAACGATTATGAAACCCTGGAGTGCTTGTTCACGACCACACAAATAAGGAATTTTCTCCCTCTTTTCATGCTTTTGAGGCTAAATTCTTTGTTAAAACAAGTATAGGCATTCTAGCAGATTCTGTGGCTCTTAGCCAAGATTAGCATAAGTAGGAAAAGATCCTACCTCTTGGGTTGTCGAACTCCACCAAATCGGGATTATTACAGTAGCCCTGCATTTGCGTGGATGAGCTTCTTCTTGCTTTCAGGTCGGCAGACCGATCAGAATGACAGAAAATGCAGAGAATGCACGCTCTCTCTAGATTTGGAAGGCATCAACTCACTGTCGATTTTTTTTTTTTTTTTTTTTTTGCTTCATCATGCACTTTTCTCTTTTCCATTTGAGAGGCTTGCATTATTCTTAACTTTTTGTCTTTTTGCACCAGATTAAGTATTAAGAATTCTCCGTGTACTGAACTTTGGTTTTGGCCAACTTGGCATGTGCAGGTCGTCAGTTTAAAGTGTCTATACAATCTTACGACATGTGTCACAAGAGTACGTGTAGCGTGGTGGCTTTTGTCGCGTCGCGTAATACCTCATACCGTTCACGACACGACACTTTCGATTGCTCAGCGTGAAATCCGGCGTGGCCGGAATTACGCAAAGAATGACGTGGTAAACCCCAGATTTCGTGAGGCGATTAGCGGTGAAATCCATTTCGTTATCCGAAATCTAGAAAATTTTTGGATTTTTACCGAAATTATTGTTTTACCATTTTTCAGAAAATTAGAATTTTCTTGGGTCTTACAAATATTGCGTCATTCAAATTTGATTATGTGTCTCAATCGAATGTATTGTTAATATAAAGGGAAAAGTATGTTAATGGGGGCCAATTTCAATTTATTTGAAAAATTATGATCAAAATATCTAAAATCAAGATTGGGTCCTCTGATTTAAAAATAATTGATAAAACAGGTAAAATATTTGATAAAATGCCATATGAACTCAGTAACCATATGTGTTAGGTACTCCCCCTATTTCCCCTATTTCTAATACCATTTTGAAGACATTGTTCTACTTTGAGGCATAATGTGAACTTGTAACGCGCTATTCTTATTGTTTGTTCATGTGTCTCTTTGCTTTTCTAGAAAGGGAAAGAAGTGAGGCAAATGCATTAACTAAATAAAGTGGTCACTTTTAGCCATAAATCACTTATTTGCATTTCTTTCTTTTATTTTCTTGCACAATAAAGTGTTTATTTCACATAAATATATGATTTATTTTGTTTTTTTGGTGTTTTCATCATTGTCTTATTGCGACACGTTGTTTTGTATTAGCTTTCGCTAATTTGTTACAGCGAGTACTAATGTTTTGTTCAATTCATAAAGGGTAAGCTTATGTATTTGATCATCACAATGCGCCAATTCGAATCGGGGTTGTCGGTATCTTTATAAAGCTTGGAATTTTAAAAATTCTAGTCATCATAGAGTTTTCAAACGTATAGACTTTGTATCGAATCATTATGTTAGTATTATTAATCAGGATGATGCATCATCTTTTAGTGTTTAAATCAATAAAATTTCTATTTTAAAAAAAACATCATATAAATAAATAATGATTTTACATCTGCAATGTCTGCTTCGTATGTAATATAACGTTGACATGCCCAAAAGGCGAGAGCGTAATGAAGGAAAGATCGAGGAGAGATCCATATATGAGACATAATGAAAACAATTTATTATATTATAACTAAATTATTTAGTTGTAAAAAATAATTATAATATCGAGGGTTTTCGGTTCTTCGTTATCTTTTATCGTATGATCGAAACGTTGATGTTTTAAACATGCGAAGAGCAGGGAAATAAAAGGGTTTTTAGTTAGAGTCACAATAAAAATAATTTATTATATTATAATTAAAATATTTAATTATCCAAAAAACCGGTAAATACATCTTTACATTTAAATTTAAGCCTTTATCAGAGTGTTACTCTCCTTTTATATCAATAAAATTCAATGTTATAAAAATAGGATAAATGACTAAACCAAAAAAGTTATCTATTAAGGACAAAAAAATCACCAAATCCGACCCGTCCGACCAGTAGATTGGATTTGATTTTCAAAGCACAAGATTGAAGGAGTAGTTGTTGTGTTAAAAACTTGATAAGTGCGGTTGATTTTCTTATTAAAATTTTAAATTTAATTGTGAGTTTGGGGACATTGAAAACTGTGAAGAGGCTGTACATTCAATTCCAAGAAGGACAGAAGAAGAAAGTGGAATCTGAATGTGGGGAAGAAAAATCCATGTGACTTAGGTGCCCCTGTGGCCCCCATTTCTGATAACTTATCTTGGCATACTCCAAATTCATAATTTTTATAAGATTTATTTTGGACTAAATTTAATCAATGGTCCCACTGAAAATTTATTTCTAGAAGGCTGAGTGGGTCCATACAACTAAGAGGACACTCATTTCCCACCAAAATCACATCAAAGTTACATTTATGTTATGGTGGTATTGATTATGATTATGATTATGATTATGACTATGAGATTTTTACATTATCCAATATATATTCAAGGGAAAAATAATAGATTTAAAATTACTGGTAAACTTATGGATGCATCAAAATGGGTGGTCCAAATATGCAAAACAAAAAGCTACTTAAAAATCATATAGATTTAATTGTAATTTTGAAAATTTATCTTAAAATTATAGTTGATAAATACGGTTTTAAGATAAAATTTTAAAATCATAATTTATAAATACGATTTTAAAAAATAAAAAGATTAATTTTATGAATATTTAAAAAAAAAAAAAGGACATGTGTATACTTTTTAATAAATTTGTTTATAAAGAAATTCAAACTTCCTTTCAAAAATATATAAATAAATTCAAACTTGGAAACATGTAACCTGTCCATCCCCCCATGTGATATGTGATTTGTCACTTCTCTTTATTCTCACATGGAAATAAAAAAACATAACAGGGAAAATAGAATTTTAATTATAAAAAAGAATTGAAAATGCAAAAACAGAGGTTGCGTGTATCTATTGGAGTACGACCGACTTCAAACTTAGAATTGTGGAGATATTTCATTGGTCCGTACGAAAAAAGAGGACCACGCTCATTTCCCATCAAAGTTATATTTATTTCCTGACATTTGGTGGGTATGAGCAGTGTTTGAAAAAATAAAAACTGGAGTTTGGGTTCAATTGTTCAAATTAACCCATTTTATAAAAATATTTATTTTGATACTCATGGGCAATTTTTTTTTTTTCAATTTAATTTAAAAACCGTTTTTAAAAAATATAATTTCATTTTTAACTAAAACAGCTTTAATTAAAAAATAAACCATATTTTCAAACTGAGGCTTTAATTCAAAAATCAAATTACAGTTTCTAATTACGATTTTAATTAAAAAATGAAGCTATGGTTTTTAACTACTTACTTTTAAAAATTATTTTGAATAAAAGTTTTAAATATGATTTATAATTGATATTTTTTTAAATAAAAATATTATTTTAACTCAAAACCCTAAAAACTGAATCGAATTGAGTCCGACTAGTTAGATTATTGATCAATAATTTTTTTAATCCTGATTTAATCTAATTCAATTATGATTTAATTATTGATTAGGCTTGTAAATCAATAACTTTCCTGATTCAATATTTAAAATATTGGGTATGAGCTTGACTTTCTCCACTATCGATTAAGGGAAAAAGAATATATATAAAATTAGTGGTTAAACTCATGAAATCAAAATGAAAAAAATAGTAGAAATATGCAAAACAAAAAAGCTACTTGGATTCTGCACTTTTCACTTACTTTTTAAATAAAGTAATTAATGACTAACAAAACTTTAATTTTCATTTGGAATTTCTGTCACGTGATGAATTGAATAGACCCACAAAATGCGTACATATTTTGTGTACGACCGACTTTGAATAAATTTTATGGAGTAGGACCGACTTCATGGAAGAAATGTGTACATATTTCATTGGCTCCGTACACAATAGAGGACAACACTCATTTCCCACTGAACTTACATTTATGTCATGATGGTGAGCTTTGGTAGTGGGTACGAACACTGTTTTAAAAATTAAAACTGGAGTTTGGGTTCAAAATAAGAGTTGTAGACGGAATTAATACATTTAAAATAAAAAATTATTTAATTAATACCGCTGTCTGGAACAGCGGTAAATTATTGGATTTTAGCAAAGGCCGTTACTTTAGGTAGCGGCAATTGGCTTCTCCATCCACCCTCTTCTCTTGCTTTCCCTACCTAGCTTGCTTCTTCTCTGAAGCATTCTTCACATGAAAGAATAATAGTCTGTCTTTGTATTGTCTGAGGATATATTTATACGGAAGATTGGGTCAATAGTTACCCATTTCAAAATCACCCAAGTATGGGCAGTTTTCTACAATCAAGAGATGTATACAATTCTCACTAAATATAGAAAAGGAAACTAAATGAATAATATTTTCCCTCTAATAATAATAATAATTTAAAACATGTTTCTAGTTAGAAAACCCTTCAACAACTCATCAGTTCAGTATAGCCTTCAATCAATTCCAAAGACTTGCATTTCCAAAGGATTTTGTAAGTCTGTGACCATGGCTGCTCCCATCAGCATGGCCAGCATTATACTGCATGTATAACATCAGGATAACACACTTCTAAGAAGATAACCAGAAAAAAATGGCTTCATAATCATCCATGCATAGTACTCAGATCTGTTCTAATATGAAAAAGAGAAGTTCATGAGAATGGAAGATATCATTTATATTGATAATTGAGAGTACTGATTACAAGCAGTGCTACAAATCCTTGAAATCTCCTTTTTTTTTTGGGTTTAATGAACCAACCATGCCATACATTTCCTTCCCAATTCCATTTTGACATGCATGGCATGCTAAATTTGTGCACAAAATAGCGGTCTGTGCTTGAGGTGTAGCACTGCCTAAACATATTGCATGCTCCATGGAACTTGGCATGCAGTGAGCTCAAAATTGCAGACCAAGAACCGCAACCCGAGGAACAGCTTGAGAGCTTGTGTTCAGAGATTGAATCACAAATGATATTATACAGTGCAGCAGAGCTTTGAATCTATAGAAGCCAGGCATATGCAGAATGCTTGATAACCTGTCAATGGATATCTGCACAAGATGATAGTCTTAGTAGTGTTCTTTTCTGGTTTTTTCCTCATTTTCAAGTTAAATCAAGTATGCATTTGCAATCCTGTGGGGAACTACCAACTTTCCATAACCGAAATATGAAGATATAGTTTAGAAGAGAAAGGAAAGGGAAAGAGGGGAAAGGAACCTGGAAATTGAGAGAGAAACTGTGAAAAAAACATCAACATCAATTCTATCAACTTGTATCAGCTGAAAATGAGTGAACAAGCTCCAGTCCCCTAAAAAGTGTTTTAGACATTGAGCAAAGCCGAAAGCCTGCCTCATCAAATCCAACTTTTCCCCAACATGGTCACAAAGAGTTTTGAAGCGGGATTTCAAACATTGCTTTTGGCTTTTCTCTTTTAATTTTGCTCTTAATCGGATCTAACTCAAAACCGAGCTCATTCTTGTTCACCAACTATTATGACTTAATTAGCATGGAGTAAACACTCAACAATATAAGCACATTGGCATGCTCTCATTGATGTCTTCTCTGTATCATTGTAATTAAAATTGGTACATCGCAATGCTTACCTGTAATCCATCGCATACTTCGATTTCCCAATCCGTCCAAGCTGCAAGATTGTCTGCTTTCCTTTCTCCTGAAACAAACTAACTGAAATTAGCCTTTCCACAGCAGCATGAATGTCACAATCTTTTTTTTTTGACTAGTATGAATGTCACAATCTTATGAGCAGAACAACCCGAAATCAAGATCATATAAATAAAAAAGTTTATCATATTCTATCTTAACGACGAGAAGCTTTAGCATTCACTGTCATGGCTTTGTCCAATGTGCATTGACTCTGGACGAATAGAATGAAACTGTTAAGGATTCTTTAGTGCAGAAAAGTTTACAGTACCTCCAAAGTAAGCTGGAAGTTCTTCACCGAGCTTTGAATTCTAAGTCCTGCTCTTCCTCTTTCTCTGGGAATCTATCTCATACTGCTTTGAAATCTAAACAAGTAACAAAAACAGTGAAAAGATAGAAAAGTCGCAAAAAAAAGTCCGAACATTCTGCCTCATTTATTCAGGAAGAAGTACTCCACCTTCATACTTACACTATTATAATGAGGAACCCTTGAGAATAGCTGGTGAACTTTGTCCTCTTTGCTCTCCCAGTCCATTAATATGATGTATCTGCAGAGAAAGAAGTTTCCAGGCAACACAATGAAAAAATGCCCTAAATTTTCCACCAAGGCATAATGAAAAAATGATGTTATCCATTCTTTGAAAAATTGTTCTCAAAAAACAATTTTCAAAAACAAGAACCAAACGGGCCCGATAATTCAAAAACCCAGAGTTTTTACCGAACAGACTAAACCCATATCCAGAATTCTAAGGAAATAATTGAGAAGGTCTCAGAACCACCATATTCATCCGCATTCATTCCAACCGCTCAGAATCTATGAACAGCAACTAATCAAAGGGAAAAATTAATTTAATGAAACCAACCAAAATCTTAAAGGATAAAAACCTAAGCTCAATGCTAAAATTACAACCAGCAGAATGCTTGAATGAACATCAAGAGTAAACAAAATCGAACCATAATTACAAATTCTGACGATAGCGATATATTAACTACACCTGCTAAAACTGTGGCTAGATCAAGTGAATGCTTCAGCCTTTCAGAATGCCTTAACCAAGAGAGGGAGAGAATTACCAGTAGGCTACTTGAGGGGCTGCTCAGACGGTATGGCAACACATCTTTCTGAGGAAGACAGGGTAATAAATGAAAATTTATTTCTGCGCAACCGAGCCTCCCTGAAGCATTGATCATATTTCAGTCACTCACTGAAATAACTTCTTTAATCTGTCTGCAGAAAGGGATGCTCTTTTTTTCGTTGGCTCAAGGACAAGGGCGTATTTGAAATCTGCAGGATGAAATAACTTCCATTAGTCCATAAACATCCAGGGATGGAAATAGCTGTGCAGATTTAGGCTCTTCAATGAGATATATTATGAATTTGGCAGTCTTGGAAGAATGAGAATCAAATCTAGCATTATCAGTTTGATAATTTATGTTTTCAATTCAAATTTCATCTAGCAAT
This sequence comes from Tetrastigma voinierianum, assembly GCA_016808115.1. Classification (NCBI taxonomy): domain Eukaryota; kingdom Viridiplantae; phylum Streptophyta; class Magnoliopsida; order Vitales; family Vitaceae; genus Tetrastigma; species Tetrastigma voinierianum. The sequence continues at coordinate 404,941 of JAEQBH010001581.1, forward strand.
TGTTTAGTAATGATTTTTGTACCATAATTTGCTATAATCTGCCAACCGGTATTTAGCATTTTTCTTATTTGATAACATGTTTCTTCCATAACTGTTTGTGCCCAGAGGCAGAAGCCTGAAATGTTTAGTACAACCACCCACATTTTCATTAATGAGTAATGAACAGACTCACCATCAATTGCATCCTTATAATAGCCAACCATCTCTCTCGCCGTGCCTCTCCTTAAGTAGGCCTTCACATTCTGAACAGAGGAGGCTAGCATCAATAAAATAGAACTCAACACATTTTACATCAAAGCACACAGAACTAGAACTCCGAAAGAAAGAACAAAAGTCATAAATTGCAGCACAAGAAACAAGGGAGATGGCAAACATCTTGTAGCTAATGGCCATGCCATGTCATGCACAATTAGCTTTACCCAGCAGATAGACCTTCGGAATCACCCTTTCAATTTTCCATGTGATCTACAGAAAAAAATTAACCTACTTCAGAGAGAAATTTCCTCTCAGAGGATTCAAAAGTATTATTTCCCACCTGGAAGTCACATTCCTAAGCAAACTAATCTAGGCTATTTAACTGGAAAAGGAATGTCTAGAAAACATGTAAATACTCATTGATACACTTCCTACAGAAAAAGCTTCCAAGCATATAATAGAACATTGTAAACACAGGCAAACTTAACCTCTAGTACAAAGGAAAAAGTCGGAGTAAAGTGTACCAAAAATAAGAAAGCATGTTAAATGCTTACATATGAAATGCAAAATAAGTGGATAAATAAATAAAGAAAATTTTTTAGGATAGGAGGTTCATAAAGGCCAACCATAGCTCAAGAGTGATTCAGCTGCTGCTGAAAGGCAGCTTTCCTTGAAGTTGATGGTGGTCAACCAAAGTAACAATCTTCAATGTGGTGGTGAACATGAGGAAAATTTTGCTTAAGGTAGGAGCGAGTGAATATATTCTTTCTACAAAGGAGTTCTTTTCACCTATATGAAACATTAGTTCAGGCCCATACGAATGTACAATTCTATAAAGTTCCACCCAATACACACCATGATCTGGTGCACAGACATCTACACTAGGGAAGGAAAAGAATATCCAGAGAAGCAAACTCCTTTGCCCTCTAAAGGCAACCTTTCGAGTACAAAAAGCAGCAAGTCCTTAATAAATTGAAGTTAAACCAAACAAACAAACAAAAATTGGAAAAAACAGCAGCAGCAATACATACTATAACATTTGAAGACCTGGTGCCCCATGTTACAAGTTCCAGATAAGCTTAAATGAATCATATAGCCTAAAATATTGACTGGAATCACATATCAATCTCATGAAGGAGTTGCCGAGTGTAATGCCTAGTGAGGATCTCCTCAATGGATTCCAAACTAGCCATAATGATGGTCAGTTGTTTCAGATAAATTTGTGCTCCCTCAATGTCAGCAAGAGCCATAGGCACATAAATAACATGCACATAGGCACATAGGCACATGCCTATTCTTGGATATATTCATGCACATAGGCACATAAATAACATTTATTTGTAACAATTAAGTAGCTGTTAAGACTAAACACTAAACCAAGTAACACCATAGGCCAGTGTATTGCATTTAGAAGAGTAGTGTAAAGGGAAGATTGATGTGGCATGTGGTACTCTGCCCACCAAGGCAGGACAAACATGCTTGTGTACCCCTTAGGACACTTACATGTATAATAGATTCCCCTGATGTAAGAATTCCATGCCTAAGCATCCATGGAGTGCTGGAAAGTCTGCAAAAGGAAATGTGTCAAGGAAATTAGTGGATAAATAATAGAATATGAGCATTTTTTTAGTCTCCATTGGGTGACTAAAACCTCCCACCTGCCACATTCCATCCCAATCCCTCACTTGATCCAAACGTAAAAAGCACAAGAGTAATAACTAAAAGCAAAGATAGCATTTTGCACAGAGGGAACAGGAACTGCATCACCTTAAAGTTAGCTTCATGGGGGCCAAACAGCCGCTTAATTACCAGATGGGCCTTGGTGAGGTAACTAAGGATGGTGGCAACTGGATGGAAGGAATGGAACTTCCCCTGCAAAAATTGAACACCCTTTGAATCATCATTATCATACCATTTGACTGATAAATCCAAAAGCAAGAAGAGGGGGGTCGGGTCCCATAAGGCTTAAGAAAAAACAGCCCTCTCCTACAGCTTTGAGCTGAATGCGGGTGCTGAGCTCAGCAAGGAGGACCAAATTCAAGATAATGGGAGCATCCAAGAGTGAGTCATCGCAGGTATTGTGCAACACAATGGTACTCTGCCCACCCATGAATATCTCTGAAGTATACTCATCCATGGCTCTCTTGCTATCTCCCACATATGGCACATACTTCAATATCAACAACAACATCATACAAATGTTAGTCGAACGGAATCTGGTGTAATAGTAATTGTAATACATGGCCATAGTAGTAGCCAGTACCTTGTGACATAACATGGTCGGGAGGCTCCCAGGGCTCATACGGAGGGATAGCGTGCGGCAGCCATGTCATCTACAACATTGCTCCTTGGAGATCTCCATGTGCGGAAAGTTTGAGGACGGAACATATTCATACCATCGTTGTTTCCCGAATGGTTATGTCACTATGGATGTTGCCTGTCACCACCATGTCATCATCATCATCATCTTTTAGTTTAATTATTGAGATTAAATTCCAAATTTCAATATAGAAGGAAATGCTACAATTTGATATACCTTGATGCCGATACCTTCAGGAGATCTGTGTCTGAATTTCATCTTGGTTTGTCCACTCTTGAGGAAATCATCCCCACCGATCATACTATTCCTCTTCATAGCCAAATCAATCAGCCCTGAGAACATAAGAGTGAGATTAGACAATAAACACCCATGTATGATGAATTCATAATAATGTTCAGATAGAAAAAAGGAAAATATGTTCAAATTAAGAAGCTGGAACAAAAGTGCTTTGTGGGCTTCCATTGATAAAGGGAACATTTTCCATGATACAAGCAAGAGCATGGATGGTGGAAGGAGAAATCTCAGGCCCATTCTTGTCCAGAGAAGCAAAGAGATTTTCCATGGTGTCATTCAGTCCCACAATCACATTGTTGTAGCGTAAAGACACCAGCTTTCTGATTATCAAACAATCATAACAAACATATTAATGTGGCCGAGGAACACTAGCCGATTAAAACCTCCATGCATAAACCAAATCATATAAATATATTAAAACATAGTTTACAAATATCAATATGTAAAAAGATCAACATATATCAATGAGTCCCACAAGATGGCGTCTTTATATTTATTTATCTTGGGACGGCGCAGGAATACCGCGACTGTTCTTGCGATAGGGGTCCGTGGAATGCAAGTAGGATCGGATGGGCTAGTAGGAGTCGATGGGCCAGGGGTGATGATGGGCCAGGGAGGCGTGGATGAAGTACTCGGCATTGCACGTGGAGCCGCGAGGGTAGCCTGGTGGAAGTGGCATCTACGTATATGGTGAAGTCGCAAATAAGCGTCTATTGCTTTTGCTTTCCATCGGCTTGCCTTTTTGTATGATATTTCATATCCCCATTTCTCCTTCACACTTGCTTGAATAGCAGCCGTAGTCAATGTGAATTGTGCCTTAATTAATGCCTTTATATGACCAGCAACCAAGTTCGAGTCCAGTTGATGATGGTCCAGATTCAAGCAAGGATTGACACAAGTATGCGGCCCTGTATATTTGTTGATAACAAATAAGCAAGTATCTTTCACAACCATTGCACGAAGCTTCCATGGACAGTGACATTCTTCCGCCCTCTTACATCTTAAAACGAGCAATTTTTTTGAGGATGCAACAACGACAAACTCTTTGTGTGCTTTAATTGAGTAAATCTTTGCAGCCTCTTGCAAATCAGATTTCGAATTAAAAACTTGGCCAATTACAAATTCTCCACTCGAATAACCGGTTGTATGCTGCACCCATGGAGTCCAACAACTTGCAACAGCATTATCCAGGTTTTCAACATGTTGAAATTGAGGTGTTGGTGGTAAGTGATAATTAACAGGGGATGGCTCATCCAATGTCTCATCATCTGGGTGATTTGATAATCCGCAAAGATGGTGAAGCACGTGGAGGAGCGTATATATCCTTTGTTCATTCTCCCGAAACTTGGTTGAAAGTTCGAAAAAGAATGATGCATGTCCATCAACTTCAACATCCATCATCTCCATCGCGTTCATCATCGACATCGCCGACATAGGCTCGCATCATTCGCAGTTCTTCATCACACTGCGTCATCATCACATCTCCATTTGGTCCAGTGTCGATGCGGACCCTTTATAAACCACAGCCAGTAGTCAAATTGTGCAACATTGTAATTGTCGCGAACAAATAATCTGCATGGCCACCGCAGTTGGTTCAATTGTGTCTTGACTCGAGCAGCTTTAATATACGAGTTCAATTTCCTCGATGGTTGTTGTGTTAACCCGAGATTCAACATTTCGCGCGCACTCATATCCGTCTTTGGATAAGGTTGGAACTTTCCACTCCTAGGGATACTTACAAATGAGTACTAATTTGAACCTTCGTTTGTCAATGGTTGTCTTTAAGTATATCATATCAAGCCAATTGTTGAAGCGATGCGTTCAATGGTACTTCCAAAGGCTCAAATAACCGAGTTTAAGCTCCCCTCATATTGACATCTGTTTTTCTCACCCGATATTTTGTCCATTATAGTAACATGTCCACGGGAATTGTTGAAAGCAGTTATAATTGACACAGTACAAAATTGTCTCAAATGAATTAAATAATATGAGAGGCAATTATCCTGATATCACATCAACTTTATCATAAAGAAAACAATCATGTTCTAAAAAATTAAATACTTACACATTTCAAAGTGTCCTCAGTTTCAAATTTAGGGTCATAGGGTTTTAGGGTTTTAGGGTTTCATGGTTTCATGTTTTAAGGGTTTTATGGTTTTAGGGTATTTGGGTTTTATGGTATTTGGGTATTTAGGGTTTTAGGGCTTTAAGGGCCTTTCGTTTTCTGGGTTTAGGGTGGTTTTAGGGTTTTGGGGTTTTTGGGTTTTAGGGTTTAGGGGTATTTTTCAGGACTATATACAGTTAACTCCGTCAGAAACTAAAAAAAAGTGATTGAAGTTCAAATTTCTGGTGGGTTTCCCATGGAAGACAAATGATATTTAATGGATAATTTAGCTTGCTTTTACAGATGTCAAATCATTGTATTTCAATTTCCATTTTTTCTTCCTAATTGAAACATCAACGAATTCTATCATGTATAACCACGGAATGAGAAAAAAATAGAACAAATAAAGGCACATAAATAACATGCACAAAATAAAACACAACGAAACTACGACCGAGTGGATAAGAAAATTTTTTAAGTGGTAAACACGTCGGGTTAATAAGGAATGTTACACCCGAGAAAAAAAGTTTTGTTTCTGCCTAAGTAAAATTCAAGCAAAATACTAATGGTATGTTTAGTTCTTGAGAAATCAATGAAAATAACTAAAACTAACTAATACAAAAGGAATCATAAGCCATAAACTCTTCATTTTTAGTTAGCAAGCAGTGAGCTGATTAAGTCATATCCCCCATTATATCAACAACCAAACATCATAGGAAAATCTCAACTTTGCACCATTCCCTCCTCCAGAACTTTCTCAGTAACCAAACAGGTGGTTTCCGATACTTACAGAAAAAGCAAAAACCATAGTTATCGGATATTTCAGTTCCCACAAAAAATAATACTCAACTCGATTATCTTCAATCGATCATTTTACAGTAGAACTTCAATACAAGGCTAACATCACCCCACCAATGCAAACGAAAATGGAAAGAAATCAAAGGATGCGATGACCACTCTGAGCAGGGATAAAAATATACATCCAACAAATAAATAAATGAAAAGAGAATGCAGAAAAGAGGAAAGCATACCGGAGAGGGGAGGACGACCGGAGAGGAGCAAAGGGGAGGACGACCGGAGAGGAGCGAAGGGATTTCAAGTAATCATGAACTTCCTGCAAACCATCATCAGAATGTAACAAAGTGACTCCACATCAGGTTGTGCATCAAGTAAAATACAACAAAACATGGATAGAACAATCCCAAAACCAATTTACATATACCTAAACCCCAAGGCTGAAGGATGAGCAGTTTTATATGGCAAGAAACTAAGAAAATAACCAATGCAATAAATATATTTGGTGAGAATACGTATGAGAACTATGGCAGGTCTTGGAGTAAAAAATTGCAACATTAGTACATGGAGGAAAGATAAAGCAGGTAGAAACCAACAAGCTTCAAACTGCAGGAAAGGGGGACCCCTAACCTCATAACTGCGTTGATGGGAAGACTGGATAATAGGATCCAAGGAAAAATGAACAAAATAATAGTTCATAATGAAATTCAGATGAAGCTGAACCCTGATATAAAACCTATCTGAAACCCTCAACAAGGCATCAACCAAATATTTCACTCTATCCTAGATAATGCATATCATCAACTTTCAAATTTCTAAGACTAGGCTTTCATTTCAAACATTTCCATGAAATCTTTCGCATTCCCTTAGATTAAGGGTTTATATCTGTGCACAAAACTATCAAGCAATTCCAATTCCAGTACAGAACTACAAAACCCCCTGACTCTGAATATTGAAACGGAAGGAACCACAAAACCCTATAACTCTAAACATTGAATCGAAAATAAAATAACAAATCATATAAGTTCCAAATATTGACCTGATCAAGACTAATGGGAACAACCCTAGCCTGACTTCGTAGTTCCCTTTTCCGTAACTGAACCTGTAAATCACCATAAACAGAAACGGCATTACGAAAAAACCTAAAATTCTATTAAGATTTTTCTATTAAACGACCCGAAAAAAGAAAACCAGCAATCACAGAAACGGAAAATGAAGGAAGAAAAAGAATCAAACAAACCTGACCGAGAAACGCTTCCGCGTCTTCCTGGCGAAAGCAGATTAAGCCAATGGATTTGATGCTATTGGGATCGGAAATCAGCACGAACTCGTTGTTAGAGTTGCAAACTGTGTACACCGCCGTTCCAGCGAGGCTCTTAGCTACGTGGTCGGAGCTTAGGGCGCTGGCCAAGTCTCGTTTAGCCGGACGAGCCTCTTGCGACACCGACGCAAACGGCAAAGAATTGAGTGGACGCGAACGCTTCAGTGCCGGAGGAGTTCAGCTGCCGGCGAGTCGCCTAGTATCATCGAGGAGGAGGACGGAGGAGGAGCAGAGCCGAAGGAACTAGGAAGAAGTAAAAGAAACCCTAAAGTAACCAATTGCCGCTGTTCCCGTTAGCGGCAATTCATAAATTCAAATCAGGTTTGCGGCATATTGCCTGCCAATTTCCATTTATTAGTTTCGCCTGCAAATTAACTTAATCAAATTTTATTTTAAATGCATTATTCCCGTCTAAAACTCTCAAAATAATCCATTTTATAAATAAAATTATATATATATATATATATATATATATATATATATATATATATTTTTTTTTTTTTTTTTTTATTTATTTTAAAACTTCGGTTAAAAATGATCTTTTTATGCGTGTAAAGAATGTGGGCAATTTTTTTTTTTATTTAATTTAAAATTTGTATTTTTGAAAATGCAATTTAATTTTTAACTAAAACAATGTTAGAAATTGCGATTTTAATTTAAAAATCAAATTAAAGTTATGGTTTTAATTCAAAAATAAAGCTATAGTTTATAACTCCATTTTTTTGAGACTATTTTCAATAAAAATTGTAGATATGATTTACTATCAATATTTTTTAAAATTATGATTTGATCATTGATTTGGCTTATGAATGACTAACTTTTCTGATTCAGTTTTTTAAATATTGGGTATGAGCTTTACATTTCTCCCATATCTATCGTTTCAGAGGAAAAAGAATACATATAAAATTAGTGGTTAAACTCATGAAATCAAAATGAAAAAATAGTAGAAATATGCAAAACAAAAAAGTTACTTGGATTCTGCACTTTCCACATACTGTTAGAGTGTTGACTATAGGGTATTCAAATATAGTACAATTGCTAGTTAAAATTTCAGTTTTGAAGCTTGTCTGAGGAGTATCTTAAAGATATGAGGAAATGTGAAACAGTTATATAGAAGTGTTGCACGAAAAATATAAAGTGACATGTGATGGGTCAAGCCCAAATGGCCCAATTTATATGAAAAGCCCAAATTCCCATTTGAGGAGCCTAACTTCATTTAAGATCCACCAAGCTCGATCAGCGCTCAGGGCTTGGCCATGTCATCAAGGGGGAGGTAAGGGGAGCATCATCTACTAACGGAAAGAGATGGTCCACCCTCACCTCATCATGACCGCATCTCGCCTGGAGGCTGCTCCAGTACCTCGTCCGTTGAGGATAGAGTCGTGATCTCCACGAAATGCTTGCTAAGTTCTTTGAGAGATAGCCCAATCTGTTAGGGGACCCCTATAAATTACACACCCCACCAACACTTGAGGAGGACCGACCTAACCTGAGCACGACTCTCCCACTTCTCTCTTAAAGCTTATAAACTCTACTCCCTGCTCTTTTGAGTTAATAAAAAGCTCCCAAGCGATTAAAGTCATTCGAGAGTGGATGTAGGTCATGTCGATCGAACCACTATAAATTCTGTTTCTTCCTATTCCCTTTTATTTTACTGCAGTTATTGATTACCCGTAACAGGTGGTGTGCAAAACCATTTTTGTGCACCATCAGTTTGGCGCCGTCTGTGGGAATTGCTACAAAGTTCTCATTTTTAAACACTGTGGACCGATGGCAATCACGACTCAATCGATGAGCTCCCATGAAGAATCCTACACAGGGGAGAGGATTTGCTCCTCCGGGTTACCAGCCCTTTGAGCAGCTCCGGCACCGGAAATTCTCGGCAAATGTTGGAGACCATGCAGCAGTTGGTGGTCCAAAACCAACAAATGCCGCAACTCATGCTCTTGGACAGGAGGAGCCTGACTTGGTACATCACGGGTCGGGAGGGACCTCAAGGCTCCCACATCTGAAGGACAGGAGCTGCACCACTGGCTGCTCCATACCACACCGCTCCACACCTAGGCGACCACCCTTAGGGTGGGGCGCCCCTCGGAGTCTCCCGGGGGTGCCCCACCGGAGACCCCCTACGAGGGGATTTCCACCTCCTCCTCTGTTTCTCCGCGTTTGAGCTTCCTCATCTCGAGAGGATGAAGGCGAGAATCAAAGCACATGGAACATGGGAGTCACTCCCGTGTTCATTCCAAAACCCCGATCATTGGGATGAGAAAATCAAAAGTCTAATCGGAGTTAGGTGATGTCTTCAACGCCATGGCCTTGAGGGCCAGGAGGCGTAGACTATCTTGTGAGGCGAACTGACACGCCTTTCAAACCAGACGTGGCGAACTACCCCCTCCCTCAAAAGTTTAAAATGCCATCGGTAGAAACCTTTGACGGGAAGAAAGATCCATTGGACCATCTGGAGACTTACAAAACCCTAATGCAGCTGCACAGAGTCCCCGACGAAATCATGTGCAGAGCATTCCCAACCACTGAAGGAATTCGACTCGGCGGTGGTTTTGCGAGCTAAGCTCCGACCTACATATCCTCCTTCATTGAGTTGACGGTCATTAGTGTCACACTTCGCGGAGGGGCGCCCGTCTGAAGCCCGTCACTCACGCTCAACGCAAGCGGGACGGGACAAAAGCCTGAGGAGCTACCTCACTCGTTTCAACGAGGAGATCCTTCAGGTAGAAGAACCTGATGACAAGGGCATCCCATGGCTGACATTCTTGAGAGGCCTCAGCTGCTGGCTTCCTATTTTCGGTAATGAAAGCGCGACCCATAGGGAGCATCGCGGGGAGCTGCAGCCGAGGCCCCGAATGCATGAATGCGAGGGGAGCATCCGCGAGGAGCCCGACGAGGGCATCCGGGCAGGGGGGAGAAGAGAAGGAGAGACGAGAGGCGACGGGAAGGGGACTAGCAATAAGCACAACAGACGTAGAGGGCAGACTGCCGGGACCGACTGGGTCCTGCTCCTCGAGGACCGGGATCGTCCCGCTCCGCGCAGGACCGACAAGCCTTTACTCCCCTCAACGCCTCTGTCGGGCACATCCTATACCAGATCCAGGAAGACCCCGCAGTAAAGTACCGAGGACAGGTCTCCCCAAACCGCAGGAACCCCAAATAGCACCGTCGCCTCCACCGCGATCATGGTCATGACACCGATGATCGGCATGACCTTAAGCGCAAATCAGACCTCTATCCAACGTGACACCTTCGCCAATATGCTGGAAGAGAACAAGCACCGCCTCCACCCTTAATAATCGTGAGATCCACGTACTTATCGGGGAGATCCACACCATCTCGGGAGGACCAGCAGGAGGTGGGGAATCACTTTCTGCAATGAAGGCCCACGCTAGAAAGCTAAGGCGCTTCGACGTGTCGCGGTCCATCCAAGGCGCTAGCTAAGATCGATATTGAGACTGTTATCCTTCTCGGATAAGGACTTGGAAGGGAATCCGGAAGACTTCCATGACGCACTTCGGTGCTCACCATGACCGTCGCCAATTTCCAAGTGCGCAGGATCTTGGTAGATAGTGGCAGCTCTGCAGACATTCTTTTCGCAGAGGCTTATGACAAGCTCAACCTAGGCAGGGAGAGACTGCAACATATCAGATCACCGCTCATTGGTTTCTCAGGGGAAAAGGTATATCCCCTTGGGTCCATCACTCTCCCTGTCACAGCCGGAGCAGTACCCCAAAGCTCCACTGTCATGGTCAATTTTTTGATAATAGACTGCCCGTCAGCCTATAACATCATTCTGGGGCGGCCTGCTCTCAACACATTAAGAGCTGTGCCCTCCACTTATCATCTCATCCTTCGCTTTCCAACCCCAAATGGAGTCGGAGAAATCAGAGGAGACCAGTTGGCAGCAAGGGAATGTTATGTCTCCTCTATGAAGACCGTGAAACACAGAAGCATCAAGTAAGTTGAAATCCTAGATCCGAGGATGATTCCACTTATAGAAAGAGGAGAACCGCAGAAGCTCATCCCATAGTTTTGGATGAAGATCACCTGCATTGTATGATATACGTTGGCTCTTCCCTTTCTACGTGAGTCGGTCAGTCTCGCTAATAGATTTTTTCAAACGCAACATGTGGACTGCCTTTTTGGTCACATGTGCATCTTCGAGGGCATCACCCAGGCGGCCACGCACCGCCTCAATGTCACTCCACACCCACAAGCCCCGTTTCGCCTAGGTGCCAAGGGGCGCTCCACCGAAAGGGCCCAAGTCATGGATAAGAGGTGTTAAAACCGATAGACAATGGCCAGAGAAGTAAAGATATCCCGAGTGGCTCTCCAACGTGGTAATGGCTACCAAACCAATGGAAATGGTCAGCCGACTTCACGTAATCCCAACAAGGCATGCCCGAAGATAGCTACCCGCCGAATCGACCTCCCTGATTCGACGCCACCGCAGACATGAGCCGCTCACTCTTCCCGGATGCATTCCTGGATATAACCAATTAGCATGCACCCTCCGTGACTGTGAGAAGACATCATTCATCACCCAAAGTATATTAATCGTTATTGGTGGTCATGCCATTCGGACTGAAGAACGCAGGAGCAACCTACCAACGGCTGGTGAATAAGATGTTCCAGTTTCAGATTGGGCGAACAATGGAGGTATACGTGGATGACATGCTGGTGAAAAGCCTCGCAGCGGCGTACCACGTTGATCACCTTCAGGAAACTTTTAATGTCCTAAGGTCCTATCACATGAAGCTCAATCCTGAGAAGTGCGCCTTTGGCGTAGGGTCAGGCAAATTCTTAGGTTTCATGGTCAACCAAAGAGGAATTGAGGCGAATCCTGACAAGATCAAGGCTATCCTCGATATGAAGTCACCCTCCTCAACTAAGGAGCTCCAACGCCTTAATGGGAGAATCGCAGCACTCAATAGGTTTGTTCTGCCTGCACAAATGTCTCCTTTAAGATTCTTCGAAAGCGCCTCGAACTGAACTGAGGCCGAGAGGCTTTCCAAAGACTCAAGGCTTACTGGCTACACCTCCCTCCCGTTTACATGCTTTCACTCCAGGAGGTGCTCTCCACCCATCTTTCCGCCTTCATCACAGTAGTTCCCAGGTTTGCCAAATGATAATGGAGTGCGTGTCAATTTTATTACGTGAGCAGGGCATACAGGGGGGCAGAGACCAGATATTCGGAACTAGAAAAACTAGCGCTCGCTCTCGTCACAATCCGGCAGACGCCACTGGCACACTACTTCGTAGTCATCAGATAGTGGTCATCACCATCATCCCCTAAAAAGGGTCCTCGGGAAGGCTCTGGACGTATCCGCAGCACTTCCTCAAACGGGCAAAGTGGAGCTGGGCGAGTTCGACATTCAGTACCAACCAAGGACGGCCATTAAAGCACAAGCTTTGGCGGATTTCATTTCTGAGCTTACACCAAAGGAAGAAGGGAGTTGCAAGGACATCCAGGCTATTCCCTCAGGCGCCCAAGTCGTTCCCTCTGGCGTCCAGGCTGCTCTACTAGAAGCCCATTCACCCACTTTAGCTTCTAAACCCTCATCTCCTTTGCTTTGGAAGCTTTACGTAGATGGTTCCTCAACCAAGAAAGGAGGAGCGGGACCCATCTTGGATCACCCGATGGCACCACCATCAAGGCAAGAAAAGCTCCATTTCGCTGTTTCAAACAACGAGCAGAGCACGAAGCCCTCCTATGTGACTACGACAGGCGCTGAAATGGTGGCCCAAAGACTCTCCACATACAAATGACTTCAACTAATAGTCACCAAGTGAAGGGGAGTCTGCCAAAGGAGCCAGGATGCAAGAGTACCTTGGCATGGCAAGGACCATCATCACAAAGCTCCACTACTTCGAGATAAGCCACATTCACAGGGAAGACAACATGGTCAGCGGATGCACTTGCAAGACTCAGCCATCCATGGGCCCCATCGAGAACCAAAGATTCATCGGTCACTGCTCGAGCCATGTTGGACATGGAGACAAAGAACGCCAATCGTACATCTACCGAATCAAATTGATGACCTCAATAAGGGCATATTCTCCAAGAAGGTGTGCTTCCTGATGATGCCCTAGAGGCTAGAAAGCTGAGGGTGAGAGCCTCCAAGTTTACCATCCTCCAGACACTCTATACAAGAAAGGTTATTCATTACCTTTGCTGCGTGTTCCGTCAATCCGAAGAGGCTCAACATGCACCATGAGAGATCCATGAGGGAATATGTGGGAATCATTCTGGAGGGCGCTCCCTTGCCCATAAGGCACTCAGGCAAGGCTACTTTTGGCCTACCATGGTAAGGGACGCTCAAGAATTCTCCAAAAAGTGTGACAAATGTCAACGATTTGCACCTGTGCTTAGACAACCACCAGAAGAGCTAACAACCATCTCAAGCCCGTGGCCTTTCTCCAAGTGGGGCATCGACATTCAGGCCTCGTCCCAAGAAAGGACAACAAGTTCGTGGTGGTAGCAATCGACTACTTCACCAAGTGGGCAGAGGCAAAACCCTTAGCAAGCATAATGTACATAAAGGTCAAGATTTTATTCGAAGAGTCTAGTATGTCAATAGACCTCATACATTGGTAAGGATAACGCCAAGCGCTTCGACAACAAGTTGTCAACTCTTTCTCGTCCACCCAAATAAAACAACCTCATTCTCTAAATTCAGCACATCCACAAACAAACGGGCGCGTAAGTCATGGCGAACCGCACTACTTGAATTTGGAAGACAAGGTGCCTGGAAGAGCAAAGGGTCTGCTGATCGAGCTCCCTGAGTGTCAGGTATATTCAACCACGCCAAGAACTCCCACTGGAAACTCCTTCTCCCTAAATTCTTCAGAACCGAGGGCAACATCCCCGGAGATAGGAGTGCACCCCACGAGTCCAACAACATGACCCCATCAACAATGTGAGGAAGGACCTCGCATCAACCCCGATTTAGTGGAGGAGGCAAGGGAATGTACGCGGTCCGCAACGCGGAGTACAAACGACGTACGGCAAAGCAATTACACCGAGGTGCCGCGCTCCTTCCAAACTGTGGACTGTCCCGCAGTTATCCTCGCCTACAAAGATTCACGCTAGCGCTAGGACCTAATTATGACCATATCTCATGTAAAAAATGTAGGTATGAGGTCGGGTACCTACAAGATCCAGACTGATGGGAAAGTATTATCTATCCATGGAATGCGAAAGAATTTAAAGAGGTATTATCAAATGACACTTTGAGAACATCAAAATAGTAGTTAGACTTAGTTTTATTTTTTCTGATTATCACCCCATATCGTACTTCAAAATAAAATAAAATAAATAAAATAAAAGAGATTTCTCGTATTTCATTTCAAAGGAATTTCAAGAAAAAAAAAAAAAACCTAACACCTAAGTGTTTCCTCATGATCGCCCTCCACCTCCTCCCTCGGGCCATCCTCAACATCGTCAGAGCCTCCGCTACCACCACCGGGTAATGAGGCCCAAAGTCAATGCCAGAAAGCACCAGATGCCTTCCTGAACCCTCGAACCATCAATAAAAGCATCCGGCAAGGCCATTTCCAAGTCCTCTCAAGACGGGAAGCCTCCCGAGTCGCTCAACTCGCCCCTCCACACCGCCTCTGAGCATGGCTCTCCTACGGCCCTCGCAAGCCTACCCGTGAGCTGCCTCCGCCCGCGAGCGCCCAAAAGCCCTCAACTTCAAGTGTATTGCCCGCTTACGCCTCGACAAGCTCACCATCCCCGAGCGCCCCTCCTCATGGGTCGCGAAAGCCCGCACTCAAGCCCGATGCCCCTCGAGCCGCCACAAGCTCGTCCCGAGAAGTGCTACTAGCAGCCTTAAACTCTAATCATCCTCCGAGCAAGAATGTTCTTTAATGTAACATCGAGATCCCGCTTCAACTCGTCGTGCTTGAAAGCCCTTGAAAGCAAGCAGATGGATGAGGTTGAAACCTGAAAAGATGAAAGATGGAGAAATGTTGAACATGTATAAGGAAGAATTGGAGAAAAGGATATGTTAACCCTTACCTGAGCCAGACCTTCCAAATAAGTATCAACAACCCTCTCATTACCCAAGTTGCTAAGATGATGGACCTCAGGTGCGAACACAAACCTCCCAAGTCTCTCCTTAATAACGGTGAGGTCCCGCCCATCATAGAAATAGAGAAATCTACCCTTATCAAGTTTCAGACGCAAGTAAGGCCGAAGGAGGAACAGAAGGTGAACCCGGCACTAAGATTGGGAGCGGCAACCGGCTGAACTTCCCTGGCCAAGTGAGAGGTCAATCGGGGGCATCACCCGTCCTCGCCACCTTAGAAGAAGGAGAGCTCCTATTAGAGTAACGGGATGCCACCACCCGTTTACTTGCTGCCAAAAATGGTAAGGTGTTAGGGAAATAATAAATAAAAATGAAGAAGGAAATCAACTCACCCTTTTTTGAAGAAGAACCACCAGATCTCGTGGAAGAGCAACTCACCCTAGCATCCTTGGGAAGAAGATCTCCTTAAATCCTCAAAGGCAAGCCTCGATAACCTTCAACTTCCGGGCCCCGGGTCTGAGAGCACAAGCATATCTCGCAGCATAAAGTGGAGCCCATACATGTATATATATAGGAAAGAAAAGAAGCAGAGGTGCAGCGTACCGGGTTTTCTGGCAGCACCCCACCGTATGGGCACCAAAGCTCTATCGGCTTCTACAGCCCATTCTCCACCAACAAAGAAGAAGGCCAGACTTCCAAAATTCGTAACAATTGTAGCGCCGACCAAGGAGCACCGCACTACCAGGGTAAAGTACTCACCCCGGTCGTAAGTGTAGGAGTCTCGCTTCTGGGTTATATGTCGCATGGAACCCACAGAGAAGCATCTTCCTGCACTCTCCATAACGCAAGAAAGCCCAACGACACTCTCCAACCATTAGGCGCTAGCCGTCCAGGAGTCAAGGAAAAGTAGTGCAAAATACGACAAATGGGAGAGGACATGGGCAACCTTAGCCCAGCCTCAAACATTTCCTCATAAAACAACATATCACCAAAGAGGAGTCGTCGCCAAGAAACTCGTCGGCCAAACTCGGACGGCACAACACAATGAGGAATGTAAGCATAAACAAGTTCCGAGACATCCTCATCCGAATTGGAATAAGCCGGAAAGAATGCCTAAATTTTAGATCTATATCTTCGCCGAGTCCCACTCTCGTCTTTAAGGCTTTCTCACGGCCGCTGAGTAGCTCCAAGCCACCACTCTGAGAAGTCTGAAAGGCTCGATCCGGAGGAGTCACGTGGAGCCCCCGACCACTCCTAAAGTAACATCCAAATTTTCCGCCACTTGAAGTGTCTAACCCAAAATCGATGAGTGTTCGATCCCCTCCGCCGCCTAAAAGGAGCAAACTACAGCTGGGAGAGGCGCCTACAAGAACCGACCAATACTGAGCAGCCCATAGCAACCCACGCGCCCGGTTACTACCCAACTCTCCCCGACGCCCATGATTGAAAATCGCACTTGGTACCGCGTAAAAGTTGTCGCCTGTACCCCTCCCGAGTCATCCGCGATATCGAAATCAACGCCGCCCAACAGGTTCGAGCCGGTCCGCGCAGACCAAAAATCGCCGGCTGCCCGGGGCCAAGGTTGGAGCCGCCCAGACAAGTGGGGATAGTCTCTGCCGCCGCACAAAGACGCCCCGGGCTGTCCACGACCGAAGAACAAGCGCCCATGCTGCTGCCCAATGCGCAAAAACTGCCCAGGATAGCCTCCTTGTTCCTACCCATTTCACCTCTGGAGTTTACCATCCGTCCCCCATACATACCCACTTCAAGAAAATCCAAACCAAGAATACCCACAAAATGAGCTTGAAATATCTCAAACCTTACCTCTCTCTTCTTCCAAAATCTCTGAATGGAAACAACCTAGTTTACAAGAGGAGTCTTCAAGGTTTTCAAAATGACCATTCAAACCTTCAAGAAATGGGTTTTCAAGGAACGGAAAAATGAGGGAGAAGACTATATTTATAATCTAAGCTTTTTTGAAGAGGGAAAAAGCCCTGATTTGAAAGCAATTGTTTCCTAAAACTCTAGCCAAAAAAAAAAAAAAAAAAAAAAAAAAAAAATATTTTTGAAGCACGCAAACCAGAAATGCAATGTGTAATAGTTGTAACTCTCCATCACTTGAACTCATGAGCAGACCACGTATCCTTCCAAGTCTCCTTGAACATGGAACATTGGGGGGCCAATGATGGGTCAAGCCCAAATGGCCCAATTTATATGAAAAGCCCAAATTCCCATTTGAGGAGCCTAACTTCATTTAAGATCCACCAAGCTCGATCAAGCTCCAGGCTTAGCCATGTCATCAAGGGGAGAGTAGAGGAGCATCATCTACACAGCGGAAAGAGATGGTCCACCCTCACCTCATCCTTGACCGCATCTCATGGGAGCTCCTCAACCACCTCGTCCTACAGGAGAAGTCGTGGATTCCAATCGAAATGCTTCATGTTGGTCGAAGAATAGCCCAATCTGTTAGGGGACCCCTATAAATTACACACCCCACCAACACTTGAGGAGGACCGACCTAACCTGAGCACGACTCTCCCACTTCTCTCTTAAAGCTTATAAACTCTACTCCCTCGCTCTTTCAGTAAACAAAAGCTCCTAGCATTAAAGTCAGTCTCGAGTGGATGTAGGTCAGTGTCGATCGGGAATCCACTATAAATTCCCGTTTCTTCCTATTCTCTTATTTTATCAGCAGCTATTGATTACCTCGTACTGTGTGGTGTGCAAAACCATTTTTGTGCACCATCAACATGACCTGCTAAGAATGCTACAGCTTCGATATACGTGAAACTATATACTAACCCGATTGTAACGTGAACCGGTGATGTAACTTTAGGTAGATCAAGACTGTTTGACATTATGTCCTTAAGACAGATTACCATTCTGTGCTTATGGAATACCGAGCGCCCTGGTCTCTCGTGGATCTAATGATCTCATGACAAATATAGCACTCCAATCTATCTGTCCAACAAATCAAACTATGTTGTGTACTCTCCGAATGCATTGCCTTAAATGCCGAAAAATAATACACTAAAAGGTTGTCTTAGTGCACTGTTTACTGAATGAAAATGATTGAAATTTGTTTGTTATATTTCATAATGACAATGAACCTAAGTATTTATAGATCTTTTTGTGACTTTTCGGACAGTCATCATCCTAAAGACATAACTCAAAATGAAAAGACACAACTCAAAATAAAAGAACACAACTAAAAATGAAAGTCCAAACAACACATTTTCATAAATGGGCGCAACTCAAACTGAAAGTTTAAACATCTTTTCAAGAGGGTCACTTGAGAGCCTATTTTCTTATTCATTTTTTATTCGATTTGAGCAAATAAATATACTATATTCTTCTTCTCACTGAGTAAAATATGAACCCACAAAATATTGTTCAAAATAATAATCGAGTCCCATTTTAATTTAGGCTCAAAATCAACTAATAACTCAATTTTTACACTTAAAAAAAAACTGTTTTGATACAACACATACTTTTTAAATAAAATAATTAATGGCAAACAAAACTTTTGTTTTTCATTTGGAATTTCTGTCCCACTTATCCTGAACTGTTAAAAAGACTTGATGAATTGAATAGATCCACCAAAATCAGTCATCTCAGTACTTGACTTTTTAGGTTTTTCTTCTGAACTGAACATGCGCTAATTCATTTTTTAAAAATATTAAAGTCGGAATAAAATAATAAATAATTGTGAATTCAAACTACTCTCTCCCAGCTACAGAAAACGACGAATGGTGAAAATTCAAAAGATCAGTACACGATGCTGAATTTTTTAAATGAATTTTTAAAATTCAAAATTCGTAATGTCCATCCCCCATGTGACCTCTCAGATCAAGTCATTGTTAAATGAATTTTTTTTTTTAAATATGAAATTACGAAATTAACCTTGAAGTTTTGACTTTCAAACTTGAAAATATCGATACTTCAATTTTTCGGATATATCAAAAATATATCGGTGTATATTTTTATATGAATATCGATATATCAAAAATTAATAAAAATACTTAAAAATTTATAAAAATACTTTCTAAAAGTGTAAAAATAATATTAATAATCAAATATATATATTGAAATTACATTATAATGAGCTTTTAAAATTAAAATAAAAATCGATGTGGCTCTATTATAATATTTGATGGAAAGATCCCATCTTAGCAATGACATGAATATACAAAATATATTCATGCTCTGATAATATCGATTATACGATCGAACATACCATATATAAATATCTGACCAGATCCACAACTTTCCATGGATAGAAATTTAAGGATTCATCCACGCCGCTCCAAATATTAACTAACATTTAAAAATTAATTAATTAATATATTATCATTAAATTAAACTAATTTAAAAATACCGAAAACTTCATATAATACTACAAATTTATAATATGCATACACAATATTAAGTAATATATAACTTAATTTCAAATATTAACTAACATGAAATGCTACCTATTAATATATTATTACTAAATTAACTAATTTAAAATATGAAAATATCATATAAACTATCACAAAAAAAAAAAATTGGAGTGAAATGAAGATTGGATATGGGTAGAAAGAATTTGTGATCAAATGGAATGATTTTAGAGGTATTTATAGAATTTTTTGGGTCAAAATAGCCATTGGATGGTAAAAAAATCTTTATAATTTAATTATAGCCGTTGGATTTAATTTTGATGTAAATAGGACTGTTAGATATTCTTTAAACCGTTATCATCAATCCATAACCATTGGATCAAGTCATAATTTCACTTGATGCTTGATATATCAGTTTATATATCCTTATATATCAGCCATGAGATCTGATATATCTCGATTTAAAAAATTTAACTATCGTGCGCATGTGCCATATACCCGATATTTTCCATGTTATATCGGTCTGATACCGATATATCAACAATATATAATTGATATTATCAATTTTTTCTCGATTTTTCACTCAATCGATTATCGATGGCTGATATCGTTTTGACTCTTACCGATATCCGATATATCGGATATTTTAAACCTTGCTTCCAAATCAAATGTGGCGGTTTATATTTGGAAATTGCTCTCTAACATAATTTTTTTGATTATTTTTTAGAATAAAAAACCACAAAATAAATTTCTATTTTTATTATTATTATTTTTTACTTCTATTTTTACAAAGATTTGATTATGGGTTATTTTTTATGCTCATCTCATATTTTTATCATTTGAAGGATAGGATGCGTGTGAAGTATTTATATTCTTAATATTAGTAAATATCCCATTTTTAAAGAACATTTTAGTTGTTTTTATATAAAAGATTTGGAAATAGAATATTTCATATACAAAAGTATTTTAAAAATAGATTAAAAATAATTTAATTTTTTCAATTGACTTTATTCTTCAAAATAACAAAGAATATATTTCAAAAGCCTACTTTAAAAATAGATATGAGTACCTTCTTATACTTTTTAATACAGTTACCTAGGTACAAACGTCATTAAATCAATTACTTGTTCAAATTTACATAATTTGTAAACCCTAAAAATGTATTCTCTTAAAAAAATTGCATTCTTACATACAGATATGATTAGTATCTTTATTTTTTGAAAAAATTACATAAGGTAGTTTTTTTTTTTAACAAAATACTTCAAATACATGTCATTATTAAACAAGCTTCCAAAAAAATATTTTGTATTTAAAAAATTAATGTGGAAGGGAATATTTAAGCATATTAAAATCTTTAGGTAAATACGTTAATATGACTATTAAACAAAAACTAGTCGCGCCTCCCCTCATTTTTTCTAATATTATCTTCTAGTCCATTTTCCTCAAGTAAGGAAATGTGATTTTTTTCGCTTATTCCTACTGGAATCACGATTCAGATCTATTTATTTAATTTTCTTGTTTAATAAAATGGTTATTTCATGAAAATTTAGGTTTTATCCTTTTTTTTTAATTGTCATCGTCTTATCGATGTTTATTTTGTCACCGTCTTATTGCAGCTTTTATTTCGTAATCTTTGAGACTTTGATGCAATTTATTCAATATTGGTAGATAATCTGGGAGAGGTTGATTGTCTAACACTTGTTACCCTACGTACATCTTTGATAAGCATAAAAAATATATTGTTTATAATTCGGAGGCAAAAATCTACCTTTTAATAATTGTTTCATCCTATGTCGTATTTGAACTGGACTAGTCCTTCTCTCATCCTCATCTCCCTTGACCTGTTCCACCATACCGATTATCCTCCTTTTAACCTATAAACAACAAATTTAACATTTCCATCCTTAGGTAACTCGGTACAGTCAAAGAACCTATCTACTCCAGTCAACCAATCTAAAAACCTCTCAATATTAAGATCATCATCGAAGTTGGGGATATTGGCCTTTAGTTTATATTTGTCGTCTCCTCTGTAGTTTAGTTGTCACTGTCTTCCACCTTGTTGTTTACCACGTGGATTTACAAATTTATCCAAGTCAACTTCCTCATCTTAACTGTCATCAAATCCTATGATTAACCTTTTTTGATTTCGTATATTTGGAATGAGATTAAAAATGTGGACAATTCCTCCGCATTGTTTCTCATCATTCCTACGCCTTTGTCCATTAATTTTAAATAACACTTGTAATTGGATTTTTATTATTTTCAATTGTTGAGATAAATTTTGGATTGATTGTTGCAATTCATTAATCGATCTCTAAATAGTATGCAATGCCCAATCACTGTCTTGGGATTGGTTTCCATCACAAACACTAATATTAGCCATCGATTGAGAGAAACTCGCTTTGATACCATTTGATGCAACGTGTAATGCGATTGAACAATAAAAATAAGCACGTCTCAATCCAAACCAATTCTCAACCAAAGAACAAAGTAAAACAAAAGCTTTAATTTTGATTAATAAATTGATAAGAATGATGAAAGTCCCCAAAACAAACCCTAAAACATTTATTTATACCTAAGGTATAATATGGAAACAATAAGGGCATAATAGAAAATAAAAAACAACATGTCAAAACATTAATAAAAAATAAAATAGTATTTCAAAACAATTATAGGAATCCCAAAACTACCAAATGTACCTATCAACTATGAATAATAAGCTTACCCACCAAGAAAACAACACCATTAACTTGTGAAAACAACCTCAAATTTAAATTTTATAAATCATATTAAGCTTACAAACACATGACTTGAAGTATTTCACTTTAATTTTGCATTTCAATGTTGATTGATTTTATTTGAATATACATGATGTATTATGTATAGTTGGAACAAGCAACATTTCTCTTCTAGATCCTTCTAGAGTGATCTATATGTTAATCATAACATAAACATACATCACGTATAATTGATTTTATTATAAGATAGGTATATCTAATTACATAATGTTGTCAAATTATGTACATTATTTAATGTGATTATTTACTAATACATAAATTTTACTCCTATGGTGTTACCCTTCTCTTAATAATTAATAGAACTTACCGAATCCCATTCCATGATGAAATCCATCCATTATGGCATTACCCAGGCCCAGAATCACATTATTTTCATAGCACAAGAGTCAACAAATGGTTATTATTATTATTATTTTTGAAAGGAAAAATAATATTATTAATTTAAATTTACAATAAATCGATAGATTCAAGATACAAATAAATTTAAAATGATAGATTTAAACAATATCCAAGTTAATAAGATAATTAATCGCATAAAGCTTACAAACTCATAATATAAATAATTAAAATATCTATAACTCTAGTTCTTCAATATATTAACAACCATACTTTGATATCTTTGACTGATCCAATCTATTTTACTTGTTTGAATCACCTTCACACAAATAAAGTGTCGTAATAAGACGACGAATAACACCATGTCATAATCCAACATTTACGCACCAAAATAATTAATAAGACAATGACAAATCAAATATCGATAAGACAATGACAAACTAAATGTCATAATAAGAAGACGATAAACGAAACGCTAATAAGACGATGACAAACTAAACACCGTAATAAGATGGTAATAAAACGAAAAATAAAATAAACCCTAAATTTTCATGAAAAAACTATTTTATTGGGTGAGGAAAAAAAAAAGAAAGATACATACAAATGATTTTAGACTAAAAATAATAAAAAAAAATAACTCTCCTTACTTGAGGAAAAAGGTTAGAAGAGAACAAGTGGCCATTATTTTAAAACTTGGTAAGTCATGTTGGTTTTCTTATTAATATCTATGATATGAGTTTAGGAACATGGGAATTTGGGAATAATACACAGAAAGTGGATCTGACAAATGATTAATGCAAAATAAAAAAATAAAAAATAAAACTTACTTTTTTATATTTGGAAGAGTCCAGACTCCAGAGTCTCCTGCGACCTTAATTGGTGCCTCTGTGGGCCCTTTTTTTTAAAAAATAAACCATTTCCTTAGTCCAACTAATAATTGTGTTGAGAAAGAAAAAAAGAAATATAAAATGAAGAGAGAGAGAAGCCTAGAAGTTTTTGATAAGTTATCTACACTTGGGGTTTTTAAGGAGAGAGAGAGAGATCCATAAATTTTGACTATATTATTAGTTTGAATCCCATAATTGAAGTCTGTAACTCATCTTAGTTTCCTTATCAAAATGGATGGCTTAGCCCACAAGTAAAAGGCAAGAAAATTAGAGTTTTGGGTCAAAATGATTGTTTTATTTAAAAATATTAATTTTAGGTTACATTTAAAACTTTTGTTCAAAATCACTCAGGGAAGCCGTAGTTTCTAAATGCATTTTTATTTTTTAATTAAAACCGTAATTTTAAACTACGACTTTTAAATTAAATTAAAAAATAAAAAAATTGAAACATCTCTTGTTTTGACATAAGAATACCATTTTAAACAAAATTTTAAAAGTTGGCTTGAATGAATATTTATTTTATAAAATGGGTTATTTTTTGAACCCAAACTCAGAAAATTATATTAGAATTTGACTTTACATTAGGAAAAAAAAATTGAAACATCTCTTGTATATGACATAAGACTACCATTTTAAACAAAAGTTTTAAAAGTTGGCTTAAATGAATATTTATTTTATAAATGGGTTATTTTTTGAACCCAAACTCAGAAAATTATATTAGAATTTGACTTTACATTTGGTTTATGATAAAATAATACTTTTACTTATAATTAAGTGATTGAGACGTGGAGACCACATTTGATTTCATCACTCCACTCTTTTCTCTCTCCCTACCAACATCCTCACAAGATTCACTTAATTATAACATTTAAAATGGGTGGTCTCCTACTAGCCACGTCTTCCTTTCACTCGTATTGTTATTTCTGGTCTCTCTTCCTTAAGGAATGATAATTTTTTTAATCATTTTATACTTAAAATCACCGATTTATATCCATTTCTATCATTTTATTTTCTAAAATGGTTATTTCATAAAAAAAAACTGAATTTTTAATTTGTTTTTTAATATTTTTGTTGTTACTTTGTGTGATATGTTTTTATTATCGTCTTATGTGACATATGATTTATGTCATCTTGGTATGACATATTAGTTTTCGTCATCTTATTATAACATTTTCTTATATGTGGATGATTCGAATAACAAAACAGATTCGACATAAAATAAGCATCAATCAAATCAATACGATCGTCAATATATCAGAAAACCTGAATACGTATTATAACCCACCATTAAATCACAAACGCAGGCGCTTTAAACCGATCTACATTACGCCATTAACCTGTATGTCGCGCCATCCTTTAGAGTTTTAAATGAATTTGATTCTATGTTTCTATCAAATGTATTACTAATTTAGATAAATAAAATTATTCTCCTTTAAAAAAAGAAAGAAGGTTAAACTTTGGATGTTGCATTGTAAAATATAACATCTACAGAACACAAACATCTTATACCTCCCAACTTTACTAACTCTTCTACAATTTCCTTTTTCAATGGTCCTTCCAAAATGACAACTAGTTTGGGCTTGAACAGAACATGCCCTCAATACAATAAAAACCCTAATGCCAAACAAAACTTCATGAAGAAATTGTAATTTCTATAAAAAAACTATCAAACATTTGGGATTTCTTCATCTCTCATCTACAAGGAAGCCTAAAAATTCAGTAGTAGTAAGCAGTTCTTCAGGGTAAAAGAGCATCAAACTTGGCAGGTAATGTTTACTATTCTGGGGATTTATTACCTGAGGCCTTTTCAATGGAGGCCGCCTTTTCAACTGCTCCGGCGGAGGCCGCCAGCTCTCGCTCTCTAGCTTCATGAAGCCTGCGCAGTTTTTCTTGAAGAACACGAACCCTGTCCTCTGTCCTCCGAAGCTTCGTCCATCTGTAAGTAAGCCAAAGACCAAATCCACCATAGACGACAACATAAGCAGTCCAAACATAAGGGTTAGCTTCTATGTGGTCTTTCACCTTTCGAAATGGTAGCCCAATCATCTCTCCCCAGCTGGTAGTTGAGGGACTGTTTGTTTGCTTATCATCTTCTTCTCCTTGTTGCTGAGCTGCCATTTCTTGTTAATTTACTCTGCAAGATTCAGTGACAGGCAAAATGATGTGAACGTAATGAATGAACTAAAACCGAACGCATCGGAATCCAAGCATTCGTCCCAAAACCATGAACAAAGTCCACATACAAACTACACTGCCTGTACATATCCATACATAAACCCAACACCATGGTTGATAAATCAATGATTCAATCAAACAAATTAGGGAATATCCAGTCAGGACAAATCGTGACCTGGTTTATCTGATTAATATTTTTTGGGGGTCATTAACTGCCATAGATTGCAATCAAGAATTTTCAGTTTTGATCCTGGGAACAGTTGGGAAAAGACTGGGTTGGCACCAATCGTAACTTGTAAGCATGGTTGCTACTATCACAGTCAATTAAAAAAAATCATTCAATCTAATAAACGATTATAGAAATGATGGCAAGGGAGAATATTCACCAAGTAATCAGGAAATGCAAAAGATAGTCTAATCAATCAACTCAAAATGGAATTACTAAACTAATGTAAATGCCCACAAGCCATCATTTTTTTGGGGTTCATGCAAACCTAAGAAAAACTCAAATACCAGAGTTAATGTAAAGTAACTTAAAATGGAAATACTAAATTTATGTTCATGTCCACAAGCCTTCATTTTTTGGGTTAATGCAAACCTAAGAATAACTCAAAAACCAAAGATTAATGTAAAGTGAAAATGATGTCGTACGATTGAATCGAGTTTAGAACATAAATTGGAATCCTTGTTCAACATGCCTATGGATATGAAATCCAAGGACTTGAAATTCAGCTAACTTGCTTCTTCAATCAGATATAAAAATTTCACTGCTTATGGACCAAAAAGCATGAAATTGATGAGTTATCATTTAGGCCCGGAACAGGCCAAAACACAGAAGGTGAATAGTAAAACAAACAAATCCAAGTGAAATCAAGGATCAATAAGAGATTCTCAAGAATGCATTAACCCCCCTTTTTTTTTTCATTTGATCAGAAACGAAAAGTGTGATATATTAAAATGAAATAGAAAAAAGTACAAAGGAAGGAAGAGATTTCCCTCCCTCAAAAGCAAAAACAGATCAGAGTTGCAGAACTCCCTCTATACAACAATTAAAATAATGTCAATTGTTTAACATGTACTAACACACACACACACACACACGAAAACATTGAAAAGAATCCAAATATTAAATAAACATATCAGATTCATAGGGATTCAATGCAGTTTTTAAATTAGAACATGACTACAAAAGTTCCTAAAACGTATAGCAGGTTACTCATGGGTTTTCAGCATTCTATACGATAAATAAAGGTGAAATAGAACAAACTAAAGAACCCAACACGGGAGCAAGTTGAAGATGGGTCAAACCTTTAGACATGGCTATTCTGAAAAGAATATGAGTATAGAAAACTGACATTTTCCAGGCCCAACATGGTCAGATAATCAGAACCATGGAGAGTTAAATCTTTTATGAGAAAAAACAAATAATAATTCTGTGGCTTTCCAGAAGGAGAAGTTAATTAGCAAGTGGACCTTCAAGTGAGGGGCAGTGAAAAAGAAATGAGGTCTTGCTCCATCAAAAATCTACATTTTCTTCAGGTACAATCAATGAAAAGATTATTAGACAGAACTAAAAGGACTCTTTTTTAATTTTCCTTTTCCCTATCCTATTAAAAAAGGACTCTTTAATTAAGCATCAAGGAGGTTTTTTGTTCCTGCAAGATTATTGCAGAACAAGTTAAGCCTCTGGAGTTGAAGTAATTGACATTTGGAACCCAATCCAGATTCGACCAACAAATCACATTTCTCCATATTTGATCGAGAAACAATTGCTCAGGAAACAAAGAAAACCAAGAGAAAGAAAAAGAAGAGACCTATTGACACCACTTTGCAGGAACACTGAGGCGAAGCATGCCTTGCTGAGTCGCTAATTTGGTAAATCCTCTTTTGAATATATTTGCCTTTCTTATTAATCCAAAAAAAAAAAATTACACATCTCATCTCTAGAAGAAAAGAAAAATTATAAACGAAACAAAAAAATTGATAAAGCATTCGATACTAAATATTAAATAGAAACACCCAAAACCCTAGTCATTTCACCCACCCAATTGACCATGCCACAAACAATCCTCCAAGACAAAAATCAAAATACACAGTCAAAGCAGATAAAACCCACTTATAGTCTAGCGAGAGCGAAAAAGAGATTAAAAGAGAAATGGGGGGAGATGCAAAGAGCAACTGAAGCACCAAAATCAATAAAACCCTAAACAATTACCAGTACACACACGGTAAGTAGAAACTTACTTACACGAGTGTTGATGAGAAGAAGCAACACAAGAAGAGCAAGGCTGCAAAAGCAAGAATCAGAGAAGGAGAGTGAACTTGGTTTTCAGGACACAGCTATAAGGCGGACCAATGATTATGCTCATGTCTGTGGTCATATATATCTCTCATTTCCAATTTTACTGATTTTTCCTCATATTTTCAGTGAGGCACCTGGAAAATCTGGAAAGTTGCTTTGAATAACAGAGATACCCTTTTTCTTGAAAGATCATACTATAAACTAAAAACTTGCCTCACTTTGCCTTGGATCATGTGGCAAGACAGAATAGGTAGGATTTAAAAGGCATTGTGAGATTTATATTAATTTTATTCCTCCAAGTGGGCTTCTTGTATTACCGCATTTGAATGTATTTCTCTCAATGTTATCCTATGTAATTGGTGCTTGGTTAGCAATTCAAAAAGGATGGAAACAACGAGAGGAGCTTTGTTTAGTCTCAATATCTAACCATAATTGGACTAATTTTATACAAATAAGGGATAAGATAATAGCAATAAAGTAAAAAGATACATATTTTTTTTATCGATAGCAATAAAGTAAAAAGATATAAAAACTACTTGCTAATAGTTTTAAATTGAGTTAGCTTTCCACTATCTTTAAAGCTTTTGAAACCAAAATCTTCAAACTTCTACCACTGTGATTTCAAACTTGAAACTTTCAATGGACCTTCACAATCTCTTCAACTATTCATTCTACATAAAAGAATATGTTTGGCAAGAAGAAAGTAAGAAAGGGTTTACAACTTTCAGACTTAGAGACAAATTTGACTCACAATACAAGTATAGGATGGATTTGAGCATGCACAAATAGATTTGCAAAATGAAAGACTAATGCTCTTTGAAGAAGTGTTTTGAATGAGAGAAATCATATTTGCTCAATTGAATTCAATTAATCTCTTATGAATATGCATTTCAATTTATAGTTTTCCAGCTTTGGGGCCCCAAAAGTAATAGAAAACCCTTAATCAATCAAACAATTGGTCTAACCAGAGAGCTTGAGTGATGGAAGTTGCTTATTACAGCTAGAGTTTGTATTAAAATTAAAAATGCCTCAAATAAAGCACTGTATGGTTACTGGAAACAAAGCAAAACAATCTATAATAACAAAATATTTTATTACTTTTTCATAGTCTATTGATATTAAATCTGTTTTTAGTTTTTACACAAGAAAAATTTCCTAAATTTGCGTAGACCGATAATCAAACAAAAATTCAGATTTAGAGCTAAAATCCGAACTGGCAATAATTCCATGGATGTTCAAAGAGAAACCTCGAAGTTAAAACTTACAGCAATCGCATTCCCAATTTATAAATCCCAGAGAGTGAAACCCAACCCTCTTCGGATTACCATGGAAAATATAAAAAAAAAAAAACTGATTACCCCCTCGAGAGTCGTTTAACATTCAAACATTTCTTTCCTTTTCTAACTGTTTTCCCAGCACCCAAACGACTATATAAACCTAGAAAATTCATAGAAATAATTGGAAACAGATGGAAGAACAGTGTCATAGTACCTTCTACTCAAAGATCAACCGAAACGCTGCGCTTGGAGAAGGGATGACGAACTGCGGAAGATCGAAGCTTGTTCTGCTGCCAGCAGACCCTAAGACGACGACAACGAGCTCAGATGATTGTAGGCTGAGCCTAAGCCGGCCCAAAATGTGTAATCGCGAGTGTAGATTGGAAACGGGCCGACCCGGTTAAAATGGGCCGAACCTATTAAGGATACAGGGTTAATTCAGCCCATTTTTATTTGGGTATACTTTTGGTGAATCTAGTTTGACCTTTTACGCATCGCGGTTTAAAACCGATAAAAAAAGATTAAAAAAATTAAATTTTTTTTTAATAATTTAACAAATTTTATATTTTATAAAATAAAGTTTTATTTGAAATATTTATATTTTATTCTTATATTCTTAAAAGATTATATTTGCTAAAAAAAGATTATATAAAATAAATTATTTTAATTATATTAATTTTATTTTATATTAATTTTCATACTATTATTATTTTATTTTATTAAAAATAATTATTTAATAACTATTTTTTCTATAAACAACGATTTTCTATTTTTAATAATAGAAACTAACATTTTTAATAATTAGAAAATATTATATAGTTATTAAAAAAAATTTAAACAAAAACTGGCCAAGTAGGCTGGCCCAAAGCAAGCCCTAATGGGCCGCAAGCTTATTTGGGCTAGGCCGATAAACTCTGGTTCTATTTGCAGGTCAATAGACTTTAATTTTATTTTGATCATCATTTCCTAGTTTAATCCTAAAAAAATATGGGCCAACATGGGTCAAACCCATATTCCCACCTCTAATTGTGAGTTCTCTCATGTGATAGTGGACCAAGCCCACTCTAACTCAATTCTTGTACCATTAAACTCTTGGTACATTGACTTCTCACACAACATGAGCCTATTTTCTATTATTTTCGGCCTGTTAGTAGGAAGGCAGCTCAAAAAGTAGGGGTGGCAATTCGTGTTCGCGTCGTGTTCAGGTCATCTCAACATACATGTATCCATTGTATTGGCTAATAATAATTGTGTCAAAATTAATAAATTTAAACATTACCTACTTAGTAATTGGGTAACATGACATGACATGTATAACCCGTTTATTAATTAGATCATTTAAATTAGTATAATTTATAATTAATCTACTAATATTTAACACAAATAACATATTAAACAAATAAATTTTGGTCAAATATTAATTTACAAAATAATTAAATGAGTCAATTTCGTGTTATATGGATTGACATGAATATAGGCTGTTTATTAAACGGGTTATACGGGTAAACACAAATTTGATTCAAACATGATTATACTTAACCCAAACATGCAAAAAAAACATGTTGAATTCGTGTCAGATTCATGGGTCGTGTCAAATTTGAAGGATTTTGAAAGTGGCAGTGTGACAACCCGTCAAACTGCGGAAACCTGTAAATATCGGGTATCCCTATATCACACTCATTTCCTGCATATTTAATTCACAAATATACAAAAATGTATGCTAAACATTATTTACATGTAAAAATTGGATATTTTATCCACAACATTTTAAAATAACTGAATAGGCCACAAATCGGCCTAAGTCATCACTGAGTTCCAAAACCAATTTCCTCCCTCTGCGCACCTGAAAAATAATTTCCCACACAGGGTGAACAATGCCTAGTAGAAAGATTTCCTACATGGGTTACTCCCAAACTAAAATGCACATGCAATGAGATGTGACACCAGCTCCTATTTTGAGTCAAGCGACTCCCCACACAGAAATTTCAAAGTGTGGAAACCGGCCATTGGTATTTGCTTGATGACTTTAACCGTTGGACAACCGATTTTAATTTATCATTTAGCGTTTTCTTTTTCTTTACAGACCATAGATTTCGGGTTTCCTACGGGACGCCGCCCGTCTTTCCAACATTTATGAAACTTACATTGTCGGAGTTCATATCCTAGCGTGAATAACATTTAGGTTTTCACCACTGGGGGATCTGCGACTTTATAGTCCAGCATGTAATTTATCATTTTTGATCAATTTACATACGTAGTCTCAGCTTGCTTGGATTTTGTCCCATTCCGGCTCCGCGACCCATTCTGACATGGAAATTGAATCTTTGTCACAATCTTGCCCATGTGACTCGTATTTATGTGTGGAGTGCATGTAAAAATGCATGTGATACGATGCATTTTTAAGCCCCGTGTTACATGTATATATGAGTCTTCATTGAAACATTAATCTGTATGTGAGCAATTATAATTTTTTACATATAATTTACATCCTGCATCCATGTTAATACATCAAATAGCATATATTAACATGATTTTTACACACAACAATATGTTATTTAATATTTTACAACAATAACACACAAAATGGTCCAAATCTCGGACCCACATAAAACAGGGGATGTAAGACCCTAAATTTACAGTTTGCATGAATAGTAAATTTCGTTTTCGATCAGTTATGTATTTGATTGAAAACAGTCAAATGAATAGTAATTTTTGAAAAATAAGCCTTGAAAATAAAAAATGTTCATAATAATGTATTGAGTCTAAAGCTAAAATAGATTAAAAACGAAATTATGTTAAAAATTTGAAAATACAGTTGGACCTAAAAATGGCAAAACGGTAATTTGCCACAGAAAAATCTGAAATTTTTTTAGATCCCGGATGACGAAATGGACTTTACCGTTGAATTTGTCTCGCGAAATCTAGTTACCAAGTCGAATTTCGTTGAATTAGAGAACGATGGGAGATTTTAAGTGAAATTCGAGGCGACGGGCGTCGAGTAGACCACACAGAGATTACAGAAAATTCAGAAAAATGTCAAATATTTAAAGAATGTCTATTTAAAATAGATGGAGCGGCGGGGTGAAATAAATTGTTTTGGGTAGAAAAGCGGAGCCGAGAAGAAGTGTGACACGTGGCGCGTGTGGGCCGCGATGTCCACCTGCACTAAATAGTCACTAAAATATCAAAATATTTCATTTGGTCTAAGACCAAACCGTAAGAGATAGAGAGAGAGAGAGTGAGAGAGAGAGAGAGAGAGAGAAAATCAATCTTCTCTCTTCGATTCACGGGATTCCGTTAGTTGGATCTCGTTAGGTCAAGAGTTAAAGTTGCTCTACGAGATGAGAGCTACGCGTGGGTACCGGAATCAAAAGATTCCGCCAAGGTTCAAAGTTTGGGTTTTCACAAAAGCAGAAAGCGATGTGTCCACAAATCACGCCATTTTGGTGAGGTTTTCTCTACTCGGGTTAATTTACGTCTAAGGGTATGTGTGTGTCAGGGAGATCTTGTCAGGTTTTTCCTCTACCCCATGACGTATTTGGCCATAACTTGGCCATTCCTCATCCAATTAGTGATTCAAGTTTAAATAGTTATAAGGAATGATAGGAGAACATATCTCCTTGAAATAAGTCAATCCAAATTCCGACCCCTTTGGACTCATAAATGCATTCAAAGTGGAGCAATGTTTAGGCAGTTTTCCTGATCTGTTTTGAGACTCAATGACTGTGTTTTGGCCATAACTTGGCCATCACTCATCCGAATTGAATGATTTCAATTGCTGGATGAACTAGACTGATAGGAGACCTTATTTCCTTGAAATAGGTCTATCCAAATTCCGACCCATTTGGACTCAAAAATGCATTCAAAGGGATTTATGTTGACAGTTTAAGTTTATGTTTTGGCGAGTAGTCCGGTTGTTTTAGGATATATTTTGAGTTTCGGTGATCCGATTTGAGTGATTCCAGTTGGAGAAGAGCCCTAAGAACTGTATCTTCAAATGAGTACAAAGAACCAGTGTCAAATTATGGATTAAGACCTCTGAAATCGGGTATCATGGACTGTTTCCAGTGTAAACAGAGTAAATTTACCGGTTTTGAATGAAAAGGCCATAACTTCTTCGTCCGAACTCCGTTTTGGGTGTTCTTGGACTCAATGGAAAGCCCATTGAGTCAAAATTATAGCCATGTGCCTGTGGAGGATAGGGGATGATCAGAATGTGGTTAAAATTTATGTTTTGTACCAAGTGTGCAGGATGCTTGGTTATGTCAATGTGAATAGCCGGGTTTTGGCATGACCATTTCATGGCATGTTGTGGGCTATTGTATGGGGTAGTAATTTCCATGAGTTAGCATAAGAAAAGCATGAAAAAAAAAGAGGTTGAGTTCAATTGATTTTAATCAATTGGAAGTGATTAAATGCTTAAGGGTTGTTTGAAAGTATATTATAGTTAATGGTTTAATTGAACATGATTAAGGTATGGATGTTAATGGATTTTATGGATAATGTGATTTGTAGGAGGAAGGTGATTAAGGACAAGGGTGGAGGTGGAAAGTTTTGTGTATATATATATATATATATATATATATATATATACTCTCTTACTATATATATATATATATATATATATATATATGCTCTTATATATATATATATTAATTAATTAATGTTTACCAGTAATATGTTTCATATTTATGTTATAAATGTTCAAATGAAAAAAAAGAGGAAATGTGGTTTCTTGACTTTTAAATTATGTTGAGAAAACAAAATGAGTATGGTTTCCATAGTTTTTATAAAGCATGTGTTGAGAATATATAAATGAGTATGGTTTCCACTAGTTTATAAGTATGATTTATGGTTTCCACTTATTATATGAAATGTTTATGAACATATATTATATATATATATATATATATATATATATATATATATCAGTATATAAAAATGTTGAATCCATGGATTATCTATATTTACAAGATAAAGTTAAAGGAAAGTCGATTAAGTACTTTGTGTGCTGGTACATAAGAAAGGTTAGAATTTTTTTATAGAGGGAAGGGAAGAGTGATGTATATTGCCATGTCTACGTGAAAGTGCGAAAAAGGTTACCAATACATAATGTGATTTATTCCCATAGTGTAATGGTATTTAAAGAAAATGTGAACATCGGAGGTTTTTCATGGACAGCGGTGGTTAACGATAGGCGGGTTCCATTGTATATTACAGTTCAAAAGGAAAGAAAGTATATGAAAAGTATGTTGATACAATTGTTTTTCACATTGTATTTGAACTATATAGAAAAGAAAGTAAAGTAAATAACATTAAAAGGATGTTTATACAATTGTTTTACATTGTATTTGAACTATATGGAAAAGAAGTAAAGTAAATGTTTATGGAAATGAGATCTCTATACAATTGTTTTACATAATTGTTTGAACTATATTTGGAAACATTATTTTCTTATGGCTTGTACTCTCTTGAGTTCCTTTAAACTGTAATTTTAAAATGTTTTATAAAATGTTTTGAGGCGAAGATTGGCCAGCGTAGTTCGAGCATCCTCCGGGCCAGTGATACTCCGCCTCATGCGACGACCACTTTTTTGAACATGTATTGTTTTTGTTGTAAATAACTACTTGTGCACCTTTATTTTGTGATAACTTATATATATATATATATATATATATATATATATATATATATATATATGCTACTATATATATATATATATATATATATATATATGTTTAAAGGGAAATGAACCACGAGAGCTCTGATCCTCTATTTGGTAGAGGTATGTAGGCGGTTGGGTGTAATTCTTGACTTGAGGCCACCGGTTATAGAAAAAAAAAATTGTTTATATATCTATAGTGTTCAGAAAATGATTTTAAAGTTTGATTTGAAATTGTTGTGGTGGACTTGATGTCCCATTGTTGGATGTGGAGTAAATTAAATTGTTTTGTCTGGTGTTGTAAATTAGGACATGTTCGAAAAATAGAGGAAACTCTGCCCGATTTTCTATAAAGGGTTTAATGTTTAAAAAAAAAAAAAAAATTGTCCCACCATGTTTCATAAGATTTTAATGGAAAACGTAACTGTATAAATGAGTTCGCTCCACGGATTTACTTTTAAAAAGGTTTAAAAGAAATGAAAGGTTTTTTTTTTCGAATCCGTAGGAGTGCCGGAAGGGTCCCCCGAGTTAGAAAAAGGAAACCTAGGTTGGGTTCCTTCAGGGCACTTCTTGGTCTCTTCACGGTTTGTTACCGAATTACTGTGATACCAAAACACATCATAAAACCCAAAGACATTAGTCTCGGGATCAAAACCAAACCTCTACCTAGTCTCGGCGCATGATTATGAAAATCCTGTCAGGATTGTCAGAACTTGATCTGAAATTCAACTTGGTGTCCTAAACTTGATCTTGAAATTTAGCGTTTGTCAGCAGGTCTCGAAATTCCTAAAAATTCCTACACTTAGTCCAAAAAATTAGGGACTGAAATTTAAGACCTTTCACGGCCTCTAAGCCAATCCCAAGCCATTAAATAGCCTTTAGGCTAGAAATAACCTGATGAAAAATTCCTACCTCGTGGAGTTTGACCAGAAAGCATTAAGATTTTGTTGCCCCTGGCGTATCTCACGTCGTGGATCGGCTTTGCCTTTTTATTCGAAATGGCTTGTGATCCGATTTCCATAGATCTTAGAGAGAAGCGAGAGAAGAAAAAAAATCAAAATATCTCTCTCTCTACTCCCTCTCTCTCACCTGACGCTTCCCCTTTTTTTCTTTTGCTTTTTTTGTTTTTATCCTTTATTATTATTATTATTATTATTATTATTATTTTGGATACATGGTTCATATTGCTTCATTCGAGTCTGTTTCTACCCCGAAACAATTTATTTCTTTTCAGTTCACTTTATTTTAAATGAACTTAACCCAAGTCATTTCCTGACTTTTGAGATTTTGACGAGCCGATTGTGAATGTGTAAAATTTATTGGGAAACGCAACCCGTATGCGCAAGTGCACGTGTCGAGTTAACGTAGTGTAGTGGTTAGTCAAGCGTCGTTCCCTCGAAGAGAAGTGTGTTGACTACTGATTTTGATGACTTGACAATATTTGGATCTAATCCTAGAGTGAATTATGACTAAATTATTAGAATTAACCAAAAACTTAGAATTGTGTGTGTTGAATTATATCGATAATGAAACCTAGAGAAGACTTTCTGAGTCTCCTACCACTCTTGATGGGTGTCAGTTCAATTAGGACTTATTGATATTTACTTGGAGTTACGTTGGCGGGTTGATCTTTCTGATATTCTCTCTCGAGATATATTTGTCTATCTACATGATGGGGTATATTGCATCTTTGCCTCAACCCTCGACTCTGAACGCCCTAAATGTGCAAACCTAGTGCCGCCATACTCGCGATCTTGAATATTCTTTGACTACCCGTGTTGCTTTAACCATGTCCACACAGAGATTATCTTCTCTCGATCTCAGGCTTCCGACTTTAGCATGTCCTGGCTGGCGAACGATAACATGTAATTAAACTCCGAATTAAAAGCAAACATGAACTCATATTGCAATCAAATAAGCCAAAGCGGAGAAAATCAATCCATCAAGCGTAGTTAGGGTTGGTAAAACCCTAGAGATAGAATAGTTCATCATATTCATTACGGATTGAGGAATTCGAATCATGGAAGTATTAGGTTGAAGGAAGACTATAGAAAATTCCGTCTTCGGTTGTCGAATCATCCTGGCTGTTCTCTCCCTTTCTGTATCTCCTCCTTCTTCACGATCCAACCCACCTTTTGCTTTGAAATTACTCTCCCTTTATACCTCGAGACGCGGGCCCATCAATGGCCCAGAAAACTAGGTTTTTTTTTCGAGTTCCCTTAATGGAAAGGGAGACTCGCTTCGCCGCGGCGAGCAGAACCTTTGTTTTTGGGCACCTGTTCCATTTAGCTGCGAAGGAGATAACTGCGTGGCAGACCCTTAACCCTTGTGATGTTGCTTTTTCGTCATTTCTGCTTCTGCTCTATTTTTCTGTGTTTTAGTTGCCCTTTTGATTCCCACATTGCCATATTCTATAAAATAATATAATATGAGGGATTAGCATAATAGTAATGAAAAAGACTGTGAATCATGCATTTTAGTTATAAAGAACTTCGAAAATTTAACTGAAAAGCATGCATGATTCATCCCGATCAGATTTTTGTAAAAATCTCGTTCTTAGAGTCACTGACAACTTATCACCTAGAAAATTGGAAAAATTTCGGTGTCTCAGAGTCGATGAAATTTTAAGATTATTGGAATTCAGAGATAGATTTAACAATGATCCATTTAATCCATCGAAGAGATCTAGAAATTTTCGGTTTTCAAGCGAAATTCTTGTTTTACCATTTTTCGAAAGTCGGATTTAAGGGTTTCTGAGAGGCAATTGCGAAAACGACGAAAAAAGCTGAAAACCCACCCAAGGACCCTTTAAGGTATCAAATTTGGTTCATGCCAAAGAGGAAGGTGTGAGATTACCTTGTGTCGGTTTAAAAAACCAATCCAATGGGCAGCGAAGACCGAAGTGAACCAAGTCCTATGTTTGCCTCTAACAGTATCCACACGAAGAGTGGAGCTGATAACCCTCTAAGGCAAAGGTCTCAGAAGCAGTTCCTGTGCTAGCCAAGTCTTGATTCGAAGAGGGAAGCCAAAACCTGATCTCACTAAGAGGAGCTGCTCTTGAAGAACACTCTCTACCTCTCTTGAACACCCTTCATGAGAGGAGTGAGCAAAATAGCTTTGTCTTGTTAAGGTTATCTATAAAGGTCCTTTTATAGGAAAACCTTAGTTCATGAAATGTCTAAGGTCCCCTCTCTTTAAGAGATGATAGGCTACAAGTATCCTTATGTGTTATGACGTGTTTCCTTATGGGCCTTAAGCCCATGAACAAACCTAAGCCTGCATTCTCTCTTAGTGAAGGCCTTTGAACCAGGGATTTCATTAATCCCGTGACATTCCATTCTCGAAATTGATCTCCCTCATATTTGGATCACATCCAAATCCGTTTTATATTAGCACCACACTCTTCTTAGTGTATGACCCATTAGGTTCCCAGTAATGTTGGTCACTTGATTAAACCATTGAATTCAAGCAAGTCATCAGTGATATCTAGCAACACATGCGACCCTAATTGTGAAGAGTCAATGAATTACGACCTAAACATGCATAGATAATTACAGTCACGATTCATCATTTCGCAAACTATACCCCACTCGGTTCGAGCATGGACAAGTATAGCTCCTTTAGGCCGACTCGCCACATCGCTAGTGATATTAGATCTTGTCCCCAAACTCATTACTCATCAATTATGCATTTGAAGACATTCTTCATGACATTTCTACTATGGCTAGAGATTCTCGAGTAATGATCCCGACAAGAGGCCATATGTATAATCTCCCTCTATTGGGAGTGACAAATCCTTTGTTAGTTCTTCGATTACGCTTTGAATCACCAGTATCTGCGCTTCTCCTTTGAAGCGACCTCGAGAGGCAATATGGATCGAGGTCAAAGTACAGAATCAACATCTAAGATATTCTTAAGCACCTCAAGTCTAAAGATACATCCAATATTGCTATGATGAGACAATCATCTACATTTAAATAAATAATCCATATGATTGTCTTATATACTTGAGGTCTAGATGTGCCCAGCTACTCTTAACAAATGACCCTTGTAATCAACTCTAATAGCGATATGATCATAGTTTATAAGATCCACTCTTTGATCCAATCATCGTAATAAAATGAAGGGATATCTATTTATGACTAGTAAACTTGAATTCATAACGTCATAATGATAAATAAATTAGTAATATATGTTTTTATACACTTGAATTCAAGTTTATAAATTAGAAATTTAAAATAATAATATTTTGTAAAGATAAATAAAATAACACTTTATTGTAACTGGAATCAAATCCGAAATTAATAATAAAGTTACATTCTACAAACTCTTGATAATAACAAGTAAAAATGTTTTTTTTTTTTCAAATAAACTTGAATAAAAATAATGACCTATTAAATCACTTGTTATACTTTCTTTGAATTTTTTTACAATCATTAATTTAAAACCACTTTAATGAAAATAAATAATTTGTATATTAAAAATCCTTAAAATGTTATTATATTCTTTGGAAATAATCAAATCCTTCTATTTAATTAATCTACTAAATTAAACTTTTTTTTTGAAAGGTCTACTAAATTAAACTTATACGCCATTTGTTTTGTATATTTGTGTGATGTGCTTTTGTCATTGTCTTATTATACACTCATTTATGCTAGTAAATGTGAATATGCCGATACAAGTATAAGAACTAAATAAATACATGAATTTATTTTCAAAAAATTGATTTAATTAGCTTAACGTTTAAAAAATACAGGGCATGGAGGGGAAGGGTTTAGGTTCGAGTCCGACAGTTTACTTTAATACTACAAATTGAAAAAAATGATTATTATGAAATATAAATAAAATTAGACTTTTTGGCTCCAAAATTTTAGATAATAAAATTTTTTTTAAACCAATTTTTCTACGTTAAAAAAAGTATAGGTCAAATTGTCAAAAGATTAAGATGTCAAAAAAAAAAAAAAAAAAAAATCCCACTTGAGTAATTTATTATGACATTTACCAAGTTTTAATTTAGATACATTATTTATTTCTTTTATAATAAATTTATTAAATTTTCATTTTATATAAAATTTAAGTACCTTTTTTTCCTTTAACAACCTTACTATTTATAACTCGATTAACTCAATACTTAAATTTTACATTGAAACTCATTTTCAAGTTATGATGTATTACTAATTCAACTTTACTTGTTTTTATTTAGTCAAAAAATATATAGATTTAAAAAATTATAAATTAGATTATTTATTCGAACGAAAATTTTTGTATATACTAATTAAAATGATTGGTATGTGATTTTGCATTAAAACCTAAGAAATAGAACATAATTTAATTAATGGAATTGAATATTGTTATTGAATCATTAAAACTCATGAAATATTTATATTTTAGGGGAATTATGCTTTAGGATCACATGGGCTCAAAATTCATAAAGAATTCATGAATCCATGAAAATTCAG
Organism: Tetrastigma voinierianum; assembly: GCA_016808115.1. Classification (NCBI taxonomy): domain Eukaryota; kingdom Viridiplantae; phylum Streptophyta; class Magnoliopsida; order Vitales; family Vitaceae; genus Tetrastigma; species Tetrastigma voinierianum. The sequence goes on from JAEQBH010001581.1 coordinate 445,290, forward strand.
TCCTAAACCCATGAAAAATCACAATATGGATATTGAAATTGTCTTACCTAAATCTACCTATTAAATACCACCTTAGTCTTCATACATTAAATTCCTTTAATGCTAAAAATGGAATGAAAATTATTTTTATGAATGAAAATTCATGATATGGTGCTAGAATCTAGAAAGTTGAACCTAAGGAGTTGATTTGATAAATTTAATTTTAATAGGAGGACTGAAATATTGTAGACTATAATTAATATTAGTCATCAATTCGATTTTTAAAACATTGCTAAACCCTAAAACCAACATCTATGTACAAGATAGAGAATAACCAAATTTCCTAGGGCTTAATTACTACATAGTGAATAAGTAATAAATTCTGCTTGCTGTCAATAAGAAGCGATACATGATACTAAATTAACTTCCATATTGGAATTGGTTACCATATTTGTGATTAAATTTTAAGTATTTGCTTTAAAAATTAAACTGTCATTAACAAAGAGATATTATTGGATGGAGCCATTAAAATCATTGAAAAGAGTAAGATTAATCTACTTGCCAACATTAAGATTGGAAAATAAACTATATGAAAAAACTAGAAAACGGCTAGTATATTATAGTTATTTGGGAAAATGCCTTAATGTCAAGTCGATAGATTTTCACTATATGATTTTTTTTTTAATCAGGGCAAGAAATGGTGACCATATATTTTCTTTTTATTCTAATTTTAGGAATAAATCACTAGAACAACATAAATATTAAGATTCATCTATTGAAAAAATGAAGATTCATCTACTTGCCAATATTAAGATTTGAAAATAAACTATATGAAAAAACTTGAAAACAACTGTTATATAATAGTTATTTGGGAAAATGTTTTAATGTCAAGTCAATAGATTTTCACTTTATGATTTTCTTTAATCAAGGCATGAAATAGTGACAATATATTTTCTCTCTATTCCAATTTTAGGAATAAATCACTAGAACAATATAAATATTAAGATTCATCTATTGAAAAAATGAAGATTCATCTACTTGCCAATATTAAGATTTGAAAATAAACTATATGAAAAAACTATAATAGTTATTTGGGAAAATGTCTTAATGTCAAGTCAATAGATTTTCACTTTATGACTTTTTTTAATCAAGGCAAGAAATGGTGACAATATATTTTCTCTCTATTCCAATTTTAGGAATAAATCACTAGAACAACATAAATATTAAGATTCATCCATTGAAAACATGAAGATTCATCTACTTGCCAATATTAAGATTTGAAAATAAACTATATGAAAAAACTAGAAAACAACTAATATATAATAGTTATTTGGGAAAATGTCTTAATGTCAAGTCAATAGATTTTCTCTTTATGATTTTTTTTAACCAAGGCAAGAAATGGTGACAATATATTTTCTCTCTATTCCAATTTTAGGAATAAATCACTAGAACAACATAAATATTAAGATTCATCTATTGAAAAAATGAAGATTCATCTACTTGCCAATATTAAGATTTGAAAATAAACTATATGAAAAAACTAGAAAACAACTAATATATAATAGTTATTTGGGAAAATGTCTTAATGTCAAGTCAATAGATTTTCACTTTATGATTTTTTTTAACCAAGGCAAGAAATGGTGACAATATATTTTCTCTCTATTCCAATTTTAGGAATAAATCATTAGAACAACGTAAATATTAAGATTCATCTATTGAAAAAATGAAGATTCATCTACTTGCCAATATTAAGATTTGAAAATAAACTATATGAAAAAACTATAATAGTTATTTGGGAAAATGTCTTAATGTCAAGTCAATAGATTTTCACTTTGTGATTTTTTTTAACCAAGGCAAGAAATGGTGACAATATATTTTCTCTCTATTCCAATTTTAGGAATAAATCATTAGAACAACGTAAATATTAAGATTCATCTATTGAAAAAATGAAGATTCATCTACTTGCCAATATTAGATTTGAAAATAAACTATATGAAAAAACTATAATAGTTATTTGGGAAAAAATGTCTTAATGTCAAGTCGTGATTTCACTTTATGATTTTTTTAATCAAGGCAAGAAATGGTGACAATATATTTTCTCTCTATTCCAATTTTAGGAATAAATCACTAGAACAACATAAATATTAAGATTCATCTATTGAAAACATGAAGATTCATCTACTTGCCAATATTAAGATTTGAAAATAAACTATATGAAAAAACTAGAAAACAACTAATATATAATAGTTATTTGGGGAAATATCTTAATGTCAAGTCAATGAATTTTCACTTTATGATTTTTTAACCAAGGCAAGAAATGGTGACAATATATTTTCTCTCTATTCAATTTTAGGAATAAATCACTGAACAACATAAATATTAAGATTCATCTATTGAAAAATGAAAGATTCATCTACTTTACTTATTAAGATTTGAAAATAAACTATATGAAAAACTGAAAACAACTATTATATAGTTATTTGGGGAGAAAAATGTCTTAATGTGATCCAATAGATTTTCGCATGATCTTATTTTTAACCAGGCAGAAATGGTGACAATATATTTTCTCTCTATTCCGAATTTTAGGAATAAATCATTAGAACAACGTAAATATTAAGATTCATCTATTGAAAAAATGAAGATTCATCTACTTGCCAATATTAAGATTTGAAAATAAACTATATGAAAAAACTAGAAAACAGCTAATATATAACAGTTATTTGGGAAAATGTCTTAATTTCAAGTCAATAGATTTTCACTTTATGATTTTTTTTTAATCGAGGCAAGAAGTGGTGACAATATATTTTCTCTCCATTCCAATTTTAGGAATAAATCACTAGAACAACATAAATATTAAGATTCATCTATTGAAAAAATAAAGATTCATCTACTTGCCAATATTAAGATTTGAAAATAAACTAGATGAAAAAACTAGAAAACAGCTAGTATATAATAGCTATTTGGGAAAATGCCTTAATGTCAAGTCAATAAATTTTCACTTTATGATTTTTTTTAATCAAGGCAAGAAATGGTGACAATATATTTTTTCTTTATTCCAATTTTAGGAATAAATCACTAGAAAAACGTAAATATTAAGATTCATCTATTGAAAAGAGTATGATTCATCCACTTGCCAATATTAAGATTTGAAAATAAACTATATGAAAAAACTAGAAAGCAGCTAATATATAATAGTTATTTAGGAAAATGTCTTAATGTCAAGTCAATAGATTTTCACTTTATGATTTTTTTTAATCAAGGCAAGAAATGGTGATAATATATTTTCTTTCTATTCCAATTTTTGGAATAAATCACTAGAACAATTGTAAATATTAAGATTCATTTATTGAAAAGAGTATGATTCATCTACTTGCCAATATTAAGATTTGAAAATAAACTATATGAAAAAACTAGAAAACTGCAGTATATAATAGTTATTTTGGAAAATGTCTTAATGTCACGTCAATAGATTTTCACTTTATGATTTTTTTTATCCAAGACAAGAAATGTTGACAATATATTTTCTCTCTATTCCAATTTTAGGAATAAATAACTAGAACAACGTAAATAAGACATTGTTGTATGCACAACAAAGAATACCATTAAAGTAAAGAACACATTTAATGTGAAATAGTCCTCCTTTTATACCATTATGATTTTATATTTTTCTCTCTAAAATTATTAATAATTTGAAAATGAGGAAAGTTTAAAAAAGGTAAGCTAATAATAAGAAATTCAAAAAAGGAATAAATTTGAAATAATGAAACTGATGATTGGATTAAGAAAAAAAACATTGACTCTTTGTACTTGGTCCATATTAGTGTTCATATAAATAGATGTTGTATGTACATAACAACTACAACGAATACATAATTTTTTTTTTTTTTGACATCTATTTGCTAAGAAAATAGATATATTAGTTCTGATATTTGTTTAGAGCTTATTCTCTCTACGTCTACGCCATGGAAAGAGATGGTGAAAGAGCTGTGATTGATCTCAATGTCCCAGCACTGGAAATGGAGTATGTCCAACCACCAGTCATTCAGTGGCCTATGAGGAAAGTGCTTACGAAGAGTGATGCGGATCCGAATGTATGTTGGCTTCGTCTTCCTGTTCAACAAGTTAGAAACCACATTCTCCCAAACTTGCCTGCACAGAAAATAGACATTTTGGAGAGGGAAAACCCCATCTTGATCAATGTCGTCAATGATGACATTGTGAAAGCATATAGAATAAAATTTAAATTTAGAAGGCCTAGTTCTTCATACATGCTACAAGAAACTAGGCCTTTGATTATGGAAGGAAGTCTCTTGCCGGGGCAAGAAATTAAATTTAGGTGGGTTGCAGGTGAAGATGGACAAGAAGGGGCTCTTCATTTTTCAGTTTTGCCATAATGATGTACTTAGGTTTTGGTTGTTTCAAATTTCTACATATTTTTGTACTTTTTTTTTTGGCGAGTTGTAATGTATTATTTGGTTTTCTTTCATTATGATGGTCATGTTAACTCCATAATTTGTTTTTTTCTTTAAATTTATAGTGGTTTAATTATTATCTTTCTCCCTTTCTTTCTTTCTCTCTCTTTTTAAATTTTGTTATCTCCTTCTATCATATTTTTGTTCCTTATTCCACTCTCGTAACTTTTTCCATGTTTTTTCAAAGAAAAAAAAAAAAAAACTTTTTTCGTGTTTTAACGGTGAAGTAATTGAATGGTTCTTCTAACAATTACCGGTCATTACCGATAATTTCTACTACCGATAAACAGTCATGATTGATTGGATGGTTATGTTTTATTTTTTGATATAGTTAAAATGTTATTAAATGTAATTAATAAACGTAAGAAGATTTAAGAATGGTATAATTAATTAATTTTTTCTCTTTTTAAATATATATATAAAATTAACATTTTAATAGTACTCTCACAAAAGATAAAAAATAAAAAATAAAAAATTCAATTAATTATTTATATACTATATTCATAATAATAAAATAATTAAACTTGACCAAGGAATTTCCTATACTCACTTTAACTTGCTTCTCTTCACATTAGGAACTAGATAGATTGTATTTTTATAATTGGGATAGTTGATAACCTTATAGATGATATTGACCATAATTTACTATTTATTTCTTAAACAATAAGTTACTAGATAATTAATAATTAATAGTAGAAGGAGTTAATTTTTTGCCCTAGAAATACAAGTAATTTGTAACCTAGAAAGTTTACTAAATAGTTGATGTCAACATTTCTAATATATAATAATAGCTTTTTAATTTTTGTAGAATGACTAAAGGGTCCTCAGTCCTAATTTATTATATTTTACTACAAATTGAATAATACTAAGGTTAGTCTTATAAGTAAGAAAGTACAGCAAGGATTAATCCATTAATTGTAAATATTGTGGAAGTCATAAAATGTCTTGTGGAGTTTTAATTAGAATTTAGAAAAGGTAAATGATAGTAATGGATATGACAAAACTAGAATTAATTACCTTTGAGACTAAATGGTCAAAGTAGTTGAATGGTTCTTCAAATAGTAAACGGTGATTATCGATAATTGTTTCTATAAGTAAACGGTCATGATCGATGATCGAAGTAGTTGAATGGTTCTTCTAACAATTATCGATCATTACCGATAATTTCTACTATCGATAAACGATTATGATCGATTGAATAGTTATGTTTTATTTGTTGGGAAAAGTATGTTTCAGGCGGTTTATTTGAAAATATAGAAGTAAATGGAATTTTGAAATTACCAGTTAGGTCAATGTCGGTACATTGACCAATAATTGTCTTTAGGAACAAAAAGACATAATTGGGCAAACAATATAGCTTGCCCCTCCCAAATGATTGAAGATTAATTTGATCTGATGGGGTGCCACATGTTAACATGTTTGTGTAATGTTTGTCCCCTACAACCTCATTTATTTGTAAGTACTAATCTAATAATCTGTAGGTATTACATCAATATGCATTAGGTATTACATTAATAGTCTAAAGTACTACATTAATGGAAGGGTTTGTAAACCCATTTCTTATCATCTTTCGTGATCAATACTCAGTTCTCATCCCTTTTTTATTTCATAAAGTACATGAATTGTAGTTGCATCCCTCGATGTAGAATGAAATGAAACATATATAATGAAAGTTAGGGAATCTTACTTTGTGCTAAGATTAGGTCCTTGTGGGAAAATTGGTAAATTTGTTATCGTCATGCCCAGTGTTGTCAGAAAGGGTCCTAAACTATTTACCACGTTTTATTGTCGGCTGGAGTTCATCCAGCCACATATTTCGCGAAATGCATGAATTATATTTGGACTCTGAGAACAGTAGTATGTATGTGAAAATGTTTGAAATTCATGCCAGTGAAACATGAGATCCTTAGTTAGGAAAAAGTTGTAGCTTGAGTTATGTAGTAATGTTTAGGTAAAAAATAAACTGAGCCACTTGCTCCACATGACCCAGTGCGGGAACCTTGCTTTTGTATATTTCAAGTACTACCTTAATGTAATCGCAGTACTACCTTCTGAGTATCGGTACTACCTTAATAGAATGTCCCTAAACCCCTGTTTACCACGTTTTCTTTGTCAGCTTCCGGTTTTCATCACGAATTTATATTTCATGAAATACATGAATTATATTTAGACTATGATGGAGAAAGCGAAATAAGTATGTATGTGAAATGTTTGGGTATTCATACTTAGTGAGCATCTTAGGTCATAGCTAGGAAAAAGTTGTAATCGGGTTATCGTACAGTAATGTTTAGGTAAAAATAAGCTGAACCACTTTCCCACTGTCTGACCCGAGTGCCGCAGTATTACTTTAATATATTTTGGAGTCTTGCCTTAATGTAATCTGGGTCTTCTTTATTTAAAAGTATTAGGTACTACCTTAATAGAAAGTCCCTAAACCCCTATTTACCATGTTTTTCTGTCCAAAAACTCAGTTTTCATCCCATTTATATTTCATCAAATGCATGAATTATATTTGGACTCCTCGATGGAGAACCAAAGTAAATATGTATGTGAAATGTTTGAGAATTCATACTTCGAATGAGCATGCGGTCCTTAGCTAGGGGAAAAAGTTGTAACCAGGTTATTTGTAGTAATGTTTAGGTAAAAATAAACTCAAACCCTTTTCCCTATGACCCAAGTGCACAGGTATTACTTTAATACATTTCAAAGTACTACCTTAATGTAATCTGGAGTACTACCTTAAAAGTATCGGGTACACCTTGTAGAAAGTCCACTAAACCTATTTACCATGTTTTTTCGTCAAAAACTGATTTCATCCCATTTATATTTCTTAATCAAATGCATGGTGGCCCGGACTCCTCGATGGAAGGAGCTTAAAGTAAGTATGTATGTGAAATGTTTGAGAATTCATACTTCGAGTGAGCATGCGGTCCTTAGCTAGGGAAAAAGTTATAACCGAGGTTATACGATGTGTTTAGGTAAAAATAAACTCAAACCCTTTTCCCTATGACCCAAGTGCACAAGTACTACTGTAATATATTTCAAGTACTACTTTAATGTAATGCATTCACTACTTTACAAGTATCAGATACTACCTTAATAGAAAGTCCATAAACCCCTATTTACCATGTTTTGCTGTCCAAAAACTCAGTTTTCATCCCATTTATATTTCATGAAATGCATGAATTATATTTGGACTACTCATTGTTACTTGAATACCGCTTGAAAAGGAGTAACAATTAATTTCAAAAGCTCAAATGAATAGGTGTTGGATTGTTTCTAATGAACCCTCATTAAATGTGAAATCATCATGGTTGTTGATTCTAAGAACATATATCCACCATTCAAAAGTAAGTGCCTTTTCTTGAACACCATTCTATTGCAACCCCAAGGACATAAATGAAAAAAGAAGGCAACAAACAGAAAAAGTTCTACCTTTAAAATGGGTAGCAACCTAACCAATTTAGTCATACGGTGAAAGTCTAAGATATACAAAACATGGGTGATACCCAATTACATTGTTGGTTGATTTTGGGTATGTAGCGACCCCCGAGCCCGGTCCGACCTGGATGGCGAGGTCAGGACCTAAACCCGGGGATGCTCGGTTTATTTCTTTTATTTTCTGTGTTATTAAATTTTCGTTTTCAAAAATGTCGCGACCCGAATCCCCGGTCCGACCAGAATGGCGGATCCGAACCAGAGCCCGGTTTACTCCGACGTTTTTATTTATCTTATCAAAAACATTTTTATTAATTCATTTAGTTGCGGAAGCGGTTTTAGTTTTGGGCAAGCCCATAATCATTTACAAATTCATGCAATTCTGAAGGCCCATAAACATTTAACAAAATACATTTACAAAGAAGGCAATCATGCCTTTCAAAATGATATACAAAATCGAGGTTTCGGGTCTAACCCTTTTGTTTACAAAATACCATTGGTTGAAGAGATGATATGCAAAATTCACGGAATTATACACTTATCGTACTGCTCTATGGCTGTATTTCTTGATCTTGGCCGCTTCTTTTTTCTTTACCTTTACTCGATACGTATAGATAAAACTACACGTTAAGCATTTTCATGCTTAGTGGTTATCTGGGTTCTATTCAATATTCAATTTAACTCGGCATGCATTTAACATTAACCATGCCTAATATATCAACATATCCTCATGCTATTTCATTTTAAAGCATGCTTTCCGTATACAAACATTAACATATCATATCATGCATTTTCAAAATGCAACGATTCATTCACCATTCGAATTTGAATTTATGCCTATCTACATAAAAATCTATTACACTTTCGTCAATGTTGGCTATTTCACCTTGACTATTCAATTCACAATTTACGGCGGATTAGACGTTTGATGAATCCGCCCTTATTATCATTGGTAATGTGATTATACACATTTAACAATTCGATCTCCCATCATGGCGGACATCGTTTGGTGCATCCGGCAACGTGGTATCACTTATTGGTCTGCCAGTGAAGGATCTTTGTTGGTGCACCCGACACGTGGTATCAATTAAATGCCATACGCCTCATGATGGATGCGATGGTGCATCCGCGAAGTGGGACATTTCTTCAATGCCATACGCCATCATGAGGATCTGGGTGGTCATCGCGAGTGGGACATTCTGGAATAATTTCGAGGTGCCGCCGTGGCGGATGCCGATTGGTGCATCTCGTCGAGGCGGTTCACGTCGATATCATTCAATTACGTTTATGGCCAGTTAGTTTGATGAATCCCTTCCTTATCATCATTCACATTCATTCGGTTTTCAAATATCACATTTTAATTCCATATTCACTTTCGTATTATCTTTTCAAAGATATACTCAATCTACGTACTTATATCATATACTCATTCATGTACTCGTTTCATGTACTCATTCATAGTTACTTAGTAAACTACCAAAATACTTGAATTAAGAATAGAGTCGAGAACTCAGCCAGAAGGTATTAGAATCTAGCTTCCTTATAGCCGATCTCGGTCTAGGTTAGAGAATCATCACCGAAGATCCCTAATTGTAACATGCATACTCTTAGTGGATAAACAATTGTTAAACAATTTTAGTGAATTGCAAATTTATTTTTGTTAAAAGTCTTGGGTTAAGACATTAAGTGCGCTTGCAGAAGATGAACTCTTAACCGCCTCGGCGAAGTCGATACATTTTTTCACCTAGTTCTAACCTTAATTGAACCCCGAATTAATCATTTCTTAGGGTCCACTTTAGACATCGGTATACGAATACGGGACCTTACGATCTGGCTGTTAAATAGAGTGGCGGAACAACATGCAGTACACCACTTATGACTGTCTGCGTCTGGGTTACCCTCTACACAACTGTCTGGTACACCTTCACTGTCTGCAGTCTGGGTTACTGCACCACATACCAGAGTGCAGCTGACTGTGCCGGTATACCACTGAGATTTTGCCAGAGAATTTTAAATTTTTGGCATTTTCTCTCATTTTCTTCCACAAATCTTCTCCAGTCGTCCATATCAAAAATCCACCATGGAAGTCCTTTAAAACAACTCAAAAGTGGTTTTGAATCGAGTAAAAACTCTTTTCTCTCAAGTTAGGGCTTTTCCCCAAAATCTAAATCAAAATATGAGGTTAGGGTTTTGATTTTTCTTACCTTGAACCTCTTAAAATCTCTTCTTGTATTTTGTTTGCCCTCTTAGGAGCAATAAATGGGGAAAGGGTCACACCAAAGCTTGATCTTTTGGAACCCTAGCTCCTTCTCCCCTTTCTCTCTATCATCTTCTCAGCGTGGCTCGAGGAAATGAGCTTAGAGCCACATTTTTGGTCTTTATAGAATCCACTTGGTGTAAGGCCATTTGGCCTTCCACACTCTTAAACTTCTCATTTTCCATTTTTTTTTCTTAATCACTTATTCCTCATGGGCGCGTTTGGCCACCCGATGAATCGATTTTCATTTTGACATTCTAACTCTTTATTTTACTTTTCCTTATCATTTATCATTTATTTTCCCAGTAGCATTTAAGTTATCATTGACCTTTAGGTCATATTTTACAATTTTCCACATTTTCCCTTTTTTTCACTTGGGTTTATTTACGGGTTCAATAACAACAATTTAGCATATAATATTCAATCTATATGCCCACACTTTAAATTTGCTTCCTGATTTATCAATTTACCCGGAAAAGCCCAAGTTTGACTGTTCATACCGAGAATATATATATACTAAAATTATTATAAAAATTACAGAATTATTTTTGAGATAATTCTGAGGGGTAACCTCATATCGGTTTTCAAACTTCTATAATATCTGATTTGCCAATAGGGTTTTCAAATGTTTCAACATCGAAAGAGCGAAAAATGCTTCTGAGAAAGCATTTCGGCGGTCGATTACACTTGCATGCTACGAATTCACTCCCGGCAGCCATTGACATTATCATCGTGCATCACCCGATGTACATAACGACTTTTATCACGTAATAATCCATTTTCTTCTTACCATCGCAAACTAACGCAAATTAATTTAGCGTATATAATATCTTGAATATATATATATATATATATATATATATATATATATATATATATATATATATATATATATATATATATATATATATATATTGTAATGCATTTCTGCCCTTGTCCGGTTTGTTAGTGTTAACGCCATTCCAAAGTTCCATATATTTGGTGCATAAATTCCACAGTCATGCACATACACGGGAATTAATTTTTCGTTTTGTGAAAAACAAAGTAATGATAATTTGTGTTGTCTATAAACATCTTTGTTAACTTGAAATATGTTGAAATAATGTTACCAATTTTCTTGCTGCATAACATTCCCGGAGTAGGCGTACTCCGATTTCCCTATGTCCATATACGTATGCACATCGAGCCTTTAACATTATCACAAGAGTGTGACAATCTTACGGAAAAGCGCTTGATGTACCCTGCAGATCATTGGCAGAAGATAGTAACCAACCGCTTTGTAGTGGGGAGTTGAGTATATTGGCACATGCCAATGAGTATCCACACATACATGCGAAAATAACTATAACGATTGAATATCTTCGTTAGTTTAATAACGGATTAACAAACATATAGCATCTAAAGATTATACAACATCCATACCTTTCCACAAGTGCTTGAGGCAATGGTTGTAGCGATTGTGGGGTTAAGAAAGTTTTTAGAGCGATCTAACAACAATTCTTTAATTTTTTGCTTGTCTAGGGATTTGATCAAGAACCACACATATGATTGCGTAAAAAGCAGAGATTAGAACATGCAAAAAACCAAGATTAACATATATTGTTGTTAAAGTAGTATTGGTAAATCACCGCGAATGAAGGATCAAAATAATGATTCACTCGTGATGGTCCTTGTTGTGCATTCAGTAAATGACAATACATTCCAATAACTTGCATATGGGTATAACCATTAACAATGACTGATAAAATAATTTACTGATAAAATAATTGAATTGCTTTTTATAAGAAACACCGTCATGTGATATACGTACCCGCAAAAATTCATGAATTGATTTTGCTACAGGCATGCCATCTCATATCGACAAACATTCCATACATTCGACATAATACCTCTCTGTTACATCGAAATATGGATTAAAAAATGGCGTATAAAACACAAAATTGCGCATAAGCGACACGATTGCAGCGAAATCACCCTTGGGATCTAAAGTAATCGGTACACATTTACGTTTGGGGAAGGCCTGGGGTGCACTCTTGACACATTGTTGGGCGAAGGTGGGCACGCATAGCTGAAACCTGCCTTCACGGAGTCTTGGTGCAAAAATATCTTTTCTCTTTTATTATTAGTTTGCCACTCTGCGCGACACCCCAAATCCTGGGGGTCAAGGTTGACAACTGTTAGCAGGTGGAGAATTTGTGGTGTCAGGATGACTTCAGAGCTTCTTTAAAATTGGTCCCACATTTTCCGGGACCTAGGATTTGAAAATCGAGGCGAGAGTCTCCTTTGTACGGGAGCTCTCTGTGAAAATACAACCTGGCATTTCATGGCAACTGTCCCGATATTATACAACGACCACAGGGTCCACATATGAGTAAAAATGGCCCACGTGGGGCCCGTTTATCCATATAAATACAATCTATATCAAAGTACGAGTTATTACATCACTCTTAATGCAAACATTATATTAAACGCATGTTCTAATATAATATACAAGCGCAGAATCGAGGCCATATCCGGCGCCATAATCTGGCCTCAGGGTACGTCTGCTTTTTGCATATCTGCCACTAAAAAGGGTCGCGGCGAGTTGAGAAACGTTAACACCTAAGTAAAGATAAGTCTTACAAGGGTTATTCCCAGCTTCATGCACATAGAATGGTGGCTTGACAAGCACACCAGCTGGACATGCGTCTTAACCGCGGAGTCCTCGCGTCATGAATGAGCGTGACTCATCCTTTATGCTCAAGTGCCTCCCACAGGCTCCTCTCACATGTCAGAGCCCCATGCGTGATATTTATTTTCGGATCCATCCGGTGCGATAGTCATTTATAAAGTCATTTCATTTCTTTTTCAAATCCGAGGCTTTTGGATGATCCCTTATAAAATCATTTATTTCATAAAACAGCTTTTTGTTTATAAACCCATACCCACTAGTTTTATCCTCTGATACCATGATGTGGTAGTATCGTAATATATATCATTTGTGGAGCCACTTAGGTGCACTGGGGGTCTCCCTCGGACGCGCCCGCCTCGACCCGACATTTTTCTCTGGTCTTTCATCAATGGGGTCATCGCCAAAGGGTCCAGGGTTTTTCACACGAGGGGTGTCTATGCTGCCGTGATTGCCCGACAACGTAGGTGATAATTTCATCTTGCAATAGTGAACTCAGCCGGACTTTGTCCCATTTATGTCTCACCATCAACACCAAACCACAGTGTGATTGTAAACCATGCAAACTATGGATCTCATTGGACTTCCTCAAATGCAGATCCTGACCCATTCTGAGATGGTGAATGAAAGCAGTACACTCACGCCCGCATACCATCACGATGTCGCTGTTTTAATGCAATACAATTGTGCCATTGCACTCTAAGCCATGCCCAATGTATAAAGACCACACTTGGACACCACTATGCAGTATACTACACCGTGTACCGTGGACACTCATGTCTAATGCACATAAAAAGTTCTGCCACATTCATTAAAAATTAATATATGCGGTCATACTAACATTTATCACATTCCATGTCGCATCAAACAAGCATGCATCAACATCATTCTAACTACTATTTGGTCAAGTAATGTCATACTCAAATCCTAAGGCTACATCTGTGTACATAATGTAAACTAGCCTACAGCATATATACGATGACCATGTCCACATGAAAACACATCAGATGATATGGTAGAGCACGCATGTGTCATCGAAGCATGGCACATCTAACCAAGAAATGTCTTCAGTCAATCACCCGAACACATGTTAACATTTCATCAAGTTGCTACCTAGGAAAGTAATGACACACCTCATTTCCTACACTAATTCATGGCATATCATACATCTAAAGACCTTACAACCTTCCATGTAATGGCCATACAACACCTGACTCTCACATCCACACAACCCGTAAATTAGCACACTTGTTGTAACAATGTAATTTTTCAACAAGGATGTGAGCACCAATTGCCGACGATGAAAGGATAATGGTCAGATTCTGAGCTCAAGATCTTTCCATAGAGTCTAATAACACTGACAGACTCGGACCCGAAAGTTATGGCCTGTCCAGAAGTTGGAGGCCTCGTATGAGCAATTGATTGACGCACAAGGCGACGAGGGCCCTACTGTTTTTCGTCATTTTTGGACATAATATGAGTTCAAATTTTATAAAGCTATATATGGATGGATTCTAGACTCGCGAGTTTTCATAGAGTCTGAAGACACCTAAACGGACTCGGAAGAGAAGGAATTTATAATGAGCTCAGAAGTTGGAGGCCTTCAATGCAAAATATGAGTGCGTTTGAAAGGCATTTAGCGATGAAACCATGAAATTGAGTTCTGGGCTTCTTTAAAGCTCGTACATGCTATTTTTCCACGAAACTCACCGAAACAACCACTTTCCTCGAGAAACAAGCCAGCCCCCGATTGAGGTCCACAATTCGGCCATAAACATGCCCTGAAAACCCGTCCCTGAGCTTCATTTCGAGAATGTCCAGCTTAACAAGCAACTCCAAATTATTACACAGCAAAATCGATTTTGTGTTTGAGGAACACAATCAAACTGGCCCTTAGGAAGACCCTGACCCAAAGACCAAGAAAGCCTTGATGTTAGATAAGAAATAAACCCGAGTAAGAAGGTTCCCTACGGCCTTCTTAAACTTCCGCTTGAATTTTGACGAAAATTCTTGATTTTTGGTGTCCATGCGTTGCCCTCAGCTTGAGTACTCGGAGCTTTATAAGTCTTGGCCGAATGACCCAGAGACGCCGATTGCCGTGGGTCTTAGAGAGAAGGTGGGAAAACTCTCTTACTAGCTTTTCTTCTCTAAACTGAAATCTTAAATTGAAAGCTGCGTGTTAATGATACGGCGTGGCTCTCGCCAGTAGATGAATTTTAAATCTTGGCTCGACGGATTCCGACCACCCGATCTCCGTAGATCGTAGAGAGAAGGAGGAGTTTCTCTCATTTCTCTCTCTAATTCACGCACACTCCTTACTGCCCGTTTTCCCCTCAAAAATGAGCATTTTTTTTTTTTTTTTTTGTTTTTTGTCTCTCTTGGCAGAGTTGAGCGCGGGGCCCTTAGCTCACGCGTCCACTTCCTGACCGTCGAGTTCATTGCCACAGCAATTTATTTATTTCTTTTCAGTTCAATTCTTTTTAAATGAACTTTACTCCAGTTATTTTCTAACTCTCGAGATTCTTAAGAAAATCTTGTTCCTAGGGCTACTAGATACCTAACTTCAAAAATTCATAAAGAATTCCCACTACCTAGGAATTCAGCGAAACTTTTATGAGTTACTCATTTCGTGAGGCAGACTTCGATGGAGCAGTCTGTTTCGTCATCTGAGCTCTAGGGAATTTTCTAGGCTTCCCTGAGCCATTTCAGCAATTTATTATTTAATTTTTTTACTATTAGAAAATTCTAAATTTTTCGGGGTTTTACACTCTCACCGAAGAATTTCCTGCATCATCTTTGGCATCCATTTCGACGCATTTTTCTATCTTTAATTGAGACGTAGAGATAGATGAACAACCTTCAGTTGTTGGAGCCTCATAATGCGGTGTCATTAGCTCTGCTGTAGCTCTATTCCCATCATCCAACTGAGGTTCATTTCTTGGATGAGGAATATGTTGCTGCATTGATGACATCATATTTCTCACATCGACTTGGCTTATCAAAGTCATTTGTTTGGCAGACCTCATAATGTTGATCTCTCGGTGAGGATGTAGTGAATTCAGCGACAAAATCATTGTCGCGATATGCATGAGTTGGTTGAGAATGAATAGAGGAGAATGAATGGATGGTATTGTTCGTTTTGTTTGTCTTCCTATCTTGTTTAAGCGCTCTTGAGTGTTGAAATGTGAATCGTGAGGACCGCCAATTGTAAAATTTGTTGTGTTGATTGACGAACTGACGTTGAATGCCCTCAGCGGAGTTAGAGAAAAGAAAACCTAAACTTGAATACTCATAGTATAAGGTCATGACAATTAATTAACCTAATGCAGTAGATCCTTACAATAGTGGAGTCTCTGCTCAATATGCTTGGTGTGGTTTTGCTGCGATGCTCATTTGCTCTAGCAAAATGGAAGTGCATGTTCGAGGTTCATGTCTTAGCTTGATCAAATGGAGATGCATTGGAACCTCTTGCAATTTGGATTTCTTGAATCTGTATTTGTAGTATGTCAACATTAACAAAAAAAATTAATATGAATATATTAAAAATACAAGTCTAGCCAAATGTGTGATTTGCGTTTGCATCTTCTGTCGATTTTCCGTATCCGAGACATTACGTGATTTCATTAGTTAGTCGTAAATGCATAAGCGGTCAGAAACCTGGAGCAAGCAAAAGGATATTGCTCACAGGGGAACATCCATGAAGAACACGTGTTTTTGATAAAATTTTTCAAATTGAGGACAAATGAGTACTCATTATAACCTAGATTATAGCACATTCACTTAACAGCGAAGCATCTGACTCTAAAAAGTCGAATGCACGTAGAAGAGCAAACAGCAGCACATGTATCACGTCATTGCCCTTATTGGAATTTACGATTCCATTTTCTAGGTATTGGAGCACAAATTTGCTCGATTTTCTCTGCACATTAACCTCACCATCCCATATAAAGGTCCCATAAAGTCATGTATGCCCCTCGACTTGTTGTTTGGTGCAGAATTGTTCGCCCGCGCATGTGAACACCTTCTACTGGAATTCGCTGAGCTTCTAAGTCCCAATAAGGCTTTCTTCAACCTATTAAGCGAATATACTCGAGATGTTAATCACCTTGTGGGATGGACAACAACATTGGGTCCACCCTAATGGGATACCCATAACATTCTGACATCATCTACTATCACATCGAGAGTATGATCTCTCTCCAATCTTATACGATGATATGCCACTTCGTAGTGTGATATAAGATAGTGGCATAACTCGTAGTGTGATCTTCCCAGAACAACGAGATTTGGGGACCCTCACCTAAAGTTACATACAAAACAAACCAAACTATGCATGCTAATAAGCAATCTTGTTAAATCAGTTATTAAGGTCTCATGTTACAAATAAGATTTGAGTTATATCTCATCACCTCATGCCTTGCTTGTGGAAGATATTGCTAACGTTTCCGCTGAAATTTGTCCATGCTTAATAAAACCTGGATGATAATATATATAAAATTGCATACACACATTCATGCATGAAATGAATATTAACATAAGCCTTACGAAAAACATAATTCCACGTAATAATATAGCATTTTTACCAAAACTACAAGCACGCCCTTTGTAGTTCATAATAAATTAATTAACAAAGAAGCCCACAAACGAAATGGGATTTGCATGGCAGTTCACTAATATACAAGTACATTAATCATGTGATGGATTTTTGCAAGTTTTTCTATTATGCCTATCCATATTGCATTGTGAGCAATAAACAGTCCGCTTATCTTGAAATTGTGACTCAATGCACTTTTTCTTGGTCTTCCAGGAGGCCTTTTAACGCAGGGTGGCTTTAAAGAGAAGAATACATTTCCTATGACATCTCGAACAACACCATCGTCTTGGACTTTTGGCATGTCATGTGTCTCAATACCATGAAAAGTGCTTGAGTATACCAATTGTTGTTCTGGGGATTTGAAGACATCCAACAAAATCCGTAACATTTTCCCTTTATGGAGAGTAAAGCTGGCATTACATGTGATCGCAATGGAATGCCCCAGGCGATTTACCAACCCACGACATGTACATGATTGTTCATAATGTCTACATTTAGCACTAAAATCACCTACAATCTGACATAAAAGGTTTCCATGAATGGACGACCAAGTAAACCTCCCATTTTGTAATATTAATTTTTACTTTCTCTTGATTTTACATTTACTATAATACCACTTTTATGCATTTGACTCGGCTTTATCGCGTGAACAACGTACACACGACTTAGTCATATGTTACGATAATGAAGCTACAAATGGAGTGATGTCGTTCATTTCTTAACCAAGCATTGAAATACTCGGCAAGGTTAGTAGTCAATTTGTCCCATCTTTTCTTGGGGAATTTCGACATGGCCCAATGCTCAGGTTCATTTTGCTCAATCCATGCAGCCAATGATTCGTTATACTTTCGTAATTTAAACATGTGATGATATGTGTTGGTCTCCCGACCTTGCATAGACATTTTATCTAACCATTCAAAGTGCATTTTCCTTCTCCTTGTTCCCTTTTGTGTTATGTATTAAAACTAGCTGCAAAGTTCATGTGATAACCATATGATAAGTATGGATCTGCGCTCCCGAATATTTGGTCACCGCTACGAAGAAGATCAGGATGCTGTCGATATATTAATGACCTCCGCCTCACAATAAATTTCTTTAAATTATAAGAACCATGACCCGACCATCATAATTCTCGATCATAGCTCCACACGCTAATGGAAACATGTTGTCGTGGCATCGTAAGATGTGAGAATAAAGGCACCACCATAAGGCGGCTCATGTGAGATGAGTCGATAAGCGATGATTGGCCGACACCACAGTCGAAACCCTTGTATGGACCGCGTCGTAATGCGATAGCGGTTGTTCAAAATTACCATCACTTGATACGTCAACTTCGGCGACTAATCTGTACTGCGGAGTATTGGCTCACCACGTCGAAACGGCTTGACATAGTAATTCTTGGGTTGATCATATATTCTCTCCTTAGCCTTCTCCTTGATTTGCCACGCTTTACAATAAGTCAATCTCATGCCATGTTCTCTGACGAAATCTTTACAAATTTGTCATGGTTGGTACTCGGGAGTAGATCGAATAACCTCATCAATGACCACAGCGACACGGTCGATCTCACCGCGGTTGAGGCGACCACATCATCGAAGCGGTATGGCTATGCTCATTTGAATGTGTGCGCGGATAACATCGATGCGACAACCACGAAAAGTGATTTTTCAAGGATTGAATCGCTGTGCATATAGCGGTAATATTAGCACCAACTATTTCTTTTTGTAGTAATCGCAGAAATCTCTCACGGTAAGACATTAGGTACAAAGCATCCGTCTGAGAAACATTTGGAAAGCGTTTGTCCACGCGCCCATAATTGCATTTTGAAATCACCTAGTAGTTGAGGCACATCTATTTCCGGCTCCTCCTATTAGACAACCCATAGACTATTATTGGGCCATTCTTGAAATATCCATTAATAATGATGCGATTTGGAGTCCCATTTCCATGAACGTGTTCATAATTAGAACCCAGAATAGGTGTGGGGTAACTGTTCATAAGACATGGGAAACCTTTAGTTATTCTTGAACATATATTTTACAAATTAAATGGCAATACCATGACAATGATGAGTTTAACTTAATATACCTCGAAGGTAGGATTACACCATTTGCGCACTCGGTATTCGACAACACGTATACACGATAATAACTATCATTGAATCTGAACATCTTCATCAATTCTTCATCATCGATTAACAACACCATTAAAGATGGATCAAATTTACATGTGTAGTGAAATTTCACGGGTAACCCTTAACTTAGCACAAACTAATAATGAAACAAATTGATCGTATGAAATATTCACATTCACAAATATTGTAATGAAGCATCCTTATATTCAATTACGACCCATTTGAATCTTCACCATTGCCACCTTGAGCACTTACCAATAGAACATTTGGATTCTCCATCTTCTTCAAATTTATACTTGTTGTTTGAGACACATATACAATTTTAAGGAATATTAGTTACACAGTTAAACATATGGGATATAAAAGTCCTTAATGCTAGATAATGTTATATTAGATCATACACTCATTTTTTTTTGCTAATTAACGTATCTAAATGACATGTTTAATATCATAATAAATGGGTAACTTACAAATTATGTATGTAAGAATGGCATAGGAAATCTTGCATGGTCATGGGATGGGAGGTTATGTCTTTGCTTTATATGTTTCACACACATATAAATGCTCTTGGAGGAAACGACAAAAGATAAAATTTATCCTGCATCTATGGGTTTTCAAGCTATTTTGGATCTCGAAACCAAACTCTAATGAACTAGCTTTTAATCACAAAATGCATAAATCATCATTGATAAGCAAAAAAAAAAAAAAAAAAAAGAAAAAAGAAAAAAAAAAAAAAATATATATATATATATATATATATATATACTCTATATATATATATATATTACAACATAAGCTAGTATATCCATGGAGAAACATTTCAATGAAGAATGCAGAATGTATAGAAAAGCTTTGCAAGTAAATCTAATAGAAAAATGCTTAAAAGGGAACACCTGGCTAAAATGTTTATCCATCTCGAAAATGGTAGCAAGGAGGCGGAGTCGATTAATATAACAATATTTAGGGAGTAAAGGAGAAATGGGTGAGTTAAAAAATAATAATAAATTATTCATTAAAAATTAATTCAGGAGCAATAATCAATACAATCAAAATATGAAGTAAAATGGAAAGAGCAAGATATTTTATGGACTTATTTTTGAAAACCTATAATTTATTCTCCATCCATCGCATAATAGTCTCCAATTACGCCTCTCCTCTTCATCCTTATTAAAAGAAGGAATGTAAATCTTCAAAAACCTAAAAATTATTTATTCAAACTGTTGGGCAATGATAGAACAAACTAGTTTTTTTTTTTTCATGTTTATATGGTGGCTAAAAAGCTAGAATTGAAGCAAAATCAAAATACAACTTTCTTAAAAAAAATCTAAGAAGATTATTTTCAAAAATAAAATATTAAACTTCGTTTCATTGGCCGACATGTAGAGCCTTCTCTGAAACGTTTCAGAGATAGGAAAATAGCATAATACAAATACGAATTTTCTCGGGAAAACAAGGATTTTCTACTCGGAATTAGATGAACAGAAAATTAATTCCTCGTCTCTCTTTCCAGAATTAAACAACACAAAGCAAAGTTTCTCAAGAAATCCCACATTTTTCTCGAGATAATCAAATAGCAAAAAATCCGATAAGCACATAAACACCAGATTCGGAAAATCCTTAGCGATAAGGAAAACACATTAAAAAACAAAAACTGTAATAAAAGTGAGAGGTTGGGATCGCGCCAGGATGCCTTATGTGAGGATGAACAGGCGAGTTCGGGAGGATACGGTCTGGGGTCGAGACGGACCTCATCGTAGATGATGAAGACACCGACGAGAGGCAAATGGATCGTGGGTCTCAAAGATAGCTGAGAGATTTGGGATGAATACGAAGTTGTGAGATCGAGCAGAAGCGAGATGAAGTATGGTTAGGGCTTTTCTTCCTTTGGCCTATCGCAGAGAGAGGAAAACGAAGGAGTTAGGGCAAGAAATGTTTTCTCCCTTTTATTCGGTTGGAATAGTTGGATTGTTTAGAGGGGTAGTTTTGGTATTGTTTGCCCAATTATGCCTTTTGTTCCTCAAAGACAATTATTTTTTTATCAAATGTACTGACTGACCCAATTGTAATTCTTTGTACCCATTTATCTTTTATTTTCAAAAAAATCGCCTGAAACATACTTCTCCCTTATTTGTTTGATATATATAGTTAAAAATTTATTAAATGTAATTAATAAACATAAGAAGATTTAAGAATGGTATGTTTAATTTACTTATATAAATTTTCTTTTTTTTAAATATATATAAAATTAACATTTTAATAGTACTCTCACAAACATAAAATACAAAATAAAAAATAACTTATTTATTTATATAACATATTCATTTTCTTAAAATAATTACAATAATTGATGTAAACTTTTAAACTTGAGCAAGAATAAGAATTCTATTCCCAACCTAACTTGCTTCTCTTAATATTAAGATTTCGACAAACAAAGATTGTGAATAAAAAAAAAGAAGAAACAAAACTAAGTAGGGGACCACCAACCAGAAAATGGGCTATTTTCCTCCCAAAATCTGATTTTTTTACTAACCTTATCCATAACTTAAGGACTTGGCTCACGTCGCGCCATGTGTTCACGACTTGTTTGGGTTCGTTTTTGTCTCAAAACAATTTATTTCATCTTGGTTTGAGTTCAAATTATTTTATATGAACTTTATTTAAATTATTTCTCACTTTCAATATTTTTCTTAAAGATCCAATTTTTGGGGTCCACCAGACATCTGTCGCCTCGAAAATTGTGAAAAATTCCGACTATTTCAGGATTCGACGAAATTCGTTTGGATAACTAGATTTCGCAAGGCGAATCCAACGGTGAGGTCCGTTTCGTCATCTGAGATCTAGAAAATCTCAGGTCTGCAACCTATACTGTAGCGGCAATTTAGCGTTTTGCCATTTTTCGAAAAAATTCAAATTTGCTCGAGTTTTACATTCTTCCTCCCTTAAAAGCATTTCGTCCCCAAAATTCACACACAAAACACATACAATCACATGCATATGTGATTAGTACCCAAATAATTGCCTTTTGAGCCATTTGTTTATGCGGGTTTTTGAGCACTTTTGTATCTTAATCAACTTAATTAACCTGATTGGCACATTTTGGTCTTGGCTATACTAATAATTGCATTTTGTGGAAAATTTTGTAGTTTTGACCAGCGAAATTATTGGTCGACTCGATCCTTGAAGAAGCGAAGACTAACTTCAGGCACGCGTTAGAAACTAAGAAGATGCGAGAAGCGAGGGGAAAAGAAGCGGAGTTGCGAAATTTTGTGACTGCGAAAATGTAGTGTTGCTTCCCGAGTGTTAAATTTTGCAACAACGCAAAAGCGGGTTCCACCCTTTTGACGTTTGACTCCTTTTTGCCAATTTTTTGTGTGCACCACGAATTACCCTTCATGTAATGAGTGAGTAGTTCATGTATTTTTGTAATTTACAGCGTTACGGCGTGTATAAGCCTCAACGAGGCTTTGTACGGGCCCGGATCATTAATGCGTTTCTATTTGAGGGATTTTATCTTTGAACTTACCTGTTTTCTTCTAACAGTGCTCTTTCCCGAACCTACCATATTTTACGAAGGGTGGAGCATGTGGCGCTAAGATGTGTTGGCATAACTGCATAAGCGAAGGAGGGTGACGTTATGGTTCAAGGAACATTATGAGGGACCTAAATATTTTTTATACATTACATGACATTCTTTATCTTTGTTTTTCTTACTGGTTCTGACCTTTTGATGTTTTCCGAATAGTGTTGTAATAATCTTGGGTTGGAGGTGATAATATTGCTTCGAACATCATAAGACTAAATGTTGTTATTTGTTCGTTGTTCATTGCCAGTTCAGATGGGAGGGTTAGGTTTTAGTAATAGAAAGATAGCTCAATATTTGATAAATATTCTCTCTTAAAAGAAGGAAGTCAGTGGGTTTAGTTTTGCAGACTAGGAAATGGGATCGTTTTGGAGCTGTGACTGGTTAAGCTCACCCAGCGAGAAATGGATCGTGACCACGAGAAATGTAACCACGAACCAGATCCGATTAACGGGCACCTTGGAGGGTTTCTTTCATATTTTTACTTTCTTTATTTCCGTTTTCCATGATTATGTTTACCAGCCTTGAATCGATAATTGCAGTGGGACAGTATGATGTTTTGTTGGAACCATCGTGATTTTTGACCACTGAATTATGCTGTGGGTAATAACATCTCGAGTGGGATATGGTTATCTGACTCTATTCGTTGGATTTGGATTTTGCTCGTTTTTGCATCTGAATCAAATCAAAACCGTTGTGGATCTTGGGCTTTCCGTGAAATCGATGAAGTCATTGAGACCTGTACTCTCTTTAATATCTGGGCTTGGTGGGTACATCATTTCGTTTTCTCATGATTCTTTGTTGGTTGAATTCATTCCTTTTTATTATAATCCGCTCTGATTGTTACTAATAATTGTTAACTTTCGTTAACCATTGTTGGTGTTTCTTGTATTGATATAGGTTATCTTACGGTGGGATAGAATAACGAGTTGAAAGGATCAGTTCTGCATTTGAGGGCTGTGAAATGGAGCTTGTTCGGCCATGGAATGGAGTTAGAGTGCTTCCACCAGACTGGCTGAGGAGCTGACAGAGGATCTCATGGAGGATCCGATGCCTCAGTTCTGTGAGGACATATCCCAGGTGAGTCACCTCATGATATCACCCCAAATGAGTCATGTTCAGGTAAGACACTACATTTTTTTCACTTCCTTTGTGACATGGTGAGCCCACCTGTTAACATCTGGGACTTTGGGAAATGTCTGTGCCTGTAGGAGGATCACAACTCAATCCGATTTGGTGGGCTGTTGCTATCGACTACGGGGACAAGATTGGATTTGATAACCAAAGCCCAGCGAGAGACAGGACCGTGGGACGGAACAGGAAATGGTGGGTTATTGGAAGATTTCTCACCAGAACAACGGTGGAACTCAAATTGCTAGACATGAAAATGAAGCCCCACAGTTGGAAGACAGCACGAGATATCAGTCAACGTCGCCTCATTATGGGTTGATACATGGTTCAGCTGATGTTTCTGTGTTTTTATGATTGAGATCATCATACATCTTGCCTGGATGATTGTGGGAGCTATGTGGACTTCCCTGATAGCCTGGAGAGGGGAAGCCGCGGGACTGCCTGGTGCTCATGGGGCTCTGGCGTGGGATGACGACCCGGGGGCGGGGAGATGAGGGACGCGACCTGCTCAAGGGCTCCACCTCAGAGGAGCCCATAAATAACAAGAGGCCCATCAAGTTTTGATTAAGGACAGGGAGGTAAATAAATAAACACTCAGAAGGTGAAGATATTTGAACACCGCGCGGCGGAAGCGTGTTTCGTTTCGAATCTCGAAACGCTAAGAGGGCTGCCGCCAGTGTTCGCCGAACGAGACATGATAGCGTCGAACCGACGTCATTGTTGTGAACGGTGATGCCTTTTGTTGACCGCCCGCTGCTGTTTTATGATCCCGATTGGAGAATGTCCTAACGCCTCTCTTGACGGAAACCTCCGGCATCGCGTTGATTGCCGTGCGGCGATAATAGGTTCGCTCATCGTAACCACGAACCGCCATGACCATCTTCCAGTTGACGTTGACATAATGGTTGAGCAAAAGTCGGTCGAAGCGGGTTTTTTTGTCGCGAAAAGGCTCACACGTTGAATGCTGCGAGTTAATCGAAGGATAGATATGATGAAAGTACTGTGAACAAGATTGAGGAGAACTGTGATTACAATATTTGGTGATGACGCGTTCTCGAGTTTCTGGGTTGACCAACAGTGTGAGTGCGAGAAGGAAATTCCCTTCCCGGTTGTGCCTGATCTGGGGGTGCTTGCAGGTTGAGCTCTTCTGTTTAGATAGACACCTCACAGGATAGATGAAGTCAAAAACGACGATGCTGAGGTGGAAAGAGATTGACGAGCCAAATCCCGATGGGGCGGAAGGAAGAGGTGGAACAGAGAAAACCAGTGATCAAGAATCTGGTGAAAGGAAACTTGCCATTTTTTTTTGTTTCTCCCAGTACTGATCAGAAAGACCTAACTTGGCTGATCTTAAGTCTGAGCAGATGGCGAATCATTTGTCTTTCTTGGATATGTTCAGTTCGTTTCATTAACGAGGTTTTGTGCTGGTGAGGAAAGTTCAAATATTGATCAAAGGCTATTTCGTGAGACAAGTGGGTTGCCGACCATTGATGTGACCGACGTGGAACTCTTTAAGACTTTGTTATCTCTTCGTCATCAGAGTATCATCGGAGACGTGAAGCATTGTTTGGAACGATATCAAATCTGTTTATGTTGATGTGACGAAGACTGAAAAGTGTTGCGTGTTGCGTGCATCCTGGCGATGGATCAAATCTTGAAGGGCATTATGGAGGATGTGTTGATCAGTGAACCGGAAATTCTACTATCTGTAGATTTTGTTGTGCCCGATATAAGAACGATTCGCGTGGGAGCTATTATATTGCTATAATCCTTGGAGAAGACCATTCTTGGCCACCTCTAATGTGATCATCAATTATCAAAAATGGAGTTATGCAACTTACATTCGAGAACATGACTGTATATTTTCCATTTTGTGAGCAAAAACATATGCATCTGCAGTGGAAGAAGAGGTCGGAGGTTGCTTAGTGACAACATTAAGAAGAGCAGAAGCGACGACGGCTTATGATGTCTTGATTGAGGGTATCAGATTTGTGCAGAGAGTTGCAGGAAACCCAGGAAATGTGTGCTGTACATGGACCATGGAGAAAAAAAAGGAAGAAATCCTGCCTTTGCTTATTGAGGAAGACAAGGAAAAAGAAGGAACCAATGAGCCTCAAGATTTTAACCTCAAGCCTCTACTTGTGGAATTAAAGTATGCATATTTAGAAGAAAATAACCCGATGCCCGATTGTTATCTCTTCATTGCTCCAATGCCTCACGAGGAAGCGATGCGAGAAGTCCTCAGGAAGAACAAACATGCTATTGGGTGGAAAATTTATGATTTGAAGGGAATTAGCCCTTTAGTTCGCACCCATCATATCTATCTGGAAGAAGAGGCAAAACTAGTGAGATACATGTGAGAGGGAGACTGAAATCCTCATATGAAGAGCGGTGAGTACGTCTGCGGGTTCTTAAGCGCGAACTGGACATGTTCTTTTTATGTTTATAAGAAAAGGACATCATTTGGGACGATCCCATGTGGGATTATTTGCATAAGAATCATGTGGGATATGCTATCTGGGAGCAGGAAGGAGAGGGGGACACAACATGTTCTGGGATGGAAGATGTAGAAGATTGATCTTGAGTATGATGACATTCCTAAAAAGATCACGCTGCGACGGCGCTGCATGGTTCTATTATCTGGGTTGCTGATGTCGAACACCTGCGACAACGGATGCGTGACAGGCGCCGGGCTGATTAAATACGAGATATCGATGAGGACGAAAGAAGCGCCTTCACACGGTAATTTGGGACTTATGCCTACATAAGAATGCCCTTTGGTCTATGCAATGCCCCTGCCACATTCCAAAGATGCATGCTCAGTATTTTCAGTGATTTGGTGAAGCGCATTTGGAGGTCTACATGGATGACATCACAATATATGGGGGTAGTTTTGAAGAATGCTGGTGACAGCAGAGCGTCACCTTGCAATTGCATTGAGAAAATTGGTCTTTGAACTAGGAAAAATGCCATTTTATGGTAAACCAAGGGATTGTGCTGGGACATATCATATCTAACAGGGGAATTGAGGTTGACAAGGCAAAAATTGGGCTAATTTTCAAACTCCACTTCTCTGTAATCTGAAAGCTTTGAGGCAATTCTTGGGCATCACGAGCTTCCTATATAGGAGGTTCATCGAGGACTTCGAAAATTGCTAAACCTCTTTACAGAATAGTGAAATTGAAGGGATTGGGGTGTGTGTGGATGGGATTGCCAAAGAGCTTTAAGGAGCTTAAAGCCTACTTGACCATTGCACCAATAGTGAGGGCCCCCAATTGGATGTTACCTTTTGAAGTCATGTGTGATGCAAGTGATCTTGCCATCGGAGAAGTTCTTGGGCAAGGAGAAGAAGGAAAACCTTATGTGGTAGCCAAAACTTTTAAATGAGGCCGCAGAAGAACTACACTACCCGCAGAGAAGAGTGGTAGTCCCATGCTGTGGATAAATTTCATGCATACTTGGTGGGGTCGGACATCATAATTTTCACAGATCATTCAACTTTGAATTACCTCCTTACCAAGCAAGATGCCAAGGCTAGACTCATTAGATGAGTCCTCCTGCTCCAAGAATTTAACTTGCAGATCAAAGATAAAAAAGGAGTAGAGAATGTTGTGGCGGATCATCTTCCCGGGATAACCGTAGCCCGTAACACCAGAACCTCAATGATGGGGTTTCACCGAGGAGTCCACGCTGCAGGTGGAAAATGCCCCATGGTATGCTCACATTGCCAAAATTTCTTACAACCTTGAGGAGAAGTGTTGATTGGAAGGCACAAGACAAGGAAGTTATTTCTTTGCAAGATTCACGTTTACGTATTAGGAGCCGTTGCCCAATGATATTGTGACCCGGTCAATTAGAAGATGTCATTACTGAGGAAGAAACGACGAGAATCTCGGTCTCTACCATGAGAATGCATGTGGAGCTCATTTGCTTCCCGGAAAGAGGCTGCCATGAAAGTACTCGATCACGGGTTCTATTGGCCTTCTCTCTTCAGGGACACCTGACATATGCGAGAATGTGGCGGATGCTAAAGATTAGGAAGATCTGCAGCGATCTGCTGATGCCCTCTAAACCAATTTTGAAAGTAGTTGATTTATTGGATGTTTGGGGCATGTCGACTTTTGTGAGCCATTTCGGTTTATTTTGGATACATATATACATATTGGAGGGGTTGACTATGTGTCTAATGGGTTGAAGCAGTTCCATGCGGAAGCGACGGAGACCCTGAGGGAGTGTGAAATTCTTGAAGGAAATAATTTTCAAAGATTTGGGGTCCCCCAGTGGTCTGCCACGGTAAGGTGATCGGAAT
The DNA here is from genome assembly GCA_016808115.1 of Tetrastigma voinierianum. NCBI lineage: Eukaryota > Viridiplantae > Streptophyta > Magnoliopsida > Vitales > Vitaceae > Tetrastigma > Tetrastigma voinierianum. Next base: position 473,852 of record JAEQBH010001581.1, read on the forward strand.
CAACCTTTGTTTCCCTATTTTCCTCCTATTGCGTGGCGATGAGCTCTTGCAACATAGCGGCCTAGGGTCGAACACGGGGATGGGTTTTTCATCCCTGAAAATGGATCGTATCATGATTGAAAATGGTGAGGCTTTTATTTGGATTTAGGTTACATTAAAAAGTGTGGGAGTTGGTGTCAACGTATACTTGAAATAACAAAATGGGTGTGTGGGGAGACCTTGAAGGCTTGGGTCACTAGCCCCGGTAAGATATAAGGGGGTTTACGAAGGTGTCCTCGGGTTATTTCCTCGCATTAAGGGCAAGTGACATATAGTCATGGCAAAAATGTCAGTTCTTTGTTTAGCTTTAAAGAAACTAACCCTTAAAACACTCTATTTGAGTCCCGAACATATCTTTTGAGCATTCAATGTTTCAATCAGTTGAAAAACATAGCATTTAACCTCATTTCAATGGCTCGTAAATGACATCTAAAGAATGTAGGTGCATGTCACCATTAAGAATGCTGCGAACCACTAAAGCTATCAATGATATTTGACTGAGGAAAGACATTAAATAGCATTAAACCCACAGTTTGGAAAGTTTGGAACCATAAATGCGATGCACCTTCGAACTTTAAAACATGAGGACAACGCGAGCCACCATTAACAAGCTAGCATCCCTCCTCTTCCAAGGCTTTTTGAGCTTAGCGAAGCATCCCTTGAGTTGTCATCCTCAGGTGGTGTTTGGAAACGAAAATGTCAAGAAAAGAAGAGAGAAGAGAAAACTATAAACCCTAAAAACAAAAGTACACGTGAAATAAATGCTTGAATAAAGTTGAGGGTTACAAAAGGCTATAAGGTGGCTTATATAGCCAACCAAAATGTTTTGTGAAATACCAAAAATACCTAAAATACATGATTCTGTGGAATGAAAATGGGGAATTATACAAAAGCAGGTCGTTTGGAACCAAAACATAGGGGGAGGGGATTTTGTATCATGGCGAAAATTTACCTGATAATTAGCTATCATAGCGAAAAATATAGACATAGCGAAAATTCAAATTTTCGCTATCACGCGATAACTCGTATGATGGCGAAACCGCCCAACTGCTTGGCGTGCATAAGCGAGATTTTTCGGGGGATTACTTGAAATTTTAGCTATGGTTGCGCCTTCGCAATCAACAACGAAATTTTAACATTACCTAAATATCTTTGTAACCTGCCTTCCCTTACGCATTTGCCTCACATCTCTACTTATTATTTCCATCAATTCCACTTGACATTTCCTTTTCATTTGGCTTGATGAAATCATCGAGAATTCTCGACATTCGGCACAATCACGACCTGAGCAGAGGATATGGTAAAGGCTCATTAAAACGCAGAGTGTTACCCAAGAAGCAAGGAAGCCGAAGCGAAGTAATCAGTGGTACTAAGTGGACCTGCACATGTCAATTGGCTTAATTCACATGATTAGTAAGCAAAAAGCACTCAAAACCTATCTTGAATAGGACTCAAAATAGCACTTTTTGGGTACTAATCACCAAGGCCATAATCAGTGATGGAGGTTCACACTTTTGCAACAAACCTTTTGAGAACCTCCTAGCTAAATATGGTGTAAAGCACAAAGTGGCCACCCCTTACAATCTCGGACCTCTTGAAGCGAAGTTGAGCTGCCCAGCGAATCGGGACCGTATTGATGAAAGTGGTGAACTCCGATAGGAAGAAGGCGATGCACGTCGGGGCTGGCCCCCGGACTCTCCTTGTGGGCATCTGAGCGACCTTCAAGACCATTCTTGGAATGTCTCCCTATACTTCAGTCTATGTGAGGGCATGTATCTATGGAATTGAATATAAGGCATGGTGGGCAATTAAAAAGCTGAACCTGGACTTGGGAAGAGCTGGCCTCAAAAGGTCCCTTGACATCAATGAGTTAGAAGAGCTAAGAAATGATGCCTACTTGAACTCGAAGATTGCAAAAGAAAGATTAAAGAAATGGCATGTTAAGCTAATAGCCCACAAAAATTTCAAGCAAGGAGATCAAGTCTTCCTTTATGAAGCTCTGGCTTTACCTCTTCAGGCTGACTCAGTCGAGATGTTTGAAGTCAGATTTCATCATCCATCAAGTTCATCCTAATGGATCAATGGGGTGCACTGAAATTTAAGGAATAGCCAGAATATTCAAAGTCAATGGGCGAGAGGTTAAAGCCACATGTTGTGCGGTTTGATAGACAAGGAGGAGATCCCCTCGCCGGCCCTCATAAGTTTATTTGGCTACTCTGAGTTGGCTTGGTCTCCAATTAGACTGAAATGCCACTCCTTTTTTTTTTTATTTGAATTTTAATTGTTTCATTTACAGTTTTTAACTTTCCTGTGCTTATTTTTTTTATTATGTTTTGCAAGAGTTGCTAGGTTGGTTGGCTGGAATTGAAGTCGCCAAGTGAAATTTAGCGGTCTTGTATAACCCCGTGAGAATTTTAGCCTGCTCACACACATCTCTTCGTCCTCTCTACTTGTTCATCTCCCAGTGACTTTTCGTTTCCTGTATCCCGGATTTTTTGAACTGGTTTTAGTGTCCATCTGGACACTAAATAGAGGCTCAGCTTCCATCTTCCACACTCTACATAAAATCTGACCCACTTGTTAATTAATTTCATTTCCTTTCTTGAAAAGAGAGCACATCCCACCCTCTCCATTTCTTCCTAATCCAAGCATGGCACAAGACACAACGAGGGCATCTGAGGGCGCATGTGCGACCTTCCTCCCCTTCCTCCTACTGGCGCCCGCGTCGCTCTTGCTGGTCCTTCGCCGCGGTCCGCAGTCCTTTGCCGTCGGTATGCCAGAATTCTATGCTTCAACTGCTTGTCATTGAGGTTGCGGCCCTATTCACATTTGCTCTCTCTGCTCCAGGTGAGGCACTCCTCCATCTCCTCCTCACCCACGGCCTTCTCGGACGGCCCCACCTCCAAAGAGGGCTAGGACTTCTGGCCCGGGTGAGTCATCTAGTTCGCGGGCTCAGAAGCCTCTGTCCCCACGTGTTCAAGAGCTAGCTGCTGTTAGACTGGATCATATGATGTGCACAAATTTATGACGTTATCACCAAAGGACTATTATCTAATCCCTAGCAATGGCGCGATAAACTTATTGACCGGATCAAGTGTTCACAAGTTCATAACCTGATCAAAGGACTATTATCTAATCCCGAAAAGCTGCCATAAAACTTGTTCACCACTTACATGGGCGATATGGATCAACACCTATTCAAAATTATGACTTATTACCCGAGTTATTATCTAGCCCTCAGTAAATAAACCATAAAACTTGAGTGTGGGTTTCTTAAGCTATAGTGTTGATTAAAAGATATTTCAATAAGAGTAAACCATTTTCTTTGTGGTTTGATCGTTATCTTTATGAGTCACCTGGTCGAACAAGTAGTAAATTGGATTTAAGAGTCGGGGAATGTAGAATCCCACGAGATAAAGAATTTTTCAATCAACTACCCAACTACTTAAGCTCCATACTATTTGGACCCGATGTACGATATTGGGATTTTTGCTTTGGCTTCACGAAAATAATGAAGTAAATGAAAAATGAATGAAGATAACGAATGAATATTGGAATATATTAAAATAGCCAAAAATTTAGACAGATGAGCAGTTATCTCTAAAGAAAACATTGAATAATCATTTATTGTGAAGATCCAATTCTGATGCGAGCTGCTTTGCTTTACGAACTCTGATTTTTAAAACTAATGATCAGAAGAAATAGATCGGTAATGTTGGATCTCTCCACGAGCCCGTACCATCATCTCACCTTAGCGACTCTCTCCCGGATACGATTGGGTTAGATAACTACTTTTAATACGGTAGCCTTGTTACGGGTATTTTCTCTCAATACTTCATACCTGGCTTTATGAATGCACAAACCCGAGCTCCTTAAATTTAGTCTGTTCTGAGGCTTGCAACATCTTGGATTTCATAATCACCTCAAAGTGGGAGCTTGACACTCTTTCACGCTGATTTAGATCCTTGCTAACGGGATCGAATTCAACGTCGAATTGAAATTGAACTCTGCCTTAAGAGTAATATCACTCAACTCATTCTCGGTTAAGTGAGAAGGATGTATTGATTTGAGTATACGAGCACATTAGATCGACAATATCGGGTTCATATACCTTTAGAAATTGTTCCTTACTCCGGAATGCCTTCTGCATTGTCACTTTCGGAGGGGCCTCTCACGGGCGGAAGAATTGGAATCAATCTCGTTACATGGGTATGGGGCGGCCGTTAGGATCAATTCGGAGAAAACGAAACAAAACCGGCAAGTCGATTTAATATCGAAGTTCGACCGTAATGGGAATGAATGCTGCCCGGGAAAGATAATTTATGTGATAGCGATGAGTCGATGGAAATTTGGGTTTCTAAAGTGCGATTATACTATACATTGGCTGGCGATCAAGGAAAACCAGCCAAGTCGGAAGCGGGTGTTGAAATCAAGAACTGTCACGAATTCATGAAACCCAGGGCATAGTAATTTGAAGAAATATAAATCTGCATTGACTAAATCCTTTACAACTAACATTGGCGAATCAAATTAGAGCGAAAATACAAAAACTAATCTGTCTAAATAAAATGGAAAGAAAAAACGAAGAAAAATAAAGAAAAGAAAAGAAAAATAAAAATCACGAGAGCCCAATGCCAGTCTCTCTCTTTCAAGTCGCCCCCCAGCTGCGTTTCTTCTTTTGCATTTGCATGTTATAGGGTTACATGATTTGGGCCTAATTTCGATGCATTTCTTTTGGACTTTAGTTAGCGGCCCGATGGCGTCGCGCGCGACGCCGAGCTCGTCTCAACCTACGTTCTTATCGCGGTCAACATTTGCGGTCCTTATCGCGAGGGAGACTCACATGTAGTTCGCGACATGTCTTAAGAGTGAAGGCGGTCCAGCGACGGCGATCTTGTCACGACCTCTTCTCATTGGAACTCACGTCGCGACGGCGGTAGCGTGGCGACCGGTCGCTGGCGATGTCGCTGGCGGCTGGCGTTAATCACGACTTCATTCATTACAATTGTCGCGACAACTGATGTTATCGCGACACCGAGTGCCGTGGTGTTAGCGACAACTTTCTCCTTCTGGCCCGATGTCAGCGGCGCCGTCTGCGGTGTGTGCGATAGCGGCGCACCCAATGCCAGCGACATTGTCTTCTTCTTCTTCAATTCACGGTTTGTTTATCTTTGAGGTTTAACCACTCCCATTTCGCTTTGTTTTCAATTAAGCTTCATTTGTGACTGGAGTTTCAGCGATGCGCTTTGAATACGCATTTAGGATGATTCTTGTCAACTTGCGACATTGTCACTCCTCTTTATGCGTCGTTCTTGCCACACTTCATCCCGTATATATCGGTTCTGCTCAGCCACGATACTCCTTTTCTGCGATTCTGCTTTCTTTTGAATTCCCTGCTGCACAGAAATTTGGTGAAGTTTATTCAGGATTCACCAAATATAAATCGGTCTTTTATATAAAATTAATCGAGAAAAATGGTAGAAAATAGATGACTTTTAAGCTCAAACTCCCTTTGAGCTTAAAATTTTGCTTGTCCTCAAGCGAAAAGAAAGATTTCGCCGAACAAAAGGACATTTTAATTACTGTTTTGCGGTTGCAACCAATTTAATTGAAAGACTAGAAATTGCATTCTTTTACGTGTGTTCGACCAGTCGGTCGAATTAGTTTACTCAATCGGGTGTACATAACGAAAAGAATTGAAGCTTTGTTTTATAAAAGCATTAAAGGTCGATTGATCTGCTGCAAAGTGAAGTTGTGGTTTCTTTTCTCATTTCCTTAATGAGTCGATTAATCCTTAGAGGATGTTTCATAGTTTTGATATTTTCCGATTTTCCCATTCATGGCTTGTTGTTCATAACCAGTCTCCACTAATATAGGTTATTACAACCTTCAGGATCAGTCAGGTCTTTTGGGCTTGTAATGTTATTAGGCTTGGGTAAGGGGTAGGATGGATGGGATTTTAGGTTAAGATTACCCGGTACTCCTTTTCCTTTTCACTCTCACATCGCCCTTTTTCTCTCCTTGTAGTTTCTTGAATAAACTTTCCCCCGAACTTCTGTGTTTGGGATACCACATTGATTTCTTCTATTCAGGACTGTATGTTCCCATTTCTCATTCCTGTAATTCAAATTGAAATTTTTAACCTTCTCGCCATTAGAAATAGTGCAATGTTTTGTCTTCTTAGGCTTTCTAACACTCTTAGAACTTTGGGTTAGTAACTCCCATACGGATGGCATTACAGGCACTAGGTGTTGAGAAACACCCCTAAGAACTTAATTCGAAATTCAGGCCCTGAAGACAAAACCTATTCCTTTAAGCTTTCTTTTCAGTGTATTTTTAAATTGTAGATCTTTTCTCTTCTTTCCCTTTTACGTATTTTCTCTTTGAGTTTCTAAAGGAATTTACACTCCCGAACTTTATTCCTTCTTTTTCTTTTTGAGTTCTTTGGTAATCTGAGTTATTTGGACCGATTGATTCCTTAGGATGGGTTGGGGTCTTTATTGGCTTATTTTGAAAATAAGGCTTGTTTTGGCTTCCAATTCACGGAACTAAAGAGTATATGCCTTGACATATGAATGAGGATGGCTAAAATGGCTCAAACTTTCCAAGGATGGCACATCATTTCTTTGTTGGTTTGTATCCTAGGATTTAAGCCTTGATCAAATCTAACAAGTTCTAGAATTTGGGTTGATTAAGCGTGACCCGACCACGAGGATTTTCTTGGCTCATATCGGTGGATGAGAATTTAGATGATGTTATTTCCAACGGGTTCACGGCTCTTGTTAATACCACAAGCTTCAAAAAAAAATTTGTTTGTTCATGATTGTATAACCATCCTTATTCTGAACATATCAGCGAAATTCAAACTAATGCAATTTATGTTTCAATTAATGATACTGTCATTTGGCTCTTGATACGCGTTTTTGTAGAATTATTAAATTGATTCCCCCAAATCGGAAAATAAAATGAATCGAGAAATAAAATTCGGATATCATGAACAACCCGATTTACAAATCGGGAAAATCTATTCAAATATCGAGCATTTCGATTCTGATTTGTTTTCTACCAGGTTCTACTTGTATCTAAGTTCGAAAAACCCTTTATTGCTTGATCCTAAATCCTATATCTTCTTGAGAAGGTTGCGGCCAACTCCAAAATTTGGCTCACCCAGGACCGCTGAGCTCCTCGAAGTGATTCGTAGTTAACAGATTAGTTCGACAACTTAGATTGCTTCTCCTTTTCTTTGGAGCTTCTTGGTTGATGGATTCCAACTAATCCATATTCCCCTTTCCTTGACCATTCTCACTGGCTACCACAGGCGGTACATGGGAATAAGAATGGAATTTATTTCTTTTCAGACTCCATTCATTCCATAAAACACTGTGTTCAAACTTACCCCAGACTCTTCCTTTTCTATCATTCTCCGCCTCTCCATTCTCTTTGTTTGTTTCACTTCGATCGTTCTCCCATCTTTTTTATAGTGAATTTCGTTTCTAGGGAAGAACAACCATTTATTCTTCTTTATTTTCTATGAATGGATTAAATGAGATTCCTCGAACCACAACCTTACGGTGTTTCCAATGGTTCGTAGTTTTGATATAGAATTTTGAGCGTTTCCTGAGCTCATTGTTCCCTCGATTGTCCCCTCGAAAATGAGTGTATTAAACATTGGTTGTCGAAATTTGAATTTACGTTTACACTAATCCTTATTTATTACACTATTTACGGCTGAATCTCGATCTAAATTCAGTGAAAATGTGTTGTCATTATTTTAGGCAAAATTAAAAGCGCCCGGTGGCGAATTTCCACTCTTTTGTGACAACTTACCCCATTGCAACCGCGACGATGCCTCTGGGAGAGTCATCTACTAAATTGCGACCTAAGGTGTTTCATTTAAGACCGTGACCACGCCATTCTTTTGAAGAATTGCTCTTGTCGCCCGAAATAAAGCGTTTTGTCGCGACGCGTTAACTACTTTTCTTCCTTGATTTTACTAAAGTCCGACGAAACATCGGCTTACGTCATGATACAGAAGTTTTGTATGTGACCTAGTGCATTTGCCTTAAATTAAATGAGCGACTTTTCATTCTTTATCAATTCTCAAATTCTCAGTATCAACTAAATCAATTCCACACAGCAATTCAAACATATATTCTATTCACTTTTCACAGAATTTGTATAGGGAAAAGAATGCTCCTTTCTATTAGTTCTCTTACTGCGCGAGTTCTTTGTGAGAAGTTGTCTTGGGATTTATTCCTTCTTGCACGAGCCATTTACTGCATTCTATGACATTTACGAGAAAGGATTTAATTAAACAAAATTAACTTCCAGTACTAACTAATCACTATAAAAACTAGAAAACAAATCGAGGTGAATTCTAAAAAAAAAATTTCAAAGTCTAAAAGCAAATTAAAAGTCTTTATAAGGTTGCCTCCCATCGAAATTTTGCTCAGTTTTGAGTCCTTAGTTGGACTTCAGTTTGCGTTCCTTTCCCTGCTTTAATGCTTCGATCTTTGTCCAGGTGACTTTAAATTCTTCTGACATTAGTCTTGAGTTTCTTGCTTCAAAAGTAGTGCTTGACACCAGCGTATATGGTCCAGCTCACCTTGAGGATTTCCAATTTTCTCCAATTTTCACGGGAACAATCTTAATACAGAGTTAAATAGCGAACTTGATCCCATATTTGAACTCTTTCCTCGGAATCCTTTGATCATGCCATTTCTTTGTCTTGTCTTTGTATCTGGCATTGCTCGTAGGCTTCATTCAGCAGTTCTTCCAGTTCATTGATTGAAACAATCTCTCTTCCCTTGCATTTTGAAATCGAAATTTAGCTTCGATGGCCCACATAGCTTTTAGGTTCCAATTCAAGAGGTGATGACATGGTTCAAGCAAATATCAACCTCGTATGGGACATTCCAATGGAGCTCAATGCGTATTCGTAGTTTCTCCAAAGTGCATCATCAAGTTTGAAGGCCAATCCTTCCTCACAATCTCATGTTTTTCCAAGATTCTTTTGATCTCTGCTGAAATCTCCGCCTCTGGTCTACTGTCCGGGGATGATAAGCTGACTCTTTATATGTCGATCCCATACTTCGCTTCATGAGTTTTGAGAATATTTTGTTTTAAATGGCTTCCCCATCACTAATGATGTTCCTGGGGTTCCAAATCGCTTCAAAATGTTCTTTCATGAAATCACAAATCGTATTAACATCACTAAAGCTACTTCCACCATTGAGAAACAATCCACCGCTGCTGATATATAGTTTCCAAATGATCAGGGAAAGGGTCCTACAAAATCTATCCCCATACATCAAAAATTTGCACCACCAATATGCCTCTGTAGGCATTTCTATTTCGCCGCCGATATTTCCAATCTTGGCATCTATCACATGTTTGACCCATTCAAGATACCCTCAGTAGCACAGCTTGGCCAATAAAACTCAGACTGAGTATCTTACGAGTCGTTTTTTTCTCCAAAAATGCCCCCATATGCGAGATGTACGGTATCTATTCATGATTTCGCTTGTTCACCCTATGGCAATACATCTTCTTATAATCATATAACAATAGTGGGTCATCCTGTATGCAATATCCGCCGGGCTTCGAAGCGCTTTTTCGCTGGTAGCCGACTCCCCGAGGAACTACTCCACAAGCTTGTGTAATTCACACACAAGATACCATGAATTTGGGAATGACACCTTAAACAAATCTGTTCATTCAGGAAGTTCTTTAATTATGTCTCCTCTTCTCTCATCTCTGTTTACTCCTCAACAAGCGATCGCCTATCACATCGTCATAACCTCTTTTTATCCTTAATTTTTATCAAACTTCATAAGAAGAGCACCCATCTTATCGGGCCAAGCTTAGCTTCCTTTTGGATTAGATATTTGATGGCTACATGGTCGTATGAATCCAACATGGGATCCTATTATTCGACTTCAAGTAAGCAAACACTATGGCTAGCATCTCCTTTTCAAACAGGAATAGTTTTCATGTTTCATTAAAGGTTCCTGCTTAGCATAATATATGGCTCAATATTTTCTCCTTTCTTTGCCCCAATACGCCCCATTGCAAAGTCACCGCATCACATTACTCGAACTCGATCCCATTCGTGCAAATGACGTTTCAACCAACTGACTTGATTTCTTCCAAAGGCGCCTTTGCAGAATCATCAAATTAAATTCTCAGGTCTTTCTCCGCAATCCGCATGGTCCCGGCTATTTTTGAGAAATCTTCATGAATCTCCCCATAAAATCCGAAGATGCCTCAAGAAACTCCTTATCCCTTTTATCAAGTGAGTTAGAGTTTTGATAATGGAAATCTTAGATTGGTCCACTCTAGTCCTCAGAGCGTAAATTTACATCAAGAACAATTCCTTCGTTACTTATGAAATGGCATTTTCCCAATTTAGTCAAGCTTGTCCTTGCATCTTGAAGTACCGTCTCCGCATTGTTCGTGACATTGTTCAAAACTAGACCCATACACTGTGAAGTCATCCATGTAAATTTCCATAACTTCCTCAACCAAATAGAACACGAATATCATACATCTGAAAGTGCAGGTATCAGATAAATTTCAAATGGTATCCTTCCTCAAAGCAAAGGTACCATAAAGGCATGTAAATGTAGTCTTTTTTCTACCCTCGTGTAATTGCAACTGCCAGCCCGACATTCATCCAAAACAAAATGATGATGTCTCCGCTAACTTGTCTAGCATCTCGATCAATGAAAGGTAATGGAAATGATCTTTCACACAGACCAACTTCCCAGAATCAATGCATATTCTCCATCCTCACACTGCTCTTGTTGGAATCAATTATTTCACATTATGATTACGCGAAATCCACCTTTCTTTGGAACCACATGGACTGGGCTAACCCAAGGACTGTCTGAAATTGCATAGATAAAACCAACATTTAACCATTTGAGCACCTCCTTCCTCGACTACCTCCTTCATGCATCGATTTCAATCTCCTTTGATGTTCAAATAGCTTGGTCTCAGACTCTCTTCTGTATATTTTGTGCATGCATATTGATGGACTGATACCTTAAATCTTCAATAGACCATGCTATAGACTCTTATATTTCCTTAAAAATTTCCAAGAAACTTTGTTCCTCAAAGATCACTAAGTCTCGTCAAATTATTAATGCTTGTTCTCATGGGCCTGTAAGTATACTTTAAATGACTTGGCAACTCTTTAAACTAGCTCCTTCTTTCACTGTTTTTGATGAAATTCTTTTCTTCAATTTTATCCTTGTTTTATCCTACTTTGTTCAAGACTCATCACCTTTTCGCAGAATGTAAATTGGATGTGTTTAAAATCAATCAAACCTTCGCGATAATCGAAATTCATCTCTTTTTCATTGATTGAAAGTTGGTCACATAATCATAGTAAAATCGTGAGTTGTTGACATATACATCTTCACCGACTTGATATCATCCTTCTATATCTAAATTCTTCAAACTTGATTAAATTGAAGTCAAATTGCCTTTCTCCAACTCCAGCGTGAGAATTCCCTTCTCAGACATCGGGACAGAAATGGCTCCAGCTAAGTTAAGAATGGCCTTCCCAAAGAATGTAGGGACTTGTGAATCTCCTCCATATCCAAGATGATGAAGTCACCGAAAATAAATTTTCCCACCTTGACCAAAGACATCTCTATGATTCCTTCAAAGCTTTAAGTCAAGGTTCTATATGCCATTCGAGGGTGATGAAATGAGTAATCTCCCCAAACTTAACTTTCGCAAATGCACAAGGCATTAAATTTACATCGCACTGAAATACAGAGAGCTTTCTCGAACTCAAACTTCCAATGGTGCAGGAATGGTAAAGCTCCTCGATCCTTCATCTTTTCTCGTGTTTCCTCTTGATTCATAAATACATGTTGCAAATGCCCACAATTCCTTCAAGAATCTTCCTCTTTGCCCGGGCATGTTCTTTCGTAACGGTACAAAGCGGCATCCGAGTAACCACTGCGAAAGGCATGTCGATCTCCGCTTCAAAAGGTCTTTAAGAACCTTGCAAAACTCGTTCCTCTATCTTCATTCAGCTCTGAAATGGGACTGCAAAGCGATCGTTTCGGGTTTTCATTTCCTTCTTCTCTGCATGTACTGCTCTTCTTTCTTTCTTTCTCCAAAGGTTTTGTACTGTCTCGGGCCCTTCTCCCTTTGTTGCCTTCTATCTTTTTTCTGGCCCTCTTCTCCAAGTCTTTTTCCACTTCCTGAGTTTCAATCTGCCATACGCCTTTTCAGACTTTTCTCAGGTCACCGGGAAAGGCATCTTTTCATCCTGTTTGTGCCTAGTGGTCACTGCTCCATTCTGTGTCTCCGTGTTCTTGAGGGAGGCATTAGGTGGTCTTCGAAAAATTTGAGAATTGCATTTCAGGCTTCCACTCTCGCAAATCCTTGTTCATGGAGGCTTAACACTTCTGCGGTCCCCATGAATCGCAAAGATTTCGCTTCTTCAAATTATTTACTCTCCTCCTCGACCCTCAGTAATCGTTTCTATTTTCACCTCCTTGCCGGCCGTAGGGAACCCAGGTAGTTGTCTATATCCTTTGTTGGAGGATTCTGGTTCCATGCTCAGGCTCTGTGAGGCCCCACCATATGAAAAATTTCTATGGTTCAAATACCGGATGATAAGAGTCGCAGACAGGATTTGTTTGAAGTGACAACTTTGCCTCCTCCAAGTACTTAACTCTCAAAGATCATAAAATGCTTCTTCTTGGGTACCTCGCATTCCTCACACTACTCCTCTCAATCATTCCACTTACAGAACAAAGCAGTATCTTTCCCTTCTCTTGTTTGCCATTCTATGCATGATGGCATCTAGCTTCACTCCATGGTCGTCATCTCGCTTCAGCTCCATGACTCCTCTTCCTCCTCGGTCAATTACTCTTGAAAACTCCGATGGAGCTTTCTTATATTGCATTTAGCCAGTCCTCAATAGTATCTCTTTGCCTCTCTTCAAAGACTTTCCGTTTGAATGCTCCACAAAGATGAAGCATCACTCTTAGATATCATCTGGCTGCACAAGATACACTATGTCCATCCATCTTCAAGTCTATCCCATGCATCTGACATCTTTTCAAGAACCTCAATCTCTCCCCATGCCATGCTCATCTTCCCGTTGAACACAATTATCTCCTCCTTCTCTCTCGAGGCGAGTGGATGTAGGAAGAATTCACCCAAGCAGTTTCCACAAGCTACTCCCAAGTATCAACAGTAATCCATATGGTAGAGATTCATACCATGTGGCTGTCGACTTTAGAGAAAATGGGAATAGTAATTTTATGACCTTCTCGGGTCTCACCCTATCTAATTTTACTCCTAGGTTCGCTTACTTTCCGAGAAACCTTCCCGCATGCTAATTCTTCTCAGATTTACCTCGCAAACCCGGTTGTCACAACCATTGTAATCGCGCCGGCTTCAGCTTCAAAATTACTTGCATCAACCATAGCCGCTCTGATTGCGCAGTATTCATCTCACATTGCGTCTCCAAAAGTCTCATTGTATCGCGTGATTGAGGCCTTCGCTGCTGTTCGTCCTTCACCGTCCGGCTCCTTATCCGCCATAGCCGGTTCTTTCACCTTTCGCCTTCTCGCTTTCCTGTTCTTCTGGGCTTCAGTATCTACCGGAATCGACGCGGTTCTCGCTTCTATGCATTAAAGTTTTCCCAAATCAAACAATTTACATTAATAGGATTAGTCGCCAACAAATACTTTGAAAATATGGCTTATTGTTAGTGGCTAAAAGTAACCATTGCTTGAAAACTATTTTTGCTCTTTTCTTTAAATGTCCAAATTAGCATTTCTTTCGTAATTATTGATCTACTAAATCTGCTCATCCTCGCAACGCGCCATAAAACTTCTGTTAGATCGACCATATGATGCACAAATTTATGACGTTATCACCAAAGGACTATTATCTAATCCTCGATAACTACGCCAATAAACTGTTGGATCGGATAGAGTATGTTCACGTTCCTAACACAATTACCGAAGGACTATTGTCAACTCTTAAAATCACAATATAAAACTTTAAGGACTACTTCTATGAATTGATATGGATCAAAACACTTATTCATATTTATTGTTATCTATTACCCGGCTGATTATTATCTAGTCCTCGCAATAAAACCATCAAACTCGGCGTGGTTTCCTTTAGCTATAGTGTTGATTAAAAGATATTTCATAAAGAGTAAACCATTTTGTGGTTTTTGATGTATAACGTGCGGCAGACGTAACAAGCAGTAAATTGGATTTAAGTCTGATATCGATCCCATGTGAGATCTCAAGAATTTTTCAATCAATCACCCCAACTACTTAAGCTCCATACTATTCGACGATAATACGATATCGGGATTTATTTAAAGTCAAAATAATGAAGTGAAACAAAAATGAATGAATAACAAATGAATTCAATATCGAATATTAAAAGGGATAATTAGATGAATAAAGTATCTCTAAAGAAAACATCGAATAATCACTATCAGAATAATCAATTCCTCTACAACAACTGTAACTTTTTGCTTTCTGAACTACAGATTTTAAAACTAGTCCGAAGAAATAGATAGTGTGACTGGATCTCTCCAAACCCCACTGTTCATCATCTCACCTTAACTGTTTCTCTCGAACACAGTGGGTTAGATAACTACTTTTAAATCTGGTAGCCTTTGCTCGCATTTTCTTTCTCAATACTTCATACCCACAACACGGATCGCAAAACCCGAGCTCCTTAAATTTTAGTCATTGCGCAGGTTTGCACCAGACGGTTCCTCATCCTCAAATTAGAACAGCTTACTCTTCCTGATTAGATCTCATAACACGATCGACCACTATTCGACCGAGGTGAACTCCTCCGCATACTTAAATTAATAACTCACTCAACTCATTCCCCTGCTACAAGTGAGAAGAGGACGTATTGATCAGTATACAGAGCACATTAGGATCGAAGAATATCAGGTTCATATACCTTCCGAAATTGTTCTCATTCCTCAGAATGCCTTCTCTCAGGTCACCCGTGAGGCCTCCGGAAATCAGCCGAATCAACTGCGATAAGTATGAGATCGACGTTGGGATCAATCTCCAAACAAAGAAACCAAAGAAGTCACTAACATCCGTTCAAATGCATAATGAATAAAATAATCGCAGAAGATAATTTCTCGATAATAACCAAGTCAATGGAAGCTGCTCTCACCATCGATTATACCATACATTGTCATCGATCAGAAAACTATCAGGAATTGAACCTGGTGTTCAAATCCAAAATTTTGTCCGGAATTCCAACAAATCCGCATAGTAATTTGAAGAAATATAAATCGCATTCAACAATCCTTACAGCCTAACTGCTCGAATCCAAATTGTGAAACTAAAATACAAAACTAATCTAATCTAAAATAAAATAAAAGCAGAAAACGAAAGAAAACAAAGAAAGAAAGAAAAATAAAAATACTGTAGCCTCAAAGAACCCATATCTCTTCAAGTCGCCCCCATTACGCTTTCTTCTTTGCAAAATGTGATATTTATAGGTTCGTCGGGCCTCACTGATGCATTTCTTTGACTTTAGTTAATCGACTAGTAGACTGACACAGACTGATTTAGCTTAAAAGTTATTTATTTTTAAGACATTTTTTCGTTTGATTTAATCTAAAATGAATAATTAAGATGCGTAAATATGAAACTCACCAAACTCCGCACTGCGTGAGTATAAAAGAAAGAAGAAAATGCAAAGGAAAAATGCAAAGAATCAAGTGAGTAAAATGCAGAAATACAGAAGTAAATGAAAGCAACTGGTTAAATAATGTTGCAGTTTTGGGGGTTTGCACAGCAAGTTATGAGGTCGCGACATCATGAAAAAGGAAGGAAATTTGATGCAGGTCGCGACATGGTTCACAAGATAGGTACCGAGATTGAGCGTGAATCAAGAAATGATGTCGCTGATTAACATCATGATGTCGCTGATGCAGGCTGGCTGCCGGGACAATAGACAGAGGTCGCGACAGGAGAAGCGCCTGGACGCTATGACAAATGTGAAAAGATGAAATGTTAGACTGAGTCGTCGCGACAGAATGAGGTCGCGACATCAAAAGCAACCGCTGAAGCCTCCGAGAGACATAAAGTGATTTCGCCGATGAGACTTGCTAAGCCGGGCGTCAGCTTCCTTAAAGTGATCGCCGAACAAGAAGTCGAGGTTGGCGGCATAAGAACACAAGTTTCAGAGCCGGCGTACGATATGTCGATGTCAGCGACGCGGAGATCGATGTCACAACCAAGAAGAACCGGGCCCAAAGTCAGCAGAGCTATGCGATGCCGCGATGAAGATATTGATACCGCGACATCAAGAACGGTCAGCTGAGACCCGGTGGAGTTTATAAGATGATGTCGACAAGAGATCGATGCCCACAACAGAACCATCAAGTGAAAACTCCGGTAGACATAAGCCGATGTCACTTTATTAAGGGATTGATGTCGCGACACCCAGAGCAACCAGTTGAAGGCTACAGTTCCATAAGATGATGTCGCCGACAAGAGGCTGATGTCGGCTAAATAATAGCGACCAAACAAGCCTACGCTTCCATAAGTTGATGGTTGCCGAAGGGAAGATCTTGATGTCGGCATCGCAGAGAGAACAATTGAAACCCGCAGTCATGTCGATGTCGCGGCGAGATTCGAGGTCGCCGGCATCGTGAATCATCAACAAAAGTCGAAGAATGAACCGCGTCACGACAAGGGATCGAGGTCGCCATCGGGCGAAAGTTCGGGCCAGCCAAAGTAAGATCGGGAAACACTTATTGTGATGTCGATGTCACGGCCATCGAGAAACCACCTCGAAACCTCGCAAAGACATAAAGTGATGTCGCTGGTTGGATCGCAGGTCACATCGTGCGGAATCAAATAGTTATAGCTCATTTAGTTGATGTCACGACATGAGATCGAGGTCGCGACATCAGGAGCAACCATCTGAAGCCTGCAGAAGACGTGAGATGATGTCATGCCGCTGGCTGATGTCGCGACATCATGAATGACCAGTCTGATACAGATGGAGCAGTTGATGTCGCGACGTGAGATCAATGTCGCGAAGATACGATGATATGTCGTCAATAAGGAAACCCGAGGTCGACTGAAAGGTAGTTCGGGCCGTATCGAAATCCACAAAAGAAGACATTGGGATTAGGGCCCAATTGAGAAACCCTATAAATAATGCCAGCCTACTCCCGCATGAAAAGACGCTTTATGCATGGCTAATGCATCGAGAGAACCGCACCAAGGCCTATTTTTTATTTTCTTAGTTTTTTCTTTCTTTTCTTTCTTTTCTTTCTTTTCTTTTCTTTTCTTCAATGTTGATAGTTAGAGATTAGATTAGATTTATCGTTTTGATTTTCGTTTTCTTTCCTGGAATTGGATGTAATCGTTTTATGTTGAATGTGAATCTACTTTTCAAATTACTACTCCGGAATACCAGGTTCGCACAAATTTCTCGAATTCGAATTTTCCAGCCTCCATTTCACATGAGTTCTATGATCGAGGAAAGCCGTTAAAGTGGTGTAATTCACCGAGGAACCCGCCCATTAAGTTAATGCTATTGTCGAAATTATCTTTCCCGTAGTCGTTTCAAAGAATGGCGACTTCACTTATGAATTTTCTTTCTACTATGAGTTTCACTGTTTTTGATTTGAATATCGCTCTGCACCGTTAAGAATTGTTTCATTGTTCGATTAAGGAGGTCCTCTGAGTGACACAGAGATGACAGTACTGGGAGTTATGAATATTTCTTTTTCAAGGTATATTACCCTCGCTTGGCTAGAGATCTAATGAGCTTAGAGTTTACTGATAAATCCTCTTCTCACTTGAAATCAAGAATGAGTTGAATGACTTATCAATTTAAACAAGCAGAGTTCCGCCTAATTCGATAGTGAGGTCAATCCTTGTTACCGAGATCTAATCAAGGGAGCAGGGTGATCTTAATTTTGAGGAAGAGTAACCTCGAAGTTGTATATCCGTCGACAATAACTCGAGAGCTAAGGTTTACAGTCCGTAAAATGGGTATGAAGTATTGCAAAAGAAAAATACCCAGATCTAGGAAGTCCCTTTTTAAAAGTAGTTATCTCATTTCCTGTATTCAAGAGGATCAGGTAAAAATTAGATAATGAAATGTGGAGGCGGGAGAGATCCAACGTGAAAGCATTAAACGCTCGACGCATTCTAAAAACTGAATACACAAGTAAAATTAACAGAGTTAACAACATGAATTGATACTTCACAATAACATTGATCTTAATGTGTACTCTAAACGATGACTATTCAGTTTCCATTTATTTTCTTATCTATTCTTTATTCATTATTCTTAGATTTCGCTATTTGATTGTTCATATTTTTTTTATATATAATAGAATATTTTATAGCTTTAATAAACACCATATCATGTCATGGGCTCAAACAGATGAGCTTGAGTAGTTCGGGTAGTTGATCTAGAATTCTTTAGATCTCAGGATCTATATCCTGACTTAAATCCAATTCTATTACTGTTTAATTCGCACTTGCGTGATATTTTGTCAAAAACCAATTTAAAATGATTTACTCTCAGATACGTATTTTCGTCTAAAACCAACAAGTTTTATATAGCCATGAGTCTGGGATCTAAAGAATTTTGATAGATCAATATTCTATGAAAAAGCATGAAATATTGACTTGGACAGCTAAAGAAAAAGAACAAACACGCCAAGCAAAGGGTTCATTCGATCACTAACCCTAATGAACCACATTGAATATATTTGTTGCTTTGACTATCCTATTAATGGGAGTGTTTTGCTTTAAAACTTACGCATAGGTAAAGGTAATTGATCTGACCCCACCGACTGAAAGAGAAAACATCACTGTACTGAAAGAAAAGGAAAGCAGAAAACACCATCACATATCAAAGATGTGTGATCAAACTCCGAGGAACACAGAGCAAAGAAATTTTAAGACTCTCCAATCATCGATACCATGGAGGAATTTTGAAGTTTCATTATCTGTGATGAATACTCCTCGCGAATCGTAGACAACAAGCATTGGATGCTAATAACCTCTAACTAAAGCCAAGACTCACCACGATGGTGTAAAGAACACCCGCCTTTATCAAGCCTCATCCTGATCAAGATCCAAATGTGAACACGGGGAGATTTCTCCTGATGGCAAATACGCTTAAGCCGAATAAGTGAGACCAGAGGTTAACAAGTTACATCTATTCATTTTCAAGAGATATGCCAGCCACATGGTAAGCACCTTACCATATGGTCTCCGCTGACTACTGGGAAGGAGCCGTAGAGGCCTATTTCGGCATTCTTTCCCCTTCACTCACCCTTTAGAAGCTGAGGGAGAGGTTTCAGCAGGGGCATAAGTTCGTATGCAGCTTGGGAACCGTTCCAAATTGTTGTCGGAAGACGCCTACCGTATGGGATGCACTCCTGAGGACTCGATAGACATCAGATATCATGTTTAATGATATATCAAAAGTGGGATCATTGACAAGCCTATGTTGTGGAGCATTCAAACGAAAAGTGGTCAAGAGGCGTAAAGAGCCGGACAAGACTGCTAATACTGCACATGAAAACCTTTCCCAGTTTTCAAGAGGAATGCTGTGAGAAAAAGACCATGAGCCGAGCAAGATGACAAATATGAGCCAAACCGACTGGCATACAGATGGACAAGTGCAGAGGAAGATATACACCGCCCATGAGATAGAGCACGAAGAGAGATACCGGCGAAGTACGTCGAGAGAGCTACTCAAGAACAATTTATAGATGTGTCGAGAGGTCAAGCATCTCGTGAGCCAAGAGCTACCATTTTAAACCCATCATCACCGCCAAGACATTATCACCAAGACTCAGGTAACCATGAGAATTTCTTCAGCGCTAGGCTTCACAAGGCCTAAGGCATGGATGTAACCTCTCCACAGACATCAACAGTCACCAAGGTTCAAGAAGAAGACCAATAAAGAAATGAATATCGTGGTCGCAGGCCCAATTAAGAGCAGAGCACTGCATTTATGGGGATAATAAAGTCGTTGAACTCCATGAACAAAGTCGGAGAATTGAAAGGAATACACAATTCCCAAATTTTTCGCATCACCAAATGCATCCTCGAAGAACCCGAGATTAGTGCAGTGGGCGCCTTCATTTCTAACCTCAGCCAAGAAAGATGTTCTTCCTGGGCGACACCAAGAAAACTAAAAGATCGCATGGCTACACCGAGAGCGAGGTAGAAGATGAAAGAAAAGATGACAACAACAAAAGAAGCAAAGACCGTAAGGAAGAAGTAATCGAGAATAAAAAGAAGAGTGTAAAGGAAGAACATCCAGATTAAAGCCCGCATCTCCATTTCCACAAAGACTGCTGTCAAGGATGGAGGAGCACAGATTCCCCAAATGTGTTTCTGAAATCAAGATG
This sequence comes from Tetrastigma voinierianum, assembly GCA_016808115.1. NCBI lineage: Eukaryota > Viridiplantae > Streptophyta > Magnoliopsida > Vitales > Vitaceae > Tetrastigma > Tetrastigma voinierianum. Next base: position 494,319 of record JAEQBH010001581.1, read on the forward strand.
CCTTTATCGGGCGGTAACTCAAATGCCACTTATGCAAAATTTCATGACACACTGAAGAAAAGAAAATAAGAGAGAAGGAATAGGGTAATCTCACCGCTTACTGCAGTGGCAAAGAATTTAAGAACCGCCAAGAAAGATGAAAGACCCAAAATACTATTCTGTACGCTTCGAGGGAATCAATTCCAGGAAGCTCTCACACTGAGCTAGACACGACTTCTTTTCGCGCTAAGAAACTAAGTTCGTGGAAGCTTACTCCACAAACTCGTACTTCAAATGGCGACAGATCGATGGTAAAACCTCGAAGGAGCCATTGAAGATGTACTCACATCGTTGGGAAGTTTGTTTTCCCAAGACTTCATCATCCCGGACATGCAGTTAAGATTCAAGGTCCCCCCCATATCAGCACTATTCCAACACTGAGCGCCCCATCGACATGCAAGGAGTTCTACCTTAAAGATAATAAACTGTTGTTTTTAACTTGATCAAAAGTATGCAAAATATAGACAGAGACAAGGAAAGCTGCAATGTAGCTGATTTTGTCTATACTTCCAACTCTGATGTTAACAATGATTGTAATACTCCAATTTTTATCAATGAAAAGGAGATGAATTCCCAGTATATTGAAGATGTCTACTCGATTTCCATACGCCAGCTTTCTTATCTCTTAGAAACTACGATGAGCTTGAATAAAACAAAGAATGACAATGGGGGAAAATATTAAAAATAGAAATTCATCAGAAAACCAAAGCAAGTGTATGGGCCTGCTTTGAAGGTTGCCATGTCATTTAAAATATGCTTACTTAGAATCACTCAAGAAAACTGGTGATCATTTTACCGCACTACATCAAGAACCCGAGATTGTCGAAAATATTAAGAGGAAGCATAAGGAATTCTAGCTGGTCTCATCAAGAGCCGAAGGGTATCACCCATCAATTCGCATGCATAAGATTCGCTAGAAGAGACTTAAACCAATCAGAACACCAAAGGAGATCGACCAAAGATGAAGGAAGTGGTCGAAAGGAGGTACAAAATTGTCAATAGTCGGTTTTATCTATGCTATTTTTGCATACCTCGCGAGCCCAAATTACGTGTTCCAAAGAGCTGAGGGTTTACTGTGATCGGAAATGAAAAACAACGAATCATTCCAACAAGAACAAAGGATGCATGGAGGGTGTTATATTGACGTAAGCAGTATAAGTAGCAGGTAAGGTATTTAGTTGAATTCACAAATTTAAAGATCATTTCCCTTTTACCATTGATCGATGTCGGACAAAGTTAGCGGTGACATCCTCACTTTGTTTTCTGGGATGGGTACCAAAGATACAACGATTGCTATTGCACCCCGAGGATCAAGAGAAGACCATATCTACATGCCCTTATGGTACCTTTGTCGTGGCTGATGTGCCATTTGGCCATGTAAATGCTCCAACCACATTCCAGGTGTATGCGATGTCTATGTTTTCTGTGATTTGGTTGAAGAAGTAATGGAAATTTTTCATGGATGACTCTTCACTGCATGGATCCACTTTGATCAATGCTTAAACAACTGAAACAAGACGCAAAGATGCCAAGACAAATACTAGCACCTAATTGGGAAAATGCCATTTATGGTGACAGTAAGGTATTGTTTTGGGCATAAAATTTCAAGCATCGGGACTAGAAGTCAATTAATCCAAGGTATCCATTATCAAAACTCTCAGACCACCTACCAAGAAAAGGAGTAAGAAGCTCGGGGCATGTCGATTTACGGTGAGATTCATCAAAAAAGACTTTTCAAAAATAGCCACCACTATGCAGACACATCGAAAAAGATACAAGGTCTTACCCCTCGATAACTCCCCGGGTTAGACTTTTCAAGAAATCAAGATCGTATCGGGTACAAGCACCAGTAATGGCCACGCAATGGAATCGTGATTTGAAATAATGCGATGCCGCTGGATTTTGCCAAGGAGCCGGTGGTTGGGCAAAGAAAAGAGAAAGTATTCGGGCCATATACTAGTGCCAGAAGATCTTCAACGGCTAACAAGAGAACTACTCAACAACTCCAAAATAGATGCTAGCCATAGTATTTGTCACAGGAAAATTTAGGCAAGACATTTTAGGATCCCATGTAATTCACATCGATCATGCAAAGAATCAAATACTTGATGTCAAAAAAGGAAGCTAAGTCAAGATCGAGTATATGGCATCGCTGGCAGGAGTTTGATTGGAATCATGATAAGAAGGGATGACAAATGATAGCGAGATCACTTGTCAAGAGTAGAAAGCTAATAAGATAAGAGGAAAATGTAATGTTAATGCAGAACTTCCTGCATTTGAAAGTAATTACTTAAGCCTAACTTCCATGGTATGTCGACATGTGAATTATTCTGGCCATGGAGGTAATGCTTTAATTCAAATATCAATGTAAGAGGAAACTTTAATCGACAACAGTATTATATTTGGACACTCCATCATTATTCAAGAGAGGTGGGTCGACATGATAATAAGAAGATGTGTGCCAGAAAGAACAAGGCAACATTATCAATGAATGCCATGCATCACCATACGGTGACATTTTTCTTCTCGAGAAAGAACAAACAGAAGATACCTAATCAGATTTTATCGCCCACTGGTCTTCGTGAGATTGTGCCGAGTGTGGGTTAAATTGTGTGATGTAGTGTCAAAAGATCGGGGAATATCGCAGCCAGGAATGAAATGCCCCCTCAAAGGTATTAAGTGGTGATACAAATATGTAATGGGAATATTTTATTGACCTTTTCTCATCATCATTTGGAAATTCTATACATACCGCTAGCAAGATTACAAGTTTCAAATGGTGGAAGTAAAGGGCTTCGTCTAAGGAATGATGCTAATACAATTGTGAGTTTCTCAAGAAAAGAATATTTTCGAAAGCAGACTGGGAACACCTCGTGAATCATCATTAGTGACGGGGAACCTACTTGCAAACAAAAATATTTGCAAAACTCACGAAAGCGTGATACTTGATCAAGCACAATGAGTTTATCTTATCATCCTGCACTAACGGATGCTGCAAATTTCAACAAAGAGATCAAAAGAATACTTAAAGACTCCAGTGAGTCAAGGTGAAGGATTGTCTTCAAACTTGACGATGCACTGGCTTACATAACTCCAGACATACAAAACCCCATTGAATGTCCCCATACAGTTATTGCTTTTGGCAAACCATGTCATCTACCTCGAATTAGAATACAAGGCAATGTGGGCCATCAAGAAGTTAAACTCGATTTTATACCGCAAGGGAAGAAAGATTGCTCCAACTATCAATCGAAGAACTCGAGAAATGAAGCCTGGTGATAATGCTAGAATATACATGACAATAAAGACAAAAAGAAATGGCATGATCAAAGAATTTTGAGAAAAGTAATGGGGGAACAGTTCACTGCTTAATCTGATCGAAATTGTTTCAGAAAGTTGAAATCCAACCTGAGCTGGCCATACACTGTGGTGTCATACTACATTGGAGCGAATCAAGATCGACATCGAGAAGAATTCAAGGTCAATGGATGAGGTTAAAGTATTATTCAAATGGGGAAGAGGAAAATGAAGAACTCCAACTGACGGAGTGAAAAGAAAAGCACCACAACAAAGAAGTTCAAACAGGGACTCAAAACCGAACAAGAATGGGAGGCAAACCTACAAGGATTTCACTCTCTCGGCTTTGGTTTCAACTATTTTTTTCTTTTAGTTGCTTAAATTAGGGTCGATTGTTTTTATAAGGATATATTTAATTTTCAGAAATCAATTGTAGTTTAATTAGATTTTTCTTGAATATTGCAGTAAGCTTCTACAAGGTTCAGAGACATGAATGGCAAGGCAATCACAGGAACAATTCCAGCAACTTGCAGAGAAGTCACAACATGAGAAAAAGGGGAGTAACTTTATCCCTAACCCAATTCTGTAGATATACTTGAATTGTTTGTTAAATCTTTGCTCGAGATGCCGTATAATGTCTAAAAAGGTTTAGAATCACAAGAGAAAAAGGTTCTGAGATCATTGAGTTAAGGGCTTAGGTCAGCGACAAAGGTTAGGTCGCGACATCGAAGAGGTCGCGACAAAACATCGGCGTCGCTGAAAAATGGTGGTACTGTTAAGAAGGTATATGTCACGACATTCACCGTGGAAGTCGCGATGCAGAATTAATTTCAAATGAAAAATAGATGTCAACATGAAAAATCAAACAATTCCTAGAGTCCTAGTTATGTCGCTGACAAACTTAGTACGTCGCACATAAAGAAAGAATAGTGCCACTTTACTCACTTTAAAAAGTCTTAAATTAAAATGATTCAATAAAAAGACGCGAAATTGAAGTCGCGACGGTTTTTAATGAAGCAACAATTAGCCCACAAACATTGATTGAATTGTAAATCGTTGGAAACTTTCTCATTCACTCCAAACCATAAGATCACCTTCTTCCTCCTTCCTCGAATCTCAACCCTGAAAACCCCTGCTTCCAACCTTTCCAAGCTTTCTTCCGCTTCCACGGTCGAAATCCCACTCTAGTCCCTAACTTAGACGAGACATGAGGGAACATGAACAACCGAAGAAGAAACTCGCCAAGAAGAATGTACAGAGGAGATTCAAACCTAAGAATAAGAGGTGCCACTGTAATACCAAGCTCGCAACTTCTCAAGAAAGAGCGTAAAAGGGAAAGGGAAAGATGAGAGAAGAGGAAGAAGTAGAAGATTTCTCGTGGCCTGGACGGCTTATTCTAAGTGAAGAAATATTATGCTAACATGTCTGGTTTGCAGAGAGATTCAAAATCCCTGCTTCGCCTTCAAGGAGATGATAGAACAGAGAGGGTGGGGAGAGTTCTGCAAGACACCAAAATCGTAAGATACGCGACCTGTAAGAGAGTTTTATCTCAAATTTGGTAGGAAGGAAGGATGGAGCGTGCTTTGTTAGAGGAGTCCGGGTCACTAAGCTAAGGCCATCAACGGTGCCATTGCTCGCGTTGCACAAGCACCCGCTCCAAATTCAAGAAACTTTTGGAAAAACCAGATCTTGGAAGGGTTGTCAAGAAGCTCACTAATGGTAAGGTGCAGCTAAATCAAGAAGAAGGAAGGCCAAGAACAGTGAACAGGGGAAGCCTCACTGAGGAAGCAAAGGTATGGTTTTACTTCCTGGCTTTTGCTGTCTCCAACAAAACATGTGCACAAAGTGAGAGAACAAGAATGTGGTTGCCGCATGCCATCCTAAAGGGACAAGATCACCGTGGGGAGTTGTTATTGAGAATTTCATCACAGAGGTATCATGAAGGGAACAAAGAGGTCTTATTCCTCACCCACCACAATCAACGCTCTAAGGTTCAAGGCTTCGGTGAAAGGAATATGAATTAGAAGCCACAGCACCTGATCTTCACCACTCCTTCTCCCCGATGTGAGTTAGCAAAGGACCAAGAAACTGTAAGAAAAGGGTGCCGGTAGAGAATAGAGGTGAAGCCTAAGTCAAGGACCGTAAGGAGAGACTCGGGAGGTTGCCGATCAAGGAGCAGAGCACCCGCAAAACCACTTGACAACAATGATTACATAAGCCATGCACAATGAAGGGCAGGATGAAGGCAAATTCAATAGACTTCTCTTATCCCCTTAGCCGCCTTCCTCAGGCACGTAAATTTCCAACATGGAGAAAGATCAAGGGAGTACAAGAGAATGCTTTGATATCGAAGCCTCGTTGCAAAAGAGAATGCATGAAAGAGAGAAGGAATGGAACCTAAAGCAGAATTCAGAAGGTATGTATGAAAAGAATTGAAAAGAAGAGACTGCCATGGGAGGAAGAGTCAATTTAAAAGAAAAGTGATGGCTGAGGTGGAAACTACAAAGAAGAGGAACAACAAAGGAAAGAAGAACTGAATGTAGTTATGAACAAATGGGAAAAATTTCTCGCGTTAAGGGAAGAGTTTAAAGAATGAAGGAAAGAGATCACAACTGCTACGAACTCAAACTAAGTCATGAAGCTTTTTATAACACCGCTTGAGCGCATTCTCAACTACTAACATTGGATCAAGAAGAGATACAGAGCAAGAAGCCAAATTTTGGGAGCAAATCAAGCGGCTTCGTTCCCGCATGTCTCTCATGTATGATTTTGAAAACAACCTAATGACGTGACAAGAAGCAAAGGGAGGTCAATCCTACAAGGTGAAGAATGGTTAGAAAATTTGATCCGATTAACAAATAATCTTTCCAAATTCTTAGAAGTAATAACTGTAAAATGGAGAATACAATAATGCCTTCCTTGGAAGAGGCAGGATGAGTTGAACAAGAAAGTTGATCTCTCCAATGAGATCTTCATTGAAGAACAAATTGAGAGGGAAACCAAGAAGAGAAAGGAAAGAAGGGAAATGAAATTCCCTTCATTCTAAATTTCATCCGAATACCCTAGATTTGGATCCCCTAGCTTTTCTACCTCTCTTCAAAAAAGAAAAAAATAGACCTTCTCCTCGCCTTTCTCATTCTTATCCCATTTGAATTGTATCCAATCGTTGCAAATGAATTTAAATAAAATGAGAAATTTAAATTGGAATTGTCAGGTGTTATTTTGAATTTGTTTGTTCCATGTGTGTCGCTTCTGTGGTCGTGACACCAGAGTCAGTTACACTGTTCTTAATAAAACTACCAAAATGTCATGAGCTGAATTGAATGAAGCAAATAGATTAGGAATAATAAATGCGTAAAAATTGCGCATTAAGGACAAAATGAATACAATGATCAAACATAAGGTGCAAAAGTTACTTATATCTAACCTATAAGTCCTAATAGAGGAAAGTAATAAGTAACAGAAGGAACAAAACATATTTTTGAGTTTGTGGTATGAACAATAAGTTTGCGAACCTCAAGAATATCAATTAACTTAACTATCATCAAAAAAAAAAAGAAATAAGATACTCCCATGGTTAGTCACAACCTGCTCAATCCTGCATTCCTGTAATTTGTTAGATTATTGATTGGCGCGAAATCCTAGGTGATACAAATGACAAGAGATGATGCTAATATTTCTGGATAGTTTGAGCCATTCTAGCCATCCCTATTAATATGCTAATGCATATACCTTAGTTCCAGAAATTGAGCCAAACAAGCTGATTTTTCAAAAATAAGCCAATGGAAACCCCAACCCATCCGTAAAATCAACTTCAAGAAAGAACCAATGACACTCCAGACCCGAGAAGGAAGAAAATGAAGTTTTGGGGAGTTTATGTTTTTGAGGAACTCAAAAAGGGAATGGAAAGAAAAAGGCAAAGAGCATAAAATGCAATAGAAAAGAAGGCTTCTAGGGATGAGTTTTATCTTGTGGCCTAACTCTCTTGAACAATTAAGTTCTTAGGGGTGTTTCAAACACCTAGCACCTTAATGCCATCCGGTGGGAGCACAACCCAAAGTTCACAAGAGTGTTAGAAAGCCTAAAAAGTTAAAACATTGCACTATCCTAATGGTGACAAACAAAGGAAAATCTCATGAAATACAAGTGAGAAATAAATACATACAATCAATTGAAGAAATCAAGATGTCCCAAAACATGAAGCTTAGGGGAGTTTATTAGAGAAACTATAAGAAAGAAAGGGTTAAGAGGAGAGAAAAGGTTCAGGTAATCTTAACCCTAAAAATTCCTGATATTCTACCCATTACCTAAGCTTCCAATAACATAAGCCCAAAAGACTTGACCGATCTTAGCGCTGAAATCACCACATTAGCGGAGATCAATATGAAAAACAAACTTATGGAATTTGGAAATATGGAAACAATCAAACTGAAGGACTTTAGGAAGTTAATTGACTCAAGATAAAATGAGAAAGGAAAATAATCTATTATTCAATGTGATCTAATGATTATGTTGTTTGTAAACAATTTCAACACTTTAGTTTTTGTATACTGGCAGAAAAATAAACTAACTCAGAAATGGACTTAAAGCTGATGTGCCAGAATAATGCCACATCAGATTTCACCACTGCCACCGCAGAACAAACCGTAAAAATGTCCTTGTAATTTCTTTATTTTGTTCGAGGACAAACAAATTCTTCTTTTTCTGCTTGAGGACAAGCAAACTTTAAGTTTGGGGAGTTTGACGCTTAAAAGTCATCTATTTTTAGTACATTTTTCGTTTGATTTTAATGTAAAAACAACAATTAAGATGCAAAATATGAAGAAACTCACCAAATCGGGCATCATGTGGAGTATAAAGAAAGAAGAAAATGCAAAGTGAAAATGCAAAGAATCGGCGAGTAAAAATGCAGAAATAGCAGAGCGTAAATGAAAGCAAACGTTAAATAATGTTGCATGGGGTTTGCACGTTTAGTTATGAGGTCGCTACATCAGAAAAGGAAGGAAATTTGATGCGTGTCATGGCATGGTTCACAAGATAGTACCGAGGATTGAGCGTAAACTGTTAGAAATGATGTCGTGCTGATAACATCATGGATGTCGCGACAGAGGTTGATGTCGGGAAAATAGATTGCAGGTCGCGATGTGAGAAGCGCCGACGCTTATGATGTAAATGAAAAGATGAAAAATAGCAGACTTGAGTCATTGGTCAGCGATGTGCAGGAATGATGGTCGCGACATCAAAAGCAACCAGCCAGTTCTCCGTGAGACATAAAGCGATTTTGCGATACGCAGACTTGCTATTGAAGGTTGAAGCCTTTAAAAGCGATGTCGCAACAAGAAGTCGAGGTTGCGACCAAAGAACACGTTTAGAGCTGCAGATGACATAGTGTCGGCTGCTCGACGTGGAGATCGATGTCGCTGAAACTAAGAAGAACCAGCCAGAGTGATTCGCGCCACAAGAGGCTGAGCTGAATCAACAAAATTGCGGTTCTATATTCCTCCTACTGCCGTGAGTCAAGCTATCGTAGCATAAAGGGTTCAGGTCAACACGTGGATGGGTTTTCTTCAGACAAATGATTCTATGAAGTCAAAATGCAGAATTGAATTTGATTTTAAGGTTCGTAAAAACAAAGGAGTGGTTGGTTGCAAACTCCAAAGTAAATAAAATAAATGTAAAATAGAACTCCTTGAAGCATCAAATAACGAAGTTAAGATCCTAGGCTGGGAGAGGTCCTGCACTTCTCATTGGGGAGGATGAGACATAGTCAATCTCCGAACCTGATCTTCATTTCACATTAAAACCTAACCCTAATAATTTTCCCTCTTCTTCTCGTGAAAAAATTTCTTGTTTTTTCTTTTTTTTCAACATTTATGGTTCTCACAAGGAAATCTGACTCATCCTACAATGATTCGTAGCGGTAAACTAATGAATTTTCAAGGATCCACACAAGCATCCACCGAACCCCAAAGATTACCAAGTATTGATCAAAAAATGGATGCACATATTAAAGGAAACTCCCAACTCCTTAACCTACCTCTGGCACCAGAAGACAACTAATGGATATTAGTGTATCTAAAGCTACAAGAATACACTCAAACTCCTAAAAAGCTTGCTACATTGGCCAAACAGCACATCAAAAGCTTTAAACCTAAAGTTAGAAAATCGGGAACCAAAATATAAAACCCGTCAAGTGAAAAACAAGGGAACCAATTCAAGAATTTTAAGATCCTTCCCAAGAGCTCTTTACTTCAAGAAGGGAGTGTTTTATTTTCACTACTTCCGTTGTCATCCTTGGAGGTGTTCGCAACCAAGAAAGGGAGAGAAATGAGAGAAAAGTAAAAACGGAGAACTGAACCCTAACTTTATTTACAAAGAAAAATCCGTCGCCAATGTTGTATCAAAATGATGGCGTAGCCTACAACCAAGTGAAATACAATCCAATCCAAACATAAGTGGAAAAACAAGGTGTAAAGGAGAAAAACCAAAAAAAATATAACAAAAAGAACAAAGCGTGAGATGCAGGAGAATGTACGCAGGGAAGGAATCGCTGCGCTGGAGGTGTGAATAAAGGCACGCAGAATGTTTTTCCCCCGCAGCTGGTGTTTTTCTTTCACATTTTGCTCTTCTTTCCTCTTTCCGACTTTGATCCGCACTGAGTTTGACTTGAATTCTTCGCGGCTTAGATCGACTAACAATTTCGCATAATTAGCTCTCGCAAATCGCAAAATTTGCCACAAAAATGCGATCACAAAATAGTAGGGACCTTAATGTGCAAATCGGAAAGATTGAAGATGATTAGTACACAAAAAGCACTCAAAACCTATAATAAATAGGGATCAAAATACACTTTTGGGCAATTAATCACGAGCCATATGATGTCGCTGGAGCAAGATATTGATGTCGCCATTATCGTGAACTAATAGCTTCGAGACTGTGGAGTCAAGAAGATCACTGCCGACAAGATTGATGTCGCTACAACAGAACCATCAAGCACCTGAGACATAAGTCGGCTGTCACGACAAGGATTGATGTCGCGACACCCGCAGCAACCAGCTTGAAGGCCAGCGCTTCCATAAGATGATGTCGCCGATTAAGAATGATGTCGCGACAACACGAGCGCATCAGCTGAAGCCTACGGGCCTATTAAGTTGATGTCGCGACAAGATCTTGATGTCGCGACATCAGGAGAGAACAATTGAAACCGCAGTCGCAAGTCGATGTCGCCGACGCGAGATCGAGGCTCGGCATTAGGAATCAATGCCGCTGAAAGTCGCAAAGAATGAATTGCCGTCACGCACAAGAGATTGAGGTCGCGACTCATGAAAGTTCGGCCAGCGGCGCAAGACTCAGCCGATGTCGCTGACAGATGCTTCCATGTCACGACATCAAAGAAAACCAATTGAAACTCGCGAAAAGATAGCAGGCGATGTCGCGACAAGGGACGAGGTCGCCATCGAATCATCGCTGAAAGTCAGTAGCTCATTTAGTTGGATGCCACGGCATGAGATCGGAGGTCGCGACATCGTGATAAACCATCCGCCGCAAGACGTGAGATGATGTCGCGACAAGTTATTGGCGCTACATCATGAATGACGCTTCAAGGCTACATAGTCAGAAGTTGATGTCACGGCATGAGATCAATGTCGCTGAGCGGGATGATACGTCGGCGCGAAACTGAGGTCGCTGGTTTGAAAGGTAGTTTCGCGCCCATCGAAATCCACAAAAGAAGACATTGGGATTAAAGGGCCAATTGAGAAACCCTATATAAATACGCAGCCTACCCTGCATGAAAAGATACTTTGATACACACATTTAGAGGTTCATACCAAGGCCTATTTTTCTTTTATTTTTCTTTTTTGGCTTTTCTTTTCTTTTCTTTTCTTTTTTCTTTTTTTTTTTTCTTTTTCTTTTCTTCAATGTTGATAGTTAGAGATTAGATTAGATTTACTGCTTTGATTTTCGTTCTTTCGGGAATTGATGTAATCGTTTTGGAGCGTAAGCTGAATGCGCATCTACTCTTTTCAAATTACCGAATGCTCGAGGTTCACAAATTTCCGAATCTAATTTTCCGCTTCATTTGCGCTATTCTATGATCGCAGGAGTCGCAAAGGTGTATCAAGAATTGAGAACCCAACTTCCATTAAGCACGCTAGGCTGTCAAATTATCTTTCCGTATTGTTTCAAAGAAATGGCGCACTCGCTGCGAATTTTCTTCGTTATGAGTTTACGTTTTGACCAATGTCGGGCTTAATTAAGAATTGTTTCATTGCTCGATTTCAAGGAGGTCCTCGAAAGTGACACAGAGATGACAATCCGGAGAGTTATGAATATTTCTTTGAAGGTATATTACCCCGTTTATTAGAGATCTAATGAGTTTTTGTGAGTTTACTTGATAAATCCTCTTCTCACTCTGAAATCAAGAATGAGTTGAATGACTTATCAATTTAAACAAAGGTAGAGTTCACTCCTCAATTCGAATAGTGAGGCTAATCCCGTGTTAGCTCGAGATCTGAATCATGAGAGGGCGATCTATTCTAATTTCGAGGAAGAGTAACCCGGAAGCTGTATATCCTCACACCAATAACTTGAGAGCTAAGGTTTACAACCAGAAATGGGCATACTCCAGATTCAGGAAGTCCTTTTAAAAGTAGTTATCTCATTTCCCGTATTCGAGAGGATCAAAGAAAATTAGATAATGAAATGTGATGGAGAGATCCAGTCGTACACAAACGCCTCGGGATGTATTCTTAAAAACTGGAATACAAGTAAAATTAATGAGTTAACAATGTGAATTGATACTTCACAATAGCATTGATCTTAATGTGTACTCTAAACGATGACTATTCATTTCCATTTATTTTTCTATCTGGCTCCTTTATTCATTATTCTTTGTATTTCAGCTTATTTGATTGTTCATATTTTTTTATATATAATAGAATATTTTATACCTTTTAGTCGTAAAACACCATATCATGTCATAGTTCAAATAGTATGAGCTGAGTAGTCGGGTAGTTGATCTAGAATTCTTGAGACTCGCGGACGGAGACCGACTTAAATCCAATTTATTGGCCGACTGCGCACTTCGTAGCATATTCGTCAAAACCGTAATTTAAAATGATTTACTCTTGTACATGTGTTTTGCCCAAAACCAACAGCGACATCGAGCCCTCGTCGCGACCTTCTCGTTTGTCGCAATCTGGTCGCAGAGCCTCTGCGGCGTGGTCGCTGATGATATGTCTTAAGTGAGTCGGTGTCACTTACTCGATCTTGTCGCCAATTTTCCTCATTGGGAACTCGTGTCGCCACAAATTTTATCGACGTCGCGATCTTCCGGGTCTCAGTGTACCGATGTCGCGACACCGCTGTCGCTGACTTCCATTCATTTAGCTGTTGTTCGGTTAACTCCCGATGCTGTCGCTGACCCTCGTCTTCGTAATTGTTGTCGTGACAACTTTCCTTGAGAACCGATAAACGCTGATCAAGACCTAAAATGTCGCCACATTGTACCTCTTCTTCTTCAATTCCCGGGTTGTTTATCTTTGAGTTTCTTCACTCCCACCACTTTTGTTTTCAATTAAGCTTCATTTATATTGGAGTTTCACTGATGTAACTTGAATACGCATTTTGATTGGCCACAAAGCTTCGCGATCCGTCCTTTTCTTTATGCTGCCGTTCTTGCTTCGCCACCGCTTCATCCCATTATACGCCTCTCGCTTTACCACATTATGCTCCTTTTACTACAATTTCGCTTTCTTTGAATTCCCCGTCGCACAATAAATTTGCAAAGTTTATTCTGCATTCCCGCATATAAATCCGCTTCTTTTATATAAAAATTAACGTAAAATGGATCAAAATAGATGACTTTTAAGCTCATCAATGCTGACTTTCCTCTGGATCTGTCCCCTGCTTTGATTATCAGAAGACCTATCTTCCATCGTGGTCCCATTACAGGAAATTTGGATTGCGCATGGGCGAGCCGCACGATGAGATTCTTTTTATGATATACCAACAGTTCTTCCCGAGTTCGCAGGATTCCATGCGACTTGTGCAAGGTACTTCTCGAGAGCCTTTCATGACCCTTGCTCAAGATTTCTACCCCGAGTGGCTCGAGTTCTCTGATTCGTTTCTAATTCAGGCAGGGTGTCTCAACAACAAAATTTATAACCTGGGGTGATCTTACTACCGACGTAGCAAAGCACACAAGATAAAGGGCTCTAGGTCGAACATTGATGGGTTTTCTGAGAGAAGAACTATGTGAATTGAAAAATGGTGTTTTCATTGATTTATAGGGTGGAAAACAAGCAGGTGGAATGGTTGCAACCAAAATAGGTGATGTCAAAAGTTAAAAGAGAAATCTCAGTCTCGCCACCGGGCTTAGGTTCTAAGTTAACAACATGTACTGGTTCAGATCTCGCGTTTGGGAGCATGACATATAGTCATTTCCGAACCTGGATCTTCATTTAGCTTTAAAACTCAAACCCTAAGAGTTTTTGAAAGATGGCATTTTATTAGGCAAAAATGTCCCAGCGCTGAAAACACATCTCAAAAAACACTACCCTAATGATAACTACATAGAGACAACTAACTGAGCCTCAGTGGATCTAGTGAAAGTATCCATTGAACCCAAAAAGCTTGCTAAATACACATTAAAGAGAGCATGCTTAAGAGATTTTAACCTATGGTGAGAACAGGGGCACAAATACCCTAAAACACAAACATGAAGAGCATGAGACATGCAATGTTTCTAAAAGTAACACCTAAAGGGCCTTCCCTTCAAGGATTAGGGGCCCTTAGCCAAGCATCCCTTAATTTTCATCATCAAGGGGTGTTTGGAAACCAAGAAAATGCAAGAAAGTGAAGGGAGAAGAAGAGAAAATCACCAACAGAAGAGAGGAGGAAGCTTCGTGCTTGACTGATTGATTGAATGCCAAAAAGTTGATTTGATTACAAGCATGGTTACTTTATAAAGGCTCAAGAAAGGAAATTACAAACGTCTCGCAAAGAATCAAAATTACATAAGGGCAAACTGTATTAAACCACCAACAAGTGAGTCAAAAAGGGGCCAGAGACACAGGGAGAGGTTGCAAAATTGTGAATCCGCGAATTTAGAGTTGCCACCTTGCAACCTCACTTCGCATTTGCTCCAACTTCAATAGATTTGTTCGACTTCTTCAGATGAACATGAGTCTCAATTCCATTTCAAGTTCAACGTGGTTTGAGTCAAATTGAAGAAATAGAAGGTATTTGACCCGCAAAACTAATCCATGTTAGCTACAAGATGTGATTAGGTATCAAAGCCTGGACTCGAACAGGTCAATCTGAAACATCAAGTCGATTATACACAAAAAGCGCATAAACCTCGCAAACAAGGCCTAATATTGCACTTTTTGCCCTAATCGCCCTACCACACCATGATGGCCCGTGTAAGTCCCCCATCCTACTTCCATCCACTTCTCTATTGATGGCCACGAGGGGACACTTCGGGCCGTCGACATTGCATTTACATTCAATCTCCCAGTTGTCCTCGCTAACTTGGCTAAGTATAGATAGTGGCCACACCCTTCGCCTAGAGATGGGCCTCACTTCATCCGTGGACATCACATCAAGGTTCATCCTATTCCTGGAGGCGCTTTCTTCGAGTTTGCTCTCATTGTCACGCAATCGGGTCTAACTTATTTCCACTCTAGCATCTAGTACAGAGGAGAGGAGCCATTCTGGAAACTCTATATCGCATCTCCGAGGGCTTTTGGTTCAGCCCTGTTGAGCTCATCATGACCTCCTTGTTCTACTTTGAGGACAAGGTCCACCGTAGGACCCTGACTTGGGTTGAGTCCATTCCCCTCTTGATCTCGAGACTACTCACAAGTGCAGACTAAACTGTTTTCCCTCACGACCGACTAGAGCAATCGCAGATCGCAGGCCATTTTCGATCATAATCAGGAGGCGCTATGCCCCATGCGCATCACCTCCTACCCTTGGACCTAGCTGAGGATCAGCCAGCAGAGGACCATCCTACAGAGGATCATCCACCTCCTACAGTGCATATAGAGGAGCCCCAGATTCAAGTATGTACAGCTCCAGGAGTCACTGCTCCATTACCTACATCACCTTCATCCTCTCGCACTCCAAGTGGCCTCCTAAATCCTTCGTGACTCAAGTGACCTTAAAGACGTCAAATATTCAACTTTGCAAAAGATATCTCCATATCCCCTCGAGATTTCCTGGCTATTATGGATTCGGTCCGCACCTTCTCAGCTATGTCCGTGATCTTTCATGGGCCCCCACATACAAATTTCTTAGCCGAGAGGATGGCATGCACAGGTCGCGCATCGCCGTAATTCACCCGCTCGCTTTGCACACAATCACGCCATCCTCGGGCACACCTGGGAGTCACCCGGCCTACTCTCCAATCTCTCCACCACCGCCACCCAGCCCTTCACCATCCTCCAAGAGAGCTGCCAGAGCCACTCATCCCACTCCCCAATGTACCTACTGGACTACTTACAAAGAACAAATAAGAGCAGATACCCTCTAGTTTCTTTAGTAGCCCTCAAATTTCGGGCCTGGTGATGAGGATGACATCCCACCACCGCGACACCGCGAGGGAGGTAGCACTTCCTTCTCTAACTTTCCAATCCAAGCCCCATCATGACAAATGGCAATAAAATATTCTACATACATCATAGAGAGTTGAGCGAAGGAAGGGGCTTTTACGTTTATGCTTTTGTTGCTATTTTGAGCAAGCCCATTTTGTGTTGTTCAGTGGCTAGCTACTAGTTTCCTTTTGTAAAGCTGAAAATAGAGCCATATCTCTTTTTATACATGCCATACAAATTTCGTTACAACAAAATTGTACCTATTTTTGTGTTTTTCCTAGGCTGCGCTTTTTAAAATTGAAACATTGTCCAATTCTCATGGATGTTGGGGATTGGTTCTATGCCCAATTGAGGGATGATCGCGAATTCTCATGCTTTCAACCTTTTTCTTCCACCTCTAACTAACCACACACTATACACATTAGGTTTCAACAATAAGCTGAAAAACTACCTAGCCTCCTAAACCTTGTAAAAGCCTTACATAGTATTGTTGACCACCTTTAATAGATTAAGGACCCCCATTAAAAGAAGGCCAATGAGTCTCCAAAATAAAAGAAGTGAAAAGAAAAGAAAAAAGAAAAGAAAAGAAAAGAAAAGAAAATAAAATTGCAACGTCATTTCTGTGTTCCTGAAAGACCATTCAAGGGGTATATGGCGAAAGCCTTAAACCCAGGCCCTAAGCCAACTCGGGTTGGGAGTCACGACTTGTCGCCGTTACATGGGTGGATGGTAGTTAACAAGCCAGGTGCCGAGTCTCGAAATCATTCAAAGTCAGACGTGAAAACTGAAGAGTTTGTGGTTGAAAGATCCTTATGACTTGATGCCCTATGCCTTAATTGGTTGGGAGTCATCGATGGATCCCCGTTACATAGACCTTAGTGAAGTCGATTCCTCAGCATTGCACCCCTACAACGCAAAAAGAATTGTGCAATAAGAGTGGATCCTGATCTATTTAGGTCAGTTAGTGTACTAAGTTGTGGTGGGAGCTAGGTTGGGGGGGAGAGCACAGTTTGTCAGTTTATTGTTGAAAACTGATCATATAAACACTTAGGTTTTGGTGGAAGTTCCAGGTTGATTCTCTAGAGAAGAAACTCCTTTGATGCTTGATTATGTATGGCATTCACTCTCTCGCTGAGCCAAGTGTGGTTTTAGTGATTCTTATCAAGGTCAGCATTACTTCATTCACATTCTTTTTGAAATCCCATTTTTTTTGTGAACATAATTTTGATGTTGTTTGTTTGCTCTCTCTTTCTTTCATTGCTAAGGGACTAGCAATGTGTCAGTTGGGGGGAGTGATTAGTACCCAAATAGTGTTATTTTGAGCCATGTTTATTGCAGGTTTTGAGCACTTTTTGTGTACTAATCAACTTAATTAACCTAACTGGCACATTTTGGTCCTGGCTATACTACTAATCGCATTTTGTGGCAAATTTTGTAGTTTTTGCAAGCTAACCTCCCCAAAATTATTGAGTTAGCTCAATCATGAAGAAGCTAAGATGAACTTGAGTCGCATCTGAAACTAGAAGATAAGGCAGGGAAGCAAGAAAATAAATAGTGGTTAGAGTTTTCAACCCGCAAAACTTCGCAGAAAGCCAATGTAAATTGGTTTACACCCTTTTTGACTCATTTGACTCCTTTTTGCTAATTTTTGTATTTTTCCTGAATTTCCTTCATGTAATAGTGAGTAGTTCATATATTTTTGTAATTTTGCTTGTTCTAGAAGTATATAAGCCTCAAACAAGGCTTTGTACAGGGGACTAGATCATTAATACATTTGCTGGGCGGGAATTTTTCCCAATTCTCTCATTTTCTCTTCTTTCTCTCATTTTCTCTCATTTTCTTGCCTACCAAACACCCTTGGAGGATGACAACTTAGAGGATGGTTGGCTAAACCTCCTTTATCCTTGAAGAGGAGGGCTACTGGGCTACAGACTTGAGGTAACTGAGGTTTCTCATGTTTTTAACGCATGCATTTATTTATATTTATGTCTCTGTTTTTCACACTAGGTTCAAACCCCTTTGATGCACCTTGAATGATCAGTACATGGCAATCTTTTAGGGTTCAGTGGATGCTTATTACTAGATCCACTGAGATTCGTTAGTTGCTATTTATTAGTCATTGTAAGATGGGTCAGGGAGTTAGGTTTTCATTGTCTGAGAGCGTTAATGCTCAATAAATGCCATATCTCAAAAGGAAAATTATTAGGGTTTAAGTTTTATAGCTAAATGAAGATCCGGTTTGGGAAATGACTATAGGTCATCCTCCCTAACGCGAGGAAATGGACTCGGGAATCCCTCAGTAACCTTTAGAACCCAAATCTAGTATCCTGACACTTCAAGGAGTTTTCTTTCATATTTTACTTCACTTTATTTTCAATTTTCCACCACCAAAACCCACTGTTTTTACCAAACCTTAAAATCCAAAACAAATCCACCAATTTGGACTTAATTGCAAGTCATTTGTGCAAAGAAAACCCATCCCTGTGTTCGACCCTAGAGCCACTATACTGCGGTAGCCATGCTGCGACAGTATGAGGAATTAGGTTTATAAATATTGTTGATTCCGGACCACCCTCCGTGCCTGTACGAATCAATATGCTACAGTCATTTAATATCAAATGACAAAAAAAAAAACATACCTTCATCCTCAAATAAGAAAGGATAATTGGTACTATAGGCCTCAAGGCTCCCATGTTGCCTCCTTTACTTCTTCTTGGTGTTGCGATAAATACCTTCACTTTAGCTCACGGTTCACAGAAACCTCGTTTCCTCGATTATCCATGAGGATGTGACTCGATCTCTTCTCTTTCGTGTCATCCTCAAGATCAATAAACTCGCCCAATCCACCATGAGTCGACCGAGTGTACTTCCGCAGCATGGAGAGATGGAACATCGCGATGGAACACCTGGTTTCAGTTTGGCAAGAATCGCCAACTAGTAAGCAACCGTATTCTACCTTCTCTCGAGTACCCAGCGGGCCCCGACAACTTCTATGGATAGCTTTCCTCGCTATTTAACCCGATCACTCCTCTAGCATCACTATCAAGAAGATATGGTCACCCACTTCAAACTTCTGTAGAGAAATTCTGTAGAATTGTCAAAGATAACTCTTCACCGCTTTAAGCCGTGAGAAGACTCTTTCGTATCAATTCCACCTTCTTTGATGTGTCCCTAACCAAATCCGGACCCGTAAAGGTTCTTTCTCCTACCTCCATCCAACAAACCGGAGATTCATAAGGCCTCCCATATAGTGCCTCATAGGGTGCCATTTGTATGCTCACCTGATAACTATTGTTGTAGGCAAATTCCATTAAGGGTAAATGCTCTTCCTAACAACTCTTGAGATCAAGGACGTATGCCCGTATCATGTCCTCTAAAGTCTAGATGGTTATCTCCGATTGACCTTTCGTTTGGGGATGAAAAGCAGTGCTCATCATCAACTGTGTCCCCATGACTTGCTAGAAACTCTTTTAAAAATGAGTCGTAAACCTGAGATCCCGATCCAATACTATAGATATTGGTACTCTATGTAACCTGACAATCTCCCGTATGTACAACCTGCAAAATTCCTCTAGAGTGAAGGTCATTGATTCGTGTCATAGTAGGTGTACCCGGAATCAACAATATTTGTAACCTAAATTCCTCCTACTGCCGTAGCAAAGCTACTGCAGTATAACGGTTCTAGGGTCAAACTTAGGTATGGGTTTCCTTCGTACAAATGATTTATAGTGAGGTTAAAAAATGGTGAATTTCAATTTGGATTTTTAAGGTTTTGTAAAAAACAGGGGGTTGGTTGTTTGTAGGTTGAAATTAAAATAAGAAAAATGTAAAATAGAACCCTTGAAGTGTCGGCCACTGTTTAGGTTTTACAAGAATCAATATGTTCTGCCTTTTCTCTGCTAGAGATGATATATAGTCATTTCTAACCTGATTTTCATTTTGCTTTTAAAAACTAAAAACCCTTTACGGATTTTCCCTTTTTGAAACATAGCATTTAACTGGGTATAAATGCCCCTAACGGTGAGAACATATCTCAAACCTACCATACTATAACTAATAGGAAACAACTAATCGATAACAAAGGGATCTAGTGATAAAGCATCCACTTAGAATCCAAAAGCTTGCCAACACACGTTAGCGAGGCATGCTTAAGAGATTTTAAAACCTAGATCGAGAAATAGAACATAAATACCCATAAATGCGTATGTTAAAAACAACAGAGGACCGTGAGTTACCTTGCAAACCCTAGTCAACAGCCCCTCCTCTTCAAGGAGGTGAAGAGGTTCAGCCAACCATCCTCCGGGAGTTGTCATCCTCAAGAGAGGAGTGTTTAGAGTCGAGAAAGTGAGAGAAAAGGGAAAGAAAATGGAGAAAAGGAAGTCATGGAAATCGCGCCCTCGGTCTCAGACAATTGATTGATACAGTTTTTGCTGCATCGAGGCTTATAGTCGTCGTTGTATAGGAAAATTTACCAAAAAAACAAAACCAAAAGCTATTATTGGTGATAAATTTGGAAGAAACAAATAAAAACATTAAAGTCGCCTGGGTGCGGTGAATGGGCAAGACGAACAAATAATGAGAGGTGAACATGGTGCAGATGCAAATTTCAATGCTCCATTTTTTCTTCACTTTTGCTCTTCTTTCCTTCCTGGATCCGACCAGAATAGATGAGTTTGACTGAATTTTTCGTGTTTGGATCGACTAACAATTTCGGCACGATTAGCTAGCAAAAAACTACAAAATTTCCATACAAATGCGATCAAGAGGAATAGCAGAACCTTAATGTGCACCGGTTACTAGAATTTATTTAGTACACAAAAGCACTCAGTAATAAATGGGGTTCAAAATAAGACTTCGGGCACTAATCATACCCCAATCCTACACATCGGGCACCTTAGCAATGAAAGAAAGAAGAACGAGCAACAACAAAATATGAAAAGGTTGTGAAAATGTAAGGCTTAACCCGCAATGAGAATCACCGAAACTTAGCCTAATAACTACCTCGAGAGAATGAATGCCATACAGAGTTGAATATCAAAAGAGTTTCCTTCTCGATGACTCAACCAAGAACTTCCACCAAAATCTAAGTGTTTCTTTGATCAGCTCTCAACAATAAACTGCCAAACTGCACTCTCCCCCCAACCAAGCTACTGCCTACACCTAGCCCACTAACCAACCTAAATAGATTAGGACCCACTCTTATTCCACAACTCTTTTTGTGTTGTAGGGGTGCAATGCCGAGGAATCGACCTCACCAAAGTCCATGTAACGGGGATCTACCGATGACTCCCAACCAATTAAGGCTTAGGGCACCAAGTCATAAGGATCTTTTGAGCACTAACTCTTCAGGTTTCACCCCGGACTCCGTATAGATAGTGGCGCCAAACCTTAAAGGAAAATACAATGACCACCAACTCCATGTCATGTGTGGGGTAACTCTGCTCGTGGTTCTTTAACTGCCGAGAACCATAAGCCACTACCCTCTTGGACTGCATCAAAACACATCCAAGTCCGTCTTTAAAGGCATCACAATACACTGTGTACCTATGTTCCCTCTCTAGAACTATCAAAATAGGGGTTGAAGTAAGCTCTTCACCCCAATGCTCACACGAGTCATTCCACTAAACTGACTCTCATTCGGTCAATCTTGTCATAGGTGTAGCTAATCGGGAGAAGTCCTCAATGAACCTCCTGTAATACCCTGCCAATCCCAAGAAACTACGTATCTCGAAGACTGACTTCGATCTCTCCCAACTCATAACTGCCTCAACCTTCTCCGGGTCCACTGACACTCGAAGCCAACACCACATGCCCCAAGAATCTCACTTCGTGTCAAAATTCACACTTACTGAATTTGGCATACATCTGATGGTCTCTCAAGGTCTGGAGAATAATCATCAAGTGACCTCATGCTCTTCCTTAGAATTGGAGTAGATCAAGATGTTATCAACGAAGACCACAACGAACTGATCTAGGTAGGGCTAGAATACCCTATGCATGAGACTCATGAATGCCGCTGGAGCATTCATCAATTTGAATGGCATCACTGTGAACTCAAAATGCCCATATCGTATCCTAAATGCCGTCTTAAGGATATTCGCCTCGCTAACCCTCAACTGATGGTAACCGGTGCGGAGATCTATCTTGGAGTAAACTCCGCGCCTCCTCTCGCTGATCAAATAAATCATCAACCCTCGGTAAAGGGTACCTATTCTTGATAGTAACCTTATTCAACTGCTAGTAGTCTATACATATCTGAAGGGTCTTATCCTTCTTCTTGGCAAATAGTACTGGAGCGCCCCAATGTGAAGTGCTCTGTCTAATAAAACCCTTGTCCAACAATTCCTGTAATTGGCCTTTGAGTTCCTGCAACTCAACATGTGCCATTTTAGGTGGAGTCATAGAGATAGGAGATGTATCAAGGTGAAACTCAATAGTGAAGTCTACATCCCTAGCGCAGGTAATCTCGGTAGTTCATCTAGAAAATTGTCTTCATATTCACAAACTGCCCTTGCCATCTAGAGTCGTATACGACTTAGGGTAAAGCATCATGCTTATCCTCTTGAAATACCAAACAAATACCATCTGGTGTGTAGGTAGTAACCCTCTTACGGTCACAATCAATGATGACTTTGTGTGCCGTCAACTAGTTGATTCGTGCCACAGTAGGCTGAGCTAAAATCAACAAAATTTATATACACCTAAGTTCCTACTACTGCCTTAGTCAAGCTAATGCAGATAGCGGTCTTAGGGTCAATAATGGGATGGGTTTTTTTCATCTTAGAAATGATTTGCATAAGTGCAAGAAGGTAAGGCTTTCTATTTGGACTCTTGGATTTGCTTTAAAAACAAAGTGGGAAGTAGGTTGAAACTCAGAAATTGTAAAACTAAAGTAAAGTGTGAAAAGGTAATCTTGAAGATTTATGTTACTAACTTGGTAAGTTAGGCAAACAAGTGTCCTCTGGTTTTATCCTCGTTATGACAAGCAACCCATAGTCCAAGGCATAACCTATCTATGTTTAACTAGCAAACCTCACCCTTGAAAAACCAACTCCTCATTTGAGTCAACACAAGTAGCATGCATCTATGGCCCTTTTACTGTTTGAAACCCTAGCATTTAAATATCATTTCAGGTGGCCTGCAGTAAGACTTATTATCTAGTTGAACCACAAAGGCATCTAGCATTAAGTATGCATCAGACCAAAGCATGGAGAGCATGGCCAAATCAATAACATTCAATGCTATTCAACCCCACTTGAGAAGATGGGGTCATAAACACAAGACCTATGGCTTTAATACAAGATGACAACATGCATATGTCCCACCACTCAAGCTAGCTTCCTTCCTTCTTCAAAGAAAGGAGGTTTAGCTACATCTCTTGAGTTGTCATCCTCAAGAGGTGTTCGCGCCTAAGAAAGTAAGAGAAAAGAGGAGAGAGAAGTAGAGAAAGCAAAACCTAATTAAAAATACTTATGACTTTATTTACAAAAATAAAACTTACAAAAATATCTTCCCCAAATTCTTGTTTCCCCAAAATCCTCTCCATATTACAAAAGAGAGGGGTTTATATAGGCCACCTCAATACATGAGAAAATACCAAAACCTACAATTCCGCTAAGTTATAGGACAAGAGAGTAAATACACCAAATCGAAGTCTAAGAGCATTAAATACAAAAGCACGACGAGGCAAAGGCATTTCATTAGGTCAAGAATCACAGGTAGCGAAATCGACAAGGTGTAGCTTAAAATGTGGAAATTTCGCTAAGGCCTGGTAATTTCGCTAGCTAGCGAAATTTCGCTAGCTTAGCGAAATTTTCGTGAGTAGCGAAAATACAAAATTTCGCTAAGAACAGTGTCTAGCGAAAATTGGTTTGGTCTAGCGAAAATTGGCCATTTTCATAGAGCCATAAATTTTTTCGCTAAGGTTGCGAAATTCGCATCCCAGCGAAAATTTTCGCAACTCTAGCTTAAAATTCCAGGCTTTGTTGACTTCCACGCATTTCGCCCCGTCTTCAACCGCATCAATCGTTCTTCACTTTTACCTTCGCTTTTTACTGATTCGGGCTGGCTGGATGGCCGACACTTGAGTTCAAAACTCATGATTCAATACACATCTCGATATTGAACTCCCATAGCAAAAAACCCGCAAACAGTAGCCAAATAACCCTAAACGATATAAGGATACTAAAAAGACTCAACACTTCAATCAAGGCATGACATGATTAGTGCACAAAAGCATTCAAAACCTATCTAACATGTGGTTCAAAATTGACCTTTGGGCACTAATCACACTCTAACCCAAACGTTGTTAGTCCCTTACAATGCAAAAAACAAAAAGGAGATGGCTGTAGTGATTTAAAAGTTTATGATTCAAAAAGGTATATGCACATATAAAATATCGCTAAACCGGGGAAAACTCGACATCACAATTGTAAACCGACATATGAAGAACTAATCCATACAAGAACAATTCTAGGTCAATCTTGGTTCCATGAATCTCAACTTGAATTTCCACCCAAGTCTAATGGTTCTTTATATAACCGCATTGGGCCAAGAAATTGCAAATATGTTCCTCCCAACCTAGCAATCGAGCATGGCCTTAAGCCGTTGAACAACCTAGACAAGGGATAGTTGGCACTTTCTTTCTTTATTCATTTTCAATGTAGGATGCAATGTTTAAAATTCGATTTCACCAAAGTCCGTAACGGGTCCACCGATGACTTCAACTCGAATCAAGGTTTAGGGCATCAAGCCAACAAAGATCACCGATCACAAACTCAAAGGCTTCACCCCTGGACCCGAATGACTTTCAAAATCAAGCACCTTACAATTCGTTAGACTCTACCCATCCACCATGTAACGAACACTAAATCGATGACTCCCAACCAATGAAGGCATAGGGCATCAGTTTCAAAGGCTTTTCACATACACCCTTCTGATCGCGGCTCGTTTCAAGGCAAAACTTCACGACTTTATTTTTCTTTTTCTTCTTTCTTTTTTCTTTTCTTTTTCGCTTTTCTTTCTTTTCTTTTTAAAGACAACATTGGTCTGGCATGGGTAACACAAAACCCATCCTTGGTGGGTTTGCCAACATGCCAAGGCCTACTTATGCAAAGCCAAAGGAAGCTTAAATAAATCACGTACTATTGAAATAACTGAGTGCAAAAGGTGTGAATTTAGCATAAGGGAGAAATTTTGCTGAGAGGTTGAACCGAAGTGACCAAAAAATTGTTTCAAGCATGGAATTTGTTCTAACATAGAGGTGACAAACAAAGGCTTCAATTTCCCCAACATAAAGCAATTCAATTGTCCACCAGCTAAATTCAATTGTCCACTTGGAAGCAATTCAATTGTCCAATTGAAGAGAAAAACATTTACACCCGGTAGTTGCACAAAACAATATATGTACAAAGTCATGAGATATAAACTCAATAGCTTTTTGATATAGCCAAAATGGCTAGCACATGTAATACCAAAGCTAAACACAAAAATATCACCGCCTTACTATGGCTAATACATAAATCCTAATCAAAAATCGCGAGGCGCTTGATAAAGCCGGGTAAACTATACAAAAATGGTAGAAGAAACCTAACCACCTCACCTGTGGGTGGTCTCGTCACGCCACGGCAGCCGTAACATCCAAGAAGCGGCTGTGGTGGGGTCCTCTGATCAGGGATGAGGGAAGACCTGTGGTCAGTAATCAGGGTCAAGATGGAAATGGCACTGGCCAACCTTCATCCCAAGGTCATAGAGTCAAGCAGAGCGAGCAGATGTAAGATCCATCACACCCGCCTATCTCTCTCGAAATGACATGACTGCATCCGCGAATGGTGTGTCAATAGAGGTGACACTTATGGAACCCACTCACAGATCTCGGGCTCGGGGCAGGTATATCATCTCAGATGGCGGTCCCCCGCCTCCCGACCTGCAGACTCGGTCCCGTGGTCGTAGCGGAAAGATACTCGCATAGTCATCACCCGCTCCACTGACATGACCAGGGGGCATCGAACCCTCATCTCAATCCTGGGCTCCTCCGGGAATCCCATATGCTCGAGAACATGGCAGAGGAGTCTCGATGATAAGTAGTGAATGCCGCCGTACTGTGTCCTTCCGATACCTTTCTCCCTAAACTGCACAGAGGCCATCACCACTTCGTAGGATCGAACTGTAATCCCCGAGATCCGGTGAAAGCGCCCAAGACGGCCTCCAGAGACGTAATGCTGAAGCCGAAATAAGCTCGCCCCGAACAGAGATGGTCAAGCAACAAGATCCGAGGCGAGCCGCTTCGTAAAATACCGTCCAAAGAAGCTGGCGGCCCTCCGGCCGCTGTTCGAACCATCTCGCCGATGGCGCGGGTGGGCCCACCTCAGAATCCTCCGCGATCGTCAGCGGTATAATGCAGCCAAGAGCCGGAATATCTACTGATTCGAGTACCCGCGACGATCAATACTCGAACTGGCTCACGCGACTAGGTGATCCCTCTGTGAGGTCATCGAGTGGTAAAACTGCAACACCACTCGTGGGTAGTAATGTCGCTTCTGAGTCATGAAAGCGTAATAAAGTGAATAATTCCTCGATCAACCCATGGACTCCTCAGATCTAGGATCAGCCCTCTACGGACGCCGTAGTAACACGACCGATGGAACTGGCCTTACGATGGAGGCGCACATTCCCTGGTCGGGGTTCCCTACAAACAATGGCCTTCGAATCCTCGAGGCAAAGCATACCGGAGGCGATGAAGTCGCTCCGCAAAGCAGGAGCGTGACTGTGATCTACCAAGGTCGAGGATGAGGGGACTCTCGCCTCGGGCCCGATGTGCGGGCCCGCTTGGAGGGCCTGGGCCTCCGAACTCTCCTCTGAGGTACTGGTGATGGGGCACGGGGTCCCATCCTGTTCGATAGCGCCTAATCTCGAGGGGCTCAGCACGGCCTCGGATTGGTGATGGTAATCGAGTCGGACCGAGCCGGGCCTCTCTCTCAAACATCAATCTCACTCAGGGCCGAACACGGACTCCACTCGAGTACGAACCATATCTCGAAATCGAAATAACATCAAAAAAGGGCTCGACTAATCAAATGTAGCCGAGGCTCAGATGTCCGAATTGGGAGGCTCGAGCGATCGAATCACTCAAGCGTAACTCGACAACTAAGGCTCACCGGGCCGCGTATGAAACCAGCCTGATAGCCAAACAATACCACAAGAAAAGACCAACAGGCAGGCAGAACAGCCGAATCCACGCAAAGGCAAAAATGGCTCAGCCGGGCGCAGCGACCACTGGTGGAACACCTGTGGCTCGTGGCACACAGTGGGTGGAGGCCTGGCCAGGCGCCGAGGCCGAGACCGGCACGTGCAAGGGCCAAGGCACTGTGGCTACAAAGAGGCGCCGGGAACCGGCACACTGCAGGCACAAATCCAAGAAAGGGGCAGGGCAAGGGACCACTCGCTGGCCAAGAGAACCCGGAGACTCGGGACGGCACGGCAGATCGAGCTTTGGGGCTTCACTGAGGGGGAGAATATGAAGTGGCATTCTTGGCAAACCCCTCCCCGTTTATACAGAACGAAATGGCACCGAAGGGTCTCGTACTAAATTTTGCTATACTTAGCTTAATTTGGCCCTCGCTTAGTCTTCCCTGTAATCCAAAAAAAAAAATTTTTTTTTAAATTAATTAATTATGTTATATAAAACAAAAATTATTGTTAGAAAATTTACTATATGATCTACAATTGGAATTGAATACACATACTATAATATATAAATTAAATTACTAATAAGTGAAAGAAAAAAAAAAATACTAAGTTAAACGACATTTTGAAAAACTACTAAAACTAACTTCAAATTAAACTAACTTAAAGTGTAAAAATAAAATTGTGGAACCGCACTGCTTATGGGAAACACCGAATCAGTTCTAAAATCTCAACATTTACCCAAGGGGGTCAAGGAGAATGACTTCAACCCCCGCAGTGAGTCCGGCTGATCCAGGTTGGTGCCCAAATGTTGATCTCGTCTCACCGATGGTCGGGGAATTGAGCAGCTTGGCTTGCGCTTGTGCCGATGGCAAGACCAATATCTCCCATCTCCACGGCTGATTACTCCTCGTGATTTCCCGACACTCGTGTTTTCCCGCGACCATCAATTGAAACAACTTCATTAGTTCTTTGATTTTCAGTTTTTAACAAATTTTGCTTGTTATTCAAATGGAAGATGTTTAACTCCAAAGTCATGTTACCAAAGGTTAGTTGCATGACTCCATTCCGGCAATTTATGATTGCATTGGCAAAGTGGGTCAATGGTCTTCCTAAGATGATTGTACACGAATGGTTCACGGTAAATTGGCTCCGTCAAGCAATCAAAAATTCCTTTGGTAGTAGGAATTTGTCTATTTTCACAAGGACATCCTCAACTATCCCTTAGGGATTTTCACGATCTATCGCCAATGAGAGGTGATGTTGGTAGGTTTAAGTTCACTCTAGACTCTAATCAGCTGTGTATACTAAATACGCATTAGGGATTCTACACTGCTCCTAAATCAAGCAATGACTTGTCTATGCATTTCCCACCAATGTTTACCGAAATTGTGGGAGATCCTGGATCTTTGTATTTGACAGGCATTTGCTTGATTATGGCACCGACTTGCTCAAGGAGAAATGCCTTCTTCTCAATGCCTAATCCCTTCTTAATTGTGCAAAGATCTTTCGTGGGCTTTTGCATAAGCAGGCACTTGTTTGATTATGTCCAATAGCGCATGTTAACCTTCACTCTGCCTAGGACCTCTAAAATGCCTGCTCGCTGAGATTTTTCTACCTCTAAGTGCTTGTGGAAATGGAGGTGGTATGCGGTATTTCATTGAATCTTCCTTTAGGAGAATATGCTCAGACTGCAATTCTTCTCCTTGCATGGATTTTTCAACCAAAGGTTTTGGAAGTATAGGTCAGATTAACCTTTTCTAAATTCCTCGTGGTAATTATAGCCTTAATCTCATCCATTCCCGAAATGTTTGATGACCCTAATTATAAATTCCCTTAGATTTGAAGTTTGTGATGGAAACCTCCTTTCTCTTGTACCTCTAGCAACTTGTTGATCTTGGTGATGAATATTGTGGTTATCACTTCGTTGGAGATTGCCTCAAGCCCATCTATTCTCTTATTCAATGTACTTTCCACAAGATTTAATCCTTTGTGCAATTTGCACATTGATTCCTTGTTCCTCACAAAGTTGCCCACCACCTTACTCAAATTCAACATAGCTTGTTCCAATCGAGAAGAGGATGATGGTCACAGAATCGTGGAGGGGGTACTAAATCGAGGTTTAGCACTGGGTACATAGGCAGGGGGTTGGGTCTCCACAAGGTTAGGTGATCTCCCTCCAATTGAATCTGTAGGTATTACCATATGGAGCACTGATTGTTGTGGCTTGAATTGTCCTAGTACGTTGTTTGCACATTCTCGACATCAAATCCTTCATCAAGTAGGGCCATAGGACATGGGTTCTAATTGGATGCACCGGTAATTGGAAATTAGTGTGGATCGATTTCAGCAGATTTTCTGCCATCGCATGCACTCTTGAGTCAAGCACCTCAAGCTCCTCTACCTTCCTAGCTAGGGCTGAAATCCTAGCTCTCATCTCTATTTCTTCCGGGCAAAGGCATACATCCCACCTTCAGTTGACTCCGGGTGGTCTCATCCTATCCATTTCTCTTAGGTTAGCTCATCCTCAACCCTTAGAAGCCTCAGCCAATGTGAATTTAAAAATCCATGGCTTCATCAGGATGCTTACTCAGAAAATCTCCTCCACACATAGTTTCCAAAAGCTGCCTCATGGCAGGAGACATACCCACCATAGAAGTGGTTCACCAACATCCAAGGCCAAAGTCCCATGGTGTGGGCATGCACTGGGATGGTTTCCTATAAATCTTTCCTAACACTCGGTAAAATCTTCTCACCATCCTCGAGCCGGCAAAGGTGTAAATTTTGTCTCTTCAAATTATTGGTCTTGGTGAGCACCGGCTAACTTCTTCAGAATTCACCATGTACTCAAATTTTCTAATTTCTAATGGTTCTAGCCTCAAATGAGTTGAGCCATCTGGCCTTGTCCTTAGAGTCAATGAAATGCTTTTAGCTTTAGCAAATCCATGTCCATCATACCTTCCTTTAAAGTTAAAGTAAACCTCCTCAAAACCTAATATGAGTGTATGGATTTTCATCTTCCACAAATCTACGGTACTGGGGAGTAGGGTACCCAATAAGGCCCATCACATCTTCAAGAGAGGAATGATACGTGACGGGGCACTAACTCTGTGGAGGGTGGTGGATGTGATCCCCATGGTTCTATACTACTTGGATTCATGGGGTTCCTAGTTGACTGTTGTTCCTCGTATGGGATCCATGGCACGCATGTTAATCGACTTCACTAGCTAGGTCAAGTTGTGTACTTATCCTATGCAATCTACCTGATGTGTCTCTATCCCACTGTTGCATAAACACCTGTTACAAAATTTAGAGACAACAAAGAGCAACTACAGAGCTTACAAAAAGGTTAAGATTCGCTAACAAAAATTAAAACCGATCAGAAGAAAAAACAGTGGAAGCATCGCAAAGTGAGGAAAACTCAAGTGCTCGTGAACCGAGTGACAAAAAGGGGTGGTTACCTCCACTTGTGATGTTGGATCACAAGTACACTTCAACTTACCATTCGGTAGTTTACACCATCCCAAGAACGGCGCCCATTTGATCTGTGCCAGCAGGTCAGAAAGCAATCAACAAAATTTATATACACCTGTCTTACTTACTGCCTGGGTGAGGCCAAGCTACTCGCAAAGATAGTGTCTAGGGTCGAACACCTGGATGCTTCATCCTAGAAAATGATTTGCATAAGTGCAAGAAGGTAAGGCTTTCTATTTGGACTCTTGATTTGGTTTTAAAACAGGAAGTAGGTTGAAAACTGAGAATTGTAAAACTGAAGTAAAGTGTGAAAAAGGGGTAAGAAGATTTAGGTTACTAACTTGGTAAGTTGGGGTAAAACAAGGGTCCCTGGTTTTATCCCCTCGCTGCTATGACAAGCAACCTATAGTCCAAGGCATAACCGGATCTATGTTTAACTAGCAAAACCCTCACCCTTGAAACCAACCCTATTTGAGTCAACACAAGTAGCATGCATCTATGGCCCTTTAATCGCTTGGAAAACCCTAGCATTTAAATATCATTTCGTAGGCTCAAAGACCATCTAAAGAACCACAAAGGCATCTAGCATTAAGTATGCACAGATCCCAAAGCATGGAGGAGTATTGGCCAAATCAATAACATTCAATGCTATTCAACCCTAATTTGAGAAGACGTAAATTATAAACACGTGACCTATGGCTTTTAATACAAGAGACAACATATGCCCCACCACCAAGCTAGCTTCCTTCCTTCAAAGAAAGGAGGCTTTAGCCAAGCATCTCTGGAGTTGTCATCCTCAAGAGGGTAATGGCAGCCAAGAAAGCAAGAAAGTATAGAGAGAGGAAGAGAGAAAAGAAACCTAATTAAAAATACGAGACTTTATTTACAAAATAAAACTTACAAAATATCTTCTCCCCCAATTCCCATTTCCCAAAATCCTCCATATTACAAAAAGAGAGGGCTTATATAGGCCACACCTCAATACATGAAAATTAAAAAAAAAACCTACAAATTTGGCTAAGTTATAGGACAAAGAGAGTAATACACCAAATTTGAAGTCGGTTGGCATTAAATACAAAAAGCATGACGAGGCGTGCATTTCGTAGAATTTGAAGAATTTAGCTGATAAGCGAAATCACAAGATTAATAGCGAAAATAGGAAATTTAAGCTAAGGCTGTAATTTAAGCTGGCTAATGAAATTTATTAACAAGCGAAATTTTTCGTAGTATTAGCGAAAATACAAGAATTTAAGCTAAAAACAGTGTCTAAGCGAAAAATTGGTTTAGTCTAGCAAAAATTGGCCATTTATTTGGGTTTGCGAAAATTTTAAGCTCAGGTTGCGAAATTTTATGATCACAGCAGGCACAGCAACTCTAGCGAAAATTCGAGGGCTTTGTTGATCTCACTTTGCATTTCGTCACGTCTTCCATTTGCATCATTTTTCTTCACTTTGCCTTGATTTTCATTGATTCTTGGGCTGGTTGATGGGACACTTGAGTTCAAACTTCATGATTAAGTCATACATCGATATTGAACTATAGTGCTTCAGAGCACATAAAAACGACCAAAAATAACCTCTAAGCGGCATAAGTGATACTACCAAAAAGACGAACACTTCAATTGGCGTTAATGACATGATTAGTGCACAAAAGCACTCAAAACCTATCTGGCAGGGTTCAAAATTGCACTTTTTGGGCACTAATCACTGGTCGATCCCAGATGACATCAAGCTTCGACATGTCCATGACCTAAGGTCACGGTGACGAAATCCGAGATCTGTGGCTGCAACCTCGACATACAGTCGGCTCACCTGGCTCTGAGGAGAACTCACACATGCGTGGCTCCTTCCCGAGGTTTCAACCTCTAAGCCCAAAATACTTCCACTCGCAGTTAACGATAAAAGGAGGAATGAATCTTTGAATCAACAATGTTCCCTTTATAATGAGATAGTAGAGTAACACTGAATGATTGATTGATCTACAAGCTCGGTCTGAGGTGTGATGGCATAAACATGCCCCTAGGTCCCTGAAGTCTCGGGTTATGATCCTTAGCCTCGACCTCGACCCATGCCCTGGCCCATCGGCTTTGTCGTGAAATGTGGGGCTGTCTGACGCGCCACTGGGTTGATGCGAAACTCACGGCCCATGGTAGAATGCGGAGGAGAACAAATTGAGTCACATGGATATCATGATATTTGGGATTTGGGGTGTCTCATAACTTTAAGGATCCTATACGAGGGCAATCCCAGTCTCATGTGTTCGCTGGTGGCAATAGAAACATGTCCTTTTCCCTGGCTGGCTAGGAGCCACTGAGTCTTTCGACTGGGATGATTGACCGGCCTTAGCCTTGATAAAGCCTTGGCCTGGCCTAAGACCCTTCACGGGTAGAGTCTCTGCTTCTTCCTTGAGCAAGAAGAAGAAGGTTGGCTCTCTTTCCTCTTATCTTTCACACTCGCATCCCGAATGCTTCGTTCATCGTCCCATAACTGTTTTGACCATGAAGTCCATGTCTTGTAGGAGGAGTCCCACAATTTTAACCCGAATTGACAATTTCAGACCATTCTCAAACTTCTCACTTTGGCCATATCTATGGCCACATAATCATTAGCGAAACAGGCTAATTAAGTGAACTTAGCCACGTATTCGAGCCTGATCGCGTCCCTTGTTTCAATTCACAAAGACTCCTGAGCTTTTGTGTATCGACGAATGGTGGGAAGTACGAAGAGCTCACGAAACTCTTCCCATGTCATTGTCTCCAAGTTCCTTGTGGCTTTGACCCAATCTAACCATACTTGGGATTTGCCCTCTAGCCGGAATGTGGCTAGTCTTATCCTAGTGGCATCGAAGGTGATCTCTATAGCCTCCAAGATCTTGTCAACTTGTCGGAACTAATGATCATCACACCATGGGTCTCCTTTGAAGGTTGGGATGGTATTGCCCTTGAACCTCTGGAGGTTACTTGGCCTTCCTTGGCCTATAATTGCACTAGCCCGTGAAATGGTGGCAGCCACAATGCTTGCTTGTACAATGGTAGCGGGTTAATACCCGGCCTCTATGAAGGCTCGTTGGTCAAGGTCGTAGTGGATTGTTGTTCTGCCCACCGCCTTGGTGTCCTCTTCCTCGATTAGCCATCTACATATGTCAGATAGCAATAGAGTCTTACATAGTATCCAAAAAAATAAAAATAAAAATAAAAATGGGGATCCGGTTTAAACTTTGAGATTTCTCTTCCTGTCTAACTAGTAGCGCATGTGCCAACCACTAATAGACCTCAACATCTCGAACCATTCCATTCATTCTTTTTTTGAACCCCCGAGTTATATTTTTAAGAGCTAAGCGTTTCTCTTTTCCCTTATACATTTTACCATGTATATAATTCATAACTTACAACACACAATCATGTATATTAAGGCACAAAACATGAATTTCACAGAAAGTAAGATACAATGGAGTCCTAGACCCATGCCCATCAAGCCCTAGGTAATATAGCATGCCTATGCTCTGATCTGATTGTGACACCTGAATAAAGTCCGTTGATCATCCATCAACTTGTGGAATGCTGTGAATGTCGTGTAACTCGATACCACACCATTGTATCCATTCTTCCAGGATCAAGGAATTTAACAAAATCGAATGAGTCTCAACTTTGTATGAGGCTCTATCCAAAACCCAACTTTGTACAATATACAATAACTTATGTGCATCCAGGGACCGATATAGCACAGCGACTCATAGATTCATTTATGATAAGAGTGACCAACTGAGGCTCATTTATCATATTCATATAAAACATGTAAAACTATATAAAAAACAATCCATATGGGTTCAAGTACAACTCTTTTTACAAGTACATGTCAAAACTATTAGTTTGTTCTAAAATTTTTAAAAATTATAAAAGCCACAAGTCGGCTTTCTTCACCCTTAATAGTCTCGAATGAGACGCCTCTAGACGTATATCGGCACCAGAAATGTTTTCTGTATAGGGTGAGACCACACCCGATGGAAATGTGGTCGTGCGGGAGGACCTCCCTACCTAAAGTGTGCATACAATGCTCACATTTGACAATTTCATAATTGCATTAACAATTCCAGTAAGAATATGCAATTCCTAGGTTGAATTCTACAATACCATGCTATGAAATGAGATGAGACTCAGCGATGCACCGCCTGCAGGTCTTTGTTGGCTCCACCACACAATGCAATGCCAATGTCTTGATAAATTCATCATTGATTGATTACATCCAATGATCATTTTGAAATAAAATCATGTGTTTATAAACTAAAACTTGTTGGATATAAACCTCGATTGAGTCATTTCACATATGACTCGTCTTTTTGAGGGAGCGGAGTTTGGGAGTCATCGTAGGCCCCACCTTAACACTTTTGGACTTTCACCGTTAGAGTGTGCTGAACCGATGGTGGGGTCTTTCACGAGGAGTGTCTGACCCTTCTTACTATTACGGAGCACAAAGTTTTTCCATGTCATGCAGCCGTGTGACTCTGTTGGACTTCGTCCGGCGATGCAACCTACTCATCAATCACCAAATGTGGTGTTTGAGTCTCAACATCTCTCACACCTGCCCCATGATGCGATGTTCTCGATGCATATGCAACGTAATGTGTAGCCAAAATGCCTGAATTTTTTGAAATAATTTCAATATATATATATATTAGGTTATGATTCCAAGACTAAACTTGGGTTTTTGGAAAAAGTGATAAGTGTGAAAAGTGAATGAATCTTTATGCATATGATTAAAATATTATATATAAATAAAGTGATTGAACCGGAGAAATAAACCAGTGAAGAACAGGGTGGAGATTTGTACAATGAGGACCTAAGAATTCGAGAATAGAATAAGCTTAAATGCTAAGAAGTGAATTAAATGATAAATGAAAATGAAATAGAAGACCAAAAAGAGAAAAAAAATGAGAAATAGAATTTGTGTAGTAAAATTAAACATGGCCTTACACTTAAAATGAGGAATAAGACCAAATGTGGTCTTAGAAGAGCACATTTGTGCATTTGGGAAAAAACGTGTTTGAGAGCAAAGTGAGATAGAGAAGAGCTAGGGTTGAGAAGAAATCAAGGTTTTGGTGGGAGATCATCCCCATTTCTAGTTTCCAAGTGATCAAGGAGGAAGAAGGAAGCTAGGGCAAAGAGTTTCAAGAGATTTAGGGTATAAACCTAAACCACAGAAAGTTATGTTTGATGTTTGGGTTGAAGAAAACCTAATCATCATAGTTTTGCTCATGGTTGGTTTAGGATGATATTAAGATGTTTTTGGGAGTGATTCCCATGTTTTGCTTTGGGATTTTGGAGAAAAATCGCAAAAGTGCAAAAACTAGAAAATCTAGGCATTATCGGGATTCTACGTCAGCGGTATTAGGAGAACCCACCATGGCGGGTGAGGTGCCAAAATGGCACCCCTAAGATTGCAGCCGCGACGTAGATACATTTCTGGCGACAATTTTGGATTGTTGTTTTGAAGTCTAGTTTTAGTCTGCGATAGTATGGAACTTCCTAATAATGACTAATGGGTTTAAGTAGAATGAAACAAAGTGAAAATGCCGTACCTGCGCCGGCCGTAACAACCCGATTTAGTTCTTTTTGTTTCTAGTAATTATATTTCATATTTCAGGTGTTTGGTAGTTTACTAAATAAACCTGAATGAGTATATGGAATAAGTATATCTTTAGAAATGATATGCTCTAAAGGGCATATGGATTTGAAAATATGATACTTGAATGTCGACAATTAATTGCATGTGAGTGATTAATTAGTTTATGTAAGCGGAGTGAGTGCAATACTTGACATCTTGAATTGAATCGATATACCAAATGACCAACATGGCGGGATGCACCAATCAACATCCGTCATGATGGTGTATGACATTATTAAATGTCTCACATAGCGGGATGCACCAATCGACATCCGTCATGATGGTGTATGGCATTTTAAATAACCATGGTAAAGGGATGCACCAGTAAGGCGCGCTCCATCTGTGATGGTAGACGAGGCCAGATTAAGCGTAGCAAGCATTACCAGTGACGAAAAGGATGGGATTTCACCATGAAATCCGTCATGAATGTGAATTGTATGCTCTGAAGTGAAATAACCGAAGCTTTGATGAGTGAAAATGAGATTTTATACAAACTAAATATGTCTTAAGAGTATATGTTTGAATCTCATGATTTGAGTTAAATGATTTGTTGCATGTGAATCATAAAACATGTGAAAATGAATAAGCATAGTATTGTTTTATATTAGTACATGAAAAGTAAAGTATAGTTTGATATAAAAGGCATGGTTTTTATGATAAAAATGTCATGTAGTGTTAAACTAAAAATTGGAATAAGCTTGTATTGAACCACTAAACATGAAAATTCATAGCGTGTAGTTTCTATCGCGTGGAGTTTTGATGTGAGGAATGAAGGCAAGATCGAAGTGCGAGTCATAGACGAGTTACGAATTATAAGTATATACCTAGTCATATGCATGCCATTCTTTTTGAATGTGCGAGCATTTTGTGAACAAAGAGTTAAATAAGACTATTGCTTTGTATATCATTTTCTAAAGGCATGATACGCCATTTTGTAAACGTATTGTATAAAAGTAACTGTTTATGGGCCTACCATTTGAAACACCTACCATTTGAAACAACTTTTGCGTAATTGAAAACCCTAAAATGAAATGACATAAACAAAATATTTTGATAAGATAAATGAAAACGGTCGGAGTAAATCGGGCTCCGGTTCAGATCCGCCATTCGGGTCGGGCCGGGGATTTGGGTCGCGACACTTTTGAAAAAAAAAAACAAATAAATAAAGAATAAATAAAAAGAATTAAACGAGCATCCTGGATCCGGTTCGGACTTGCCAATCGGGTTGGACCGAAAATGGGTGCTACATAATGCACCATTGCATGTCAATGCCATGTCACATATGTAATGAATGCCATATGGACATTTTAATTCATGCAATTCATCATGCATCATGGACAATTATATCACATGCATATAATCTCTAATTAAACACTCACACCAATGTCAATACATTAAAACACATATATAAACATTTTTATCAAACAACAGTGAATGTTGCTCATAAAAATCCAAAGCGATAGCACACTTAACCCTTAAGGCAAGGTGTGGCATGTGAGAATTCCTGAAATATTTCATGTATAGCTGGGCATAAAAATTGACCAAACGAGGCCCTTAAGTTGCCGTAAAGTTGTTTAACCATGCCCTTACTTGATCCAATTTTTCTCTTCATCTAAACAGCCCCTAAAAACAATTTTTGGACATTCCACAAACAATCCTGAGCCGGCCTCACAAGATGGCTTACAAATAATATAAAAGCGGCCATATCTGGTCAAAAGCTGACCTTAGCCATAAACCTGATTTTTAATCTAAACAGCCCCTAAAATAATTATTTGAACATGCCATAAACACTCATAATTTAGCTAAGGTGGCCATAAGCGGCCATAAACCGTTTTAAATAGTTCAAAAATCGATCGAATAGGCCCTTAGGACATCTACACACAACATCCTCCTTAAAACAATAACCCAAGGATCGAATTAAAACCAAAGTAGGAAGAATCCCTACCTTTTGAGCGTAGTAGAAACGTAGGAGGTCTTAAAAACACCTCCTTAACCCGAAAACTTTGATTTCCCCAAATCTCCTCCTTTGGATCTTCGGTGAAATCCCTCATTTTTGGTACACACGCGTAGCCCTCGTCGAGGCGATGAACTTTAATTCTTGGCCCGACGAATTCGATCGACGGAACTCCGAGGATTGAAGAAAGAAGTCTTGGACTCTTTCTTTCTCTCCCTCTTGCTCTCCCATGGTCCCAAACAGAAAATGAGCTATTTTCCTCCCAAAAATCTGATTTTTTACTAACCTTATCCATAACTTAGGGACTTGTATGTCGCGCCAATAATGTCAATGACTTGTTGGTCAGTTTAATTAAAGCGATTTATTTAAATCGCAGTTTTGAGTTGAATTATTTTACATGAACTTTATTTAAATTTTTCCACTTTCAAGATTTTCTGTAAAAATCCATTTTAGAGTCCACCTTTACCCGTCGCCCCGAAAATTGTGAAAAATTCGACTATCTCGGAATTTAACGAAATTTGTCTGGATAACTAGATTACGTGAGATGAATCCAACGGAGAGGTCCGTTTCATCATCCAAGAGCTAGAAATTTCCAAGGCTGCGGCTATGCTGTAGCGACGATTTGCAGATTTTGCCATTTTCGGAAAAATTCAAATTTTGGAGTTTCACAGGGCTTTGGGATTGTGAATCAAAAAAGAAAAAAAGAAAAGAAAAAAGGAGACCACATTAAGAAAAAAAGGGTTTAGCTATAAAAGTTCATTGCTTATGTGAGGAGCGAATTTTCACCTTTATTAGATAAGTAGTTTTATCTCTTGAGATATGTGTTTTCTTAGACAAAATTTTAATCTGCACAGACCTCAAGAGATAAAATCACCATCTAACGGTGTAAAACTCGTTCTCATATGAGAACGATCTTTTTATAGCTGAACAAAAAAAAAAAAAAAAAAAAGTGGGAATTATAGTGACGAATCGTAGGTGTGTGTGGTAAGTAGATTGAAAAGTCAAACGGGTATCTTGGCATGATTTTGGTTGGTGCAGTGAAAAGAAGACAAAAGGGACATATGGTAAAGAAAAGCCAAAATGAAATACTGTTATTATGATTAATATCATTAAATATTAAAAAAATTAGGCACAAAAGTCTTTCATAAAATGGAGTACATGAAACCTATGTATCAGCATGCCTAGGAAATCTAAGTAATGAAGGATGTAGGAAAAAAAGTTTCTATATATTCAAATTAGTTTTATAAAAGATAAGTAACTAATTGATGATAATGTTTTGGGAATCTTATGTTATGGCCTGCCTATTTGGGTTTATTTAAAAAGAATAAACAAGAGATTTGGTACCAAAAAGGTGGACTCATTTAAAAAATAATTAAAAAAAGCTATCACGTGTGATTTGATTTTAGTTCTTGAAAATACCCTCAAGTTGACATCACATTATTAAATCCAAAAGA
Organism: Tetrastigma voinierianum; assembly: GCA_016808115.1. Taxonomy (NCBI): domain Eukaryota; kingdom Viridiplantae; phylum Streptophyta; class Magnoliopsida; order Vitales; family Vitaceae; genus Tetrastigma; species Tetrastigma voinierianum. The sequence continues at coordinate 533,980 of JAEQBH010001581.1, forward strand.
AATCTAAAAATACCTAAAACCTTTCTTTTAGTCATTTATCTCATCTCTCCCGCTTAAGCTTTCCCTCAGTCAATCGATTGAGGAAGCTCAGCTCAACCGATTGAGTGTGCTCTTTGTCATTATTTCCCTTAGTCAATTGGTTGAGGAAGCTTAGCAGCGGTTAGTGTGCTCTGTATCTCATTATTTCCCTCCAATCAAGTGGTTTAAATAAGCTTGCTCCTGGCTCAGCAGGTTGACTTTATATTAACTTCAATTCAATACTTATTACATTGACTGACGCAAAATGTTATTTTAAAATAGATATATTGCAAAAATCTTTGTGTGAAGCCAAATACTCAATCAATATATGTATCCAACATGGATAATACAATACCACATAAGTATCCAAAAGTATCGAAAACAACCTATTAGGTTAAATAAGTTAATCCCACACAATATAAGTATCCAAAACACCTATTAGATTAAATAAGTTTCAACAACCAATACATTCTAATAACAAAATCAACATGTCATATAATGGGAAATTATCATTGAAATTGATAACAAAATATTTAAAGGCTGCCATTTTGTAATGGAATCATGTAGTTGAGGAGGAGGTGGAGGACAACGAGAGGGAAGAAATTCCATTATTTCATTCTAACGGATAGATAGCGTGGAGACCAAGGAATTTAGGCCAATAAATTCACCTTTGCCACTAAAGACTGTCGAGTCTACGGCAGCGTACCCAAAAAACTTGGTAGGGACTGAAAATTTGACGAAATTCCACGACCACCAAAGATTATTGAGTCCGACAAGCGTTGCTAAAAAGCTTGTTAAGACCGAGGAGATATAAAATATGTTATACGCACTGCAACCAAGAGAGAGTTTGCATTTAAAAATATGTTTTGGTCTAGATCACTGCAAGTGCACAAGTTATTCAAGTAATAAAAGTGGATTTAAGTCCAGATATCTTTCCCAAGAAGATTGATGAGAAATCTAAAGATCAATTATCCCATCTACTCAAGATCCTTACTATTTAAACTCCAAAGTTTAAAAGTGATTTTTTTAAACTAAAGGAAAGTAAAACTAATTTAAAATTCTATAACTATACATAAATAATTCAAAATAATTGGATTGGGAAGTTCAGTGAGATTAACCTTTGGGAAATAGATCAGTGTACAATTATCAATTTCCTCATCATTTTATAACATAGTTCTACCATTAGTTTGAAATCTGAACTTGTCAAAGATACAAGGTAGTATAGTTTGGATTCCTCCATACACCATACATTTCACTGGTTAGAGATCCATGTTCCTTCCAGATACATGAGGCTAATTAGTTACTTGTAGGATATAACCATCTTTCTAAGATGCGGGATTTTCCTTTCGATTACTTCACGATTCACTTAGGGCCCGAAATTCTCCACCCCGTGCGGAGATAATGCATACCTTCTTCAATCTAAGGTGGTATCTATCCTTGAATGCGATAAAATTCTCTATCTCCTTGATTAGATCTTTGCTAACACGGGATCAAGATTCTTTCATCAGAAAGAGGAGAAACATTTGATTGATTAAATTGATACATCCTCCAACTAATCCTCACACCATGAGTAAATTAGAGATCTATCGAAGTAATCTTTTAGAGTTCATTAGTTCCATAATATTAGCCTAACATACCCCCAAGTAACTGCTCAATACTCTCAAGAATCTCCATTTTTGTGTCACTCAAAGGGCCTCCTAGAAATTAGAGCAAGATATAGTCATTTTTTTGGGTAAACAATACTAATATTCAGAACAATTAAATTCAAGAACAACGCTAATTAAATAAATTCAAGATTTCTAACTATGAAGTTCTTTCAAATTGTGCAAAAAACAATAATTAACATCGATCCATTCAGAGGAACTCAGTCTTTCAAAAGCTAGTTAAAGATAACATTGACTAATTGATTAGAAAATTCATTGAAGTACAATCGGGCGAAATAAATGAACTCCTAGAAAATTTTCAAATTCCATTAGAAATCGATGATAATGAAAACTAAAATTTTTGCAATAAACCCAACTCGAAACTTTGCACTGAATCCTTTGCTCAATTCTCTAGAAAAATTAGCTAAAAGCGACTAAAGAAGCTAAAAACTAAATTGATGGAAAATAAATAGAAAGAAAAAAAATAAAAAAAAATAAATATATACAAAGGAGTCTCTATTTCTGCGAAAGTTCGAGTTCGTGAGCTGCATTGTAATACCCTAGGTGCTTCTTTTTATAGATTTTCGAATGATGGGTCGCACTTCGAGGCTGAAATTGTGGATCCCCAAAAATTAGCCCAATTGGTGGCTTTTTCATGACATAGAAAAATTATGTCGTGACATAGTTGCCATCTTTGTCCTCCAGCTTTGTTGTGGCTTGCAGTGTTATGTCGTGACATTGTTTCGTGCCTTTTTCTTGAATTATGTCACGACTTACTTTGAAAGTGTTGCGATAGAGTTATGTTGAATTTGTCTTGTATTTTTTGCAACATGAGTGTCTTATGTCGCGACATTTGTTTAGTGCCTTGCAGCTTGAATACTCGGATGGTATGTCGTGACATAAAAGCTTTGTTGCGACAAAGTTTCCTTCTTCCTGCTCAGACTGTGTCGTGACAGTCTTCTGATATCTTCTAAGTGCTTCTCTTCAATTTATGTCACGACATTGTTTAGATTGTCTATGAAATATCTGCCTTTAGATTCTGCTTCATTATGTTGAGGTTGTTGCGACGCAAAACTTCTCTTTCACGACATAGTCTTTTTGCCTTGCGATGTTGTCTCTCAACTTTATGTCGTGACATACTTTGAAAATGTCGCGACATATTGCATGCCTTTATCTTGTCATTTGATGAAATGTTTGTCACAACAGAAAAACCTTTGTCACGACCAACTTGTCTTGACTTGTTTCATTACTCTGCCATTTTCTGTCGCGACATAGTTTTGTCTTGTCGCGACATTCTTTCTCCCTTCTTCAGCTCTTTATGTTGCGACATAGGTTTGATTGTTGTGACAATTCTCTACTGCCATTTGGTTGGATCAATGTCGCGACAGAGTAAAGGCATGTCGCGACATTCTTTTTCAAGAACTTCTCAAGCAATGTCGCGACATAAAAATCTATTTTCACAACAAAGTTTTGTCTTCTGATTTCCATTATGCGCAACATTATTTCTTTGTTGTAGCATTTATCATTGCTTTTTGCGACATAGCTTTGCTGGTTACCATGAGATTGTGTCGCAACATTATGAAATTATGTCGCGACATATTTTTGCCTTAGCCAATTTTCTGCTTTTCTTGTTGGAATTGTTTCTTTTTCATTCAAAACCTGTAAAACACAAAGTTGGTGAATATTCCATAATAGATGAGTTTATGACTCATCAAATTCCCCCAAACTTAGTTTGCTTGTCCCCAAGCAAATAAAAGAAGATTTTGTTTGTCCTCAAACAATTCAGCTTTTATTTTTAAGGACATTTTAATTTTACTAGACATCTTTTCCTTATATCTACAATTTGGCTTAAAACGAGGGTTAGTTGGCAGGTACTTTTAGACATGTTTCCAAATCAGGGCAGGAGATTTTCAATTAAGTTCACTAAACAGACAAATAATTCCCATAGTGTCAATAGTTCAATTATTTAACCCTGTTGTGAGTGTGTGATGGTCTTCTCTCTTTTTCCTTGGCAGATTAGTTAATCTTTTGAGATAATACTCAGATAATAGACTTATCCTTGATTCCTCTAAGTCCCATATGCTCATTTGTCATAACCCCAATCTCCACTAATAGGCATATCACAGTTAGAATCATTAGTTACTAGGCTTGTAATGTTTGGCTTGGGTAATTGGGTAAATAAATTGATAATTTAGACTCGAGGTTGCAGTTCCACTTGGCTTTAAACTGTTGCCTTCATTCTTCATTGCCACTTTCCATTCCATGTCCCAACTTTCAAGCAGCACAAGCTGGTTTTGGTGTATCATTACTACTCTTTATTGTGTTGTTTTTCTTGAGCACATTCAAATTATAAATTCAATTCCTCTGTAAAAACTTTTTTTTTCACTTTTCATTTCTGGCATCGAACTTGTGAACAGTGCTGTCTTTTATAGCTTTCCACCCTTAAGCAGACTTTGGGTCATTAACTCCCATGCCAGGTTGGCATTGGGGTACTGGAGTGTTACAAACACCCCTAAGAACTTAATTTTCAAAGAGGCTACAAGATGAAACTCATTCCTCCTTGATACTTTATTTTCTGACTTCTTTTCTTCCTTATTTTCCTGTTCCTCATCTCGGGTGGTATTCCTTTCTCCATACTTCTTCTTTTTATCCTCCTTTTCATTTGAGAATAATATTCCCTCAACATCTATTCCTTCCTTATTGATGTACTTGTCATCTGGCCAGAAGCAGGTTCTTTACTATAAGATTATAATTAAGGAGGATTTAGGCTTTTTCATTTCTTTGGTTGATGATAGCCAGTGGCTTTGGCTAAAATAAGGAACTTAAGGAATAATATATTACAAAGATGTTTGAAAGTTCAAACTTCCAAGAATGGCCTACATCATTTCATGTTAGTGGTATAGCCTAGGATTTCGCCTTGACTAATAATCTAACAAGTTCTAGGACTTGAAGGAGATTAAACTGTGATGGATCCCAGAAGATATTCCTAATCTTAGCACAATATGTTTTCAGAGGTAATTTTTGACCATGTGCATTGTTTTCCAGAATTCATAATAATTAGAAATGTTTACAAAACATAGTATAGTCTTATTTGTTCCTGTATTTGTTTAAATCTTCTACAGATCTTGAAGTGCTTATTCATTGAGTAAATTTGTAACTTCCTCTTTCAATTCATCTCATCCTACCCCAATTTCATCTATCAATTTCTTGTTTGGGTTCTATACATGTTGCTATGTTGTTTCACCACTTAAAAGCTCACAAAAATCAAGCCATTCAATTCAGACAAATTTAACACAACACAATCACTTCAATTCAATTCATCATTCAAATTCCACCAAACAATCCACAGCTAATATCAACAAAAATATTCAGGAAAACTGATTTCTCCTTTATTCAGTAAAACTGCATATCTAAAAAGTCATAATCTTTTATTTCTTGAAGATAAAGCAATTATAAAGAAAATAAAAACAAGAGAAGTTTGCAAGAACCACAGGGGACACAGAGATTTTTTGGTAAAGTTTCCTTTTTATTCTGTTTTTATGTACAAAGAGGTTTAATTACAAAACCGGAGGAGAAATCTTGAAGGCTGGTCATTTCTTTCCTATTATGCTTATGGGGGGTTCTATGTCTTGATTCAAACATAGACGGAGGGAGTCTGGAGAGGGGGTCGGGGATTTGGACTTATGGTTGCCTAGCCTTGTTACCTTCTTCTTTGTTGAATGTAGGCCATTCCATGGAAAGAGCCATTTGCTTAATAAGTGATTCGCGTGCGGTAGGGTATCTGGAATCAACAAAATTTATAAACCTAATACCTCTTCTTTGCTTGGTAGCATACGTAGTATAGTGGTTCTAAGTGGGAACACGGGGATGGGTTTCTTCGCACAAATGACTTACGGTGAAGTTCAAATTGGTGATTGTTTTAGTTTAAGGTTTGGTAAGCAAGGGGTTTGATGGTTAGCTTTGAGAATGAAATGGAAATAAAATAGAAAGAAATCTCTTGAAATTAATAGGGACTCTTGGTTTCGGGTTCTAATGAAGTGAGGGGTTCTTGGGCCTGCACCTCGCGTTAGGGAGGGGATGACTCTAGTCATCTGAACCGGATAGTTATTAGCTATAAAACCCTAACCCTTAATATCTATCCTTTAAAAATGGTATTCCATGAAGGCAGTGAGTGGTCTTGGAAACGATGGAAAATAAATTTCCTTGACTCACCTTCCAGTAGCTAATAGATGATAGTAATGAATCTCGGTGGATCCTTGTCAGCATCCACTTGAACCTAAAAGATTATCAAATACACAGTCATTCAAGGTGCATCGAGAGGGATTTAAACCTAGAGTTAGAAGGAAACACAAAAATGACAGATACTGTGTTAAGAACAAACCCTCGGTTTACATCTCCTTTGCCGGTGACCTTCCTCTTTAAAGGAGAAAGAGATTTTTAGCCACTCATCGTCCTGATTTGTCATCCTCAGAGCTGCTTTAGTGAAAAGTGAGAGAAAGGGAGAAAAATGAAAAAGAGCGGGAGGCAGTAAGCTTGGGTGCTTGAAATATGCAAAGTGTTTCTTAAGAGGTGTCTTGTTTGGGGCTTTTATAGCCAAACCCCCTTTACAAATTACCAAAATAACAAAAAAAAAAACTATTACGAGATAAAAGCGGAAGAAAACCAAAGGTGACAAGAGTTAAAAAGTCAAGCGACATCATGACCTTGCTGCGAAAAATTCGCGGGGTTGTGAAAGGTACAAGGTGCTCTTCTTCTTTTGTAGTATTTGTTCTTCTTCTTCATTTTTTGATTTATGACTATGAGTTGAACTTGGATTCTCCATGGTTGAGTTGTGATCCCTATCATGGTATAAAAGCTATAAAACAACAAAACTTACTACAAAATTTGATTATTGATCATTAGGTCCTTACTTTATGCAATTAGGTTAATTAGAGGCGATTACTACTGAGGTCTCAAAACACGTAATAAGGATGTAAAATAACACTATTTGGTAGTAATCAATAGATGTCTGTCTCTGCCCAATGGGTTTAGGGTTCCTAAACTCACCTTGAGCCTGTTATCTGATCAAATTATTGTTGACCATATCTAAGCTCTCAGTCCATAAATTTTCCTTGTAGTTGAGGGTTGCCTCCATTTCCTTGTCCGTCTTCTCTATCAATAGCTTGATTTCCTTCCGATGCTCCTTATATAGATATAAAAAAGCATCTGCCTTTTTGTTTACTGACCAGATTATATATACAAATTTATGACACTGTACGAGGTATTAACTAAATAAAGCAGTAAATCTCAAAAACTGTTGACCCAGGCCACTGACCATAAATGCAAAAACCAACTAAGTCCCGACAACGGTGCCAAAAACTTGTTGCCTGATTTTGCTTATAGACAAAATTTGTACGTAATTAACGCTGCTTTCAGACTAATGAGTCTCGACAATGGCTTTTAATAACTTGTTACTTGAATAAATTGTACATACAATGTTATGACTCTGCCACCAAAGAACTATTATCTAATCCTTGGCAACGACACCAAAAACTTGTTTACAGATTTTTATTAAAATATGTGTTTGTCCTCTTTGTAAATCGGATTCATTAAAAAATATATTTTGAATACAGAAATCCTTTGCGAGTGCAGTCGTCTGAAGTAATAAAGTGGATTTTTAAGTTTAGATATCGTTCCCACGAAGATTGATGATAAATCAAAAAGACTAACTACTGTGTCAAGTCCTTACTATTTGAACTCCATTGTTAAAATGATGAGAGAACTAATAAATAATACTAAAGTAATTTCACTAGTATACATAAAAGTAATAAAGAAAGTGAAGAGAGTTCAAGGTAGAGAAGCCAATACTGAGAACTAGACCGTAGATAATTGTCAATTGCTGCATCATTTTGAATCCTTAGCCCCTAAACCATAGTTAGGAAGGCTGAATTTGTCAAAGATGCATTGTGGTATAGTTTGGATTTCTCCTTAACCATACCTTTCACTAATTAGAGATTGTATTTCATTTATGACTCATGGTTTAATCAGGTTACTTGTAAGATATAATCCTCTTTTAGAATAGATATTTTCCTTTATGAGTACTTCACACTTTTAAATCGGGCTGAAAATTCTTGCCCTCATAGACGGGATGTGCAAACATTCTCTAATTTAAATGGCACCTCATCCTTAAATACGATGGGAATTCTCCATCTCAGTGATTAGATCTTTGCTAACACGGATCAAAATCCTTTCATCGAAATAAGAAAACCTACGGCGATTAAAACATTAACCGTCAAACTATCCTTAAACCATGAGTAAGTTAGTGATCTATCTGAGTAATCTTTTAGAGTTCATTAGGTCCAAAGTATTAGTCTACCATACCCACTAAGAACTGCTCTATACCCTCAGGATTCTCCATTTCTATGTCATGCGGAGGGCCTCTTGAAAATCAAAGCAAGATACAATACTTTGTTTGGGTACACGGTACTAGTACTTGGAACACTTAAGTTAAAAAATAATACCAATAAAATAAATTCAAGAATTCTAACTAAGGCGTTCTTCCACTTTATGCAAATAAATAATAATCACCATCGACTCATTCCCAGAGGGAGCTCAATCTTTCAAAATTGGTTCATATAAATCAGTGACTAACTGATCAAGAAAATTCGAGATTGCCAAGCAAACTAAATAAACTGAACTCTAGAAGTTTAAGCGAGCAGTAGTAGCGGAGAAAGTTTATAGTGAATTCGGCAAGACTGCACATGATTCATTACTCAAATCAAATTAAAAGAAAACTAACTTCTAAAAACTATGCTCAAACTAAATCTACTAAAAATAAAAGATAAAAATAAAGAAAAATAATATACAAGAGTCTTTAAGCTACCGGAAGTCACGGATTTGTGGAAGTATGTACAGTGCCTAGATGCATCTGTTACAAAGCTTTAAATGATGGGCCACTTCAAAGGCACAAATTGTGGATCCCATTATAGCCCAAAATGATTACTTTATTAGTGACAAAGAAAAGTTATGTCGCGATATGGTTCTTATCTTTAATAAGCTCATCTCTTTGTCTAGAAGCTGCGGTTTCTGATGCGACATATTTCTATCTTCTTTGATTAAACCAGCGACATAGTTTGACTATCGTGACATAGTTCTATTGATTGTTGAGTTGTTTATGCCGCGACATAGTTGTATACTGTGCGACATAGAATTTCCTCCTCAGTTCAACTTTGTTGCAACGGTCTTTACTATGTTGCGACAATCTTTATTGATCCTCGATTTATCATTGAAAATATTTGTCTTTGTATGAGTTTTCTCCGTATGGATTTGTTGTCGCGATAGAGTTGTATTGCCTTGTATTGCTGAGATTGAACTCTGTATCACGATAGACTTTTTCCATGTCGCGACAGAGTCTTCTTTACTCCTTGTCATTTGGTAGAATTTTGTTGCAACATTGAATCCCCTTGTCATTAGCTTTCCTTGGCTCATCTCATTTATCTCCATTTTAAGCCGTGTGAAATCTGCCTCAACTGATTTTATTATAAGGCTGGAAATTTTTCCTCTGAGTTCTTTATTATGTCGCAACATCCATTTCTGTGTCGCAACAATCTTTTTGTCATTCTCCTCATTTTCTATCATGACAATAGTAGTCTTTGTCATAATGACACATAACCTCGAGTTTTCTTTATCGCAATGAGAGAATTCTATGTGGTAAGTCTGCGTATTTTCATTCTTACGACTGCGAATGTTGTGTCATGACATAAAATCTGCCTTAGTCTTGTCCTTAGTTGAAATGCGTATAACATAGAAAACTTTTGCCCAGGCACATTGTTGCATTGTTTTTGCCATTTTTTCGCAAAAACCGAGTTATGCGTTTTCATGAGTTCATTTGATGACTTAGTTTCTTTCTATGACAACACGAAATGTCGCGACATGATTTCCGCTGCGATTTGCTTGATCAATGTTGCGATATAGTTTGCAGACTGCGACATTCTTCTTCATGAACTACTCCGGTATGTGCGACATAAAAATCCCTTAGCCATTGATAGAAATTGATCGATCTATCTCAAGCCTGTTGCGATAATCTTCATTTATAGCTTCGCGTAAGCAGATCTTCTTCAGTATACTTTGTTGGTTATATTGGAATTACAGCCACGCGGCATTTGATGCTATCGCGACATAGTTTCTTTGCCCTTGGCCATTTTACTTTTCTTATTTAGAAATTCTCTATTTTTCATATAAAACTTGCAAAACAAAAAGTTGGTGAATTTTCCATAATTCAACATTAAAATGTATCCTAACTGCTAAAAATATGTAAAAAAAAAGGGATTAAAAATAGATGGCTTTAGGACTCATCACTTTTGCTTCAGATTTTTCTCCATTGCATCCTCTCTCTTTCATTATTTTCAGTAGATCCTTGTCTCTTTTCAGCTGGTTTGAAATGCAGGCTTTCTCCCTTTCCTTGAGTCCTCTACTTAGTTCTTTTTCTCTCATTTCTAGCTTCTCCCTCCACTCTTCTTCTCCCTCCACTCTTCATCTCTTTGTTTTAGTGTGGCCTCCATATTCTGATCTCTTCTTCTCAGCTTTCCATCCATGTACTCATCTCTCAATTTCAATTGGGTTTGTAGTTGTTTGTCCATTTCTAGCATTTCTTGCCTCATAACTCTCAGCATTTCCATCACTTCTGCACTGCTGCTCTGTTGTCCTAAGCTCTTAGCTGGCTCTTGATGGATTTCTATGACATTAGGAGATAAATTCAAAATAGGGCTTAAGCTTCTCTACCTCTCTTGATGCTCTTGAGCTAGGCTCTCAAACTATACTTGCTCAATTTCTCTGTCATCCCCTTCCTCTTTTTTAGCTTATACTTCTTTCTCCTTGCCTTCGTTCCTTGGTCCCTTTGTTTTTCCAGTAAATATCAGAGGAGACGCTCTAGGACACGTTTCTTCTTCTTCCCATTCTCCTTCCACACCTCCCATGATGCACAGTTTGGTGATTAGTGCTGGATGGGGTACTAATCCTCTGTAGCTGCCTTTGTAGTAACTCAAAATAGAGTTCTCTATTATTTTCCCTACACTAAATTTGTGTCCCATCAAGATAACATACAACAGTATCGCCTCCTTCTCTCTTACTATACTGAGGTGTTTAGATGGTAAAAGAACTAAGAAAATAAAATAGAACCAAACAGCTATTACGTTAATGAGCCTCTTCTTGTGGAGCTCATGAGGTTCTTCCTTGTAAAGTTCCATTTACCCTTTCCATCAGTCAACAAATGAACTATCTTTTGGTAATCTGGCTCTTTCACCAATCTCTTAAACTTCGAACCATTCTTTCTCTCGTTCAGATTGAAAGTTTCATCAATTTTCTCCTTGTTGAATGATATCTACTGACCTTTGACGAAGCAAGTCTTTTCCTTCAGTCCCACCATGTTCGAGTAAAATTCCTTAACTATATCCACAAATCCAGGAGCCTTGTGCTCACAAAATAGGTGCCATCCTTTCTTCTCAATTATTTCTAGGAAGGGTGAAATTAACTTGCTAAACCCCCTTTTGCTGATGAAATCTTTGTACTACAGCTTATATTTCCAAGAAATACGCAAGCTCAGAGATAAAATCACTTACTTTTTCTTTCCTTTGCTCGGTTCGACTTCTCGGCTCCGTTTTTATTTTTCTTGTTCTTACATTTGGTGTTGATTATACGATCTTGTTTTTGTCTTTTTATCTCCTACCTTGCTCTGATTGAGCTCTAAAGGGTTCTTCCTCAATCTCTGTGTATTCTTCCATTATTTAATTCAGGTTCAGAATCAAATTTGATAGTTCAGACATGGTTGAAATACGGTTTGGGGATTTAGGGTTTTTGAAGGAAGATGAGAGAGAAATTTGGTGAAGGTAAATGAGTTGTTTGATGGTTTATGAGGGTGGCCTTTGAAACACAAACCTCCTTATAGGCTAAATGATTGTTTGTGTTTTTCTAATCTTCAGAACATTAAAAAAATTTATGTCGCAACATAAACTTGAGGTTTTTAGGCTTAAGTTATGTTGTGACATAAAAATAATTGTTGCGACAAACCATTAACCTAGGGTTTTTTGGAACTTATGTCGCGACAAAGAAGAATAATGTCGTGACATAGTTCATGCAGCACTAAGTAAAATAATGTTGCGATGTAAAAAGTATGTCGCGACACAATTTCCTACAACTTCTAAAAGGCTAAACCAATCTTTAATCGTGACGAGAAATAATATTAGCAGTACGTAATGTTGCGACAGGTAGAAAGTATGTCTCGACAATCCAATGAATTTCCTCAAAATTGCACAATTAACATTTTTCAACCAATCAACACACAAAATAGTATGCAATACATTCATACCACTAAAAACATACTTATGAAGACATATTTAACATCAAAGAACCTCAATTCAAGTATGAGCAACACATCTAATTACTACCCAAAAAGTGTTGTTTTATACCTTTAGCACTCTATGTTTTAAGCACTTTTTGTGTAGTAATCACCCTAATTAACCAAATTGGCATGTTAAGGACCTAGCAAGGCTACTAATCAAATTTTGTGGCAAGTTTGGTTGTTTTAGGGGCTATATATCTTGAGACGATTCAAGTCAAGGCATGAAAGATCGAGTTGGTCTGAACACCCGAGCCGAGAAGAAAGAGCGTGAGATGAGAGGCTGTGCACCTTAGCAATTTAGCGAGGTTCGCGAAATTTATGTGACTGTATGACACTTATTCCCTACTACTTTTTGACTTTTTGACTTTTTGTCACTTTCTGATTGTCTTCTGATTTGTCCCCACAGTAATAGTTATTTTGGTTATTTTGGTATTTTGTAATGGGAGGTTTTGGCTATAAAGCCCCAGATAAGACATTGTAAAGAGAGCTTTCACTTTGTATATAGGCTTTTGGAGGCTTTTAGTAGTTCTGCCTTTTCATTTTCCTCACTTTCTCTCTCATTTTCTTACCAGCCAAAAGCGACCTCTCTAGGATGACAACTCGGAGGATGAGCAGTAATCCCTTCCTTCAGCGCTGATGGGAGGCTGCTGAACCTTGGATCTATAGTAGCGAGGTTCTCATGTTTTCAACGCAGGTATTCATTGACATTTATGTGTTTCCTTTGAACTCTAGGTTTAGATCCCTTCGATGCACCTTGAATGATCCGTATTTGATAATCTTTTAGGGTTCAGTTGATGCTTATTGCTAGATCCATTGTGATTCATTAGTTATCATCTATTAGTCATTGGAAGGTGAGTCAAGGGACTTGTTTTCCAACATGCGAGACCCGAGTGCTCGGTGGTGATGCCATTTCAAAGGATAGTTGTTTTGAGTCAATTTTTATAGCTAAATGAAGAACCGGTTCGGGAGATGACAATAGGTCATCCTCCCCAACGCGAGGAAAAGGGCCTGAGGACCCCTCAGTTACCATTAGAACCCAAACCTAGTAGCCTGATGCTTTAAGGAATTCTCTTTTATATTTTTACTTCATTTTATTTCTGGTTTTCAACCATCACAACCCATTGTTTTTACCAAATCCCAAAATCCAAAACGAATTCACCAATTTGAGATTCACTATAAGTCATTTACGTGAAGAAAACCCATCCCTATGGATGATCCTTGTAGCGACCCCGGAGCCCGGCCCGACCCGGTTGGCGAGTCCGAACCGAAACCCCGAGGACGCCGGTCAAAGTCATTAATTAAATCCCTTTAGTTATTGTTTTATTAAATTTTAGTTTTCAAAGTGTTAGGCCGAATCTAGACTTGACCCGGTTGGCGGATCAAGCGGGAGCCGGTTTTCAGGCATTTTCAATTATCTTATCAAAACATTTTTGTTTGGTTTTATTATTTTAGATTTTCTAATTACGGAAGCTTTCATTTTTTAGGCGACTGCCAAGCATTACTCATTCAAAAGACTCATAACACCCATTTAACCAAAATGCATTTTACAAAATCTTGATTCGAGTTCAAGCGTTTTACAAAATGTTGAAGAAATGGGTAATGGCGGAACATACTCCGTAAATTTACCATATCTATGACTCTGACTCCTGCTGCTTGGGTCTTGCTTCCAATGTACATCACGCGTACCTGCGCATTGATAAAAATGTCGCTAAGCATTTTCATGCTTAAGTGGTTCTATCTGATTATGTATTCCATTTTTGTTCACATAAATCATGCATTTATCAAAATAATGCCTTTAAACAATATCAGTGTAATGTAAAAGATACTTATACAAATACACTTTTCAATACCATTGTTTCGCTTTTCGGTTTGTGATTTCACATATGGCTATAGAATTCGACATCTAGCAATTGAGTTGGTGAATCTTTGTCTGTTTGTCATTCATTAGCAATGTGGTTTTCACATAATATTACCATTTCACATATGACTATAGAATTAGACATTCCACGGCCAGATTCGGTTGGTGAATACATCACGTATGTCATTTATTAGCAATGTGGTTTCTATTTAACAATTACCATTTCACACATGGCTATAGAATTCGAGCATTCTGACAGTTGATTAGTGAATCCGTCATGTTGGTCATTCAATAATACGTTTAAAATCAATTTTACTTTTATGCGATAAATCCACTTATAGTTCAAATATAGCACACATGCATATATTTAAACAAATATTTGAATAACAATGATTCAAATCCAATAGTAATATATTTCACAAATAGAGAGCGAAGAACAAGTAGAGAAGCAGGAGACAAGTATAGAACCAAGCTGGAATAAGAACAATTAGAAAGTCACGACCAATTATCGATTCCTTTTCCTTTAGATATCCTCCTAGGTCAGGTTGTATGCGTCTTCACCCTTTAGTCAAATACAATTTATTCACTCACTTAGGGGTTAAGAAAATATTCATACTAAGCAAGCCATGAAGCGAAAGTGCGCTACGTTTACCCCGTCGAGTTCCAATCTTATTTGAACCTCTCTTAATCATTTAATGGGTTCTTATACTAGCAGTGTATGAATTTAGGCTTAAATCATAAAGCTACACAATCTGGTCATTTTGGGCTCACTGACATCGGTACACCTTGGACTGTCTGCAGAGTGGGGTCCAACTGCTCTGCATTTATGTGATAGTCCAAAAACTCATTAGATTTTTAATCCATTTTTTTGAGTATATTACGAGATAAATGTTAATTTGTTTGCAAATGGATATTTTACTCAAACTTCGGCTGCGAGGAAAAATACAACGAAGCTGAATCTTAGCAAAATCGAAGGAAGAAACCGACCTCTATTGAATTGAGGTCTGGCGAAAATTTAAGTCGCTCACAGGCTGGTTGCCAGCCATTCCAAGTCATGACATCAACAAATTCAGTTTTGAAGAAGACATAGAGAACTTTAGCAAGTGAAGTCGTGACTTGAAGTGTAACGCCCCAAAATATACCCTAGCAGTTTTTGACATGTGTAGGGTATTTTGTAAGCCTAATTTAAATGTTTCGTGAGTTAAATGCGAAACATGGAAACGAGAGACCCGGAAAGTTACAAAATTTAAAGATAAAATTGTAATTGGTCCAAAAAGGGGCTTAAAAGTTATAAATTGAAGAGACTATGGGCCAAAGAAGAAATAATAGGAATTTTTTTTGGAATTCCTAGAAGGATGGAGGACTTAAATGCAAAAAGGAAAGTTAACCCAAAAATGGGTTTTGGAGGGGCTAAACAAGGCCTTGTAAACATGGAATTTAAAGACCAAATTGGTCTCATTTGTGGGGAGAAAAACGTGGAAGAAGGAGAAAAAGAAAGAAGAGGAAGAAGGAAGAGGAAGAAGATGGAGGTAATGACAAAGCAGAGTATGAAACTAACCTTGGTTATGGATTCTAAAATTATGTATGGCCTGCATGCTTGGTTGGTTATTAGCTTGTCCCCAAATTTGGGGTTTTGCTAGGGTTTCATCTTAGCAAATGATGGCAAATTAGATTGGGTAAAACGTATGGCCTGAGAAGCTCATGAAATCCTCTCTTTAGTGATTCATGGTTAATTGAAATAGTGAATTAGGGTTTAAATAAATCACAACAAATCCTTGAGTTTGATTTGTGTGTAGGTTTCTTGCCATATTGGAATGGGTTTTTGAAGTAATTCATGACAGGTCTTTTGAACTAAGATAAGTGGAAGGAGGAATTGAATAGAAAGAAATTCCCAGGTGAATTAGAAATGGTTTTGATGTGTGTTTAAAGTGTAAGAGTTGATTAGGTATCAAAACATGGAAAAGAGATTGGCTTGTTACAGGCATTCCGGGTGATGTGTACCGGTGCACCTTGAATGTGTACCGGTACACTTTGGGTTCTGGCCATTTTTGGCCAAGAAGTGTACCATTACATGTAGGGTGTCTTAGGTACACTGATGCTGTTCCCGATTTAGACTAGTTTTGTATTTTGGCCATAACTGCCATTCTTTATCGATTTAATTGATTCAGATTAGTAGAATCACAGTAAACCAAGGAGAATAAACTAGAAATAGATATCTTTAAATTCTGACTCTAAGTGGCTACAAATTCACTCAAAGTGGTAATTAATAATAGAAATTCATAAATCGGTTTGATCATAGGTAGTCAGGAATCAGTTTGCACAGACGTAACTTGAGTTCCAGTGCTCCAGTTAATTGATTCCAGTTGGAATAGAACCCTTGCTTTTATAAATTTAAAAGGAGTACAAAGAACCAGTGTCAAACATGGATACAATGCACTGGAAAATGAATAGTTCAAACTATCACTCGGTAAAATCGGTAAACCGACTAGTTGGCATGAAAATGCCATAACTTGAGTTTGGATGATCCGATTGGATTGATTTTAATTCCTAAGTAAAATAAATTCATAGAAGAAAAAGAATATTTGAATGATGTGTGGATAGGCATGTCTCAGCTGAAATATATGAAATTCCATATAGAATAGGCATGAAACACGAATATGATATGAAACATGGCTTGAATTGAAATATAGACAGACATGATTATGAATGATAAAATGTAGTGATCATAGAATGTGATTAAGAAGGTTATAAGTTCTGAAGACATATGAAAATCCTGACTACCTAGGACCGAGAAGAATGAATGAGTGGACGTCACATTTGGTGCTGGCACTCACGGTTGGTGCTGCACTCACATTTAGTGCCGGCACTCGATGGTGCTTGACACTCACGGTGGTGCTTGGCACTCCTGGTGGTGCTACGGCACTCTGGCTGCGTGGTTAGCCACGTTTTGATGAGTGCTAGGCACTCCTGGCAGTGCTACGAGGCACTCACTGTTGCGTGGGCGGGCCAGTGCGTATGGTCTTCACGGCACTTGATCTTGTATCGTACCTTCGGTGCTGTTGTCTTGCGTCACTGCTCGTGCCTCCAGTGCAGGTAGTCGGATAGACATAAATAGACTCCCGAATAAGAATAAGTGTAAAAGGTCCCGAGATGTACCTGTAAGTTACGTGGGTACCTACGGGTACTCCTGTGTCACGATTAAGTTACGTGGTACCTACGGGTACTCACATTATCCCGATTAAGCTCTGTAGTACTACGGGTACTCTGCATTATCATTCAAGATAAATACTCAGATTCTATAGTACCAGTACTCGTATCGGTAAAGTAAGTTAGGATTACGTAATATAAGTATAAGTCAGTCGTTGCCCTACGAATCTTAGGTATAATGAATGCGTGAAGTACTTATGGGTACTTTTTGATGTAATAATATGTCTGCGGGGTCAGAATGATAATAAACGTTACTCGATTATAAGTTGTATAAGTCTAAGCACAGTAACTCCTACGGGAGTCCAGAGATGAACATAAATGCATTATAAGTATAAGTTACGCATAAGAAGTAACTCTGTAACTCCCATGGGATCAGAGACAAGTATAAGTCCAGTGATGCACCCTACGGGTATAAGCTCAATCAAAACAAGTATAAGTCGAGTATTACCTAAAGTACTCTATTATCGGTAAAATATGTATATGTCATCTGAGAACTATGATACGTACCTGATATGGACTAATGTCCATACCTGATATGTATCTGCATACGTCTGATCTGACCTCATATGTGATACGATTATGATTAGTTTCGACTTATTGTACCTACGGGTACCTTCTCACAAGGATAAGATCCGTAATACAAGTATGTGCTCCGAAATACCAGTATAAATTCCGTAAGACCAGTATAAGTTCCGTAATATACATGTAAGATCTGAAATACATGTATAAGTTCTGAATTACAAGTATAAGATCCGTAAAATAAGTATTGCTCTGTAAGACATGTATAAGATCTAAAATACATGTTTAAGTTACGCCATCTCAGTATAAGCTCAGCAAGATAAGTATATGCTCACGTAAGACATGTATAGATACGAAATACATATATCAGTTCGATGGCTACACGTGTCGGATCCGAGAAATACAAGTATGTTCTCAGGAAATGCTAAGAATAAACTACGTAGTACAAGTAGAATCCAAGTAAGACGGGATGGGCTACGTAGTGCAGTCTGAGATACAAAGTATCTACGTATAAATATAAGTTATGAAGTACCTACAGACACTCACGTATCGATTAATTTAAATAGTACTCTGAACATCTTCGTATAAGCTCCGGATAAGGATAAACTCAGTAGTATCTCTGAGAATACTCAGGTAATTATAGGTATACTCACAACCTAGGGCTTGTTGGGATGTAAGTACGACACAAGTTGGTATCGGAGAGACGATTGATCAGTAGTATGGTACTCGGAGTATAAGATTAAGTTCGCAAATCCCGTTATCGTTCGTAATCTACGTGATACCTTGATTTTCAGGAGCAAAGTAAACTCAGTAGAATAAAGTATAAGTCGGAAGCGATGTCGGTATAAGTTCCGATATGTATGTCATTTGGAACTAAATAAGTATGTAAATCTGAACATAGGTATTATAAATATGTATCCTATGGGAGATAAGTATCAGTCTGACAGAAGTTCAAGTATATGTCCTTTGGGAGATGCGAATAAGTATAAGATGCGAGATAAGAATAAGTACAGCTATAAGTACTAATTAGATTGCTATAAGTATAAGGCTAGGATAAGAATGAGTGCTGCTATGGTATAAGATCCAAATAGATTAAATTACGCATAAGTGTAATTCTGAGTAAATATAAGATCGGAATGTGATAAGTATAAGTCGGAATAAGCATAAGTACGTATAAGCCTAAGTAATTGTATAAGTTCATTATGTGAATGCCTGAATATTAAGTACACACATTACTTTGTATCGTATTTATGTTTACTTGTATAAGAAATGTTTCCCGCTAAGCGTAAAAACGCGCGGGTTTTTAATCGGGTGTAGATGCAGAGAAGGCGTCGGCCAAACATCTCAGCATACGGTGCAGGCGACCACACTTGTAAGGGTTCACTACATGTAGGTTCCGTGCTCTGATTTGTAAATGTAAAAGTACAGTTTTGTATTTGTAAATGGGACTCGGTAAATGTGTATAGATTTTGATGGACACCACTCCGGTGGTAGTTCTTTTGATATGTTTATGACATTTTGATTCTGTTATAAGATGTGGGCCATACCCACAGGTACCAGTTCGGTTTAAAAAAAAAAAAAAAATCAGGTAAAGTCCCGTTATATGTTCTCGGCGTCCGGAGCGGTTCGGATCCGCCAATCGGGTCGATTTGGGAGAAAGCGGGGCATGACATGAGGAAGTTGACAAAGCGTGGTGAGACTAAGGAAATAATCAAAGGAAGAAATTCGTAATCGCGACATCACTTTGATGTCGCGGCCTTGGCGAATATGAATGATGTCGCGACACCGATGCAGTCGCGTTTCAAGGATCCGTCTATGAAGCCACAAGAGAGGTATTTGCAAAAGAAAGAGGTTGCAACTGTTTTTTAAATGCAAGGCTCCATTTCATGTCGCGACACCACTCTGATAGTCGCGACATAGAAACAGGAAGATTTTAAAGTCTGACCAAAAATGATTTGAAAGGAGGTGTGACACAATATTGAACAAGCACTTGCCAAAGGAACTGGAATTTACGACCGTTTACAAATCAAGGATCAGAATGGGTGTGACCACTCATTGAGGTGTTCTGCGACTGAAAGTGTGAGGAAGAAATTGAAGTTTGCGACACCACCTTGAGGAATTAGCGACCTGGAATAAAATTAGGAAGGAAATTGGTTGCAACATTAGAACTGAGGTTCTTGACGGAAGAAAAATGAAAAGCAAATGATGTCAGCGACATCACCATGAGGATGCGACATAAAATTGAAACATATGAAGGAAAGACCATACAACACAATTGCGACCAAGAAATCAAAGTCACAACATGAAGTCATCATACAAATAGAAAGGTGGTCACAACCTAAAACTGCTGTCGCAACTCAGGAGCTATGAGAAAGGAAAGACAAGGACGTCGCGACATGCAAATGAGGTCGCGACATCAACACTGGAGAAACACTAAGTAAATGAGGTCGCGACCACGAACGATGTCGTGACCCAGCGATCAAAGCATTCTGAGACAAGCTGGTTGCAACTTAAAAAGAAAGAATTCGCGATCATGAGCAATCAAGAGAAGTCTATGTGATCAACTTGAGTAAATGACATGGGACCTGATGTTGGGCTTTTTCTTTTGAGTCCACACAGGGTATTTTGGGGGTTATTCAATTCTTTTTAGGTATAAATAGATAGGCGCAGAAGAAGTGAAGTAAGTTTTAGTCTTCACTACCCGAGAAAAGGAGAAAGAAGAGGAACTCGTGTATATTTTAGAGTAGATTTTTATTTATTTTTGTTGGTTTGAATCTGCGAACTATGCGAGGCAGTGAAATGGATTTTTAGATCTATTATTTTTTAAGTAATGCACGAAAATTTATGAAATCTAGACAAATTTATGGAATTCATTTCTTCTCGGTTTATTTACGAAATTCTACGAGTGGTTGTGCGTGATCGGTGCTCCGTTTCTTAATTCCTTGTCGATGTCAGGCGCGACTCTGCTTTGGATTGATTTACATTTAGTTACGGTCTTTCTTGCACAATTATGGAGAAGTGGTGGGTTGGTTATTACTTAATCGGTATCGTTTTGAATGGATAAGTTCCCAGTGACAGTACCTAATACCGAGTTGAAGTGTATCTTACTCGATATCGGATGCCCTGCCGTGACCTGACGGAGATTCACGAGTTGAGAGCATTCTTTTAAGGTGTGTTATTACCATTGTGAGCTAGCGGCTCTTAGAGTTCATTTGATAAATCCCCATTCGCTCCATGGTGAAGTTGGAGGTGTATTTGGCCATATAAATAATCGGAGTTCACGCCCAATATAAAGGTAGTTCAGTCAGGTGTTAGCTTAGATGTCAGAGGCGGATAAACCCATAGATGGGGTTGGTTTACCCATTAAGTGGTAGGAAACTTTGAAAATCCACGAGAAGGAAAAACAGCGAGTTCTGTGATAATGGGGAAATGGGTGTGAAGTATTGAAGAATACGGATCTTGTAGAAGATTTGGAATCTGGTGTGGTTTGATCTTGTCTTGAGAGAAGCGAGGATATCATCGGTGAATGCGAAGATCAGAATTCAATAGTGAGAAATCATGGACAATAACCCAGATCCATATAGAAACGAGCAATGTAGGCTATTTTAGATTATTGTTTCATTAATAACCTTGATAGTTTCGTTTCTATGGTAAAAGTGATTCAATCCATTCTTTTTGTTTACAATTTATTTTTATTCATTTACTTTTGTTTTAGTTTAGTTTGAATATATTCAATAGTATAGGATTTTCAATTTTAGTTGTTTAGATAAAACTTTCATTATGAGTTTTGAGTCCAAATAGTATGGAATTTTAGTAGTTGGGGTAGTTGATCTGTAATTCTCTATCAATCTCTGTGGGAATGATACCTGGACTTACATTCAGATTTACTACTTGTAACATGCACTTGCGTGTCATAGACTTGACCCTTATTTTAAAATCGCAGACATTAAGAAAATTATTTTATCAAGCAAAATTATCCAAAGTAACATGGATCTGAAAGTGTAGGCTCTTGTAATTATGTTAATTTAGGAATTTTAGTACACATATAGAAAAATGACAAACATGTTGGCCTCGGTGGGAATGTCTTGGGGTATACTACTGTGCACATCTTAGTACACCTTAAATTTGCCTAGATTTATTATTTTTACCACTTTTGATGCCAATTAGCTTCATACAACTATAATCCATAACACCTGAGAATCATCATGAGTAAATCGAAAACAACTCGAAAATACTTTATATTGGTGGTTTGGAACTCATGCAACAAACCACTAGTGAAAATCAGAGCTCATATAATTTAACAAGTTTACAATTCTTCTACCAGCTATATAACATTTGATGATGCCATGTTTATTTTTTCACCAATTGGGGTTTTAATCTCTGCCTCCGACATTTAAGGGTTTATGTGACCTTTCCACAAAACCACTAGACCAAAGGAGCAACTAATCTCCACTCTGAAAACCTTAAGAATCAATACCCATGATTCAGGCAAAAACATGCAGATTTTGATATTCTTTTTTCTCCTCTTCCTTCTTCTTCCTCTTTCTTACTCTCCTTTCTTTGCTCTCTTCTTCTCCTCTGGTTTTTGCTAGAGCGATTTAGAGGCTAATGTAATTTTGGTTTTATCTCTCTCTTTTATACTCCCTTAATTCTCCATATTGCAATTAAGTCCTTCGCACTTAATTTTGCAAATCAACTTGTTTTATTTCTATTATGGCCCATCTCTACTCCCTTTATGATTTTACTTATCCCTTATGGCAATTTCAATTTTATCCTTGTTCTAGTGCCCCAATTTAAGGTTCACCTGGTTACATTTCATAGATTTTGTCAATTTATCAATTTTCTGGAAAAACCCCGAGTTTGGCTCGATTAAATGAATATATAATAAAATTATTATAAAAATTCTAGGGTATTTTTGGGGCGTTACAATCCTAGAGCTGCTATACTGTAGTAGCAATGCTACGATAGTAGGAGGTATTAGGTATAAATTTTGTTGATTCACGATGCCTCAGGCGGCCCGCGAGATCAAATGTGAGTGGATGCAGGATGGTGCCTTAGTGCAATTGATGAAGCTGTTGAACACTTGTGATCCTCATCCTAAGCCTTTGGTAATTCTTTTCTTTTATCATTCTTTATAGCGGTTCTTTGCTAGGTTGAATAATTTAAATTCTTGTCTATATATATATATATATATATATTTACTAACATTAACCCGCACTGGCAGTTGTTTTTGTTTCTCGTTGGTGTTGTCCTGTTTTCCATGTAGGAGTTTATGTTCCAGTGGACTAGGAATACATAAGGCAGATTAGAGAAAACCAGTGTTACTTACAGGAATCGGATTGTCACGGTGAACACAGATCGATCGATGGAACCTCCACATGAAGAGTAGTAAGTCGTTCAGGGAGTGGAAAGAACCTTAATGCATTTAGAGTCCATGGACCTGCGCCCCTCGCGAATGAGTGCACCATCATGCATTGTGCCTCCAATTGAGGACATGGTTGTTAGACCCTATCTTGTGCCTTGCTTCCCTTTCCATGGTATGGAGAGTGAGAACCCTATACACACATCGGGAATTTGAAGGGTTTCTGACACGCTTTAAGGAGGACATTACCGCTTTGGACTTAATGAGGCTGAAGCTTTTTCCTTTGACATTGAAGGATAAAGCCAAGATTTGGCTCAAACTCCACGAGGCGGGAGCATACGGCTGGACAAAAATACGAGGTTGAGTTCTTAAAAATTCTTCTCTACCCCGCAGACAAGCGAGTGCGAAGAAGTGAATCTCACGCCTCGGCTAATGAAAATGAAAAATTTTATGCTTGCTAGGAAACGTATATGGAAGCACCAAATGCTTGTCCTCACCATGGTTTTGACACATGGCTACTAGTCAGCTACTTTTATGATGGGATTTCTCCTTCCATGAAGCAATTCTTTGGAGACTATGTGTGGAGGAGACTCTTGAGCAAAACCAAAGGAAGCTTTGGATTTTCTAGGGTATGTAGCTGAAGCTTCAAAGGTTAGGATTAATGCAACCTAGGGAAATGGAAGATTAGACCTCAAAACAGCTGGGGGTGGCATGTATTCCCTTCAGGAGGATATGGACATAATTTAAAGTTTCAACCTTAGCTGAAGGTTGGAAGAATTGGAAGGAGGAAGTTACATGAGGTGCGGGCGGTGGTAGGAATCACTTGTACATGCAGTATGCTTTATTTGTTAGTCATTGAGCATGTGAAGCGTCTCCTACCATTCCAACATTAAGAGAGATGTTCTTGATCAGGTAATTTGTTGGTGTCTGACTCGATTAAATGCACACTTATAAATGATACCTATAACCACCGGTGGAGGAACCATCCAAATCTCTCACAGGCAAGCCTCCATAGTATGCACCCCACGCTGCAACCACGAGTATGGTTCTTAAATGCAGAAGCCTGACCACCTGATCAACATCTCGATTAAAGCAGCCATTAAATTTGGCAGGTGGTAGGTAAGCTTTGTGAAGAGTAGAGGCGATCAATGTGCGGATTATTTCAGGAGAATTGTCTTTGTGGAGGCACACGGCGCAACGAGAATAGATGGGCTCCAAATGATATTGCTCGAGAAGAAAATATAAGAACAACTGCGATTACTCTATTTGAGGCTCATTGTCATTAGCAAATGAACGACGAATTCCTTCACCAAAACTAGTAGAATCAAAAGATCCTGCTTCTTAGCTAGTACTAGTGTTTGCTCTAAGATGGATGAGGTGAAAGCCATTATCACTCACGGGGAGATGGTAAAGAAGTCGATCAACCAATACCCCGAGCCGCAGGGATGGAACGAGCAATGAAGATGAGGAGGCTGGAGCGGATGGTGATGAGAAAACATGATGAAGGCATGCCTCCGCGTTTCCTCGAGCAGAGGCAAAAGGGTGAACAACCCTGACTAAGAAATTTTGAGGTCCTGAGGCAGTTGAAGTCAATATCCATCTTCTAGACATGATGATCAAACGAGGTCCCCTGACATATGCGAATTTCACAAAGACTTGTGCGCGTAAAGAGAGGGGCTTAATGTGGATAAGGCGGCTTTCTTGATAGAGCGGGGTGAGCTCCATCATCCAGTGTAGACCCCCGAAGGAAATACAGGATCCGGGTCCTCTACCATTTAGCGAACATTAGGGAACTTGTGTAGAAAAATGCTGACCCAGGTTTGGAGCAGTCATAAACTTATTTCCTATTCGATCTACAAGCAGGTTATGATTTGGGAGTATTAAAGCCTACCACCATCACCTTATCTTTGGCAAATAGATCGGTGAAAATTCCTAAAGGCATAGTTGAAGATGTTTTGGTGAAGGTGGATAAGTTCTACTATCCGGTAGACTTCGTTGTTCTTGATATCGAGCCAGTGGCAGTGGGGGCTAATTATGTGCCCATTATACTTGGGAGACCATTTTTGGCCACATCAAATGCCATCATCAACTACCGGAATGGAATGTCTGGTGGCGTTTAGCAACATGACCTTTGGGCTCAATGTTTTCACTTAAGCGTGAGGAAATTATGAACCATTAGATGAACAAGAACGAGGAAGAAGTTTACTTTGATTAGCACAGGTGAGGATAACACATGTGAAGCGCAAAGGAGATGATGGAAGTATAGGGGAGTTCGATGAAAAATATTTGCCCAATCCTCCTCCAGCTTCCTGATTCCACAAGCGCCACAACGAGGCTTAAAGTGGGTGAGTGGACTTAGTCTCTCTTAAGTTGTAGAGTCGCTCCTTTTTGTTTGGTTTTATTTTATTTTATTTTATTTTATCTTACTCATATTTTCTCTTTAGATTTTCTCTAATTTTAATTTAATCTTTGTTTTTTAGCTCATTTTCATTTCACCGCATTTTTCTTTAATTTTCTGGCTTATTTTCTGGGTTTGTCTTAAAATCACTGGGGGTTCGAGCAAACAAGTGCATTCGTGAGGTTGTTAAATTTCGCGAGGATCCCTTTGTAGCCACCCATGGCTGCAAAATTTACTTAGCCATTTCCGGAAAAAGCAGGCCACTGCCTTTGTAGAGGCTTGATGCGTAGGGAGCAACAATTTATAACATTTTTGTCTTTGAAAAAAAAAAACAAAAATTTGGCCCATATATATATATATATATATATATATATATATATATAGCCAACACTATATATATATATATATATATATATATATATATATATATATATATATATATATATATTACTATTTAAAAAAAATAAATTTCCTTGATTTACGAAATTCTACATTCTATTTTCTTTTGGCCATAATTTTTATTGAACTCTATTTTGGGAAGTCTGGTATGGATTAGAAGCAAAATTCTTAGAATCAAAATATGTCCAGAAGAACACTTTTGAGATTATGATAAAGGCGTAATTTTAAAATGATCCAATTTAGTAACTTTACCTCTCTTTCTTCTTCTAAACTTGATCATTTAGACCCAAAATGGGTGAATAAACCTCTTTAGGAAGCATATCTTTATATTTTTATTTCCATTCTTGTAGCATATAATCATATTTTGCACTATTAATGTTTTTGGTTTAACACTTCCTCTCTTTTTTGTTTCTTGTTTCATGGTATATTCTCATATGGCTATTTGCTCGGAGGTATCACTTCCTCCCTTAAATTTCCATTCCATAACCACATTGAGGACAATGTAGAATTCGGTTGGGGGGATTTTGAGCACGTCTATTTTGTTTAGTTGAATGGCTTGCTAGTTAGTTAGGTTTTTTTTTTTTACAATATAATTTATGTTTTAGTTCTGATTATACTTTGAGTTTCATTTCAAAAACTTTTTTTTTGTAAATGCCTGACTTATGAGTATGAGAAATTGAAATTTACATTTCAATGTTGATGTTAGAATGGTGCTATGCTTAGTTGAGTTGATAACTTGTTGAAATTCTTATTGTATTCAACCTTTTTTCTTCCACTTTGAACTAACCACACATTGTGCACGTTATATTTCATTTATAGGTTGAAAAATTGCCTTGCCTTCTAAGCCCTGCAAAAGTTTGGCCTAGTACCTTTGACCACCTTGTGGGGTTGGGACCCTTGAATAAAAGTGTGAGTCTTTCAAGAAAAGAAAGAGAAAGAAAGAAAAGAAAAGAAGAAAAATACCTTTGACCTTTAATAGGTTGGGACCCTTGAATAAAAGACAGTAAGGTCTTCGAGAAAGAAAAGAGAAAAGAAAAAGAAAAAGAAAAAGAAAAAGAAAAGAAAAGAAAAGAAAGAAAAGAAAAAAGAAAAAGAAAATAAAGAAATTGTGACCTCTAACATGGCTTTGAGCACGGTCAGGGGGTATGTAGAAGGGTGCTTTAAGCTTTGTTCTAAACCAGTGGTTGAGTCCTGACTTTGTGCTCGTTCATGGGTGAATAGGTGGAGTTTAACCAAGTTGTAGGTTAGGGTTTCGAACTCATTGAAGTCGAGGGTGAAACACAGAGTTAGTGGTTGAAGAAGATCCTTATGACTTGATGCCCTAAACATAGTGGTTGGGAGTCATCGGTGGACCCCCATTACTGGACACTTATGGTGTGCCTCAGCATTTTACAAAAAAAAAAAAGAAGAGGATTATAGAATAGGTTAGGTCTTGATTTATTGTGGTTGGAGGTTTAAGACACTGGGTTTAGATAAGAGCTAGGTTGGGGAAGTGGAAACGGTTTGATAGATTATTTTGTATTATCGAAGTTAACACTTAGGTTTTATTGAAGGTGTTAGGTTTGGTTCTCTAGGAGTTGACCTTGTTTTGATACTTGATTTTGCATAAGCACACTTTCTGCTCTTGATAGTGTCATTGGGCGGGGTTTGATAGCTTGCGGCTGCGGTGGGTTTTATTACTTCATTGATATCGAAAACCATTTTTTGTGTAGTTATATTTATATAGCTCATTTGCCTTTATTTGCTTTCTTCTTCTTTCATTGCTAAGGGACTAGCAATATGTCAGTTGGGGGGAGTGATTACTATCCAAAAAGTGCTGTTTTATACCTTTAACACTTTATGTTTTAAGCACTTTTTGTGTAATAATTGCCCTAATTAATCCAATTGGCATGTTAAGGACCTAGCAAGGCTACTAATCAAATTTGGTGTCAAGTTTGGTTGTTGTAGGGGCTATATATCTTGAGGACAGGGATTTAAGTCGGGCTTGGAGAATCGGTTGCGGTCACGAGCACGGAAGAAAGAAGCGGCGAGAATGGAGGCTGTGCGCGCTTTCGCGGGGTTGCGAGAAATTTTGTAGAGCTGCGTATTTTATGAGGCTGCTAATTTTCGGCTGCGACCTTTATTCCTATTTGCTTTTGACTTTTTGACTTTTTTTTTCACTTTTTGATTGTCTTCCTGATTTTTCCCCCTTAAATAGTTATTGTTTTGGTTATTTTGATATTTTGTAATGGGGTTTGGCTATAAAAGCCCCAAGACAAGACATTGTGAAGGAGACTTTTCACTCTGTATAGGCTTTTAGAGGGAAGCTTTCAGTGGTTCAGCCTTTTCATTTCCACTCATTTCTCATTTCTCACCCCGATGGACTGACTAAGGATGACAGCTCGGAGGATGACGGCTAAATCGCCGTTCAGCAGAGTAGGGGCTATTGGGCAAGCGGATCACGTAGTAAACTGAGGGTTCTCATGTTTTTCGCGGGTCCTTCATTGACATTATATATTTTCCTTTGAACTCTAGGTTTAAGATCACCTTTACGATGCAGCAGATAGTCAGGTATTTGATAATCTTTTAGCGTTCGAGTTGAAGTGCTTATTGCTAGATCAGTGAGATGAACAATTATCATCTATTAGTCATTAGAAGGTGAATCGAGGAGACTTTTGTTTTATCTGAGACCATTGATGCCGGTGAGTGCCATTTCCAAAGGATAGTTGTTTGGGTTGGTACACATGGCTAAATGAAACCAGGTTCGGGTGATGACTATAGGATATGACATGAGGAAAAGGGCCAGAGGACCCTCGGTTACCATTAGAACGAACCCGCTTCTTTGATGCTTTGAAGATTCTCTTTTATATTTTACTTTGTTTTTATTTCCAGTTTTTCAACCACATCACAATCCATTGTTTTACCGTCCCGAAATCCGGCAATTATAGTGGGCATATATCAGGAACCAGATGTGCACGAAGAAACAGTCGTAGTAGATGATCTGAATGTTATCCCCAAAATTAGTATCAGTTATAAATTCAATTCCTGACATTCAAACCAGCAAAATCTTTGCGACAAATAAATAATATCAGATGGTGAAGAAATAATATTGACAGGCTGAAATATAACTCATGTGAATCAATGATTTTTATAAATTTACTAGTTAACTTTCTTTGTTGATAACTGAAATAAATGACATTATTATCAAACATATGAAAAGTTTACTATGTTTGTAAGACTATGGACTGATATGAGCATTATTTTTCTAGTTAACAATCATATTTCAGATATTCATGATGATGACAAATATTCAGAACAATTTGTTTCAAATATTCTTAATTTCTTCTTCTAAAAATATTCTCTGACTTTGTTTATGTTATCTATTGAGTGAGATTGAAAACATGTGCTTTTTCATATAGATAGGTTTGAGAAAAATATTCTGATAAATCCATTCTAATATTAATTTGTCCTAAAAATCACAAAATCACAACATAAAAATTCAAACAAAATTAAAACTAAATTTCAAACACAAAATTTAACAAAACCAAGTTTACTATGAAAATTAAAAATTGCTTGGGTTGCCTCCCAAGAAGCTGCTCATGTTTATTGTCTTTTGTAACACCCTGAATTAGACCATAGTAGTTTTTATTACAATTTTGTAGTATAAGAAAAGTAAAATTTGTATTTTTTGGAATTTAAGTGCTAAGAGTGAAAAAGGATAAAGCAGGAAATAATCCAAGAGTCAAGGGTAAAGTAGTAATTTTTCAAATTAAGGAATCAAAGGTCATAAATAAAGAAGAGGATATGCTAGTGTAGGAATTTTGATAAGTTGAAGTGCAAATAGATTGAAAAGGAAGGACCAAATAGCAAAAAAAAAAAAAAAAAAAATTTAGGCCAAAATTGGGATAAGACCAAACATGGTCCTTGAGATTAGACATTTTCTCATTTGAGGCTAGGGCATTTACGGGGTGTGGAGGAGAAGAGCCAAAATTCTGGTTTTATTTCTCTCATTTCCTTGATCTAGCCTTGTCCAAGTAAGAAGAAAGAAGAAGAAGGAAGAAGGAGAAGAAAGGGAGAAGTGAAGAAAGAAAGAAGAGTTAGAGCTTGGGGGTGACCAAGAAATAGGTATGAGACTCCCTTGAAGATCAATTCATTATGGTTTGTGTTGTTGGTAATTTTTATTTGGTTTGTGGTCATCAATTGTGGATTTTTAGTATAAAGGAAATGTTTGGGGTTTAGGGGAGATGCTATAAAAATTTCCCCAAAACCCTAATTGAGTTATTTGGCCATAAGTTAGTCTAGAGTACTCCGATTTAGGAAATTCTAGTTGGAGAGGAAACCTAAGACCCGTGACCACATTTTCCAAGAAGATCCTAAAGTATTAATTTGACTTAAGGACCCTTGAATTTGGGTCTAAAGACTAGTTAATGGTTATGTTATTGATTCGCTTGCAAAGTAGGGGTGCCGGAATCAACAAGATTTGTATCCTAGGGTTCTTGCTGGTAGCGGGCTGCTGCGGTATAGTGTGGTCCCCAGGGTGAACTTTGGGATGGGTTTTCTTCGTGAGGGAAGAGTTGCAGTGGATTGAAAATGATGTTTTCTCTTTGGATTTAATGTTTTTGTAAAAACAGTGTGGGTGAATGGTTAAAAATTGAAAATAGTTCGAAATAAAGTATAAAGAATTCCTTGAGTCTGGGGCCCACTTGGAGGCAGGGTTCAGGAGTCGGCCAGGCATGTCCTTGGGTCTTTTTCCTCGTGTTGGGGAGGATGACTCTGATCATTTCCAGACCGGATCTTCATTTTAACTTTAAGAGCCTAAACCCTAAAAGTTTTCCTCTTAAACAATGGCATTTAATGAGCCTGAAATGCTCCAGGACGGTGAAGAGCCACCTCACAAGCACACCTACGGTAACTAATAGGAGGCAATTAATTGGGTATCGAGTGGATGCAGTGATAAGTATCCGCTGGAACTTGAAAAATCTTAAATACACTTTAGTGAGGACATGTAGGAGATTTTAACCTAAGGTGAGAAGTAGAAACCTTGAACACCCGTCAAATACTTGCACGAAAGCGAAAGAGCAGTTGGCTTACCTTAAAGCGGCACTGGTAGCCTTCCCTTTGAGGATGAGGGGTTTTTTAGTCGAACATCCCTTGTTTGTCATCATCAAGGGTGTTTATCTGAGTGAAAAATGAAAGTGAAGGAAAGGGGCTGAAAATCCACCTTGTAGCGGCGGAGAGGAAACTTAGGCGCTAATTTTATTAATTGATTGATGGATTGAAAGATGATTGATGTTACAAGATTGGCTGAGCTTATAGATGCCGGTACCAAGGAAGAGTACAAAGTGTCGAAAAAGGGACCAAAATTACATCAAGGGTGGGTATGCAAAACCTGGCGAATTAGCAGTCAATGGGGGAGGCGGCGTTGCGAAAATTCATAGGTTCTTGAAATTTGCGGGTTCTTAATTTTCTGACCACCACTTAATTCAGCGTGTCTTCCTTCTCTTACGCATTTTGCTCCAAAATCCTTTAGTTCGATCATCCATCTTCTAATTCGGCTCGATTCATGATGGTTTGAATCGGATTGAAGATAATGAGGTATTTGGCTGCAAGCTATAAAAATAGCTACAAATGTGATCGGTAGCAAATGGGACCTCGATGTATCAATTGGGTTATTTAAGTTGATTAGTACCTGAAAAAAGTGTTTAAAACGCAATAACGGGGTTCCAATCGCCTTGTTGGAGTCTTAATCCACTCTAGACATATTGCTATTCCCTTAGCAATGATAAAGAAGGGCGTTACTTAGGTTATGTGTATGCAAGGGAATTTGTTGTTCAAAAAGTGTGTATAAATAATACCCACAACCCTCGATTATGAAAAATTAGGATACACATAAAAACCGGCTTTGGAGAATAAATGCCATACAAAGAACAAGTTTGAGGCTTGATTGCATTCCGAGAAGTCGCTCAACCACCAAGTCAGTGTTTGGTGTGAAAGTTTTACCAATATTGTAGCTCTCTTAATTAAATCTTGCCAGTATGATTAATTATTGACCTAAATAGATGAGTTGCTCCTTGTTCCACACTTCTATTGTATTGTAGGATGCAATCACGAGAACTCGACTTCACCAAAGTCCATGCGAGGGATCACCAGTGTCCCAACTAACTAAGGTTTGGGCGTGGTCGGGATCTTCAGTATTAACTCTAGGTT
This sequence comes from Tetrastigma voinierianum, assembly GCA_016808115.1. Taxonomy (NCBI): domain Eukaryota; kingdom Viridiplantae; phylum Streptophyta; class Magnoliopsida; order Vitales; family Vitaceae; genus Tetrastigma; species Tetrastigma voinierianum. The sequence continues at coordinate 565,945 of JAEQBH010001581.1, forward strand.
CTTGATACAGTCCAATAATAGTTTTAATCCATTTGCAAGGTTTATAATAGAGAATAATGATGAATTATACGAGGAAGCGATAATTAACTCAAATTCAATTTGCGGAAAATATAGCGAGGAAAATCAAATTTTAGCAAAAATCATAAGAAATCGACTGCGGCGGGCGAAATCAAAAGCGGAATTAAAGTTGCGGCGAGAAAGTCACGGTTCCGGCAACTCAAGTCACGACATCAACGAGTGAAACTGAGAAAGCGGGAAGAGTGAATAAGTGAAGTCGTGACTGAAGAAGGAGTTGAGACAAAATATGTGACAGTGAGAATAAAGAATTCAAATGAAGAGTTCATGTAGTGACATCATTGCGATGTCGCGACACAAGAGAAAATGATGTCGTGATGCCCTCCATGAAGTTGCGACAGAACAAACAAGCCACAAGAACAACCTCCAAGTAAAGGGAGGGTCGCGATAGAGACTCGAATCAGGCGACGGGGTGGTAAAGGAATCGGGCGATCTTGAAGTTTGTGAAGTCGTGACCTTTGAATAGAGGTTCTTGACAAAGAATTTGAAGGGCGAGCGAGGAGGTCATGACGGTTAGAGCGGATAGGGGACATCAAACCTTCCGAATCGAAGATGTGCGACCCTTCTTTGATGGTCGGCGTGGAGTCCTGAAAGGTCATGGTGCGTGGCGTGCTGGCTGATCGGCGAGATCAACTACGATGGTAAAGATTGTCCTGATAATGGGACATCGTGGCGAGAAGAGTAGCGACATCGGATCAAAAGTGTAGGACAAGTCGAAGACAAAATAAAGCCTCGCGACATCACGGAAGCATAGCTGCATTGAGAGTCGCTGACTATTATGATTGAGTCGCGACCTGAAAGAGGCTCTGTCTGAGAAGGTGGAAATTAGCGACATGTCGACCGGTGGTCGCGACATCAATTCTGAGGAAGAGAGTCGCGGCGTGGGTTGAGTCGCGACATTCGAAGCGGTTTACAATGCGAGGCCGAATTGAATTCGTGACGTCGGATTAGTCGCGACATCAGGCGCAGCTCATAAGTAGAGCGGGTGGTCAGCTGACGTCGGATTGAAATCGACGCCAGGCGGCTCATAAGCGAGCGGCGAAGTCACGGCGTTCTGGTGTGACATCAAGTCAGGTCGCAACACACGTGAAATCCGAGTGCCAGCGAATGGGCGATTAATTTAGAAAACCCTGAATAGGTGCATCGAAGTTGGGCCCATTGCCAAACCCTATAAATACGCATTTACTCTGGAAAGAGCGAAACAAACGAAAGAAATTCACGGGTAGCCTAAAATGTATTTTTAATTTTCTGCTTCTTTTTTCTTTGTTTTGCATTTATTTTAGATTAGATAGAGGTGCATTTTTATTTCATTTGAATTTCGATCCGATGTTGTTAAAGTCAAGCTCGAATGCACGTTATTTTCTTCAAATTACGCCTGGTTCGCTTGAAGTCCTCAAACAAATTTGGAATTCGGAATGTCCAGCTCGATTTACAAGGGTTCTTTTGATCGTGAGCTACAAGCATGTAATGAAGTAATTTAGAGACCTGAACTCTGAAATTACGTCATTGCTAGGAACCACCTTTCCGCAGAATTTATCGAGACTTCGAACTTCGATTGGAATTTGCTTGTCGGTTTGTTTATTTTGTATCTCAATCAATATAAGAGTCCCATACCCAATTCAGATTGCTTATGCTCGATTTCTCCGTAGAGGCCTCCTCGAAAGTGACACTTCAGAGAAGGCATTCCGAGAGCATCAACAATTTCTCAAGGGTATGCGAACTCATCATTGGGGATCTATCGGAGTTTCCGTGAATTTTAATCGATAAATCTTCTTCTCACTTGTAACCGAGAATGAGTTGAATGACTTATCAATTAAAATGAGTAGAGAGTTCACCTCGATTCGAGCAGTAAGTTCAATCCCGTGTTAGCAAAGAGCTAATCAAGGAAAAGATGAACTGTTCCAATTTTGAGGATGAGAAACCAGTATAGTGTAAACCTGCTGCTTAGCCTATGTTCAGAGCTAAGGTTTCATACCCATGTTTTGGGTATGAAGCATTGAAAAGAAAAAATATCCGTGAACAAGGCAACTCGGGGACAAAGTAGTTATCTAATCCTCTGTATTCGAAAGAAACAGAGAAGATTAGAAAATGAAATATGTCATTAAGGAGAGATCCACATGGCATTACCATCTTCCTTGGACGGATTCTAAATCTGAGGTTCATGAAGCAAAGTTACAGAGCTGTCTGCAGAAATTGATGTTTCACAATAGTGTATTTTCAATGATCCCTTTAAAATCTAACTAATCAGTCAAATTCTTTAATTGTTTTTATTTCTTTATTTTCAAATATTTCATTTGTTCTTAGTTTTCATATCTTCATTCTTTCATTATTATTTGGGGTTACAAAGGTGACACATCATTTGGTAAACTATAGTCCAAATAGTATGTGAGCTTGAATAGTCAGGTGTAGTTGATTGAAAATTTCAGATCTCGTGGGATCGATGACCGACTAAAATCCACTTTATTACTTGTTCACTCCGTGCACTTGCGTAATCATGGATCAACATTAAAAGAAATGTATTCATTCTTCAGAAACCGTTTACATCAAAGATAATTGAAAAGAAATATAACAAACAAGTTTCATGGCATTATTGCTGGGGATTAGATAATAGTCCTATGGTAATAATGCTATAAATTTGTGTCGATGTTTTGATCTATCACTCACACTTACATTAATTGGATGACGACCGTGAATCAACAACAAGCTTCGTGCCGCTTGCCGGGATTAGACAATAGTCCTTTGGTAATAGTGTCATAAATTTGTGTATGTTAATAGTTGTGAATCAACAAGTTTTTGGCGCCGTTGCTGGGGATTAGACAATAGTCTTTGGTAATAACGTCGTAGTTCTGTATGTTCTTGGTCCATCAACAAGCTTCAAGGTCAAGGTTTGGGATTGAAAGAATTAATTACTTCAATATTCTGACGAAAGAATGAAATACACTCTGACATTTTTAAGAAAAGAACAAAATAATTTTTCAAGCGGTGACTACATTAGTCACTAATTTTTAAATAAGCCATGTTGAAAATATTTGTGGAGGTTTGACTTAACTATTAATACAGTATGCTTTTATTTCAGAAGACCTTAATGCATAGGAAACAGATCTCGACTGAATTCCAATGACACTGACCAAGAGAACGTCAGAGCTTGGAGAAAGACAAAAAAGAGCGGTGAAACTAGCTATAAGGTAAGAGCGACATGACCAAACAGAGAATGACAAAGAGCTAAGACTTCAATATCGACACAATGGAGGATTTCGGAGGCCTATTATTCAAGAAGAGTACTGCGAATCGTATTAAATCTTTACAAAGGGATGCAAAACAATTTTGAACTAAAGCCAGCCTTAATTACAATGGTTCAAAGAATATCGGCCATCGGTCATCCCAATCAAGACCCAAATGATGACTCCGGGAAGATTTCTCAGATACAATACGTTGAAGTCAACGGTGTGAGACCAGAGATAAAATTACATCTCTTCCCATTTTCTTGCGAGACATAAAGTACCACATGGTATGAATCACTATGGTTCTGTTGATACTTGGGAAGAGCTGGTGAAGCTACTCTAGGTAGATTCTTTCCCCATCTCTCTCACTAAAAGTGATTAAGAGAGATAATTGTATTCCAACAAGGGGAAGATGAGAGCCTCGTATGTCGCTTTTTGGGAAAGATTCAAAGATTACAAAAGGTGCCTAATGCATGGAATAGACTTGAAGACCCTGTATGGATTTAGTGTATCACGCTCTGAATGATACATCCAAGGGTATTATCGATGCTTCATGCTGTGGAGCATTCAAGCGAAAAAGTGCTGAAGAGGTAAGAGATCTGATAGAGGACCTGGCAAAATGCAATATGAAAGCTCCATCTGAGTTTTCAAGAGGTGGTAGCAGAGGAAAAGGGGTCATAGAGCTGAGCAAGATGACAGCCATGGAGGCTAAGTTGGATGCTATAATGCATAGGATGGACAAACAAGAGAGGAAGATGCACACTGCTCATGAAATAGGAGCAGTAGAAAGAGAATTGATGAAAAGAAGTGCTGATGTGCCAACAGAAGAAGATTTCATGGCGCTCGAGGAGGTTAATTACGTGAACGAGCAAAGAAGTTATCATTTCAAGCCAAACTCTAACTCGCCCATGCACTACAATCCAAAGACTGAGGAACCATGAGAATTTCATATGCAGAGGGCACATGGCCTAAGGCAGGACAAATATCCTCAACAAGGATATCGCGAATCACCAAGGTTCCAACAAAGACAGCTAGTGAGGTGAGGCAGAATGAATACTGTGGTCGAGGAGAACCCAAATCCATTCGAAGAACGAATGCCGCAGCTCATGGGGCACAAGAGGCTATTACAATTCCATGAATGGAACTATTTGATTTGAAACTTTCAAGTCTCGATACCCAAATGTTTCGAAGAATGCTATGTCACCAAAATCGAGACACAAGTGTGGCATCATTCCCGACATGCCAAATCACAAGGGAACCTTCCTGCAGTGACACCCGTAAGAACCCTAGTGACTTCCATGGCAATTCAATTGAGAAGTGGGAAGGATTTGAGTTAAAGCAATGTAAAAAACAGCATAGAAAGCAAGAGACTGAGGCAGAAAGAAGAGACCGAAAAGAAAGAAGAAAAGGACACTCGATTGAAATGCATGCAGTTGAAAGAAATGACTTTAAAAGAAAGAAGGAGTACCACTATGCCCCAGAGTGCCATTCCTACGTAGACTCTCGTGTGGCTAAAAGAGAAGAACGCTTTCTAAATTCCCGATCTTATCAAGAAAATAAATAAATATCCCATTTGTAAGAGGTGATCAAATAAATGCTCAGATGCAAAATTTCCAAGGAGGTGTCGAAAGCAAGAAAAGAAAGATAGCTGAGGAGGGTATAGTTAACTTGATCGCTTCATGCAAAGGCGATTATCCAAATGTAAGTTCTTCAAAGAAAGATGAAAGACTCGGCAGCTTCACTATTCTTCTATGTGGGAAATGAGTTCAAGAAAGCTTTATGTGACTCGAGCAAGATAATTTGATGCCTCTATTAGTCAAAAGGGGTAGGAATAGTTTGGGGAATCAACTTCAATGTAAAGAATTACTTTACAGATGGTCGATAGATCCACGGCACAACCTGCAGGGCATTCCAAGATGTACTCGCCAAGGTCAAATTCATTTTCCCAAGAGATTTTGTTACATTGCGTATGGAGGAAGATCCTCAAGTTCCTTGTTAGTCGTCGAAGATCTTCTAGCAACAGGAGCTGCCTCGATTGACGTATTAAAGGTGAATCGACACTGTGAGTTGGGAATGAAGCAAAGGCATTTTAAAATTAATAGGAGTCTGAATATCCAATGTAGAGGAAGACAGCTTGTATGGCTGTAAGAAGCAATAAATTCTCTCTCAAGATGAAGTGAATCCCGATTGTATCATTCAAAACTCTATCAATGAAATTGAGATGAATTTTCAGTACTGAGAGCTTTGATTGTGAAGTTCCGCTCAATTTGTTTAATAACGAAATACCTCAAGTATAAATGAAAATAATTAAGATGAAGTGTCGAACGGGACTAAACACATGTGTATTAAATTTATGACACTATTACCAAGGACTATTATCTAATCCGTAACTAAGTATAAAAAACTTGTTGACACCAAAACAAAACACGATAAACCACCAATCTCTTAGAATAAATCATTTTTTTAAAGTTGGTTTTAGTCCGATATTCGTGAAGCGCATTGTGTCGACAAGTAATAAATGGATTTAAGTCCAGATATCGATCCCACAGAGATCTCAAGATTTTTAAATCAACTACCCCGACTACTCAATTTCCATACTATTTGGACCACAAAATGATACTAGATCCAAAGATTAAGGTGCCGAACAATTAAACGAACAAAAGGCAGTGAATCGAACTATCCAACATACATCGAAAGAATAAGAATAAAGAATAATGAATTTCTAATAAAAGAACCGAATACTGAACAAACTTATCCTCGTGGCGACACATTAATAGAAACAAGAGTAGTGAACTATCAATCCAAGGTAGTTACCCTAATAAAATTTCGATTAACTCCGCCAAAACTGGCCCAAGGCGCTATAAGGCAAATTGATCTCTCCATACACCATACATTTCATTATCTAATTTATGACCGATTCTCTCAATACAGGGAATTAGGATAACTACTTTTTTAAAGAGGGACTTCCTTAACTCGGGGTATTTTTCTTTTGCAATATCATACCCATTTTATGGATCAGAAACCTAGCCTCCCAAGTTATCTGGCCAAGCAAGGATATACAACTTCCGTGACGCTTCCTCCTCTAAATTAGAATAGATCAACCTTCCTTGATTAGATCTCGCCTAACACGGATTGGCCTCACATCCGAATTGAGGTGAACTTTTTGCTTGCTTAAATAGATAACTCATTCAACTCGTTTGGATTTCAAGAAGAGGATTTATCTGCTTAACTCATGTGCTCAAAGGATCCCGAATAAAGAAAGTTAATATACTCAAAGAAATGTACATTACTCTCGTAGAATGCCTTCTCAGGTCACTCAGAGGACCTCTGAAATCAGAGCAATGACGCGGAAATTCAACCCGTATAGGAAACTGATATTCATCCCAAGAAAATAAACTCCAAAACCGTATAAATTTATTAACCTGAATTAATAAATCATTAAAAAGACTACGTAAAAGATAAATTTCACTATAACGCTTCACTTAATGGAAGTCGATTCCTCACCATCGATTCACGATACAAAGATTCTCCGACGGCATAAGAATGACTCCAGAATTGAAATCGAACATCCTAATTCCGTAAATTATTCAACTTCAAACATTTGTGCAAAGAATTTGAAATTAAATGAATTTCGTGATTCGCCACCAAACGTATAAATATCTAGATTCAGAAATACAACGGTAAAAATAAAATACGAGAGCATGATCCGCTTCAAAACGACTTAAATGAAAAAAATTAAGAAAAATAAAAAGAAAAGAAAAATAAAGAAAGAAAATGAGTTTGGGCCTATCCGTGATCTTCGCCCGTGGGCCGCTAAGTCGCTGAATGAGCCGGATAGTCGCGCATTTATAGAGTTTTCAGCCGGGGCCCTAATCCCAATGTGGCCTGGATTTTTGAGTATCCGTGCCCAAGTCACTGCTCAAGTCGCTGACCGCTTCCTTTGTCGACATCATCGAGGTCGCAATCCCCATCCCACGCCGCTTAATTTCAAATTTTTACTCTATGTAGCCTTGATTTGTCATTCTTGTGTCGCGACATCACCATCTTGTCGCCATCTTCTCACGCCTTGGCAGGTTTCACTGTTCTTCTTTCCGATGTCGCGATCGCCGATATCTTGTCGCGAATTTCAGCTCAAATCATCTCGCACTTTCAATCGATAACGCCGATGCTCGACATCGATCTCTTGTCGCGACATCATCTAAAAAGAACCGTAGGCTTCAACTAGTTGCTCATGTTGTCGCCATATCAATATCTTGTCGCAGCATCTCTTTAAGGCTCGTGATCATCGATCCGGGTCGCTCGATGTCGCTGATTTCGATCTCATGTCGCGACATCGCCTTAGTTCTCCTCGAGGTGTTTTCGACCGGTCGCTTCTCGATGTCGCCGATTTCAGCCATTGGTCGCGGACCTCAACGCGATGAAACTTCACCTTCAACCGAGCGCAGGTCCGTGTCGCGACTTCGATCTCAGCGTCGCCACATCGCCTGTGGCTTACAAGCCTTCTCGATGGTTCCCGCATAGTCGCGGATTCACCTTCTCGTCGCGACATCATCAATGTCGCGATCAACTTCACGCCGCGATCAATCCTTAAGTTCCTGTGAGCTCACGCCCAACCTCCATAGCTTAAAAGGTGCTCGCTTGTCGCTGACCAGTTATCCTCGCCACGACATCAATTGTTGTCGCGACTCGTATCGCCATCGCGACGCTGCTCTCTTTAGCTAACATTACCCTTCAGTCAGCTGACATCTGTAATTTTTACTATCACATTCCGGTGATCAAATTCCTTCAATTCTTTGGTGTCACGACTCTCTAATTTGATCAGTCCCCAAAACCGCATCAATGAATCAGCCGCTCTTTTCATTTCGTCTCCACATTCGATCGCACTTTTCTTCCACTTATTGCCGCTTTTTTTCACTTTCTTTCTTCTTCCTCGCTTAATAACAATTTAAGAGTTTCTTCATATTTGTAGATATTAATTATTCATTTCTAGATGAAAATAGAACAGAAAATGGACTAAAAAATAGATGACTTTTAAGCTCATCAAACTCCCTAAACTTAAAGTTTTGCTTCGTCTCGCTAAAAGAAAAGAATTCAATTGTTTGGTCTCTCAACAAAATAATTTTTAAGTGACATTTTTCTCGCTTTGTTTTGCGCTTCATTCAATTTAACTGCAATGCAAGGTATGCAAAATTTTGTACATCTAGTCAAGTCCAGTTCAAGGTTGGTCTTACTTTATGTTATAAACTATCATGTTGAAATTCTTTTTACAAACAATATACTCTATTGACCTCATAATAATGAATTATTTTCCTTTTCAATTTATGGCTGAGTCATTTAACTCCCTAAAGTTCTTCACAATTTTGATTGTTTCCTTTTCTTCCAAATTCCATAGGCTTGTTTTTCATATTGATCTCACTAATGTAGGTGATTCAAACGTATCAACAAAGTCTTTTGGGCTTATATTGTGAAGGCTTGGGTAATGGGTAGATGGAATTTTTAGGTTAAGATCACCTCAACATTTTCTTCTTCTACCCCTTCTTTCTTATAGTTTCAGTAAACTCCCTAAACTTCATGTTTGGGATATCTCTTGATTTCTTCTGCTTTAACCGTATTCCCTATTTTTACTCTTATAATTTCACCGAGGAATTTCCTTAGTTTGCTACCACTAAGGATAGTGCATGTTTAACTTTTGTGCTTCTAACACTTTAGCTAACTTTGGGTTAGTAACTCCTATACTGTATGGCATTAGGTACTAGGTGTTGAAACACCCCTAAGAACTTAATTGTTCAAGAGAGTTAGGCCACAAGATAAAACTTATCCCTAGAAGCATTCTTTTCTGCTGCATTTTCTGCTCCTTGCCTTTTTCTTTTCATTCCCTTTTTGAGTTCCTCAAAATATAAACTCTCAAACTTCATATTTCTTTCTTCCTCTTTAAATTCCCGGTAATCGAGGTTCTTATCGAAGGGTTGATGTCTTAAGATGAGTTGGGGTTTCATTGGTCTATTTTTGAAAATAGGCTTGTTGGCTCAATTTTGAACTAATCGATATGCCTCAAAGATATGAATAGTAGATGGCTGTAATGGCTCAAACTATCCAAGAATGGCTCAGACATTCTCATTTCAAATTAATCACCTAGGATTTCACTTTTCAATCAATAATCTAACAAATTTAGAATCGATTTATCACTGTGATCAACTATAAGGAGTATCTTCAATTCATTTTTATTTATGAGTAGTTGTTAATTGATATTCAATGTGTTCCTCGACTTATCGTTCATACCACAAACTCAAAAACAGTTTGTTCCATCTCGTTGTATTACCTTCCTCTAATCTAGACTTATCGCTTAAATATAAGTAATTTTTTTACCTTGTGTTTCAATTAAACTAGATGCATTTTGTCCTTATTCTCATAGACTTTTTCCTCATTTCAAATTTATTTCCTACTCTAACTCCGCTTCATTCAATTAAGATAATGTTCTCTCGCCAGCTTTTATTCTCGAACTATTTCCTACTATAGATTTCCCAATCATTCAACCACAAAGTAACATAACATTGAATCAATGCAAATAGTACACAATTCCATTAACTTCTCATTTTATTTCGATTGATTTGCAAATCGTTGGATACACAAGATGGGAGGAGGATGGTAAACAAAGGGTTAGGTATGAGAAGGTCTATTTCTTCTTTTGACGAGGTGGCAAAATATCGTGGGATCTTAGGTCTAAAGTGTTCAAATGAGCCGGGAATGAAGGGAACTCTTCATTTCTTCTTCCTTTCTCTTCTTAGTTTTCCTCTCAACCTCGTTTCTTCACTGACAATCCTATTAGAGAGATCAACTTTCTTGTTCGCACATCTTGTCTCTCTTCCCTGTCATTCATTGTGTTCTCCATTTCCTCGTCATGACTTCAAGAATTTAGAGTATTGCTGTTAATCAAATCTAAATTTTCCACCATTCCTTCTCATCAGAGGATTCAAATTTCCATTGCTTTTTGTCTCTCTCATTCGGGCTTGTTTTCTAGCTCCTTCCTGTGAGAGATTTGTATAGTAATCGAAACCCTGACCAAGCCCCCAAATTTGGTGTCATGCTCTTTATCTCTTTTCTAGCAATGCTAGGAGTTGAGCATCTCGGACAAACTCGCTTGTTATAGAAAGCTTCATGACTCAGCTTGGAGTTTCAGAAAAGATCTTGATCTCTTTCCTTCATTTCTTTCGAACCCTTCTCCTCGCCGCCTTCAACATTTTTCCCATCCGTTCCTCTTTTTCTCGCTCATTCTTCCTTCCAATCGTTGTTCTCTTCTTGATCTCCACCCATGCCCTCTTCTTTCTCTCGTTTAACTCTTCTCTTCCCACCGTTGGTCTCTTCTTTTCACTCTTTCATACATCCCTTCTTCCAATTCCTCGCTTTAAGTTCCACTCCTTCTCTCTTTCTTCTATTCTTTCTCGCATCAAACCGAGAGCCTGCAATTGAATTGTCCTCTTGTGCTCCTCTTGAGCTTTCTCCGTTGGAAATCGCTCAGGGCCAGATGGGAACTGCTGCTGATGGAGAAGTCTACTGGGTCAGCTTCATCCCCGCCTTCATTATCTCGCAAACATAATCAATGCGGGTCGTGATGTCACCGGGTGCTATGTTCTTGATCGCTGGCCCTCCGGGGTCCCTTTCCGGTTCTTCACCTTGCTCACCTCCGTCTCTTCCACCTGAAGACTTTTTCCCTCCCCGATTTCGCCCCTTGGCTAACCCGGGCCTTGGCGATGCGAAGCCTGGGGACTTCTCTTCTTCGACTCTAAATTCCTTTCTGATCTCCAAAATTCTTCAAGCATAGAACTGTGATTGTTGCTGGGTGGGGAAGCAGACCTCTTTTGTTCCCTTCATGATATCTCATGATAGAGTTTTCTATGATAACTCCTATATTGATCTTGTACCCCTTGAGTATGGCATTCAAGAAGATACTGTTTCTCACTGCATAAATGTTTGTTTGAACTAACACAGACGCAAGGTAAACCATACCTTCGCTTCCTCAAAGGAGGCTTTCCTCTCTGCTCGCAGTTCTCGCCTTCCTTCCTTGGTCTAACTCGTTTCTTCCATCGCTGAGCTTCTTCCGGCAATCTTCCTAAAATTCGTTTTTCCAAAAATTTTCCTTGGAATTTGGAGCCATGCTTGTGTATTGTCATCATCCCATAGGCCCTATTGATGGCCTTGGCTTCAGATGAGACCCTGCATCTCTCTAACATAAACGGCTCCATCCTTCCTTCCTACCATATTGGAATAAAACCTCCCTCACTCGTCGTGATATCCTCGGCTTCGTGTGCAGAGACTCTCCCATCCTCTTCTCTCATTCTATCATCCCTCCTTGAAAGAGTCAGTGGTTTTTGAATCTCCTTTCAGAACAAAACCTTTGTTAGCATAGTACTCTTCCACCGGGGAATAAGCTCACCTGATATGAAATCTTCTACTTCTTCTTCTCTCCTCTTTCCCTTTCCCCTTTCTCGCTTCGCTGAGAAGTTGCCTAACTTCATGCTGGATGGCATCTCCTCGTTGCTCTTCCCGACGACCTCATCTCTTAACTGCTCTCCTGGCGTAGTTTCTTCTTCTTCCGATTGTTCGTGTTCCTCATTATCTCGCCTAGGTTAGAATCGTGTGGGAATTTCAGCCATTAGATAAGAGAAAAGCTTTTTCCGACGGTTTGGAATGCTAGGTTTTCAGAGGTCGAGATTGGGAGGAAGACGAAATAATGGTTATGTGGGTCAGAGCGAATGAAATAGTTTCTAATAATGCAAAATTCAATCAATGTTGTGGGCTAGTGATGATTCAATTAAGAATTGTCGCGACTTCAATTCCGCCTCTTTTATTTTAGGTCATTAAATTTAGGGCTTTTGAAGTGTGAGCTGTCGCACATGTCGCACTTTAATGTCGCGGACTCCACTCTAACATGTCGCGATAATACAGGTTCAAAGATCCGTTTGATGTATGACAATCCTTCTTTTGAAACTTAATTCACTGTCATGACATGCATTTCCTTCTTCCACACTACTCAATTGTTCTTTCCAGCGGTCACGACATCAATGTTTCAGAAGACAATGTACCTTTGTTGCTTACATAACCATTGCCGTGACCAAGCCCTTTATTCAATGATTTCAAAACTTGACCTTCTTATTGTTCCTAACTGCAGACATCTCTTCGCATATTTTAAGCAAGATTTAACAATTAATTCAAATATATTTCATAGTCAAGTTATGGGGAAAGCTACTCCCTTTTTCTCATGTCGCACCTCCGCAAGTCACGAATTACTCCTCGTAGTTGCCTTGCTATTCATGTCTTAACCCGTCTTTAAAAATCAATGCAATATTCATGAAAATTCTAATTAAACTACAATCTATTTCCTTTAAAATTAAATCTATCCTTCTAGAAAACAAATCTTTTGACCTAATTATCAAAGAATCAAAAGAAAGAAATAATTCAAAATTTAAATTCAGAATTTAAATCCTCGGGTTGCTCCCATTAGTCGCTTTTGGGCCAGTCCTTAGTCGGACTTGTCGTTAGGTTCTTCTTCTTTTTCCTCACATCCGTTTGGAGTTCTTCACTTTCCTCTTCCCCTCGTCGAGATAATGCTTAACTCATTCCATTTAATTCTCGAATTCTTCCCCATCATCGTATTTCAAGGTTATCGCTTCTCCAAATGTAGTACTTGATACCACTCGTGTACGGCCCACTCCAATTGGATTTTAATTTTCCGGAAACAACTTCACTTAGAATTAAAAGCAACACTGCCCCTGCTCAACTCTTTTCCTAAGGATTTTCCATCATGCCATTTCTTTGTCTGCTTTTTGTATATTTTAGCATTATCATAGGTTTATCAAAGCTTCTTCCTAATTCAGTATACTGAGCAATCTTTCTTCCTCAAGGTACCTTGAAATCGGCTTAACTTTAATGGCCCACATTGCCTTTGCATTCTAATTCAAGAGGTAGATGACATGGTTTGCCAAAAACAACTCAGATGGGGACATTCCAATGGGGGTCTTGTATGCATCTCGTAAGCCCAAAGTGCATCATCAAGCCTGGGACTGAATTTCCTTCGTCAGCTCACGTCTTTTCAAGCATTCTTGATTCTCTGGCTGAAATTTCGTCATTCATCAACTGGGATGATAGGCTAAACTCATTACATGCTTGATCCCATACTGGCCATGAGTTTGCAACATTTTGTTGCAAATGGCTCCCATCACTTCAATGATGGTTCGGGGTTCCAAACCTGCTCAAAATATTCTTTTGCAAGAAACTCAAATCAGATAGCATCATTCCTTGACAAGCTAACACGCTTCCACCCATTCGGGAGACGACCATCGGCTAGTAGTGTATGTGTTTCCAAATGATGGTGAAAGGTCCCATAAAATATATTCCCAAACATCAAAAATTTGTATCACCATAATACCTTTAGGGGGCATTTCATTCCCTGGCCGCCGATATTTCCAACTTTGGCATCGATCACACATTTTCACCCACTCGCACAATCTCAAGAGAAATAATAAAACCTCGACAAGTATCTTCCTCGAGCTGTTCTTTCTCCGAAATGTCCCCATATGGTGATGCATGGTATCTCATTTAAAATGTTGCCTTGTTCACCTCTCCGCACACATCTTCTTATTATCATGTCGCCTCTCTCAATAACAGTGGGTCATCCCAAATATAATATCCTCGCCGTCCGAGCTTCTTCATGGTAGCTAAATTCAAGGCATTAATCTACGCCGATAATTCACAATATCGCGATACCATGGAGGTCAGAAGGAAACCTGAATAATTGCTCATCCGAAGTTCTCTCGTTAATCCTATTATTTTCTTCTTCATCGCTTTTGACAAGTGATCGGCCTATCACATTGTCACATCCCTTTTATCTTGATTTAAATCAAACTCCCCGCAATAAAGAACATCTAATCTTATCAATTCAAGCTTAGTTTCCTTTTCGATCAAAATTTGATCGCGCATGATCAAGGTGAATTACCACGGGATCCCAAATGTAATACTAATTTTTCACAAGCAAAATACTATGGCTAGCATTTCTTTTCATTGTTGAGTAGTTCTCCTATGTCATTGAAGGTCTTACTAGCATAAGTATATGGCCCCGAATACTTTCTCTTTCTTTGCCCCAACACAAATCCTATAGCAAAATCATCGGTATCACATTATTTCAAATCTCGATCCCATTCGTGCAAGAATTATAGGTAGTTCATCAATTTGAGCTTGATTTCTCACAAAGCATTCTTGCAGAGTCATCAAAATTAATCTTGTATCTTTTCCCAAAGAATCGTATAACGGTCCGCTATTGAAAATCTTGGAGTAAATCTCCCAAAGTTCCGCGCATGCCCCAAAAGCTTTACCCTTTAATCGTAGTAGGTGGTGCAAGAGTTTTGATAATGGATACTTTGGACTCGATCAACTTAGTCCAAAGAGCAGAAATTTTTATGCCTAAGAACAATACCTTCTGCTACCATAAATGGCATTTTCCTGTAAATTCGCTGGCTAGTCGCTTGTCTCTGCATCTTTGAAGCAATCGTTTCGCATTGTTTAAACATTGATCAAAAAGCTGAATCCATACACAAGAAAATTCATCCAGAATGATCACTTCTTCAACCAAATCTGGTGAATATAGACATCATGCACCTCGAATGTAGTCGAGACATATAACCCAAATCCAGATCCTTCAAGGCAAAGGTACCACATAAGGGCATGTAAACGTGGTCTCTCTCTGATCCCTTCCGTGCAATAGCACCGATTATATCCCCAATACCCATCCGTAAACAAAAGGAGGGTGTCCGCTAACCCATCCAACATCCGATCAATGAAAGGCAAAGGAAATGATCTTTTCTCGGGTTGTCGATTCAATTTTCAGAATCAATACATACCTCCATCCTCGTCACCGCTCTTGTTGGAATCAATTCATTTTTTCTTACTGATCGCGCTAACTCCCTTTCTTTGGAACCACATGAACTCGGGCTCACCTAAGGACCGGCCCGAGATAGCATAGATAAAACCAAGATTTAACAATTTTAGCACCTCCTCGACTACTTCCTTCATCAATCGATCTCAAATTCTCCTCCGTGTTCCTACGCATGGTTTCGTTCTTTCGCGTAATCTTATGCATGCAAATTGATGGATCGATACCTTCTCAATGCTCTTCAATGGACCAAGTTAGCGATTCCTTATGCTTCCTTAATAATTCCAAAGAATCTTTGTTCTCATTCTCACTTCCTTAATCCGTCGAAATGATCACGGGCTTTTCTTTGGTAATTTAAGCAGGCATACTTTAAAATGACATGGCAACTCTTCAAAACTAAACCTTCAGATCGGTCTCTTGATGAATTTCCTCTTTTCACTATCTTCCCATTATCTTTTCTGCTTTGCTTCTGCTCAACATGCTTTATAGCATGAAATCGTTGCATGGAAATTCAAAATAGACATCTTCAGCATACTGGAAATTCATCTCTTTTTCATTGATAAAAACTGGAGTGTTACAATCATTGTTAACATCAGGGTTGGGAATAGAGACAAAATCAGCTACATTGTAGCCTTCCTTTTCTTCTCCCCTTTGGTATCTATATTTTTGCATACTTTTAATCAGGTTAAACACAGCAGCTTCTTCTCCAACCCTAAGATAAGAACTCTCGCATGTCAATCAAGGTTTCGCCCAAAAGAGGCTAGGAATGGTCTTCCTAATAGCAAATACTTGTGAATCTTCTTCCATGTCCGTAATGATGAAGCTCCATCAAATACAAACTTCCCAACAAGGACTAACACATCTTCAATGACCCTTCATGTGCAATTATCGACCGTCTCGCCATTCAAGAGTAACATGGATTAAGCTCCCCAAACTTAATTCTTGGCAACGTAAAGAGGCATCAGATTGATACTAGCTCCGAGTCACGTAGAGCTCTCGGAATTCCATTCCTCCAACAATACAAGGAATTGTGAAACTCTGTCCTTCTTATCTTAATGTAGTTCTTTCGACATCAGACCGGCAGTGGCGCGAGATTCACTATTCCTTCTTCAATATTTTTCTTTTCGTCAAGTATGTCCTTCGTAAATTTGATACAAGGGTCTTCTCGAGTCACCACTTCAAAGAAAAGGCATACTGACTCTCCACTTCTCGAAAGTTTTCAAGAACCTTGCAACCGCCTCTCATTCGATTTCGCAGCCAGGGAAATGGACCCAGCTTGCTCCTGATGTTCTTCTTTCACTCCTTCTTATTACTCCATTGTCTCTTCCCTTTCCGGTCTTGCTACTTCTTGTTGTCACATCTTTTCTTTCCTCCTTCTAACTCCTTCCCACTCCTCACGCACGTACCATTCATTTTCTGCCCTTCCTCAGACACTGGGAAGGCATTCTTCTTCCGACTTGCGTAGGTTAGGGCTAGTCGCCTCTACTTGTGTCTCCGCAGTTCTTCAGGATGCATTGGTAGTGTTCTCAAAAAATTTGAGACTGGTAGCACGCTTTCCACCTCCAAACTTTGCTCATGGAGGCTCAACGCCTTTATTATCCCCCCATAAATCAGTGAAGATCCGTTCCTCAAAAGACGGGGCCCTCCTTTGACTCGAGCATTCGCTTCGTGCTCATTTCCCCGCCGCCGCCGCTGGAACCTTGTACGCCGATACCCTTGTTAAGGGCTCTGTCCGCCTTTTGGCCTTGGAGAGCTCCCTCCACTCATACGAGAAAGTTCCCATGGTTCCCGAAAGGCTCGTGATAATGTGCCGTAGGTTAGATTGTTTGAAAATGGTAAGCTCTGGCTCACCCAAATAATTAACTCTTCAAAGATCATAAAGTCCTTCGCTTACTCTTTCAAGATCCCTTCATTAACTCCTTTCAATTGTCTTATTTCATGAGTTTGTGTGTCTTTCTTCGCTTGTCTAACTCGTGCATAATGGCATCCAACTTCGCTCTCCATGGCTGCCATATCTTGTCACCCATGATCCCCTTCCTCTCACGCTTCCTCTTGAAAGCTCAGGAGTTTTCATGTTACACTTAGCCGCATCTTCAATCGCCTTTCATTTTCCAGCGACTTTTTCGTCAACGCTCCAAGATGAAGCATCAATGATTCCTTGATATATCATTCACGGTATGATATAGAATGTCCATCCAGTCTTCTATCTATTCCATGCATTGACATCTTCAAAGAACCGCTTGAATCTTTCCTAAGCTACATACAAGCCATCTTCCCCTCAATGAACAAAATGATTTCCTCCTTCTTCAGGCGCAGGGTCGGGGAAAGAATCTACCTGGCAAAGTTCTACTTTAATTCCTCCAAGTATCAATGTAACCATATGGTGACCATACCATGTAGTCACAGATTCTTAGAGAGAATGGGAATAGATGCGCTTGATGACTGCCACCCCATTCACTTTAACAAAGATTGCCATCCTCGATAATCTTCCGATGCTCGCTGATCTTCAATGGATTACCAAACTCGATGTCATGGGATTCATTGTAATCGTTGCCGGGCTTTAATTCAAAATTATTAGCATTCACTGCAGTCATTCGATCGCCGGTATTCTTCCTTCAGATAATTGGTCTCTAGAAATCCTCCATTGTAATGGCTTCGAGGGTTCTAGCTTTTTCTATACGATTTCAAACTTTGATCCTCGCTCTTTCATCTTCCATGGTTGAGTTTTCTCGCCTTCTTGGTCTTTCTCAAGCTCGAGCGCCCTTGGCTTGTCACCGGAATCGTATCGTTGTTCTCGCTTTCCTTATGCATCAAAGTTTTTTCGAAGCAAAACATGCTCCCATTAATAGATTAGTCAAATCATAAAATATATTCATTACTGGTTGGGAGAAGGTCGTAAGGTCTATAAGAGTCAACGCTTGAAACACTATTTTATTCTTTTTTCTTTTTAAAAAAATGTCCAAATCTAGTATTTCTTCTTCATCCGAATATTGATTTACTTAAATTTTTTCGATCCCCGCAACGTGGCGCCATAAAACTTCATGGATCGGACTAAACACATGTACAAATTTATGACACTATTACCAAGGACCATTATCTAATCCCCAAGAATCGCACTACAAAACTTCATTTGACACCAAAACAAAACACACGTATAAAACCACCAATCTCTTAGAATAAATCATTTTTTTAAAGTTGGCTTTTAGTCCGACATTCTCATAAAGTGCACAGTCGACAAGTAATAAACGGATTTAAGTCCGCACGGATCCTACGTAGATCTCAAGAATTTTAAATCACCACCTCGACCACTCAATTTCCATACTATTTGGACCACAAAATGATAATAGGACTCAAAGATTAAGGTGCCGGAACAATTAAACGAACAAAAAGGAAATGAATCGAACTATCCAAATATGATCGAAAGATAATGAATAGAAGAATAATTTTTAATAAAAGAATCAATACTCAACAGCTTATCCTAAGACACATTAATAGAAACATTATAGTGAATCATCAATCTCAGAGTTACCCTAATAAAATTTGATTAACTGCAATTTCAAAACTGGGTCTACAAGGCCAGAAGCAGTGTACCGATCTCTCCATACTCCACATTTCATTATCTATTCTATGATCCGATTCCCTCTAATGGCAGGAATTGATAACTTACTTTTAAAGAGGACTTAATCCGGTATTTTTCTTTACAATATCATACCATTTTATGGATCAGAACCTTAGCTCCCAAGTTACTCCACAAGCAAGGATATACAACCCATCAGCTTCCTCCTCTAAATTAGAATAGATCAACCCTTTCCTTGATTAGATCTCAACAATTACCTTGATTTGGCCTCACCCATCCTAATTCAGGTGAACTTTGTTTGTTTAAATAGATAACCTATTCAATCCCTGCTCTCTTGATTTCAAGTGAGAAGAGGATTTACTATCTAAGGAACTTATTAAAGCTCAAAGGATCCCTTAATATGTGCTACATGATACCTTCAAAGAAATGTAATACCTCGTGAATGTCTTCCCCGTGTCACTGCAGGACCTCCTTGAAATCAGCAATGACGCAAATCTTAACGTATAAGAAACTGACATTCGTATCCCAAGAAAATAAACCCAAAACCGTAAGTAAAATTTATTGAACCGAAATTAACAAATCACTTAAAAGACTAAAGCGTAAAAGATAAATTCCGACTATACGCCACTTAATGGAAGCCGATTCCTCACCATCATTCACACGACACAAAGATTCTCCGACATCATAAGAATGACCGCAATTGAAATCAACAATCGGCCTGCAATTGTCTCGAACTTCAAACATTTCAGTAGTAATTTGAAAATTAAATGAATTCCAAGATTCGGGCCAATTTCAAACGATAACATCCGCATCTTCAGAAATACAAATCTAAAAAAATAAAATACGAGCATGATCCTGTTTAAACGATCGAAACAGAAAATTAAGAAAAATTAAAGAAAAGAAAATAAAGAAAGAAAAATGAGCTTTCACCATCCGCATCTCGTCTGTAATATCGCCAAGTCGCTGAATGAGTTGATAGTCGCCGATGATAGGGTTTTCCACTTGGGCCCTAATCCCAATGTAGCCGCTGTGATTTGAGTATCCAGCCCAAGTCACTGCTCGTCACACCGCTTTGTCGTGATATCATCGAGGTCGCTACTCCGATCCCACGCCGCAATTTCAACTTACTCTATGTAGCCTTGATTTGTCAGGCCACACATTCTTGCGTCGCGACATCACCATCTGTCGCACATCTTCTCACGCCTTGGCGTGTTTCATCACTTTTTCCCATGTCGCGACGCCGAAGTATCTTGTCGCCACCACCAAATCATCCAGCCTTTCAACTGATATTTCGGATGTCGCGACATCGATCTCACGCTACATCATCTAAAAAGAACCGTAGGCTTCAACTAGTTGCTCGCGTTGTCGCCATATCAATATCTTGTCGCGGACATCTCTTTGCCAGCTCGCATCGGCTGATCCTGGTAGTTCCCCGATGTCGCTGACTTCGATCTCATGTCGCACATCGCCTTAGTTCTCGAGAGGCTTTCACCTGCTGCTTCGATGTCGCGACTTTCTGGAGTCATTTGTCGCGGACTCACTTCATGAAACTTCGTTCCTTCAATCGAGCGTGTCCGTGTCGCTGACTTCTCGATCTCATGTCGCGACATCACTGCGGGCTTACGCCTTCTTTTGATGGTTCTGGATGTCGTGACTTCACTTTCACGTGGATATCATCACGTCGCTGACATCAATCTCTACGTCGCACATCAACTTAAGTTCCGGTGAGTTTCATCGCCCAAACCTCTCATAGCTTAAAAGGTGTTTCATGGTCGCGACCGTTATCCTCGCCGCCACGACATCAATTGTTTGTCGCGACCGTATCGCGCTATCGCTGACGTCGTTTTAGCTACTGACACTTCAAATTCGCTTTCTGATCTTCGGCACTCACCGTCGCACTCAGCATCAAATTCCTTCAATCTCTTTGGTGTCACACCAGAATTTGACTGTAAACCCCAAAACCGCATCAATGAACTGAAGCGCTTCTTCATTCTCTGCCTATTCCACCGCACTTTTCTTCCACTTATTGTCAGATTTTTCATTTTCTTTCTCTCTTTCTTGCTAATACTTCAATTCTGGTGAGTTTCTTCATATTTATGTATATTAATATTCACTTAGATGAAAAACAGAACGTAAAATGACTAAAATAGATGACTTTTAAGCTCATCATGAAGAAGGTTCTGCATTACGCAAACTCATGGGCAGAAACTAGTGTATGTTAATATCATGAGTCATTTGGGGCCATTTGAAATATGGAGTTTTAGAGCGTAAAAAGAGAAACAATATTATATCACCGTATTGGATCAAGTCGAAAAATGTGGGTTGCTGGTAGTTTTGAGAAAATACAAGGGAAGCCGATTGCTTCGGTCAATCAAGATCCGAAGGGTATCACCTCTGCTTGTATGCACAAGATATTGTCGAAGATAATGCAAAACTTATGTCGAAAGGCATCATGAGTACGAACTCAATATGAAAGAAGTAGTCGTAAAAGAAGTTCAAATGATTAAATGCGGTTTTATATATGTTATATCGATAGCTTTGCAAGCCCAAGAGCATGTGGTTCCCAAGAAAGGTGGATTCATCAGAATCGAAATGAAAAAGAATGAACTTATTCTGCCAAGAACCGTGGATGTGATGGAGGGTTTGTATCGACACACGTAAAATTAGCATCGCAAACTTAAAGGATCATTTTCCTACCATTGATCAATGCCGATAGGCCGGGCAGACATCCTCATTTATGTTTTCTGATGGATACTGGATATAACTAAATAGCTATTGTAATCAAGATCGAGAAACCACTTTACATGCCCATTTGGTACTTTTTGCTTTTAGAAGAATGCCATTCGATCGTAATGCTCCCGTACCTTCCAAAGGTGTACATGATGTCTATATTTTCCGATTCAGTAGAAGAAGTTATGGAGATCTTCATGATGATTTTAAGTGTATGGATCCATGAACAATGCCCCGCATAACTCCGGGGACAGACAAAGGTAAAGACAAAAATCTAGCTCTAAATTGGGAAAATAAGATTTTGATGGAAATATAAAAGTTGGATTGCTTTGGGCACAGTTTCGTGAACAGGTCGAAGAAGACTGCCAAAAAGTTTCAATTATAAGAGACTTAATGCCACCACTACGTCAGAATCAAGTTTTCAGACATCGGATTTTGTAGAAGATTTATCGTAGATTTTCAAAATTGCCATCACTATGCATTGGGTCGGGAGAAAGATAGTAAGTTTATTTTAATGAATCCTCATTTAAAGCATTTGAAGAAATCAACCGTACTAGTGGAAGCTCCCAACAAGTAAAACCAGATTGGAATAGAGAATTGAGATCATGTGATGCTGATTTTGCGAATGAGTTCAGATTGGGGACGTAAAGAGGAAAAGTGTTTAAGGCCATCTACTATGCTAGCAAAACCTTCAATGAAGCACACAAGAAAACTACCTACTATCGAAAAGAGATGCTGCAATAGTGTTTATTGTGAAAAATCTGTGCCATATATTTTAAGGTCCCAAGATTGTTATACACAACACCTATCATGCAACAATTAAATATTTAATGGCAAAGAAGGAAGAAGCCAAGACGGATCAGGTGGGTATTATTGTTGCAGGAATTTGATTTAGAAATTAAAGATTAGAAGGGCAGTGACAATGTGATAGCTGATCACTTGTCAAGAGTAGAGGAACCCACTGTACAAGAAAAAGGAAGAGAAAGAGCAGAAAATTTTCCAGATGAGCAAAGAGCCAAATGGTTACCCAATTACCCCGTATGTCGAGTATTGTGAATTTTTAGCTTCAGGAATGATGCCACTGTAATTTAGCTACCAAAGAGAGAAAAAGTTAAGGACTGACAAAGCAGATACTATATCAGTGGATGATCCATATTTAGTTTAAAAGAGAGTCGATCCGATTATAAGGAGATGTGTACTTAAAGTGAGCAAGGCAAGATTTTACAAGAATGTCATGCATCATCTTACAGGACACTACAGAGACAAAACAACACAAAATTCATCAGATTTTACTCGTCACAATTTTATGACGCTTTGAATGTGGTAAAGGTGTGATCAATGCCAAAGAATGGGAAATATTAGCAAAGGCATGAGATGCCCTCGTAAGGTATCCTCGTGGTAATTGTTCGATGTATGGGGAATGGATTTTAGGCCTTTTCCAGCCATTTGGAAATATATACATACTCCTAGTCGTGATTATGTATCAAATGGGTAGAAGCAAAGAAATTGTCCAGAATGATGCAATACAATTGTGGGGGTTCCTATAAAGAAATATTCTTAGTGATTCGGGGACACCTTAACCATAATTAGTGATGGAGGAAGCCATTTCAAATAAGGTGTTTGACAAACTCAAGGAACAGATATGAGAATAAACACATGCAGGAGCTTGGCTTATCATCCTCAAACAAATGGGCAAGTCGAATTTCTAATGTAGAAATAAAGAAAATTCCTGAAAGACAACAGTTCTAGCAGGAAAGACGTCGGGTCTTTGAAGCTTGATGATGCATTATGGGTATACAGATTGCTTTTAAACTCCAATTGGAATGTCCCCACAGATTTATCTTTGGAAAACCATGTCATCTCCCTTCAACTGAATACAAAGCCATAGGGCCATCAAACACCGAACTTCGATTTCAAAATTGCAGAAAGAAGAGAGATTCTCCAAATGAATAACCGAAGAGCTGAGAAACGGCTTATGACAATGCTAGAATACAAGACAAAACAAAGAAATGGGCATGATCAAAGGATTCGAGAGAGTTTAGGCAGGGATCAGTCTTGTCGCACTTGATTAAGATTATTTGTGGAAGTCGAAATCAAAGTGATGGACCATATACAAGCAGTGTCAAGTACTATCTTGAGCAAGAATATTCATGACCGATGTCGGAAGAATTAAAGTTACGGCAGGAAGATCGAACACTATCTCACAGGAGAAAGAAAAGGAAGAACTCAAACAGAATCGAGAAAGAGTAAGCTTAAAACAGCTTAGTCCAAATGAAGACTCAAAACTGAGCTGTACTGAGGCAACCCATGATTTTTAGTTTCTTTAACCTGATTTAATTTCTTTTTTTTTTATTACATTTTAAAATTTATTTTTTAGTTTTAGCCATGATTAGGAAATTGCCGGTTAGTACTACTCTAATTTAACTTTTCTCTCGAAATTATTTAGTATGCCGATGCAGAATCGAATTGATCAGGCGAGAAGGAACAAACTTCAGGACTACTCCAGACTTCACATGTGAAAGAACAAATAAAAAGGGGGAGTACTCTTTCTCCCACATAAATTGCGGAAATTGAATAGAATACATTTTTGAATTATTGTGGAATGATTAAATTGGATGCTAAGAGCAGGTAAATTAATAAGAAGTGAAAAGTCAGTTCGATCATTAAAATTAGTGGCAGTATTAGTCGCACTGCGTTAGGTCGCGATGGCTGAGGGTCGTGAATTTACCGCATCAAGGAAGGATTAGGGGACGTCACACCAGTGCTATGTCGCGACATAAATCGAGGTCGCGACATAAATTGAGGCTCGATAGACCGCAAGCGTCAAGAAACCATTCCTCAAAGAGCATAAGGTCGCTGGCTAACTCAATTATTTATCAAATACCGGCGTCGCAGCCTCGGGATGATAACTTGTCCCTCACGCTTACTTATGTCGCCACAAACAATGACAAGTTTACATCGTGAGAAAAAAAAGCTCACAAATTCGGCGCTTCTAATTTTTCCCTAAACTTAATGCATGCACACAAACAGAACCTTTCGCTTTTGTAACATTCATCTGCAATCGAATTCAGATAGTAATTAATGCAAACACGTAATTCAATTCCCCACCGAACCGATTAGTTTATAATGCCTATTTCGAAGAGAATAATCGTAGGATTTGAGGGAAAATCTTTAATATTCACCACTTCATTCTAAAAATCAATTCAAACATCAAAAGAGCAAGAATTCTAGAAGTCTCATTCAATGCATATATTGAAAATTTAAAAGAAGAATAATAGCCTTTGCTTCTTCCCTTTAGAGGATAAAATCATCATAAAAGGATTCCGGGAAGACATGGGAAGAATAAACAAAGAAAATATAAGATGAAGAAAAAGAGAAAGGAAGAAGCCATACAGGAACACACAGCTTATGGAATGAATGAGTCGGAAAAACAAAACCTATTCGATTACTTATTCCATAAAAACGATGTGTAATTAAGAGAGTGGTCGACTGAATGTGAATCGAAAGGCGGTGGTTAATTAGAACCCATCAACCAGAGAAGCTCCAAAGAAAAAGGGAGAGAAGGCTCCAATTTGTTGAACGACCTTGTTAACAGCCGAATCACTCTTGGAGGAGCTCAAGGTCTGGTGAGCCAAACTTTGAAGCAGGAGCCGCAACCTTCAAAAAGAAGATATAGGAATTTAGATCAAGAACAGAGGGTTTTCTCTCGAACTAGTTACGCTTTATTTGTAAGGAAAGAAGATTGTACAATATCGAAATATTTTGATCTTTGAATAAAATTTCTGTTGACTTACAAATTGGCTGTTCATTAGATCTGAATTGCGTTTCTATGTTATTTTATTTTCTATTTAGGAATCAAATAAATAATTCTATTCTTTCTCAAGAACAGAATTTTGGCACAATCAGGGCATGAATAAAGAAACTGGAATTAGGAGTATTTACCGGTCCTGCTTAAATTCGCCTTAGTTGCAAAATTGGAAAATTAGTTCTTGTCGATAGAACAAAATACTTGGTTAAAATAATGTAAGTAGACAAAGGAATAAGTACAAGTCTTGAAGAAATAATACATCGGGTCAACAAACTTATGAAACTTTTGACAGAATTAGGAATATCTTACGGGAATTTGATTTAGAGTCCACAAATATAGAACTTGTTTGATTTATTGATTGAGGAGAAACTTAGGTGAAAACAACCAACAGAAATGATATAGAGGCCATCCTTGGCAGCCTTGAGCCTTTTTCAAATTAATTCTCAAAATATGCTTTCCAAAGATATTCTTTAGTTCCCATTTTGAGCCAAATAAGCCTTATTTCATCAATAAACAAGAATTGAAAACTCGAGATTCCCTTCTGCAATAAACTCCAGTGGAAGAACCCAAATTATCCAGTTTCTAGTTTAGAAAAAGTTTAGTATAAAGAAAGAAATAAGCTCGGGGAATACTATTCCCAAATTTTGATAAGCATGAACTCAAGAAGTAAAAAAGATGTGAGGTTAGTGAAGAAGAATAAGTTTTGTCTTGTGGCCTATTTCCTTGAACAATTGCTCAGAGGGTGTTTTACTGCCTAGCACCCAATGCCAATCGGCATGGAAGGTTAAACAAAGTTCTTTAAGAGTAATAGAAAGCCTGACAAAACATTGCACTATTCCAAATCTTAGAAAATAAAAGCAAAAGAGCCGAAGAACAAAAGAATCACTGAAGAAAGTACATATGGAAGTAGAAATTCCATAAAAGAATTCAAAGAAGAATCAAAGTGAAGATTAAGGAGAACGTAAAGGAACAAAGAAAAAAGGAAGAAAGTTGGAGAAATAATGTAGGAGCAAGATGGAAGGCGGGTGATTTACAACCTAAATTCTTCCATTATCTACTGATTACCTAAGCCCGACATTACAAACTGAAAGACCTCATTGATTACGAAGGTTGAATTTACCTACAGTAGTGGAGATCAATATGAAAACAAGCATGGGACTTTGATAAGCAGTCTAAGAAAACTCCGGAAGATTAACTAAATTGACATGAAGTTGCGAAAAGTTGAAGACCTGCACACACACAAGAACAAGACTTGTTAAATGATTTGTTTAAATACATTAGTTTATCAAGAAATTTTGTGATAGAAGTACTATGCCTTGTTCTTGCATACAAGCTGAAATTTGAAATAATAGTGATATCTCTTAATTCGAGCAGAAGAGTGGAATGAAATCTTGTGGAATAAATCGAGAAAAATGTCTTTACAAAAATTTCTAAGCTTATTTGTTTGAGAACCGACATTTCTTCTTTTCTTTGGCAGGGATAAGCAATTTAAGTTGAAATTTGATGAGTCAAAAACTCATTAGATTTTTAATCCATTTTAAGTTTATAATGAGAATAATGATGAATTATCTCTGAGGAAGCGATAATTAACTCAAATTCCAATTTCTGAGGAAAATCGTGAAAATAAAATTTTTAGCAAAATCATAAGAAATCGGCACTTGTGAGCGAAATCAAAGCTGGAATTAAAGTTGCGACGAGAGAGTGCGGTTTCGGCAACTCGAGTCCACCGGCGTCAACAAATTTGGCTTTGAAGAAGAAGCGGAAGAGTGAATAAATTGAAGTCGTGACTGAAAGGGAGTTGAGATCAAAATATGGCTGAGTGAGAATAAAAGAAGAGAAGTCGAATGAAGAAGTTCGTAATAGCGACATCATTCTTGCGATGTCGTGACACGAGAGAAAAAATGATGTCGTGATGCCACCATGAAGTGCGACAAGGTGACCACAAAGCCCTGAGAACGACCTTCCAGTGAGAGGTACAGCGAGACTCGAATCGAGGCGACCGAGAATTAGTAAAAGATCGGACATGATGTCGTGACACCGCCGAGTCGTGACGCGAATAGAGATTGCAACAAAGAATTTGAAGAGGCTGAACAAGGAGTGCGGCCAGTTAGAGCGAATAGAGACATCAAACCTTGAATCGAGAAGATGTGCGACATCCTTGATGTGGTCAGCGGCGTCGATCCTGAAAGGAATCATGACCGTGGCGTCCTTGATGATCAGCGAGATCAATTTGCATTGAGTAGGGTTGCGGCGTCCTGCGGTAGTGGCGACATCGGCGACAAGGAAAGAAGGTAGCGACGCCGAGATCAAAGAGATCTGCGGAGACAAGTCGAACAAAATAAAGCCTCCAGCGACATCTGGAAACTTATAAGCATAACATTGAAGTCGCGGCGTATGATTGAAGTCGCGACCTCGAAAAACTCGCCGAAAGGTGAAATCGCGACATCGGCCCGTTAATTAGCGACATCAATTACAAGGGAAGAAAGTCGCGACGTCCGATTGAAGTCGCGACATCGAAACAGTTTACAATGCAGACAGGTGAAGTCGCGACGTCAGATTGAAGTCGCGACATCAGAGACAACTCATAGCGAGCGGTGAACGTCCTCGGTCAGCGTGCCCATCAAGTCAAGGTCGCTGACACACAAATGAAATTAGCGACATGAACAAACAAATGGGCCAATTAATTTGAAAACCACAAATAGGTGCATCGAGATCAAGACTGACGCGAAACCATAAATCTGCGGCTTCTGAAGAAGCGACTCTTGGCGGCTCGAAGAAATCCCAGGTAACTGAAACTTCGTGTATTTTTAATTTCCTGTTTCTTTTTCTTTGTTTTGCTTTTATTTTAGATTAGATTAGAGCATATTTTTTATTTGAATTTCTGGATCTGGATGTTAGTTGTTAAAGTTGAAGCTGAATGCAGAATGTTATTTTCTTCAAATTCTTGCTTTGGTTCGTTTGAAGTCGAAGCAATTTTGGAATTCGAATGTCGATTTACGATTCTGATGGATTCTTTTGATCAGGAGCTGCAGATTGGAGTGTAATGAAGTAATTTAGAGACCCGGCTCCAGTTGAAGTGGCTGGCATTAGAACAGTCTTTCTGAGAAATTTAACGAGACTTACGAGCAGTTGGAATTTGCTTCTTGGTTTTGTTTATTTTGTGTCGATCAAATATAAGAGTCTATGCGAATTAGGATTGTTTCATGCTGCGATTTCGGGAGGCCCTCGGTGACACGGAGAAAGGTATTCTGAGGAAATCTTGAACAATTTCTCGAGGGTATGCGAACTAATATTGAGGATCCTAATGGGCTCATGAATTTTAATCGATAAATCTTCTTCTCATATGTAGAGAGAATGGGTTGAATGACTTATCAATTAAAATGAGTAGAGGATTCACCTCGATTCGATGATAAGTTCAATCCGGAGTGCGAAAGAGCTAATCGAGGAAAGATGAAATTTGTTCCAATTTTGAGGATGAGAAACCGAGTATAGTGTAAACCCATGTAGCCTATGTCTTAGAGCTAAGGTTTTAAGTCCATGTTTGGGTATGAAGTATTGAAAGAAAATATCTAGAACAGAGCCTTTCGGATAAAAGTAGTTATCTAATCCTACGTATTGAAAGAAGCAGAGAAGATTAGAAAATGAAATATGTCATTAAGGAGAGATCCACATAGCATTACCACCTTCCTTGGGCCAGTTCTAAATCTGAGGTTCATGAAGAAAAGTTACAGAGCTGTCTGCAGGAATTGATGTTTCACAATAGTGTATTTTCAATGATCCCTTTAAAATCTAACTAATCAGTCCAATTCTTTAATTTTTTTATTTCTTTTATTTTCAACATTATTTCATTTTGTTCTTAGTTTTCATATCTTCATTCTTTCATTATTTTAAAGGTTGTTAGTGACACATCATTTGCAAATCATAGTCCAAATAGTATAGAGCGAGATAGTCGGGGTAGTTGATTGAAAATTCTTGAGATCTACGTGGGATCGATATGCGGACAAAATCCACTTTATTACTTGTTCGGCTGTGCGCGCGGAATCATGGATCAACATTAAAAGAAATATATCTATTCTTGACTTGGGTTTACATCGAGTATAATTGCAAGAAATATAAAAGCGAGTTTCTTAGCATTATTCTTTGAGGATTAGATAATAGTCCTATGGTAATAATGCTATAAATTTGTGTCGATGTTTTGATCTATCACTCACACTTACATTAATTGGATGACGACCGTGAACAAGTTTTTGGTGTCGTTGCTGGGGATTAGACAATAGTCCTTTGGTAATAGTGTCATAAATTTGTGTATGTTAATAGGTGTGAATCAACAAGTTTTTGGCGCCGTTGCTGGGGATTAGACAATAGTCTTTGGTAATAACATCATAAATTTGCATATGTTCTTTGGTCCATCAACAACACCCCGGACTCCGAATGATTTCGAGAATCCGGCTGGTCGCTAAGCTCCACCCGTCCACCCATGGCGAGCACTAAGTCGGTGGCTCCCGACCCGATTGGTTTAGGGCACGGGCTTTAAAGGCTTTCGCGTGGAGCCCCTCGGACCGTGCTAAGTTTGAGGCAGCGCCCGCGACTTTCTATTCTCTTTTCTTTTCTTTTTCTTTTCTTTTTCTTTTGGAAGACATTGACCTTCTTTTTGTAGGGTCCTTAACGTGTAGGAGTCATCAGCAAGCTAAGGCCGGTTTGCAAAGTAAGGGGTGGGGGGGGAGGTTTGCGGCTTCTCAGCCTATTGACAAAAATTGACGTGCACTGTGTGTGGTTAGCTAAAGGTGGATGAAAAAGGTTGGAAACCAGGGTCTTCAACCGACTAACAACTCAATCATGTATGGAACTAATCTAACATTGATGGTATTTGCAGTATTTCAGTTTTTCAACTCACAGGAGAGACAAACCATACAAAAAAAATGGGGGCAAAAAATTGGTTGCAAAAGTATAGAAACATGGGCATATGAAGCCATATAACAATGTATTTCACAAAATTTTTAGCTTTTTCAAATGAAGTAAGCAATGACCATTACAACATACAATGGGCTTCTAAGCGAGGTGGTATAAACGAGTGAAATCGTGAGTATGAACATCACTTCTAACACTAACTCTCCCCCCAACCAAGTATGCCATTGGCCGCAATGGGGTGTAGATTGAAAAGTTAGTGGAGGAAGTGGTACCTCAGGTCGGTGGTAGATGAAGAAGATCATCCTCGGCACGGGCGTTTGAGGTGTTGTCGATGGAGTGGCTAATCTTCTTCATATTTGCCAACACATAGAAAAACGAGCCAAACAACTGATCACAACAAGATCATTAACAAAACTGAAACTTAAACAAAACTAAGCAATTAAATTAGTGACTTAAGGATCTTGCGAAGCTACTCCCAGATAATAATAGCCTTTGAGGGTTTCATGGGGGTCCAAAGTAGAATCCTCACTCCACTGTGCACGATGTCTTTGCCTGACATAAAGACTTCACTCTACGTCCATTGACCTTGAACACTCTATTATCATTTGGGTTGAAGCGAGGTCTGCGAACCATTGGGTATGCTTGATAAGATGATGAATGGTCCAATCCATCTTGATTTGAGCTTGCCCAAAAGGTGGAGTTTGGAGTCATAGAGTAGGACTTGGTCCCCCTAATTGAAGTTCTTCCGGGTTATGAGCTAATCATGCCACTTCTTTAATTTGTCCTTCACAATTTTCGAATGAAGTAGGCGTCATTCCAAAGCTCTTCTAACTCATTGAGATCAAGAAGTCTTTTAAGGCCAGCTCTTCCCATGTCCATATTCAATTTTTTTTTGTGCCACTTACGCCTTATATTGATTTCCACAGGAGCCAGTGGCATGCACATAAACTAGGCGATAGGGGACATTCCAAGGATGGTCTTGTATCTTCATTCTGTATGCCCTAGGGTATCCGAGAAGCTTGAGAGACCCGATCTTCTGTTTGAGTTCACCACTTTCATCAATATAGTCTTGATTTCCCTATTGGCTAGCTCTACTTAGCCACTGGTTTGAGGATGATAAGGGGTGGCCACCTTTAATGTGACACCATACTTGGATAGGAGATTCTCAAAGGTTTGTTGCGAGAAATGTGAACCTCCATCGATTATGGCTTTGGGGACTCACAAGATCTTGGAGAAAATGTTCTCCTTTAAGAATTTCAATGCGGTCTTGTGGTCTGTTTGCTCTACACGGCCTTTGCTTGACCCCGGCTTGACCCACATAGTGGCTTACGGATGTAAGTATGTCAGGAAGTAGGAAATGGTCCGGCCAAAGTCGTGCGGAAATGTCAAATAACTCGACAACGAATGAGGTTCAGTGCTTATCATATGATGACGAGATTTTCCCAACCTTTTTGGCATTTGTTGCATTGTTTTCACATGGCACAGGCATCCTTAGCAAGGCAATGATAAAACACTGCGGCACAGCCATTGTTGTTTTAAGAGCGAAATGACCTCCACGAACGCGCTCATGGCGGTGGGCGCGTGTCCCCTTCTTGTTCTCCTTCCGGCACACATTTTCTGATTATTTGATCAGCACAATATTTGAATAAATAGGGTTCTTCCCAATAGTAGGAGTGGACTTTTGCATGGAAGAACTTCTTATCCTGTGCTTTCCATTATATTGAAACTCCTGACCACCAAAAAAGAAGTTAGCAATGCTTGGGCAGCAAAGGAGCATTGTCCTGATGGTAGAGACTCCTCTGAGGTCGTCATAGATTGGAGGTTATGGGTGTTGTGTGCTATGGTTGATGCGGAAAGATGATCAGTGACAAACATTTTCTACACCACTTCTTATCCAGTCTGCGGGTTGAACTCCTGTGGTAAGAGGACCACGATAAGCCTGGCCTTGGTATTTTTCTTAGTGATGAATGTTCAAGCTGAATGATGTGAAGATAATTATATCTGCCATATCAAATACGCACGAAACATCGGAGGCATAGACTCTTTGCCATCAATTCTTTCTCGATGGTAGTGTAATTCCTCTGAGCTTCGTTTAATGTTTTCCACATCCGCCAAAAGAAAGCCACATCTGATTTCCTACGCTCTTTGTCAGAGGGCTATCAGGCAATGAGGTCTTACGCGCCACATAACCTCGAAAGGCAAGCGCCGGTTAAGGCCCTCGCTATTGGTGTAATGGTTAAAAATAAGCCTTGAGCTCTTGAGCCTTTGTTGACATTCAGCATCGCTCCAGGCTTGGCATCTTTTCTAGAAAAGCTTATAAAGTGGCTTGGCAATTTTGAGAAGCCATGTATATGGGCTTCTCTTGTAAACTACATACCCCAGAATTGCCTCATGAGTCTTGACATTTGTGTGTTGGGGGTGGGGAGTGGGGTAGTTGGAAATCAAATCAAAATTTCTTCATCGACTTCAATTCCTTTCTGAAATAATATGCCCTATCTGATATACATTTGACCATAAAATAGCATTTCTCCCGAGTTGACACTAGGTTTTTCTCTATACTGTGTAGAGACCAGTTTCTAGGTTAATTAGGCACTCCTCGAAACTCCCTCCATAGGCGTAATATCATCCATATAAACCTCCATGTCGCGCTCTGGAATCGCTGAAAATAAGGCATACATCATTGAATGTGGTAGGGGGCGCCACAAGGCGAGGCATCCTCACGTATGCATACATGCCGGATGGGCATGTGAAGGTTGTCTTTTCTTAGTCCTCTGCAGCAATCTCAATTTGGAAATATTACACCGAGATAGCCATCTAGGAAACGATAGAAGGGGGTGGCCAGAGGAAATCCTCTCAAGCCGATTGATCCATGAATGGAAGAGGAAGTGATCCTTCCATGTTACTTCATTTAACCGATAATCGAAGCTACGCACCCTCCAACTTTGTGGTAAAAGCTAGTGGGTATCTCCTCTCCTTTTTTCATTGTGCAAGTGGTTACCCCAGATTTCTTAGGCACTACACAGGTTGGACCACTGAGTCTTTATCACGATGTAGGGTATATGATGCCCGGCTACTGCGGCCCGGCTTTAAGACTTATGCTCTAGCCACTTCTTGTGACATGTGGGTTCGGCCTTCTCTGTGCGTTTGCCTCAACGACTTGCCTCCTCCTCTAAGTAGATGTGGTGGGTGCACCTTCTTTGGGCTAGTGCCATGAGTGTAATTTTCACCCAGGGCTTACTTGTTCTCTGCGAGGACGTGCGGCGGAGCTACCCTCCGTGCGATCTTTGAGCAAGGGTGAAATGACCCTTTGGACAACCTGCTCTTCCAAATAAGGATACTTCAACTCCACAATTGAGGTTTTGGGCTCCATTTGCGGGGCTCATGATTTCCTCTTTGATTACAGTAAGCGAAATTTCATGTTTTCTTCTCTAGTGTCCCTGCACAGATTTCATGTCGACTTCTCTTTGCTCTTACTTTTCGTGACCTCTTCGATTGGTGTATCCTGCATCCCTGCATCCCTATTGATCGGCTTGTTCCTCTAGGATGGTGTCAATGATGCATACTTCTTTTGGGACATCTTTCATTGGTTGCATGTGCTTTTTACTTAGGTGGAAGATGTTGAGCTCTAGGGTCATGTTTCCGAAGGTGAGTTGCATGACACCATTTATGCAATTGATAATTGCATTGGAGGTGGCCAAGAATGGTCTTCCAAGATGATAGGTACATAATTGGCCCACTATATATTTAGTTACGGCAGTACAACAAAATCCAGCGGATAGTGAGGAATTTGTCCACTTATATCAGGACATCTTCCGTTGTCCTTAATGTTTTGATTGACCTATCCAGCAGAGGCAGTGTGATGGAGAATGGGCTTCGCTCCCCCGGCCAGAGCTTCTTGTACATCGAATAGGAGGAGATTCACACTTGCTCCCGGATCACAATAGTCTTTCTCAGCGCGAAATTGCCTCTATGTGCAAGTGATGGATTTGGTGACCGGATCTTTATATTTCATTGGAGTCTTGCATTGGATAATGGCACTGACTTGTTCAGTCAGGAAGGCTTTCTTGTCGACATTTAGCCCTCTTTTCACTGTGCACAAGTCCTTTAAATTTTTGCATAGGTGGGGACTTGCTTGATCATGTCAAGTAGGGGGATGTTGAACTTTACTTGCCTAAATACTTCTAACATTTCGGCCTGATTAATGGCCTTCTTTTTAGATTTTAATGCTTGAGGGAAATGTGGGGATGTCTTATTTTTCTCAACAGTCTGCTTGATCACCACCTCCTTTGGTTCGGTTTTCTAGCTTCACCTTGGAGTACATTACCTTGGGTGTTGCGTATCGCTCTTTGCCACTCCTCAGTGTGATGATTGCCTTGACCTTATTCAATCTGAAATTCGGGTCACTGGAGGAGCTCACTTCATGCAATCCCTTGGGGTTTGGTTGTGTCTGAGAGGGAAAATTTCCCTTTTCTTACACCTCTTGTGGCTAGTCAGCACAGGCGAGTCTGTGAGTCATCTATTTTTTTGTTGAAGTGCCTTCCAATGTTTCAATTTTAAGGTGGTGCGAGCATTCATTGTCTTACGTTCTTCCATAAAGTGACCTGACCTTGCTTTCGAATTTACAATGGCTTGCTCTACGAGGGACGAGGTGGGGGTTATTCTTCCTTTGTGAACTGTGGGAGCATAATTAGAAGTTTTTGTCTTCCATGATAGATTAGGATGGTCCTCCAATTTGGATTGTAGGTGTTCCCATATGGAGGCGTTTGTTGGTAGCCCTACTTTGACCCGCTATGTTTGCTTGCTTTCGCCGTGAATCCTTTAGGGAGCAATTGAACAGTGATCTCCTTGGTGACTAGTGGATTGGA
Source organism: Tetrastigma voinierianum (assembly GCA_016808115.1). Classification (NCBI taxonomy): domain Eukaryota; kingdom Viridiplantae; phylum Streptophyta; class Magnoliopsida; order Vitales; family Vitaceae; genus Tetrastigma; species Tetrastigma voinierianum. The sequence continues at coordinate 601,052 of JAEQBH010001581.1, forward strand.
AATTAAAACAGGGCTGGAGAGGTACAGGTGTTTCAGCTACTACACGTACCATATCTTTGATTCCGTTTCTAGCTAGTCAATCTTCTAGTCAAAGAAGATAACAGCTTTCATTTCCACATCCTCTGACAGTGAGTATATACCTCCCCTTTGGTTTGTTGTGTGCTTCATTCTCTCTACCTCCCTTGGGTTTGGCTCATCCCAAGCTTTGGAGGTCTCAGCAACATAGTTAAGGAAATCCATAGCTTCATCTGGATTCTTGCTGAGGAAGTCCCCTCCACACATGGTTTCCAACAATTGCTTCATAGTAGGGGACATCCCATCATAAAAGTGATTTACCAGCATCTTGGTATCAAAGGCATGGTGAGGCGAGGCCTTTGATGGTCTCCATATACCTTTCCCGGCCGATAAAATTTCTCCCGCGTCATGATGCAAGGTGTATATTTGCCTCTTAATTATTGGTCTTGTAGGCGCTGGCTTCTTAAAAAGTGCAGCGCGGCTACGCCCGATTCTTGATGGTCATGGCCTTAGTGGTCGCCAAATTTTGGCTTTGTCTTTGAGGTCAAGGGAAGGCTTTGATTGAGCAAGTCCATATCGGTTGCACCCTCTTTGAAAGTTATTGCAAACTTCCTCAAAATCCCGGATGTGTGTGTATGGATTTTCTTTTTTCATACCATGAAAAGTTGGGAGCTGGGGCACCAGATAAGGCCTCACTGCCACATCCTTAGCAGGGGGTATAATGCATGAGGGTGCACTCACCCTTGGGGGGTGTATGTGATCCCTCATTGACCTGTAGGCATTGAGCTCCCTTTGAACCCCCTGTTGGCTCTGCTGCTCTTCAGGTGGGGGCTCCATCGGTTGCTATACCAAGCGATTTCCGCACTCACTCAGCTGGGCAGTAAGCCTTTCCAATGCTGCGGTGTTTCTCTCCCAATGCATAAGCTGCTATGACACACCTGACAAGCAAACCAATAAAAACAAGGCTACGAAATGTTGATGTTAGTTAAATGAAAAACAAGGAAAAATCTATATGACTTTGATGCAAAATTCTAAATTCCCCTGCAATGAACTGTAAATGGGGAAAAATGGTAAAATAAAAAAATGAGAATTCATAAATCTGCTTTGATGTGGATCACCAAGTTCATAACCTACTCTTTCTCACTAGGGGCACCATCCCAGAACAACGGCTATTTGGTGGCACCCAAAGTAGGGGTGCGAAATCAACAAGATTTGTATCTACAGGTTCCTCTGCTTAGTAGCGAGGCTCTTAGAGTATGATGTCTGGGTTGAACATGGGGATGGGTTTTCTTCGTGAGAGAAGAGTTGCGATGGATTGAAAATGGAGTGTTTTCTCTTTGGTTTAAAGTTTTTGTAAGCAGTGGTGATAGTTAAAGCGAAAATAGTTGAAATAAGTATATAAAAAGAAGTCCTTGAAGTCTCGGACCCTTTGGGCTTAGGGTTCCTAAGTCAGCAGAGCATGTCCTCGGGTCTTTTCCTCGCGTTAGGAGGATGACCTATAGTCATTTCCTAGGCAGGATCTTCATTCTAAGCTTTAAAACCCTAAACCTAAAGTTTCCTCTTGAACAATGGCATTTAATAAGCACAAATGCTCCTAGACGGTGAGAACACACCTCCTAAACCTACCATACAGTAACTAATAGGAGATAACTAATCGGGTATCAGTGGATCTAGTGATAAGTATCCACTGAACCCAAAAAGCTTGCAAAATACATGTTAATGAGGACATGCCTAGGAGATTTTAACTAAGGTGAGCAGCAGAAATGCAAACACCCATAAATGCTTACCTGAAAAGAAAAAGAACAGCCAGCTTACCTTAAAACTGGCACCCAGTGGCTTTCCCCTTCAAGGATAAGGGGGTTTTAGCCGAACATCCTTTGATTTGTCATCATCAAGGGGTGTTTGGTTGGTGAGAAAATGCAAGAAAGTGAAGGAAAGGGAGAGAAAATCACACAGCAGCCGGCGGAGAGGAAACTTGGCGACCATTTTTATTGAGTGATTGATGGACTAAAAGATTGATTGATGTTACAAGCTTGGTTGAGCTTATATAGATGCTCAGTACCAAGGAAATTACAAAAATGTCTAAAGGGACCAAAATTACATCAAGTTGATTAGCACAAAACCACAAGGCGGGTCAAAAAGCGATCGTGCGAGGAGGCGGTGTTGCGGGGTCGCGAGGTGCGAAATTTGCGGAGTTCTACTGGGGCCACCGCAGCCTACCAAATTTCCATTGTGTCTTCCTTCTCTTACGCATTTTGCTCAGAATCTCCTGCAGTTCGATCGTAAATCTTTTAATTCGGCTTGGGTTCATCGTGTTTTGAATGGATTGAAGATAATGAGGTGTTTTAAACTTCTGAAACTACAAAAATAGCTAATGTGATTAATATAAAGCCAGGACCTCGATGTATCAATTGGGTTATTTAAGTTGATTAGTACACAAAAAGTGTTTGGGAGCACACCCAATGGGGGTTCAATAGCATATTTAGTACTATCGATTCTCTTTCAAGTAGTCTTGGTTGTTTAGGACATATCTTGAGTTTTGGTGCTCCATATTGGATAATTCCAATTTGAGAAAACCCTTAGCACCGTAGCTTTAAATGAGTAGAAGGAACTAGTGTCAAGTTATGGATTTAAGACTCCTAAAATCGGGTCTCACGGTCGGTTACTAGTGTAAACTAGGTAAACATACCAGATTGGCATTAAAATGCCATAACTTGAGTTTGGATGATTGAACTGGAGTGATTCTAATTTTTGAGTAAAATAGATTCATAGAGAAGCAATGGCTGCATGAAGGAAGCATGTTGAGATTCGAACTCATTTGTACTACAGAAAATAAGTGAGGTCGGACCACATTTTTAGGAAAATGATTTTCATGTCTTTTCCTATAGGACTGAGACATCAAATAATCTCTTATATACTCTTGAAATTATTAGTGGAGATGGTTTTGTATATGAAAATAAGAATTCGATTATAACAGCTAAAGTGAGATAAAGATTTGACTAAGGGTTATATGATTTAATGCTAAATAATAGGGAATAAATAGAGATTGAATAATAAGGACATAATTTGTAGCCACGTGAAGAAAAGATAATACATGTATAGTTGATATATAAAGAAGCATAGAATACATTCATATGATGACAAGAGATATGTGAAAGTACTCTTTATGAAGAAGAGAATAATGGATAGTGAATATCTCATATGCATACATGATAACAATAGCTATTCATGTATATGAGATATGTACTGAAAACGTAATAAAACTTATTGTTTGCTTATGACCAAGTAGATGGATAGATGGGCATGACATTAGGGATACAATTCTTTACTTGACTTAATACAAAATATAGTTGGCCTGTTTGGGTTGATGACATGGACCAGTTTAGGTCATACGTTAAAACCTGAGATAGAGATCCTTTGTCTCATTACATACCCTCGAATTTTATATAGTTCTTTCAGTATCCATTTTTTTTGGAGATATGTAGGCATGAAACATGTAAAGAGATAAAGCGATATTGATAAATGAAACATGAATCATAAACACAAAGAAGTTAGCATAGCATGAGATTAACATAATGGGTCAAATTATTTAATTGTGGTAAGTTCTGGTGTGTAACTTAAGTTTATATGATTATATATATATATATATATATATATATATATATATATATATATATATATAGCAAGTTGCATGAGTTTTAGAATGTGATGATCATGGTTAGTGGTCATCCATACATAAGGATCCTCACTAAGCTTCATGCTTACCACTTAGGGTGTTTATACGTGTGGAATGCCCAGGGAGGTGGCTAGAGGAAACCGAGGACATTCCACATCAACATCGAGGCGTCGTGATAGGTGCTCACTTACAGGTGTTTTTATTTAACGTGTTACTCTGAGCAATATGTTGTATATAAACTTTTGGGTATAACGAAAAGGATTTGTAAATAATATGTAAGTGATATTTTGAACACCTAAAATAGTAGGGTATGATAGTATGGTTTTGTAATATATGTTAAATTATATGATTATATTTTAAGGAATATTTTAGAATTGCTCAGTTAATCACGTTTAAAGTCTACAGTTTTGTGACACCCTTTTGTAACACAGAGGTGCCAGGTTGGGGTGTCACATCTTTAACTAGACTTTTGCTGTAGACTTTTTCCTTTTAGCAAAGTTCTTCCATCTCTTCCAAATCTGGAGGTAATCTTCATTTATGTTCCCTCCAAGATAATGCTAAATCTCGGCCATTCACTTTAAACTCATTTCGAATCGATTTTCAATGTTCACTAACAAGGGTGTACTTGCTATTATTGTGTGGGGACCACTCCATCTTGACTTCAATTTTCTGAGCTTGACTTGAGCTTGGAATTGTACAACGGGGTAGCTCTCTGCGTTAAATTCTCTCCTTAAATTTCGATCATGCCACTTCTTTGTCTTATCCTTGTAGATTATAGCATTATCCTGCTTCATTCCTTAACTCTTCGAGATCATTCATTTGGAGTAATCTATTTTCCTTGGCGACTTAAATCACAAATTCATTTTCATGATGACCCACGTAGCTATATTCATGTTTAAGAGGGAAGATGACAAGGTTTCCACAGGCTACAATCTGTATAGGGACATTCGATAGGTGTTTTTGGCAGTTTCTATAAGCCCACAATGCATCATCTAGCTTTATAGACCGGTATTTTAGAAGCAGGTTCACTATTTTCTCTGAGATTTTCTTTATCTCCCTATTGGAAATCTTAGCTTGCCCATTTGATTGAGGGTGATAAGCCAATTTGATTAAATATCTGATTCCATATCTGCTCATGAGTTTTGAAAAAACATTGTTTGCAAAATGGCTTCCCTCATCACTGTGTTGGCATCATTTATAGGACAAGTTATTGCTTCCACCCATTTGGATACATAGTCAGCTAGGAGAATGTATAGATTTCCAAATGAGGATGGGAAAGTTCCCATGAAGTCTATCCCCTATACATAAAAAATCTGAACCACTAGGATTAAATGTAGGGGCATCTCATTTCTTCTGCTTATGTTGCCATTTCTCTGACATTTATCATAATGTTTTACCCATTCAAAACATTATTTGAATAGAGAGTAGGCCAATAAAAACTTGATTAGGAGAATTTTTTATGGGTTCAATTTATATCTCCTACAAGGGAATTGTCTTCCATATGGTGATGCATGACTTTGTCAGAATTTCACCACTTGTTACATTTACAGTACACATCTCCTGATGATCATATCTGCTCCTCTTCTGAAAAGTTGTGGGTCATCCTAAACATAAAATTTGCTATCAGCTCTCAACTTTCTTTTCTACTGGTAGCTGAACTTAGGTGGCATAATTCCATAGGCTAAGTAATTCACAATATCATCATACCAAGGTACTTGGGTGATAATATCATTTGCTCATCAGAAGAAGTTTTACGGTATTTCAATTTCCTTTCTGTTGGTAAGTCACCGGTCTATTAGTGATCACATATCACATTGTCATACCCTTTGTCTTTGATTTCACAAATCAAACTCTTACGTGATACCGCCGATTAGTCTTGGTTTGGCATCTTTCTTCACATTAGATATTTAATTGCAACATGATAAGTGTGTATTATAACATGGGACCCTAATATGTAAGGCCTGAATTTTTCATAAGAAAACACCATTGCCAACATCTATTTTTATGTGGTAAAGTAGTTCTCTTGTGCCTCATTGAAGGTTTTGCTGGCAAAGTATATGGCCTTGAATATCTTCTTAGTTCTTTGTCCCAATACTGCTCCCATTCCATAGTCACTGGCATCACACATTATTTCGAACTCCTTATTCCGGTCAAGTGTTACAATGATTGGAGCTGTAACCAATCTAGACTTAATTTCTTCAAATGCAGCTTTGCATGATTCATCAAAATCAAATTTTGCTTCTTTTTCCAACAATCTACATAATGGTCTAGAGATTTTTGAGAAGTCCCTTATAAATCTTCTATAAAACCCCAGCATGTCTGAGCTCTTATTCCTTTAAGCTGTTGTAGGTGGCGGAAGTTTTATGAGCAAAAACTTTGCTTGGTCTACTTCAACCCAAGCGTAGAAATCTTGTGCTTTGAGACAATACCCTATGTTACCATGAATAGCGTTTTCCCAGTTATTCAAATTGTTTTGGCTCTAAGTACTGTTTCCAAATTTTATAAGCATTTCTCAAAATTGGATTCGTATATTGAGAAGTCATCCATGTAGATTTCCATAGCCTCTTCCACCAAATCTAAAAACATAGACATCATACATCTTTGAAAGGTGGCAGGAGCATTTCATAATCCAAATGGCATGCTTCTAAAAGCAAAGGTTCCATAAGGACATGTGACTATAGTCTTCTCTTGATCCTCAGGGGCTATGGCAATCTAGTTATATCTAGAATGTCCATAAAAGCGATAATGGGGTGTCACCTTCTTGTCAACATTTGGTCAATGAAAAGTAGAGGATAATACGCTCTAGTAAGCGTATTAAGTTTTTTGATCTATACATACCTCATACTGTCCACGATTCTTATAAGATCAATTCATTCTTCTCAAAACACAATCACGGTGGAATCCACCCTTCTTGGGAACCACATGAGCTTCAGGCTCACTTAGTTAGTGCTCAAAAAGAAATCTATTTTGAACCCTATTTGTATTACGGGTTTGAGCACTTTTTGTGTACTAATCGGCGTAGTGCTTAGGTGCACAGTAAAGGTCCACCTTCTACGATTGCATTTTTGGCTAATTTTGTAGTTTTTTGCAAGCTATTTATGCAAAATTGTTAGTCGATCAAGCATGAAGAATTCGAGTCAAACTGGCATTAGGAATGGAAGGTAGAAGAGGTGAAAATGCCAAAGTGGACTGGAAATTTGGCGGGCTACGAAATTTCCTTGACACATGAATTTTACATAGGGTGTGAAGTACTTCTGCTGTCTTTGTTCATGGCACATGCCATTGTTCCTTCTTCTTTGCCAGTTTAAACAGTGAGCATTTGTTCCCTTTTGGTTTTCTTCCCATTTTATCCCTTGTAATAGCTTTTGATTTTGGTTTTTTTTTGTAATTTTGTATTTTGGGTGAGTATATGGCCTCTTTGCCAACGTAATCAGAACTTTTACTCATTAATAAAATTAGCGGGAAGCTTTCAACTCTCCTGCTCTTTTCCATTTTCTCTCACTTTCTCCCATTTTCTCTCATTTTTTGGGCAGCTAAACACCCTCCGAGGATGACAACTCGGAGGATGAGCGACTAAAACCCTTTCCTCAGCCCGAAGTGGAGGCCTTTGGGTATAGGACCTTAAAGGCTGCGGAGGAGGTTTCATGTTTCACACGGTACTCACTTGGCGAGTTTTGTGTTCCTTTGAACTCTGAGTTTAGATCCCTAGATTCTATGAATGACTTGTATTTGGTAATCTTTTAAGGTTCGTGGATGCTTTGCTAGATCCCATTTGAGATTCATTGGTTACCTACAGTAATCATTGTAAGGTGAGTCGGGGAGAATTGTTTTCATTGTCGGAGACCAACGATGCTCATTGAGTACCATTTTCAAAGGATAATAATTATTAAGGGTTAGGGTTTTGTAGCTAAATGAAGATTCGGTTCGGGGAGATGACTATAGGTCATCTCCCGTACGAGAAGGACCTGAAACCTAGTTACCTTGAGGTGGCAGGTGACCCTACACTTTAAGGGGTTCTATTTTACATTTATTTATTTTATTCTCTGTTTGCAGCCTACCAAACCTCACTTGTTTTACCAAACCTGAAGTCAAACCAAATTCACCATTTTGGCGCTTTCATTGTAAATCATTTGTCTGCGAAGAAAACCCATCCAGGGTTCGACCCTGGAAGCTAGCCTCTTGCGATGGCACATCACGCGTTGAAGAATGATTATCAGTGTGGATTCGATTACACCCTGCGTGGCACGAATCATCACGAAACAATACGAGATTGCATTTATAAAACGCATTAAGCCATTCCAATTACTTCTTTAAATGACTTTTTTCATTGGATGGTCTTCTTGATGTTGGGGATCGCATTTTCTCAGAGGAGGGATCTTCATTGCATACAGATAGAGAATGAGTTCCTTTCAAAATCTTCTATTGACCAAGAAATTGCTTCCTTGTATTTTATGAGAATCTCTAGCAGTTGTTGTTCTTCAAGCTCAATTAATGTAGCAGATATAAAAACAGGTTTTACTTTTTCTGGTTCTAAGAAAGCATGCTTTTAGCATGCAGGTAATTCCTTCAGGTTAATATACGAACTTGTTGTGTTTCTTTTACCTTCTCTTCATTACTGCTTGATTTTTCTATGTTGTTCTCATTCAAACTTAAGACTGTTTCCTTTAAATCAAAACTAAATTGGAAATCAAGTAAGTCATACTCTGAAAATTCACCTCATTTTCATTGATTGAATTATGATAATTACAACCAAAAGTCAGTCCAGGACTGTTGGGAACTATTGTTTCTATAGTCTTACAATCCATACTTTCACATTCGAATTTGTTTCGGGCTTTGTTAAAGGATGAAGTGTCTTGCTTCTTCTCCCTTGAGGTGAGCTCTCTTTGCTCTGTCAAGGAAGCTCTAGTTGCCAGGAAAGGTCTTCCAAGCAGCAGTGGAACTTGTGTGTCTTCCTCCATATCCATAGCTTCACAAAGTCACGGGAAAATGGAATTTTCCACATGATGATATCTTTAAGGACTCCTCTAGATATGCCATTGTTTTATTTTCCATTTGTAAAGTAATACCTGTGGGAGTGAGCTCCCCAAAACTAAGTCTCTTCACCACTGATAATGGCATCAAGTTGATGATAACTCCTACGTCACACAAAGCTTTCTTGAATTCAAAATTCCCAATGGTATAGGGAATGGTGAGGATACCAGGATCTTGCATTTTCATTGGTAAGCTCCTTTGGATCATTGCACTGCATGTGTGATGAGTCTAAAAAATCATTTGATATTTTAATCCATTTTTCTGAATTTATTACAAGTTAATTGTTGATTCATATCTGAAACTTTGGGTAATTGCTCAAATTGAATTTTATAGAAAAGTGCAATGAAGCTAAAATCAATGAGAACCGAATAGATCGACTACAGTAGAAATGAAGTATAGCGAAAATTGAGTCACGATAGGAAGCTCATTTGTTGATCTGTTTTCCAAGTCACGACATCATAAGTGGTTTAGGGAAGGAAAAAAAGACCTTAGCAAGCGAAGTAGTGGCGAGTTGAGCTTGGGCGGCAGAATTATAAAAGCAACGAAGTGAAAGGGTTGCGACGAGGAATGTGGTTTGAGACTAAAGGAAATATTCAAAGTAGAATCTTCGGTCGTGATACCACTCTGATATCGCGACGCCAATTGAATATAAGCGATGTCGCGGCGTCAATGAGAGGTTAGAAGGCGTGGATCGTCAGTAAACCCACAAAGGAAGGTCTGCCCGAGTAAATGAAGTTACCTTTAGTTTTTAAATGAAGAGCTCCATTTGAGGTCGCAGCGTGCCGTTGAGGAATTCGCGACGTGAAAAGCGAGGCTGGAGTTTCAAGCGGAAAGATTGAAGTTGCAGCCAATTAGGTTGAAGAACAAAAGTCGCCCAACCTAAAGCGAAGCCAAGCAGGGGGTCTTGCGAAACTGAAGTTGTGACCATTTGTGTCGAGGACCACAAGCGATGTGCGACCACTCCGTTTAGTCGCGACTGAAGAGCGAAGCGAGAAGAAATCAGTCGCGAACTAATTTTGAGCAATTGGGACTCTATGCGACTAGAGAAAGAGCAACATGAGGTCGTGACATCACCTTGAGGTCGCGACCTAGAATAGAGGTTGGAAGGAGGAAACTGGTTGCAACAAAGAATTGAGGTTGCGACCAGAAGAAGAGAATGAACATCGAGGAATTCGCGGCGTGAAGCGAGTGGTCACGACATAAGTGCGGAAAAACAGGCGACAAGGTCGCGACCACAATGATGTCGCGACCATTAATCAGCATTTGCAAGGAATGAATTATAATAGAGTAATAGATTAGCAGTCTGAACAAGAGCAAACAAGGAAAGTCCAGGTCGCGACACCAGCTTAAGGTCGCGACTTAGGACAGTAAACTGGGCTTTCTTTTAGGAATTCCACCTGGAGGTTTGTGCATTAGGCCCAATTTCTTTTGACAGTTATAAATAGACAATGTTAGAATAGTAAAGTAGCTTCGGTCTTCACTACCCATAAAAAGGAGAATGGAGAGGAACTCGATTATAGTTTAGAGTAAATTTTATTTTTATTTTATTTTATTTCTTTCTCTTGAATTCTTTTACGGATGCGAATCTGCGTGCGAGAAAGCAGCGTAGGCGAAATTTTATTTATGTTATTCTTCTTGGGGTATTGCTGAAAATTTATGAAATCTAGACAGAATTTCTAGAATTCATTTTCATCGGTTCATTGCGGTATAGTGGATGTATGCGTATTGATACTCCATTTCTTTAATTGTAATCACGATGAATTGGAAACCAGCGGCTCGAATTTGGATTTGATTCTGATTGAATTCTGAGTCTTTTACGCAAAATGATTGAGAAAATTATTTGGGTTGGGTTTACTTACTTGGTGTCATTTTGAATCGATAAGTTCTCAATGGCGTCTAGAATACGATTGAGGAATGTAATCTTTGCTTAGATTTCCAGGATGCCCTCTGCGTGACACAGAGTCGGAGATTCCTGAGAGTTGAGAACATTCATTTGTGGGTATGCTTCACTCATAATTGAAGTTGGAGGGGAGTATTTAACAATATAAATAATCAGAGAGTTCTGTAGAAATCTAAGGGAAGATCCCTGACCAAAAGTATTAGTGAAGTCTAATCAAGGGAAAGGGACGAACTTGATAGATGCGGAGGATGAGCCACCAAGGAAGGAAGAAGCTTTGCAAAAATCCTTAGGAAAGGAAATGCAAAGATGCAGGTCATCGAGAATTGGGTGTGAAGTATTGAGAAGAAAAATACTTAGTCTTCTGAGAGAATTGGAAATCTGAGTAATTAGTTTGAACTTGTCTTCGAGAGAAGCAAGTTTTTTTTTTTCTTTTTTCAATAAGTGAATATGGAGAAATCCAATTCCAACATTTAGGAAATCTTGGACAAATCCAGATCCATACATAAAACAAAGCAATGTATTTTTGTGTAGGAATTGACTATTTCATTGTAATTCACGTAGTTTTTCGTTTCCTGGCGATTCGATCCAGTATTTCCGTTATCATTTATTCTTAATCGATTATTTTGTTTTGTTTAGCTCTCGCATTAGTTAATAGTCTAGGATCTATTATTTTTTCTAGATAAAATTTTCACTATGAGTTTTTAGTCTAAATAGCATGGAATTTCAGTAGTTGGGGTAGTTGATCTCTAATTCTTGTCAATCTTTGTGGGAATGATACTTGGACTTACATTTAGATTTTACTACTTGTATGACCTGTGCACTTGCAGTGTCATAGACTAGACCCTTATTTTTAAATCCACGAACATTAAGAAAGAATTATCTAATCAAGCAAAATATATACCCAGTGACATGTTTGCAAAGAAGTGTAAGGCTCTTGTAACTATATTAATTTGAGGAATTTTAATTACATATAGAAAAAAGGCAAACAAGTTTTTATGAATAATGGAATTTAGAAGTTGAAACATTAAATAGATCAATATTCTAACAAGAAATGCTAATTTGGACATTTTATAAAAGAAAGAATAAAAAGCGACTTTGACGGTGGTTATACCAACCAAGCGATCTTTAACAAGCAAGTATTTGAAAATATTTTTTAATTTTGACTAATCTATTAATCGGTGTGTTTCCAATTCGGAAATCCTTTAATGCACGGGAAGCGGAGTTCGGACACATTTAATCGGCGAATAACGGGTGGAAAGAACACCGAAGCTTAGAAAGACTAAAAGAAGCGAGAAGCGCCGGGTTATGGCGGATGAGACATGACGGATAGGAGCAGGACAGCAGCGGAAGGCCTCCTAATGCGACACAATGGAGGATTTAAGGCCTATCGTTCGGGAAGAATGATACGCAATCGGATAACCCTGCGTGGATCTGAAATAACTGACCAAAAACCCATTTCGATAACAATAGTGCGAGAATCGAGTTCACTTGGCCATCGAAGACCTAACGAGCACACTGGGTAGATTTCTCGGGATGGCAAATGGTGAAGGTTGAATGGTGTGAGCGGAAGGTGATAAAGCTGCGTCTCTTCCCATTCACCTTAAGAGATATAAGCGACCACGGTATGAGTCATTACTGTATGGTTCGGGATTGATACTTAGGAAGAGGCGGGTGGGAAGCATGACTTGGGCGAGGTTCTTTCCTATCTCTCACCTCTTAGAGAAGAAGAGATCATAGTGTTTCAACGGGGGGAAGATGAGGCTTATATAGTGCGGGAGAGATTCAAGAGGTTGTTGAAGAGATGCCCTATGCATGGAATTGATTTAAAAACCCAGATGGATATAGTGTATCATTCCTTAAATGATACATCTAAAGGTATTATCGATGCTTCGTGCTGTGGAGCATTCAAAAGAAAAAGTGCTGAAGAAGCTAGGGATATGATAGAAGACTTAGCCAAGTGCAATATGAAGCTCCATGGAGTTTCAAGGGGGTAATAGCAGAGAGGAAAGGGTCATGGAAATTTGAGTAAAATGGCTGACCATGGAGCAAAATTAGATGCTATCATGCATAGGATGGACAAACAGGAAAGAAAAAATGCACCTTTGCTCATGAGATAAGGCGTGGAAAGAGGAATGAGAAGAAGTCTTGAAAATACAAACATAAGAGGACGACATGAGGTTGAGGAGGTTAAGTACGTGAATGAACCCGAAATTTATCATTTCAAACCGTCTAACTTGCCCACACATTACAATCCCGGCACTAAGGAACCATGAGAATTTCTCCTTATGGTGGAGGCATTACAAGGCCCCGGCATGGACGGAATCCTCAGCGAGGGGATATCATTGGCCACGAGTTCAGCGCGGCAGCGAGGGTGAAGGCGGGGATACATCGAGGTCATAGGAGGGACTCGACCATTTGAAGAAGAAATCTCTTTGCGTTCATGGGGGGACAATAAGAGGCTTATACACTTCCATGAGCAGTTGTCTGACTTGGAAGCTTTCAAGTCGATACTCAAATATTTAGAGAGAGATGCGGTACCTCATTGAAGAACTTGGAGACCTGAAGTGAGACGGTGGCCCTTAATATGCCAAATCGAGTAAGGGTACATTCCACTGTGGCACTCAAAGAATCAAGGTACATGGCGAGTTCAGTTAAGAAGTGGGAAAGAAGAAGAAGCAAAGAAGAAGATACAGACTGAACAACCTGAAGGAAGTAGTGAGCATAAACAGAAGGAGAGAGTACCAGCTTATACACCTACAGTGCCATTTCCTTAGAGGCTTCAAAAGGCAAAAAGGGAAAAGCAATTTTCTAGATTCTTGGACATCTTCAAGAAAATAGAAATCGTGTATTTGTAGTGGTAATCAGCGAATGCTGGCAGCACAAAATTTACGAAGGAGATGCTGAGACGAGAAAGGAAAATGGGCGGGAAGGAATAGTGAACAGCGCTGCACGCGGTCACGGTTATTCAGTAGCTCAATGAATGAGGACCGGAGTATTTGGATTCCACCATCCCTGCTCCATAGGGAAATATGAATTCAAGAAGGCCTTGTGATTACGGTGCTAGTATAAATTTGATGCCTCTATGGGGTGGTGTAGAGACTAGAAGTTTGGGGAAATTTACCCAATGACAATTACATTGCAAATGGCTGACAGATCAATGGCACAACCAGAAGGTATTCTTGAAGATGTGCTTGTTAAGGTGGGCAAATTCATCTTCCCTATGGATTTGTTATTATGAAGATGGAGGAAGACACCCAAGTTCCTTTGTTGCTAGGAAGGCCTTTCTTAACAAGCGGAGCGCCTGATAGATGTGCGAAGAATTGAGGCCGACACTAAGGGTGGGGAATGGGCGGTGCACTTTAATCTTAATAGGAGTTGGAACATCCTGATGTAGATGCGAGAAGTTGTATGGTATGAAACAATAGTCTTCGAGTTGAATTCACGATATACTCTTCAACATTCTATCAATGAAATTGAGATGAATTTTAAGTATCTTGAGAGTATTGATTCTGAAATGTTGCCTTCAAATTTGTATAACAAAGAAACAGTCTCGAGCATAAATGAAAATAATCAAGATGATGTATGTAGCCAGGGACAAAAAACTATTGAGCAGGAAACTAGTGCAGAAGGGTTAATATTGAAAGAATTGCCTAGTCATTTGAAATATGAGTTCTTAGAACCCCGAGAAAAGAAGACCGATCATCATATCGAGAATTTGCGTTGGCGAATGCGAACAAAAGAAGCTACTAGAAATTACGAGAAATACAAGGGAAGCTATTGCTTGGTCGATTGACGATCTGAAAGGTATTAGTCCCTCCATTTGTATGCACAAAATATTGGCTGAATGATGAAAATGCAAAACTTACAGTATTGAGCATCAAAAGAAGGCTGAACCACAATGATGAAGAAGTTGTCGAGAAAAGAGAAGTTAAAAATGGTTGAATACGGAGTTTTATATATGCTATATCAGGATAGTTCTTGGGTGAGCCCAATACATGGTTCTTAAGAAAGGTGGATTCAGCGTGGTCGAAATGAAAAGAATGAGCGGATTCCTGAAGCGTGACGAGGATGGAGGGTTTGTATTGATTACAGAAAACTAAACACTGTAATAAGAAAGGATCATTTTCCTCTGCCTTTCATTGATTAGATGCTGGATAGGTTGGCAGGACACCCTCACTTTTGTTTTCTTGATGGATACTTTGGATACAACCAAATTCCATTACTGAGATCGGGAGAAAACCACCATTACATGCCCATTTGGTACTTTGCTTTTAGAAGAATGCCATTTAGTTTGTGTAATGCCTCTTGGTACCTTCCCAGTGCGTGATGTCTATATTTTGATTTAGTAGAAGAAGTTATGGAGATCTTCATGGATGATTTCACGGAGTGTATGGATCCGGTTTTGAGCGGTGGCATAGCAGGAACTGAGTACTTCAAGGTCTGGATAGCAATCTAGCTCGTTGGGGAAAAATGCCACTTTATGGTTCTGAGGTGTCTAGGAGCACATGATTTACTGCTGACAAGGCTAGAAGTAGACGAGCAAAAGTTTCAATTATAAGAAATCGATACCACCCACTACCAGTCCAAATTAAAGTTTCTTAGGACATCTTTGGATTTTACAAAAGATTTATCGAGATTTCTCAAAAATTGCTAGACCCTTTATGCGGTGTTTGGAAAAGATACTAAATTCAATTTTGATGAATCTGGCAAAATTCTTTTAATCAAATCCAGACAGTTGAAGCTCCCATCATGGAAAAACTAGATTGGAGCAGAGAATTTGAAAATCATGTGTGATGCGGTGATTTTTGCAATAGGAGCTTGTATTAGACGAAGAAAAAAAAAGTATTCATGGCCATATACTATGCAAGAAAAACCTTCAATGAAGCTCAGGAAAATTACTCTACTACTGAAAAGGAGATGCTGACAATAGTATTTGCATGTGAAAAATTTAGGCCATACATTTTGGAGTCTCATGTTTATTATACCTGTTTGATCATTCAGCAGTTAAATATTTAATGGCAAAGAAAGAAAGGATCGGTGGGTGTGTTATTACATGGTGATTTTAAATATAAAACAAAGAGTTGTGACAATGTGATAGGCGATCACTTGTCGAAGTGGAAGAAAACTTTGTTATCTGAAGAAGAAAGAAAGAATGAAAACTTTCCAAATGAGCGGTTATTCGGTACATCCTCTCAATCCTGTAGTATCTTGATGTGTGAACTGTAGCTTGTGGGGTATACGCGAGTCGGCTACTAGCGAAAAAGCCAGTGGCCAATGAGGTACTACATGCGGGATGACCCTCTTTGTTTAGAAGAGGAGTGATCGATCATCAAAGATGTGTACCGAGAGGTGAGCAAAGTAAGATTTCTGAGGAATGTCATGCATCCACCATATGGAGGACATTCTGGAGACAAAGCATTTACAAATTCTCAGTTTAGTTTATTGAGCCTCTTATTTTTAAGGACTTTTTGAATGGGTGAAGCTATGTGATGTGCAAGAATGGGAAATATCAGCATAAGGCATGAAATGCCCCTACAAAGTATCTTGGTGGTGCAGTTATTTGATGTGTGGGAAATAGATTTCATGGGACCTTTTCCATTTTCATTTGGAAATATCTTTTTATACTCCCAGGCGTAGTTATGTATCAAAATGGAACTGAGAGTAGAAGCTTGTCCCAAAGAATGATGCTAATACGATTTATTAGGATTTCTGAAAAATATTCTCAGCAGATTTGGGACACCTAGAACTATAATCAGTGATGGAGGAAGCCACTTTACAAATAAAGTGTTTGAAAAACTCATGGGCAAATATGGTATCAAACACATTATGAGCTTGGCTTATCATCCCTTGAGCAAATGAAGCGTTTGAAATTTCCAACGGGGAGATAAAAGAAAATTCTTGAAAAGGCGTAAACTCAGCGGAAAGGGTGGTCTCACGAAGCTTGATGATACACTACGGGCATACGAGGACTACTTTCAAAACTCCATTGGAATGTCCCCATCTGTTTGGTTTTGAAGGAAACCTTGTCACTACCTCTTGGTGCAGAATATAAAGCTATGTGGACCGTGAGAAGCTAAATTTTGATTTCAAGAGTGCTAAAGAAGAGGCTACTCGGCTAAATGAATTGGAAAGAGTTGAGGAATGAAGCTTATGGTAATTGCCGGAATCTACAAAGATAAAACAAAAAAATGGCATGATCAAAAGAATTTGGGGAGGGATTCAAAGGCGGAGATCGGGTCTATTATTGACTCAGACTAAGACTCTTTCTAGGAAGCCCAAATCAAAATGGAGTGGACCATATCTGATCAGTATCAAGTACAAATTTGGGGCAATGACAGCAGACAGCAATCATGAGAGATTTAAAGTTAATAGTCAGAGATTAAAGCACTACCTTGTAGGAATGCAAATCGAAGAGTGACTCTTAGTTTTGAATGAGAAAATTTGAAGAAACAGAAATATGGTAGCAGCAAGTCCAACTAAAGACTAAAAATTGAGCAGCTTTGTGGAAGGCAATCCACATCAATGTGTTTTAAGTTTTTCTTATACTTTTTGTGTTAAAGTTTCTAATAGATTTATGTAATTTTATTCATTACTGATTTAAAAGTAAGTAATCAATATTTTTTTAGTTATGCAGGACAATAAAAATGTGCAAAAGGGGGAGCATTTACAATCAAACTTCAATTTGCAAAAGACAAAAGAAATGATACTTTTCTTGAACTCATTTAAATTTTGTCTCTGATATGGCATGATTGAAAGTTTGAGGGAATTTTATTTTTATTTTTGTGCTTAAAATTTGAATCTGATGCATAGTGAATGGATTCGTTGAATATTTGAATGATAAAGATGAATTGAATTGTATTGGTTTTGATTGGATTTGGTGAATTGAAATTGCTGTGAATTGAATTGTTTAATGAGAATGGAAAAGTTTCTAGGTCACAATTTTTGGTCGCAACATCAATTTATAAGTCGTGACCCAGGAATCTTTGGACGTTAAAATAAGAGTAGAAGGAAGCCATAGCAGGTGGTGAGGTCCACGACTAAAATAACTAAGGAAAGAAAAGAATAGGTCGTGACATTAATTCCCTGTCGTGACCACAATTTTGGTCGCAACAAAAATATTTCGTGCGACGAAATTGTCAAATCTAAGCAAAAATAGAACAAACCTTTAAGTTAGGCGTTAACTTTAAGAAATAGGATTCATTGAAAATCAATAATTAAGAGTCAAAATTTAATGTCGCGACCCCATATTCGTAATCTTGACATGGTGAGCCCAACTTCCATTCAAAATTTCATTTCAACTTTAATTCATCTGACCCTTCAGCCATCCATCGTGTTGAATCTTACAAAACCCTAAAACCGGAGAGCAAACCAAGTGAAATCACAAATCTTCACTCATGGCGACAAATCATGACAACATCACAAATCTTAATAAGCGATTGGCGAAATTATATGCGTAAGTGTCGAGGCGGTGGAAGGAGGTTGATTGGAACCTCCAAAACTTCGGAGAAGAAATCAATGTCGGGCAGATAATCAGCCCGGAGGAGATAATCAGCCCGAGGAGGAAGATAGACGGAGAAAGAAGCAACGAAGAAGACAAATACTTCATTTCAAGAGGCTAAAGAGTTTATTGGAACAAGATGCTGTTTGATAAGGGTTCGTATGTGAAAGGGGGGTTTTGAGCGATTTCCGTTTTGAGTAATAGAAAGAAAGAGGTTGGGGATTCTTCTGCGAGCACAAGGAGCTAGGATTTTTAGCTCTTGCCAGGGAATTTTATGCAAATATGGTGGGAATGAAGGAGGATTCAGTTTATGTGAGAGGTGTTTGGGTGCCTTTCGGGGATAGAAGGATAAATTAAATGTTTAAATTGAGAAATTTAATGCACGGGTCGAAGTATAAAAAGTTGGAAGAAAATCCAAACTATGAAAAGATACTGAACCTGTTGACTAGAGGAGAAGGAAAATGGGAGGTCACAAAGAAGAACCCCACCCGCCATCAAGAGAATTTTTAATTGAAGAAGCAAAGGTTTGGTTCTGCTTCTATACACGATCTGTGATAGTTAGAAAAAACATCTTTATTTAATTCTAGGGAATAAGGAAGCAATCATTTTTATATGCCTTTTGAAGGATATAAAATGAACATAGAATCTTTGATCGAAGAATCCATCGAGGAGGCTACCACCACAATAGCAAGAGGGCTGATCCCTCACCTGCCACTATCACCGGACTTTGTGTAGCGGGAGTGAAGGGAATGTGGGAGGAAGAAGAGAGATGCCCTCAGGTCTCCCCTCTGACCCTAACTGGAGTGACAAGGGGACCCAAAGGAAAAAGGCAGAAAGAAATAATGGACGTTGAAGTAGAAACAGAGCCAGCTGAGGAAAATGAGACAAGAGAGATGGAGGAAGTACTAGAGATATCAAATCAGCGATAACAGAAAAACACACATTTAGGATGGACCCTTTGAGCCATTCTATCACGAGGAATATAAGAGCAATTGCCCTTGCAAGCGAGAGGAAGGATCAAGGAGGCGAAGATAACATAGAAATTATGATACTTGATCAATGAAAGAGTGATAGAGAAGCGAAATGGGAGAGAGACAACTGTGAGATGGAGAAGATTTTTTTAAAAGCTGCAGCTAGAAAGAAGGCTTGAATGTGGGAGAAAAATTAGGCTCAGAGAGAGAAAGAAGTGGAAGAAGAGTTCTACCCACAGGAGAAAGAAGAAAAAAATGCTTGGAAAGATGAATGCAAAGATGGAAGCAATTTGCAACAATCAAGTCGGAGAGATCATATGTCTTCCTTAACACCACTTGAAGAAGAAGGAAGCCAGAGAAAATGAGACTAAAGTATAGAAAGTTGAAGGGTTTCAATATCCTCTATAGAGGAAGCAGGTTCAAAGAATTTGAAAGTAATGGATAAGGAATCAGCAAGTTGGAGGGACAATGTGAAAATTATAGAAGAAAAATCTGGTTGGCAGTAGAGTTTGTCCCAAACCCCATTTCAGTGTATTTAAAGTTAGAAGGAGCGATGAGCAGGTGGGAAAGAAGCAGACACTCATTAATGCGGTCACATTTCAACAAGTCCTTTGGATGAGAGCCTCCAATGTTCATTTGATTTGATCCAAATCCTGAGTGTGTTTATAGGCGTGGGACACAGTTTTCTGGTTTACCTCAGCGAGGTATTGGTGCCTTCAGAGCATTTTTGTGAGGGCTTTGCATTGATCATGTCTAACCTCAATAGTGAATTACTTTCACCTAGAGTGTACTTTAACTTGCTACACTTGACCATTATTTTTTCCTTTTCCATGCTACGCATCGATGAGACTTGTTTCTTAGGCGTTGTCCCATTTACCAAGCTCACACCTATTACTTCAGAATGGTGATGACCCATGACCTACACACAAACTCGGTACTATGCGGTGTCCCCATGCATATGCAAATACGAATGCCATTTCAGCGCCAAGATTCATATTACATTACATGGTGAAATTTCATCCAACATTAATAGATCATGGATAATTATATTTTCTATATATTCACAGTATCTTAATCCATGTTGTATCAAATAGCATATATCAACATGATTTTTCACACAACCAGCTTGTATTTGTTCACCTGACTAATAACACCGCAGATGTAGTACAGGATCTCAAGATTCAACAAGGCATCATACAGCTCAACACCCCTAAACGGTCGGTTCAATCCACTTTACCACTTCTATATTAGGCTAAAAACTGCCCCAAACACCAAAACACACAACAAAACCTAAAGACATCAGTCCCGGGACCAAAACCAATCTTGAGCACGGTCTTGAGCTACCCAAAGGGTGATTCCCAAACATTCAACATTCCAGTCCCAAAATTTTGGGGACTATAGCCTTATTCACTCACGCCCCAAAGAAAACCCATGTCATTAAATGGTCTTTAGGTTAGAAATAACCCTAGTAGGAAGAAACCCCTACCTCTATAGATACATATGTCAAAACAACTACTAAAGCCACAATTTGGCTTTCTTCACAATTGAGGCCTCTATTAGCGTAGTCACTCACGATTTTTTGTCTTGTACCTAAATGTGGTCCCACGATGGGTTAAGGTATTGCCCAATGAGAATAAAAATTCTGCAAGACTACCTCCCCACCTAAATGCACATGCAATGCCATTTCACACATTCAAGTAAAACATACATTCCTACTCAGTGTAGCCACTGCATGGGTAGAAAAGGTGATGACTCTTACTATAAACATATGGGAATCCTTACAGGCTCCTCACACATGCATATGCCAAGTGTGAAAATAGTCATTATGTTCCATCGACCAATTTTCCCAAAATGGCTTTTGTTTTACCGTCAAAGCCATTGAATGACTCTAGTATTCACTTGTTTTTACCAAGTCGGGTGTGTTGTTGTGGGTGGCAATTTCAGAACCTACCACAGACCTTACTTGCCTTGACACTTTACCCCAGCAAGCTTTCATTAGCATTTGGATATGTGTCTAACGAAAATCTCTGGCTTTGTCATCAGGGGTATCTAATACTCCTTATTTCTATACCAACGCAATGTTTTCATTTCATTTTCTTTATCGACCATGAGATTCATTTTGGAGCGTTATCCTATTTTAAGGCCCTATGAACCTGTTGAAACACAGTAATAGATCTCTACCATGCTTCTACACCGCAATATGTGAGTGTCCCATGCATGATCACAGTAATTCATTGCATGTGTCATCATCTTCATGATGAATCACCAGTGCAATAGTTCAGAAATCATACTTCATTACAAGGATCATGGATAATCATATTTAAAACATATGATATTCTCATTTAATTTTGTATAAATACAATGCATATATCTAACGTTCTATTTATTGGCTTATATTATTCACTTTATGTTTCAATATCTATTTTACAGTGTCAATCCCCGAGCAAGGATACCTTGGTACCTTTATAAATTATAAGCATAAACAATGCCCACAAAGAATCCACACATCGAATTTTTGTGAAAGCGGGGAAAACAACCGAAGGCTGGCTGAGCACGATCTGCAATAAGGCCACTGACATAGTTTATGAACTCAGTTCCAGAAAACTAGCACTAACGGGTCCAGATGCCGGACCTGCGACCATTAAAGCCTAAGGCACATGGCAGTCTAAAACGGACCATAGGGTGAGCTATAGAGGTCCGGTTTGGGTGATTCAAAAGCCTAACATCAAGTTCTCAAATAGATCTACAATTTCCTTGAAGGATACTAGTCCAAATTCGCACTTTGTACCAACCAAAAATCAGTCCCAAAAATCTGGACAGTAGGTTCGGCAAAAAGCAGGCGGCTTTGCGATCCTAGGAAAGCGGACCATAACTTAGGTTATAGAGGTCTAATTGGGTGATTCAAGTACAACCTCAAGTTCACAACTTCAGCTACAGGTGGCCATGAAGGACACTAGTCCAAATTCCTTTTTCTTAACAGAAGTCTGCCCAAAGCGGACATCATACTGAGGACAAAACGGGAGCCTTTATTCCCCTCAACCCATTATTTTTCCAAATAGCCCCTTAGGGCAAAAAGGGTCAAATAGCCCCTTAGAGCATTAAAATTCAACCAAACAGCCCCTAAATGGAAATTAAACCAAAGTAGGATGAATCCCTATCGAATGAAAATTTACCTATACAGACATGATAGAAATTTATAAAAATAATGCATATATATAGTGGTGATAGCTAATGTGTGAATTGCTTAATTGTTTTTGCATTGATTTTAGAGTGAAAGTAATGTGATGGACAGAAGAAAAAGTACAAAAAGCTGACCAAAATTTTAATTAATAACCTTCACCAAAAGAGTTATAATTAAAAAATATAAAGAACTGTTACCAACTCAAATCTACTCAATATTTATATGAATTATAATTAAAGAATTTACAATAAAAATTTGTAAAATTATGTATAATTATTAAATTTAAAATTTATTAATCACAAATAAAATCATTGTATTTAATTGTTGTTGTATATTGGACATATGTTTTTGGCTGAATGATAGTGTATAGAGCCAATTTTGGATTAAGAAATAGTTCATTTCAATTAGAAAAACATGGGAAATTGTGGCTAAGTGTTTATATTTGCACTTTGCTGACGAATTGTTACTTTGGTATTTTCTATTATCCGTTTTTCTTTTTAAAATATTTAACCATGGTGTTTCTTTTTTTTAAACGTGAATAATTTTATTGATTGAAACTAGCAATACATTGAATAGAAACACATAATCAAATTTGCTAAAAACACTAGAGGATGACGCAACATTTAGATTAATAGCACAATTAATCGATTCCAAAGCCATCACAATAATTCTACTGTTAGTTAGAATACATAGCTCCATTTAAATGCATATTGTGACCATGATTTGACTTTATGCAGCCACGGGTGAATCTACTTTTAGTTCAGTCACCCATGCACAAAACGTTGCAAGCAAGGCGTGAAAACCAATATGTACTAAGATGAAACAAAACCATATGCACAAGACGCGACAAAGAAACTGCTTGCCTGGGAATATTTCATGAAACATGAAAAAAAAAAAAATTTAAATCTAGATTTTTGTTGAACAACCATTTTATTGAAAAATAAAATGGTAGAAGGAGATGTAGATGGGTGATTTTAGGCCATGAATGGAAAAAAAATAAAAATTTCACGCCTTCTTACATAAGGAAAATGGACTAGAAAGAACAATATATAATAGTTGTGCTTTTTTTACCTTGTAACAACTGCTTCTTGGCTATCTAATTCTCCACGAAATATGCAAAACCTTAAATAAATAAAACAAGTACACTCAGCTCATATTGTAAAGAAATATTTGAATAGAATATTTTCTAGGTGGAACAAAAGCGAGAATCCGTTAATAGTGAAGTTTTATTTATTCATTAATCCTTCTAGACTTTCAAATTAAACCAAACCAAACCAAACCAATCCCTATCTAGAAGAATATTTTTTTCTTTTAAATTAAAGAAAACCCAATTGATACAACATTTCCTCTTACCATCTAACAACTCTCACTCTGATTGTGTTTTGAGGAGACAAAGTCCACCTGACATAATAGTAATATGCAACCATGTTCTTCATATTGGTTACGAATACTTGATTAGTGCCCAAAAAGTGCTATTTTGAGCCCTATTCAAGATAGGTTTTGAGTGCTTTTTGCGCACTAATCATATGAATTAAGCCAATTGTCGTGCATGTCCGCTACCGATTTGTTTTCAGGATTGTTTTTGTAGTTTCAGGTCTCTGGGAACTTGGCCAAGAAGCTTGGCTTATTGGTGCTGAATGTGAGAATCCTCGGTGATTTCACCAAGCTGAGGCGATGAAATGTCAAGATGAAGTGAAGAATTGAAGGCAAAATGATGAAGAAACCATGCAGGAAGCAATGCAGGAGGCAACACTGGAGGAATGGTGGAATGCAGAATTTTCGCTATGCATTGCGAAAATTTCGCAAGGATTGCAAAAATTTCACAACCATAGCGAAAAGTTCGCAATCAGCTTAAAAATTCAGAATCCTAGCTTAAATTTTCATGCTCAAATTTTTCGCTTAAGCTAGCGAAATTGAATTTCCGCTTATGCCTTATATTTTCGCAAGTTAGCTAAATTTCACGGCTTAGCTTAAATTTTCGCTATGCTAGCTTAAATTTCCTCGCATAGCGAAAAATGGCTTCGTGTTTTTGATGTTTTGATTCCAACCACCACGCTTTTATTGATTAATTACCATTTTGTCCCTATCAGAATCTCATATATTTTAGGCATTTTTGCCATTTCACACATTCGTCAAGCATATACTAATTTTATAACTTTGTAACCCTAATTTTTCATTTTATGCAAGCTTTCCCGCAACTTTAGTTTTTAGGTTTTATTTTGCTCTCTTCTCTCTCCTCTTTCTCTCATTTTCTAATACAAACACCCTCGAGGATGACAACTCAAGGGATGCTCGCTGCTTCCTCAAAGCCTTGAAAAGGAGGGTTGCTAACTTGGTTGTTGGTGGTTTGGCAGTGTCCTCATGCTTTTAATGATACAGGTACTGCATTTATGGTTCCAAACTTTCCAATCTAGGGTTTAATGCCATTTAATGTCTTTCCTTTGGTCAATACTTGTCATGCTTTTAAAGGTCTGCATTCTTAATGGTAGATGCACTGATATCCTTGAAATGTCATTTACGAGCCATTGAAATGAGGTTAAATGCTAGGGTTTCAAATTGATTGGAACTTTGAATGCTATTTATTTGTGTGGACTCAAATAGGAGTGTTTTTAGTGTTAGGTTTTATTGCTAAACAAAGATCCGGTTTGGGCTTTAACTATATGTTATTTGCCCTAATGCGAGGAAATAACCCGAGGACACCTTGATAACCCCATTTTACCAAGCTAGTGACCCAAACCTTCAAGGTTACCATTTCACATTTTTTCGCTTTAAGCTATTTCGCTTATCCGAACAACCAACTCCCTATTTTTAACCGTCCAACCAAAAATCCAAAACAAAAGTCTTACCATTTTCAAACATAAATGCGAATCATTCGTGGGATGAAAACCCATCCCGTGTTCGACCTGGGACCGCTTATATCGCAGCAGGGCTGACTACGCGGCAAGAGGAGGAACATAAGAAACAAATTTTGTTGATTCCCGATCACCCTACTGTGGCATTTAATAAATGGCGCCATGTCGATGAAACAACCACGACTGATGAGTTGATAGCGCATCGTAATCCACATTACAAGTGTCGCGACCTTTCGCCCTTTTGAATTTCATTTGTTTGAACTGCAAGTTTCCTTTACTTAGCAGTTACTGCACTATTTTTATTTTTACAGTCAATTTTTGTTCTAGCTGACACTGATCCATTGGAAAGTTTTGTTAGTGCTCTTTGCTTTGTGTCTTATTAGTGCCCAAAAAGTGCTATTTTGAGCCCTATTCGAGATAGGTTTTGAGTGCTTTTTGCGCACTAATCGTATCAATTAAGCCAATTGAGGTGTTCAGGTCCACTTAGTATCACTTATGCCATTTCGAGGTTATTTTTGGTTATTTTGCAGGTGTTTTGCATACCTTGGGAGTTCGACATCGTAGATATAAAGTGAATCATGAAGATTGAAACTATTTCTTCACCCATCACAAATACAAGACGTAATAAAGAAATGAAGGCAAAATGATGAAAAGCGATGCAAGAGGGTGTAGTAGCAGCGTTGAAGAACAAAGTACCCAGAAATTCGCTATGATTGCGGGTACTCTCATTGATTGCGAAAATTTCGTAATTTGAAGGAATCGGGGGAAATTCCCACTAGTGCTAGCGAAATCTCCTTACATAGCAAAAAACAATCGTGACCCAGCGAAATCTCCATTGCTATCTCTCACAAATTCGGGCTTAGGCTGGGCTAAATCTCGCTTAGCTAGCGAAATTCACTCGTGCATAACGAAAACTCAGGATTTCGCTTATCTTCAGGCAATTCGCAAGAAGGCCCCGCTGTGCTAGCGAAATTTCGCTAGGCTACGAAATTTTCAAGCCATCCCAGCTTAAATCTCCGCATAGCCAAATTCTCGGGCCCCGCACCTTTGTGTAATTAATGCCAAACGACCTCGCTTTGCGTATTACCTTCTTGTCCCTTATGAGCCAAAACTTTAGGCTTTCAGAGTTTCACACCTTTGGTCATTTCCATATAAAGCCAACCATTTTTGTAACCCTAAGTAACTTTTTGCATTTCAATACAATTCCCGTAGCCTTTCATTTTGTGGTTTGCTTTTCTCTCTTCTCTCTCTCTCCTCTTTCTTTTCATTTTTCTAGGCCGCCAAACACTTTGAGGGATGACAACTAAAGGGATGCTTTATTGCCTTATAGCCTTGGAAGAGAAGGTGGCTAGCTTGACAGCTGGCAACAGTGGTCCCTATGTTTTAAATGCCACTGTGCAATCGTATTTATGGCTCCCAAATTTTTCAAATTAGGGTTGAATATCATTTAATGTCATTACTTTGGTCAATACTTACCATGCTTTAGGGTACAGTGCATACTTATTGTTAGATGCACTGTTATTCTTTAGATGGCCTTTACGAGCCACTGAAATGAGGTTGAGTGTTAGGGTTTCAAACTGAAAGGGGCTGTGAGTGCATATTACCTGTGTTGACTCGAATAGGAGTGATTCTAGGGTTAGGTTTTCTAGTTAAACAAAGACCGTTAAAAGGCTTTGACTATATGTTATTTGCCATAATGCGAGGATATAGGTCTTCAGACACTTGTCGGGCCCCATGTTATCAAGAGCGACCTAAACCTTCAAGGTTACCATTTCACAATTAACTTCAAGCTTTTACAGTTAGTCAGTAACTATACAATCTCCACTATTTTGAAACAAAAGTCCAAAAATCCAAACTAAAAGCCTCACCATTTTCAACACTGATGCGAGTCATTCATAGGATGAAAACCTATCCCCGTGTTCTAATTTAGACCACTATGTTGTAGCAAACACTACTAGAGGGAGGAACTTAGGAATATAATTTTTGTTGATTCCGCATCACCCTACCGTGGCACGAATCAGTGTCATTTTGTGTAACAGGTGTTTATGCAAGACTGGATAGTGATATCGTAGATTGCAAGAGCGGAAAAATTCGGGGCTTGAGCAAGGTCGTGAAAAATCGCAGGTGCACAAGGACTAAACGGATCCTCTACCCGGCGGTTGAAGAAAGTCAACAAGCCCTATGAATCCAACAAGATAAGGTGGTCGATGAGGGATCACATACACCCTCCTAGAGTTAGTGCTCCTTCCTGCATCATACCTCCTGTTGAGGATGTAGCAGTGAGACCCTACCTGATGCCCCTGCTCCCCACATTTCATGATATGGAGAATGAAAATCCATATTCACATATACAGGATTTTGAGGAAGTATGCATAACTTTCAAGGAGGGTATAATCGATATGGAATTGTTGAAGTTGAAGGCATTCCTGTTAACCCTCAAGGACAAAGCCAAAATATGGCCTCAATTCACCGAGGCCGAGAACGACAAATCGGGCCGACCGTTTTCGAATTTTGAAGAAGTTCTCGAAAGTACAACCAAGACTCAACAACCAAGAGACAACTACACCCTTACTAGGCCTATGACAATGAGAAATTCTACTGTCGAGGTCTGCGGAGACCATCAATGCATGTCCACACCATGTTTTGATACATGGATGCTAGTGAATAATTTTTATGATGGTATGTCCCCGCCATGAAACAATCGCTAGAAACCATGAGGTGATTTTCGAGCAAAAATCCGCATGAAGCCATGGATTTCTTGAATTATGTGGCTGAAACTTCCAAGGCTCGGGGATGAACCGAATCCGAGAAGCCGAAGAATGAAGTCAAGCCGACCCACCAAAGGAGGAATTTTTGCACTTTCTAAGATATGGAAATGAAAGCAAGAATATCAACTTGGGTAGCCAGGGAAGATGGAAGAACCGGAAGGAAAAAGGCTCCATGAAGTGTGCAAAGTTGACTGAAAATACCGCACGTGCCAACCTGGCGCATCAATTGTCACCCCACTGGCCCATCCAGAGAACACCATCCGAATGCCCTCGCTGAAGGATCGATGTCGTAACATGCCAATGCCGCGGCCAATACAAGCCACAACCTAATGCCCCATACGGTAATACGTACAATTCCAATTGGAAGAATCACCCTGTCCTCCCCGAAACCTAACTCGCCTATGTGCCCCGGTGCCAAACAACGCTTTGTTCTCATCTCAACTACACTACCACCATCTTCCTCCCGTGGAACAAGCTATATTGAATTCTGAGCAAGGTGGTAGCAATTTCAGGAGGAACAAAAGGATCAACGACACTGGCACAAAGAATTGATACTGTAGAAAGTACACTGAACAAAAGAATAGATGGGCTTGAGAGCAATCTTAATCAGAAAATTGACAACCTGCAGTATTCAATCACAAAGATCAACAATTTGCTGGAGGTACAGGAGAGAGGAAGGTTCCCTTCCCAAACATTACCAAATCCAAAAGGAGTCCATAGCGAGGTTCATCCAAGAACTCGTGGATGGACGAAGTGAAAGCTATCATCACCGAGGGAGTGGAAAAGAGGAGCAACCAAAGGCCTCATAATTGCTGAAGAAACATGCAAGGAAAGTGGAAGTCGGTTCGAAAGTGGTAATAACTGCAGATCCAAAGGAAGGTGTTACGCCCCTCCATTTCCCCGCTAATGGCATGCAAGCAAAATCCCAAGCCAAGCCGAAATTGGGTGCGGCGCGCCGGCAAATATCTCCACCTGACATGATTAAGCAGTCCCAACTTATGCTAAGTTCTTAGCTAGACCTCGTGTACGTCAAGAAAGGGTTAGGCATTGAAAAGAAAGCCTCCTAACCTGAGCAAGTCAAGCATAACCAGAGTAAGACTCGCCAAACAGCAAGGATCCAGATCCCACAATTTCAACAACATCGTGGGCATCCATCTCATTTCATTGGTCCTCCCCACGCTCTCTACCGGCCCCCCGCTATGTGCCCCTGGCAAGACTCTCTCCGACCGCAGACATGGTCCGTGACCCTGGGTGTTTACCGCTCTCAGCCCGTGGTCAGATTTAGCACCCGCAGATGAGGAGCCGTGCACTCAAGAGCTGCAGGTGTCCACCCGCCTTCATACGTATACATGCCCCCAGTGAGCCCTGGACCGCGCCCCGAGGAGCCTCGTGGATTCCCGAGGTATCGTGACGGCACGGGACCCTGCCCCTTCCCCAAAGGCCCTTTGCAGACGATGCAGGAGGGTCCCACCTCCAAGTGGGCCCGGGACATCAGCTCCATGTGGCCCCCACATCTCGGCCCGATCCATCACCTTCCTACCTGAGGAGAGCTCATCGCCCCACCACTACTTCCGCCGAGGATTAGGCGTCCATTGTTCAACGACCCGATCTGGGAACGTGAGATCCCGCACTTCGCCGTGACTTCCCACTGGGAGTCATTCTACGATGTACTAGCATTTACCGCTGACCTGCGTTCAGACTCGATGAGGTCGATCACGCCGACGAAGAAGTCATCTATTTTCTTTTCAAATTACTTTTCCGATTAATTTTACATAAAAGACCGATGAGGCGCAGGAATTGAATAAACTTCACCAAATTTCTCAGGCAACAGAAATCCAAAAGAGCGTAAATTGCGCGAAAAGGAGCGTAACGTAAGTGCAGCGTAAATGATATAATGGGATAAAGTAGGAAGCGCAGCAAGAACGACGCATACATGAAAGGACTAAATGTTGCTAAGCTCGAAAGAATCAAATGCGATTCAAGTTAAATCGCTGGAAACTCCAACGCAAATGAATCTTAAGTGAAAACAAATGAGCCGATGAAAGAAACTCGTTGTTAACAACTAGGAATCAAGAAGAAGAAGAAACAATGTCGCGATATCCGATGCGCCGCTACATCAACACTAGATCGGCAAATACGACATCGGGCTTAGTAAGGAGAAAGTTGTCGATAACAATTCCACGTAAGATAAGGTCGCAAATAACACCGTTGTCGCACATCATCCGATTTAAGACTGAAGGTCGCGATAACATCGTGCTGTCGCGATAACAATCGCAGACGACGGAAGTCGCGATAACACCGCACCTGCCGCGACATCACCGCATGGACCGTGGTCGCGACGCCGCAGTCGCCGCGACTGAGTTTCCCAATGAGAAGAGGTCACACAAGACTGCCGTCAGACACCATTTTCACTTCTTAAGACATGCGAACCACACAGAGGCTCCCCGCGACAAGGACTCCAGATGAAGAACAGATGTCGCGACGAGGGCTCGGGCGTCACGCAAGATTCGCCATCGGGCCAGTTAAATAAAGTCCAAAAAGAAATGCATCAAAATTAGGGCCCAACTTCAGAACCCTATAAATACGAAGCTGCTACCAAAAGAAGCGCAACTCTTTTCAGGCTTGCAAAGCAAAATCTCAATATCGTATTATCGTCCAAATAGTATGGAGCTTAAGTAGTTGGGGTAGTTGATTGAAAAATTCTTGAGATCTCTGGACTATATATCCGACTTCAAATCCAATTTACTAATTTGTTCGACTGCGGCACTTGCGCAGATAACGGGATCAAACCATAAGGAAAATGGTTTACTCTTTATGAAATATCTTTTAATCAACACTATAGCTAAAGAAACCCACACTCAAGTTTATTGGTTTATTTACTGAGGACTAGATAATAATCCTTGTGTAATAAGTCACAAATTTGAGTAGGTGTTTTGATCCATAACAATTCATAGATGTAATCAACAAGTTTTATGGCGCTCGTCGGGGGATTAGATAATAGTCCTTGCGTGATAACGTCAGAATTTGTATAATACATCTTATGGTCCAAATAACAAGTTTTATGGCATGTTTCGAGGATTTTAAGAATTTAGTAGATCAATATTCGATGAAAGAAGGAAATGCTAATTTGGACATTTAAAAGAAAAAGAACAAAAATAGTTTTTCGAAGCAGTGGTTATTTTTAGCCACTAACTTTTAACAAGCCATATTGAAAATATTTGTTAGCCTGACTAATCTTATTAATGTAAGTGTGTTTTGATTTCAGGAAAACTTTAATGCATATAGAAATGTAATCACGATCCGATTCCAAAGTAGACATCAACTGAAAGAACACTGTGGCTTGAGAAAGGCAAAGGCTCGTGAAAACTCACTTATGGCGGTGAAGTGAAAGGCCGTATCAGACCGGGGCGATTAACGATCAATGCGTAAGGCCTCCAATCACCGACAATGGAGGACTGAGACCAATTATTCCAGATGAATACTGCGAATCGCATTAACCCGCGCTTGATGCCAATAATTTCAACCGGCTGGGTAATCGACATAATGGTTCAGCAACAACAAGCATCGTTATCCGCTTAAAACCCAAATGAGCATCCGGGAAGGCCTCGTACGCAAACACGGTGGAAGCTGAATGGGGTGTGACCGCAGGTCATAAACTGCATTTATTCCCATTTTCTCCAGAGATACAAACAGCCTACATGGTATGAATCTCTACCTATATGGTTTAGTTGATACTGGGAGGAGCTTATGGCTCTCCATTGGTAGATCTTTCCACCTTCACTCCACCTCTCGAGAGAATGAGGGCGATAATTGTGTTCCAACAAGTGAAGATGAAAGCCTTTACGTAGTTTTGGGAAAGATTCAAAAGGTTGCCAAGAGGTGTCCGATGCATGGGGGATAGACTTGAAGACCCAGATGGACATAGTGTATCATGCCTTGAATGATATCTAAGGGCATTATTGATGTCATGTCAGGAGCATTCAAACGTAGTTGCCGGGCGAGGCAAGAGATCCGATCGAGGATCCGCCAATGCAATATGAAAGCTCCACTCAGAGTTTTCAAGAGTACCTGGGCGCAGGAAGAGGAGTCATGGAGCTTAGCAAGATGACAGCCTATGGAGGCAAAGCCAGATACCATCATGCATAGAATGGACATGTGAGAGGGAAGATGTACACCTGCTCATGAAATAGGAGCAGCTTGAGAGGGAACTATTGAGAGGAAGTGCCGAGGTACCCACCGAAGAATCGTTTTATGAGCTTCGAGAGGTTGGCACTGGGAGAGCCAAGAAGTTATCACCAAACCAAATCCTAACCTCGCCAAAGACACTATCATCCAAACATTGGAATAGAACCATGAAAATTCTTCATATGGTGGAGAGGCCTCACAAGGCCAAAGGTAATGAACAACATCCTCACAAAGGATATCGCAACGCTTAAGGTTCCAACAAAGCAGCAGCAAGGGGAGGAGGGAAGTATAAATGAATTTATTAGGTCGAGAGAGTTCCACCATTTAAGATCAATTGTTGCAATTCACGTGGGGACACCAAGAAGTCGTTGAACCTCCATGAACAAAAGCTCGTAACCTGAAGCCCCAAATGCCAATTCTCAAAATTTTCGTAAGACCACTTAATGCTTATCTCAAGAACCTGGAGACAATGTGATAGGGCACCGGCCCTAAACTCCGCAAAAACGGGGATGAAGGATGCCTTTCCCAAAGGACACAAAGAAGAATCCAAAAAGACCGTATGGGGTCGTGCAGCCGTAAGCCGAAAGACTTAGAGAAGAAGACAAAATATGAAAGCAAATCCAGGAGAAGAAGGCCCGTAAATCATGAAAACAATCGAAGGAAAAGAAAGAAGGAAGAGCTGTGAGTAAGAAGGAAGCAAGAAGAAGCACCCAACAATCAGCTCATAGCCCCATTTCCACGTAGGCCGCAAATCTCAAAAATAGAGAACAGCTTGCAAGGTTCTGAAGACCTTTAAGTCGGAGATCGCATGCCATGGGTGGTTACTCGGGATGCCACTTATGCAAAATTTTGAAAGACATACTCGAGGCAAAAAAAGAGGAAGATTGTCAAGAAGGAATTGTGAATTTGACTCGCAATTTCCAGTAGTCACTACAAGTGATCAAGAGAGGTTTAGCAAGATAAGCATGAAGGATCTGTGAGCTTTACCATTCCCCAGACTATTGAGAGCCTGGTTCCAAAACTCTCTCGTGACTCAAAGCCAAGATAAATTTAATGCCTTATTCCTGCTGCTGCCAGTTAAGTCTGGGGGGAGATTACTCCCACCATCACCCCTCCAAATGGGCGTATTAACCCCTCGCAAAACCCGAAGGAACTACAGAAGCACGCTAATAAAAGTGGAAAATTTATTTTTCCAAATTCGACTTCATCATAATCGATATGGAGGAAGATCTACAAGTCCCTCTGTTGTTGGGAAGGCCATTCTTAGCAACTGAGCGTACTCTTAATCGATATGCGTAAGGGAATTTCATGCTCGTGAGTCAGGAGTAAGAGACAATTAATTTCACTTAATCTAAGTTTGAAGAATTTAGATATAGAAAGGATGATATCAAGTCGTGAGAAGTGATGTATATGTCAACAACTCGATTTTTACTATGATTGTAATGACCAACTTTCAATCAATGAAAAAGAGATGAATTTCCAAAGATCCTCGAAGGTTTCGATCTCGCATTTTCCGTGACATCAATTTATATTCTACCGAAAAGGTGGGACAGTCTTGAACAAAATGGGAGCAAAACAAGGAGACAAAATGAAGAAAAGAATTTCTCATCAAGAAACCAAGTGAAGAAGGGCTAGTTTTAAAAGAGTTGCCAAGTCATTTAAAGTATGCTTACCCTGAAATGGCAAAGACAAACCAAGAATAATTTTTGCCGCACTTAGCCGACGCCGAGGAACAAAGTTTGCCGAATTTTAATACATAAAGAGTCTATAGCATGGTCTATTGAAGATTTAAAAGGTATCAGCCCATCAACATGCATGCACAAAATACTTCTAGAAGAGAGTGCAAGACCAACTGTTGAACATCAAAGGAGATTGAATCCAATTTTTATGAAGGCTGAGTAGTCAGGAAGGAGGTGCTCAAATGGTTAAATGCCGTTTTATCTATGCAATTCCTGCATAAATTCTCGGGTTAGCCCACCCATGTAGTTCCAAAGAAAGGTGGATTTATTGTAATCAGAAATGAGAAGAATGAATTGATTCCAACAAGAATGCTGATTGTGATGGAGAATATGCATTGATTACCTGGAAATAATGATGTTAATCGTGAAAGATCATTTTCCCTCACCATTGATCGACGCCAGATGTGCCAGCAGACATCATCATTTTTGTTTTCTCGATGGATATTCAAAGTTACAAACTGATTGCAATTGCACCCGAAGACCAAGAAAAGACTATACTATATGCCCCTATAGTACCTTTGTTGGCGATGCCATTTGGGTTATGTAATTCCCGCTACTTTCCGTAGATGTATGGCGTCGATGTTCAGATTTTAGTTGAGTGAAGTCATGGAGATTTTTATGGATGATTTACAAAGGTATGGGTCCAGCTTTTGAACAAAGGTTCGAGCAACCCGAAACAAGATTTCAAAGATGCAAGGGACAAAATGATTTAGCATTGAATTGGGAAAAATGCTATTTCATGGTGATAGGAAGGTATTGTTTCGTCATAAAATTTCGCCATGTGGCTGGCGGACCAATCAAGATTTATTATCAAACCTTAGCACTCCACAACAAAGAAAAGGTATAAGGAGTTTCGGGGGGCATCGGACGAGTAGGGAGATTCATCAAAGATTTCAAGGATAGCTAGACCACTATGCGTATTCATCGGAGAAGGGACACAAGCGACTTTTGACATTCCTCGTAGCCGCCAAGAAATCAAGGAGATCGATTGGTCTGGCACCTATCAAGGCTGCACCGTAATGGGATCGTGGATCAAGTAATGTGTGATGCCAAAGACTTCGCAATGGGGGTCAGATTGGGGCAAAGAAAGGAGAAAATATTTAGGACCATATACTATGCTAGCGTAACCTTTCAACAAGCACAAGAAAACTATTCCACAACCGAAAAAGGAGTATGCTAGCCATAGTGTTTGTCATGAAATTCAGGCCATACATTCTGGGATCCCATGTTATAGTTCACATAGACCATGCAGCCATCAAATATCTTATGTCAAAAAAGGAAGCTAAGCCAAGACTGATACGGTGGGTGCTACTACTGCAAGAGTTTGATCTGGAGATTAAGGATAAAAAGGGATGTGACAATGTGATAGCTGATCACTTGTCCGTAATAGACAAATCGCTAAGAGGAGGATAAGACTAAGAGAGAATTTCCTGCATGAGCACTATTTCAATTGTCATTCCAAATGCCATGGTATGCTGATATTGTGAATTACTAGCTTGTGGAGTAGTTCCTTCGTGACCCAAACCTAACAATGTAAAAGAAAGCCTCGTGGATCGACAAAGCAGTATTATATTCGATGACCCTTGTTCAAGAGGGGTGCTGATATGATTATAAGAAGATGTGCCAAAGGGTGAACAGCAAGCAGACTATGAATAAATGCCATGCATCACCATATGGGGGCATTTTTCCGGAGAAAGAATGTACCAAAAGATACTCCAATCAGGATTTTATCACGCTTAAAGGACCTGTAGATCAATGGGTCAAATTATGTGATAGATGCCAAAAGATTGGATATATCAGCAGCATAAATGAAATGCCCCTACGAGGCATATTGGTGGTGCAGATTTTTGATGTATGGGGGGTAGATTTTATGGGACCTTACAATCATTTGAAACTGTGATATACCGGCTAGCAAGGTTTCTAAATGGTGGAAGCCATAGCTTGCCCAAGAAATTATGTTAATACAGTTGTGAGTTTCCTGCAAAAGAACATATTGAGCAAGATTTGAACACCTTAACTATCATCGATGGAAGCCACTTTGCAAACAAAATTTTGCAAAGCCCATGAGCACATATGGATCAAACATATAATGAGCCTAGCTTATCATCCCGTAATTAAACTGCAAGAAGAAATTTCATCGTGAGGATTAAAAGGATCCCTGAAAAGACTGTGAAGTTCAAGCAGAAGACTGGTATTCCAAACTTGATGATGCACTTTGGGCCTCACAGGATCGCATTCAAAACTCCAGATTGGGATGTCCCTATAGACTGTATTCGCAAGCCATGTCACCTCCTTTCAATTAGAATACAAGGCTATGCGGGCTATCAAGAAGCCGAATTTCGATTTTAAATGGCAAAGGAAGAGATTGATTGCTTCAACTGAATGAACTAGAAGAACTCGAGTGAAGCCTATGATAATGCTAAGATCTACAAAGACAAGACAAAGAAATGATACGGTCAAAGGATTCTGGAGGGAAAGAATTTAGAGTAAGTGGGATCAGCCTCTTATTTAACTCCAGATTAAGATTGTTTCGTGAAAATTGAAATCAAGGTGGAGGGACTATATACGTGGTGTCAAGCACTACTTTCGATAAAGACACTCAAGACTCGACGCAAGGAGGAATTTAAAGTCACTGGACAAAGACTCAAGTACTATCAAAGCAGAAGAAAGAAGTTAAGAGCTACACTGTTCATTGAGAGAAAGAATCGTAACAGCAAGTCCAAATGCAAGGACTCAAATCGAGCAAATGATGTGAGGCAAACCTAATAGAGAGACTTTAATTTCGTTTTTTACTTTGAAATCGCGGAATATTTCTTTAGAATTCACCTAGATTTCGCTTTCTAGTTTTTATGTTGATTAGTTAGTAATATGGAAGTTAATTTTTGTTTAATTAAATCCTTCAGAATGTTGTAGAATGCGTGGTGCAAAAGGCAAAGGAAGTTGAGAGAAGGAGACACCTTAGACAACCCCGCACTACAAAGGAGTTTTTTGAAAAAGGGGAGCATTCTTTTCCCTATACAAATTATGTGAAAAGTGAATAGAATATATGTTTGAATTGTCGTGGTGGAATTGATTTAGTTGATACCGAATTTGAGAACCTACAAAGAATGAAAAGCTCTTTGTTCCTTAAATTTAAGGCAATGCGCATCAGGTCGCGATTAAAAACTTCCGTCACGGCTGTGTCGATGTCGCAACAAAAGTTGATGTCGTGACTTAGTCAGAATTGAAGGAAGAAAAAAAAAATAGAGTTGAATGTCGCGACAAATCACTTATGTCGCGACAAGATCAATTCCTTCAAAAGAGTGATGTGGTCGCGACATCTTAAATGAAACACCTTAGGTTGCAGCTGAGATAATTTGTCCTCCTAAGTTAGCCATCGCCACGACAAATGCAGTTGTCGCGACAAAAGAAGGAAATTTGCCAGCTGGGCAGTTTTCAATTTTGCCCTAAAATAAATGACGTTACGCCTCAACCTTACATTGAAGTCGCGACAAGAGAATTTAAGTGAGATAATAAATAGCCATCAATAATGATTGAATTGCAACTGTTGAGAATATCCTTTCATTATCATCTCCCTCCTGGAAGCGAATACAACTTTTCATCTTCGTATTCTCTCTGATTTTCAAATCTCGAAAACCCTAGACCAGAACTTCTTCATACAAACCTCTCAAATTCTCTAATGGTCGAACCACAACCTTATCCCGACCAATGAAATCATGGAAGAGCATGCTCAACCAGAGGAGGAGGTTCATCTGGAACCTACAGAAGAGGTTCATCGGGAGCATACAGAGGAGAACATGCCTTCGGAACAACCGGAAGTTCTACCAGTTGCAAGGCAGCAGAAGAAAAAGAGAAAGGAGAGGCAACAAGAATCCAGAGAAGAAGAAGATGAGTTCGTTTTAGATGAAGCTTATTTCATCTGGAAAAAGCACTATGCAGGCAAGGGATTCGTATGGGAAAGGGGATTTAGTCAGCTCATCTCCCCGTTCAAAGAATTGATAGAGCAACGAGGATGGGGGAAATTTTGCAAACATTATAAAACTGGGTATGCAGCAATTGTCAGGGAATTCTACTCCAATCTTGTTGGAAGAAAAGATAACTCTGTTTTCGTCAGAGGGGTCTGGGTTCCATATGGAGCCGAGAGCATAAATGCAATATATGCGCGGAGGGCCAAAGCATGGATCAAAAAATACAAAGGTTAGCAGATGCACTCAACAGTGGGAGAAGATGAGCCCTGAGGCCTGATCGATGGAAAGTGAAATAGGAATGTGTCAAGGTGAAAAGAAGATTATTAACACGAGATCTAACAGAGGAAGCGGTATGTGTGGTTTTATTTCGCTTCGCCTGATTCCACTACATGTGTGCACAAAGGAGAGAACAAGAAGCGCTTCTCCTATGCTACACCAAGGGCCATACATGTAAATGTCGGAGCTATAATTGAGAATTCAATAATGAAGTATCATGAAGGAAATAGAAGAGGCTTGATTCCACACCCAACAACCATCACCTGGTTATGTTTAAAGGCTGGTGTGAAAGGAAATTAGGCAGAAGAAGAAGAATGCCCCAATGCTTCACCATTAACTCTAATCGGTGTGCTAAAGGGCCAAGAACCCTAAAAGAAAGGAGAATGGTAGAAGGGTAATCCGTGGATGAAGAGGAGAATGCCGTGCTAAGAGTGGCAACCGATGATTGGAAAATCAAGGAAAACAAATCCCAAAGACACAACCAAGGCAATACCCTAGGTTTACGTAGAGAGGATGTGGGAAGCGTATGTCGGGAGTCCCATGATTTCACCCTCGAAAGCAGATGTCAGCAACACCCCGGCCGGCTCCACCAATGAGAGATAGAGATTTTAGAGAACTCTGGAGAAAGTTCCAGGAGCCCAAGGAAATAATGAGATAATGGGGATGCTAATTGCTATGCAGAAGAATATG
The DNA here is from genome assembly GCA_016808115.1 of Tetrastigma voinierianum. Classification (NCBI taxonomy): domain Eukaryota; kingdom Viridiplantae; phylum Streptophyta; class Magnoliopsida; order Vitales; family Vitaceae; genus Tetrastigma; species Tetrastigma voinierianum. Next base: position 639,802 of record JAEQBH010001581.1, read on the forward strand.
GAAGAAAGAGAAGAGACATGGAGAATCCAACAACAATTTAGAGAGGAAACATATGAGACAGAATTAAAAAGAAGAGGATCAAGAAGGAGGAGGAACTACGAGAAGAGAAGAAATGTTCAAGGTATCTGATGAGAAAGGAAAAGAAATGGGAAGAAGAAATGTCAAAAGAGAGTGAGTACCGAAAAGATTCCTGGAGGAAGAAGAAAAATCTTAAAATAAATGGAAGAGAGAGATAGAGATTCATCAAGAAGTTGAAACTACCATGAAGCATTCTACAACAACCGCTTGATCGAGATTCTCAACTCTGAAACTTACAAAGAAAGGATGCAGAACAAGAAGCAAGGACAAAGGAGCATATCAAAGGATTTCCAAGTCTTATATGTCATTGATGAAGGACTTCGAGAAGAAGATGGTGGATCGAGATAAGGTGCTAGGATGATAATGATGCATATAGAAGAAAATCAAGCAGAAAACTGGACTTGATCAACAAACAATCTAGCCAAATTTTCGTAGGTCATGACTTCAATGGAACAACATGAACAAACTAGAAATGAGACATAACATGAACTGAATGACAAGGTGGATCTCACAAACGAATTGGTCCTGGAAGAGAAGACAGAAAAAGAGAATGCCAAAAGAAAGAAGAGAAGGGAAATGAAATTCTGCATTCAATTCAGCCTTTGTTACCCTCGATCCGGATCCCCAGACATTTTTACTCCTAAAACAAAAGAAAAACAGACCTTTCCATTGATATGTAAAATCCTCCTCATTCCCATCCTTTTGTTCTCAATAGCTTGTGCATTCGTTGAATAAAACCGAAATTTGTTTGATGTGTTTGAATTTAAACTGTGGTGTTTACTCGCGAATTGTTAGAAGAATAACAATAGGACTTAGCTCAAGAATAAAAATACTCGATATATCATAATATGAGCCAGCTTTTGAGATGATTGATTAGATGAAAGGATGTACAAAGTACAAATGCGTAATAAGAGCAAATAATAGGCAATTTAATCAAGCATAAATTGCGATTTAGTTTGAATTTTGCTAATAAGCCCGTGATAAGTGAAGGTTATACAATTGAAGGAACAAAAACAATCTTTTTTTTGAGTTTGTGGTATTAACAAAGTGAGTCAAGGAACCTCGTTAGGAAATAATATCATCTAAATTCTCATCCACCGATGTGAGTCAAGAAAACTTGTGGTTAGTCATATCAGAATCAACCCAAATTCTAGAACTTGTTAGATTATTGATCAAGGCGAAATCCTAGGTGATACAACTAACAAGAAATGATGCAGGCCATCCTTGGAAAGTTTGAACCATTCTATTATCCCTACTTATATGTCGATGCATATACTTTTTAGTTCCGTAAATTGAGCTAAACAAGCCTTATTTTCAAAATCGCCTAATAAAGACCCCAACCCATCCTAAGGAATCAATCCTCCAAAGAACCTGATTACCAAAGAATTCAAGGAGAGAGGAAGAAATAAAGTTCGTGGGAGCATAAATTTAAGGAGGAACTCAAGGAGAAAAATATAGAAAAGGGAATGAGGGAGAAAAAGATCTACATTTAAAAATACATGGAAGAGTTTGAGGAATAGGTTTTGTCTTCAGGCCCGACTCTCGAACAATTAAGTTCTTAGGTGTTTCAACAATCTAGTACCCTAATGCCATCTGGTATGGGAGCTACTAACCCAAAGCTCGCTTAAGAGTGTTAGAAAGCCTAAGAAGACAAAACATTGCATTATTCCCCGAATGGCGAAAAGAAAAGAAAAAATTCCCGCTTTGAATCGCGGAACGAAATGGGAACATGGGGCTCAATAGAAGAAAATCATCGTGGTATCCCAAACATGAAGTTCGGGGGAGTTTATTCAAGAAACTACAAGAGAAAAGGGCAGATGTGAGTGAAAAGGAAAAGGAGTATTGGTAATCTTAACCTAAAAATCCTGAATCATCCACCCTTTACCTAAGCCTAACATTACGAGCCCAAAAGACTGACGATTCAAGGTTGTAATAACTATATTAGTGGAGATCAATATGAACAACAAGCCTATGGAATTTGGAAAAATCAGGAAAAGATCAAAACGGTGAACATCCTCTAAGCGTTAATTGACTCATTAAGGAAATGAGAAAGGAAACCAACTTACTCTTTAGCAGGATCAATCGACCCATCATATTAAAAATTCAACAATTTCGTTATGTACACCTCTAACAGTAGAAACTAATTCGATCCGACTTGAAGTTGAATACACGTAAGAATGCAATTTCTAAATTTTCAATTAAATTGGCTGTAACCGAAAAATAGAACAGAAATGTCCTTTCGTTTGAGGACAAACAAATCTTTCTTTTTTTGCTTGCGGATGCTAAAATTTTAAGCTCGGGGGTTTGACGAGTTTAAAAGTCATCTATTTTCAGTCCATTTTTCTGATTAAATTTACATAAAAAGACCGATTATATGCGTGAATCGAATAAATCCACCAACTTCGTGCAAATAGAAATCCAAAGCAAAGCGTAAATTGCGCAAAAGGAGCAACGCGGGTGTAGAGCGGTAATCGATATAATGGGATGAAGTGTGCGGCGCGAAGAACAACGATAAGGATGAAAGGACCAAATGTTGCGTTTCGGCTAAAGAATCAAATGCGTATTCGTGTTGGCATCGCTGAAACTCCGCCAGAAATGAATCATGAAAAACAAAATGAGCTGGAGGATGTAAACTCAAGGTTAAACAACCGAATCGTTAAGAAGAAGAAACAATGTCGCGACATTCGTATACGCTACATCAACACCATCGTGGCGCCGCGACATCGCTTGTAAGAGAAAGTTGTCGCGGCAACAATTCCACGTAAGAGGGCGTCGCGACAACACCGGTTGTCGCGACACATCACCACACGGCACTCAGGTCGCGACAACACGTGCCGTCGCCGACAACAATTGTAATCAATGGAAGTCGCCACAACACCGATCGTCGCTACATCACCGTACGTGGACCGTAAGGTCGCGACGCCGTAGTTGTCGCGACTTGAGTTTCAATGAGAAGAGGTCGCTGATTATAAGATCGTCGCCGCGATATCATTCTTCATTTCTAAGACATGTCGCAACCACATGAGGGGCTCTCGGCGACAAGGATCGCGATAAGAATTGATGTCGCGACAGCTCGATGTCGCGATGATTTACCATCGGGCCAAAGTAAATAAAGTCCAAAGAAATGCACCAAAATTAGCCCAACTTCGTAACCTTATAAATAATGGAAGTCTACTAAAAAGAAGCGCAGCTTTTCGCGACTTGAAAGAGAGATCTGGAGGCCAAGGCCCCGTATTTTTTATTTTTCTTTTATTTTCTTTATTTTCTTTTATTTTCGCTTTATTTCATTTTATTTTAGATTAGATTAGTTTGTATTTCGATTTAATTTGATTCAACGTTAGTCAGAAAGGATTTAGTCAATGCGATTTATATTTCTTAGTAATACCGTTCGTCATTTAATTCCGCACAAATTGGATTTCGAACACCCATTCCGATTTGATGTTGGTTTTCTTGATCACAAGCCAATGTATGGTATAATCGTAATTTAGAAACCCAAATTTTCCATTGAATCGACAAGTATTGTCAGAATTATCTTTCCCGCAGCATTTAATTCAAGATGGCTTGAACTGTGATATTAAATCGACTTGTCAGGTTTTGTTTGTTTCTTTGAATCGATCCCAACGCCGCCTGCACTCCATAACGAGATTGTTTTCAGCCTCGATTTCCAGGAGGCCCTCCGAGTAAATACGTGAGAAGGCATTCGAGAGTATGAAACAATTTCGAAGGTATTTGAACCTCGATATTGCTGATCTAATGTGCTCAGATACTTAAATCAATACATCCTCTTCCTCACTTGCAAACGAGAATGAGCCGAGCGCAGTTAACTTACGTGGTGCGTAGAGTCTGACTCACCCGAATAGTGAATTCGATCCCGTGTTAGCAAGGACCAATCAAGGAAAGAGTAAGCCGTTTCTAATTTTTGAGGATGAGGAACCAAAGATGCAAACTCAAGTAATGACTATATTTAAGGAGCTCAGTTTGGTAGTCCATGTCATGGTAATGGCGCATTGAGAAAGAAAAATACCGAGAACAAGGCTACTAGATTTAAAGTAGTTATCTCACCCCTCCTCTGTTCGAGAGAAACGCTTATGTGAGATGATGAACTGCAGGTTTGGAGAGACCTAGTCACACTATATTAACTCGACTAGTTTTAAAATCAGAGTTCGAAAAGCAAAAAGCTACAAGATTGCATCAGAGAATTGATTCTTCACACAAATTTCGACATTCAATGTTTCCTTTAGAAATAACTGCTCAATCTAAATTTGCTATTTAATATTTCAATATTCAATTCATTTGTTATTCATTCATTTTTCTTTACATCATTCTTTCAGGCTCGCAAAGCAAAAATCTCACATCGTGACATCGTCCAAATAGTATGGAGCTTAAGTAGTCAGTAGTTGATTGAAAATTTCAGATCTCTCGTGGGATCGATATCCGACTTAAATCCAATTTACTACTTGTTCGACCGTGCACTTGCGTGGGTAAGATACTGGATCAAAACCATAAGGAAAATGGTTTACTCTTTATGAAATATCTTTTAATCAACACTATAGCTAAAGAAACCCACACTCAAGTTTATTGGTTTATTTACTGAGGACTAGATAATAATCCTTGTGTAATAAGTCACATATTTGAGTAGGTGTTTTGATCCATAACAATTCATAGATGTAGTCAACAAGTTTTATGGCGCCGTTTTTCCGGGAATTAGATAATAGTCCTTAGGTGATAACGTCAGAATTCAGATACATCTTATGGTCCAAATTAACACACGCAGATTCCCTCGCCGTCATTTATGACACCGCTGACAATTTTATTATCCCCTGCAGCTTTTTAGTTTTACTTACTCCATGACTTCCGGGGAGTGCCGAATCGAGCTCTCGATTCACCATTGACGATCAGTCCGAGTACTCCTCGAGTCAGGACATTTCAAACAAGATCGGGGCCTGCCAAACAGCCAGCCACCTCGAGGATATCTGATCGGGCCACGCCCATCACAGTAGGAGATGGTCCGTCGTCCCGCTGTGAGATACTACAATGCGGACTCAGACTCTTCAGAGGCAAACGCCGCCATGCTTCTCAGGACCACCCGCCTCGATCCGCTGTCTCTCGCAGATTACGCTCCGCCGCAGGGAGCCATACTTCGAGGCCTCAGGACCGGATCTCAGGGATTCTGCCCGCCCCTCCCGAGCTTGTTATGACTTCTCCGTCGCACTTCAGGATAAGGTCCACCGCAAGGGCCCCGGTTCGAGCCGAGGGTTCACGCATTGTCGATGCCGCTGACATCGAGAGCCAGTCCCGAGCATCCGGGCTCCCCCGAGGAGCCACGCATCGAGAGGAGGATCGATGCACTCGTCTTATCTCAGAAGCGATCCGACCATGCCGATCTCTGTTCCACAGCCAGGACTGTGGAGGAGGTACCAGATGAGGTAGCAAAGGACTCTGGCAGAGGATCCTTGCCCCCGAGGCTGAGGTGAGGTGGAGAGGAGCCCTAGTTGCTGATTTTAATTTCCACCGGGCTTCCACCTCCACCTCCTTCGCCCAGCCTCGGGCCGACACTCGACGGCCTTCACACATCGCAGCTAGCCTCCGGAGCATGTTCATGTCGGCCGGGAGGAGCTTGCCGGCCGTTATACGCTGCCTCGCTCGGCCATACTATACTGTGCATCGCTGGGACTGGGGCCGGCTGGGCCCGAGCCGAGGCTATCAGAGCACACGCTCACGCCATGCTTCTTCAGATTACGAGCCACCTCTATTTCCCGCCTCGAGCCACACATCAGATCAGTCCACAGCAAGAAGAGCCCCTGACATGCTACAAAGAGGCCGCAAAGCAGCCTTCAGATTCACTCACACATCCATCACTAACGCAAAGAGCGAAAGGTCATTAATTTCTTTTTCTCTAGCTTTCCTATCCAAAGGAGTGCATGTTGTACTTCGTCGAGGAAAAGCTGGAGTTAGGAGTGTCTTCTATCATATTTTGTACTTTTTTCAGCTTTATCAACTACCTACTCGGGCCAGATAGGATTCATGTATTAGCCAATAGTAAAGTACATACTTTGTTATGATTAGCTATATTAAGCATGTATTAGCCATTTCGTTATATCAAAAGCTTTATGTTAATATTTACAACTTACTACACTTTTGAAAATCACTGCTCCTACATTTGCGGTTTCTACTCGCTTCTAGTTGAAAAATCAAGCCCCGCATGATACCTTAATGATAGAACAATTCCATGCATGATTTAGTTTTCGGGTCGTATCAAGTTCCGAAGATATTCAACCTAAGCATTCCCTTAGCTAATTCACACACCGCACAATCTGGACAGACTAATAGTTGAGAAGCTATATACCTTTCCACTTCGCAGTTTCCGCCAGATCTCGGCTGACGACCCATAATAGGGGAAGAGAAAGGCCTGCTAATGCCACCACAATGTAGTCTTCCAAATGAAAGAAAAGAAAAGCAAAAAGAAAAAAGTTAAAGAAGAAAAGAAGAATAAAGCCGTGACGCTTTGCCTTGAAACCCGAACACTGGCCCGAAGGGTATATGGCACAAGCCTTTGGGAAGCCCGATGCCCTAAACCAATTGGGTCAGGAGTCCCCTTCGACTTCTGTTCGCTACATGGGTGATAGTAGAGTTTAGCCGAGTCAGAGGTGCTTAACTTCTAAGCTCATTCAAGTCCAGCGGTTTTTCCAGAGTTTGTGGTTGATCCTTTCGCTTCACGCCTAAACCTTGATCGTTTGGAGTCACCTGCGGACCCTCGCTACACGCACTTTGATGAAATCGAAGTTTTTAGCATCGCACCCTACAATAATCAAAGAAAGAAATAAAGTGTACTTATCCTCTATTTAGCGACAATGGTTTAAGCGCCACTAAGAAGAAATGCCATTGAGGGAATAGCTTGCATCTTATCGCTCAAACCCGGTTACCTTAGAACAATTAGATTTCGTGGAAGTTCGGGTCGACTTCCTCGGGAACCGATATCGCTCTAAAACTTGTTCTTATATGGCATCGGTTCTCTTATGACGGTTTTCGCCTGTGGTCTAAATTGTTCACTAAAGTAAAGCTTATTCAGACACACCTTGAACAATATATACAATTTCTTTTGTAAAAGCACAAGATGCATACCTTTATTGTTTTTAAGATTGCTAAGGGATAGCAACGGTCGACAGGGGGTGTGATTAAGGCCTGTACGTATATTTTCGAGCCCTATTCAAGATAGGTTTTGAGTGCTTTTGGCGCACTAATCATATGGAATTAAGCCAATTGCCACGCGCATGTCCGCTGGGGGCACGATTTGTTTTCGAGATTGTTTCGGGGTAGTTTCGCAGTCTCGGGAACTTCGGCCAATAAGTTTCGCTTCTATCGGGTGATGAATGTGAGAATTTCTGGATTTCACCAAGCTTCGAGGCGACAAATGTCAAGATGTGAGCTTAAGAATTGAAGTAAAATGACAAGAAACCATGCAGGAAGCAATGCAGGGGGCAACACTGGAGGCATGGTGGAATGCAGAATTTTCGCTATGCATTGCGAAAATTTGGCAAGGATTGCGAAAATTTTGCAATCATAGCGAAAATTTTGCAATCCTAGCGAAATTTTCGCTATGCTCAAATTTTCACTGTTAATAAAATTTCTAGCTTAGCTTAAACATCGCAGTATAGCGAAAATTTTGAATTTCGCTTACGCTTTATATTTTCAAGCAGTTACGGGGCTTCATAGCGATTTAAATTTTCGCTTTATGCTAGCGAAATTTCCCCCTGCGATAGTTAAAATGGTCAGCCCCGTGTTTTTGATGTTTTTGATTCCAAACGACCACGCTTGGTTAATTACTACTTTGTCTCCATTGTAATCTCATATTTTAGGCATTTTTGCCATTTCACATTACTACTGGCTATATAAGCCACCTTATAACTTTGTAACCCTTAATTTTCATTTTTATAAGCTTTCCTACAAATTTCTTTAGTTTTTAGGTTTTTATTTTGCTCTCTTCTCTCTCCTCTTTCTTCATTTTCTACCGCTAAACACACCTCAAGATGACAACCTAAGGATGCTTCGCTGCTTCTCAAAGCCTCAAGAGGAGGGTCAAGTAGCTTGGTCGTCGGTGGCTCGGGCAAAGGTCCTCATGCTTTAAATGATACATGTACCGCATTTATGGTTCCAAACTTTCAAATCTAGGTTTAATCTACGCACGTCTTTTCCTTGGGTCAATACTTGTCATAAGCTTTAGGTTCAAAGGCATTCTTAATGGTAGATGCACTGATATCCTTTAGATGTCATTTACGAGCCATTGAAATGAGGTTAAATGCTAGGGTTTCAAACTGATTGGAACTTTGAATGCTATTTATTTGTGTGGACTCAAATAGGAGTGTTTTTAGGGTTAGGTTTTATTGCTAAACAAAGATCCGGTTTGGGCTTTGACTATATGTTATTTGCCCTAATGCGAGGAAATAACCCGAGGACACCTTGATAACCCCATTTTACCAAGCTAGTGACCCAAACCTTCAAGGTTACCATTTCACATTTTCAGTTTAAGCTATTTCAGTTATCCAGTGAACAACCAACTCCCCTATTTTTAACCAAATCCAAAAATCCAAACAAAGTCTCACCATTTTCAAACATTAATGCGAATCATTCATGGATGAAAAACCCATCCCGTGTTCACTCCTAGACCGCTTATATCAAGCAGTGAGCTTGACTACTAGCAGTTAGGAGGAACATAGGAAACAAATTTTGTTGATTCCGGATCACCCTACTGTGGCACGAATCAATACTTCAAATTAGTACATCATCTTCTTCAAGGCTTGGAATGTAATGATTTGTTGCAAGGTTGCTTTTGAAGCCCCTTAACATCACCTCTATGTTCTCCCTCCTCTATAACTAGAGTCTGTACCCATCTTCAACTCCTTTATCCACCTTTAGAAACCCGGTTCCAATCTAATCATTGAAAATAAAAATCAAATCATTTCATGAATTAATAAAAAAGGAAAAAAACGTAAGAGAAACAAAGAAGACCCAGGTTGAACTATTATGTTTTTAATCAATAACCTAACTACTTTTAAAAAGAGCTGCGGTCTTCAAAATTCCTTCGCAAATACGGCAAACCTATGATTTTTTGAAAACACATCTTGAGAGTTTACAAACGTTAGAACCAAAGCCAACGAAACAAGACTGGATGGGTAAGTTTGAGGATTTTACCGACATGGGATTGAGATTATGACTGAGATTGCAAGGTTTGGAACTTATAAAGCCTCTGTGGATGGTCCCATCGACTACTAGAGAAGTGAGAACTTTGGCAGAGTCAATACTGGGCTTCAGGTCACGATGAAAGCTCCATTTCATTTGGGAGATTATTAGTATTCCAATGGTAGAGAAATGGTTAAAGTCGAGATAAATAGAAGAAATTTCATTTTCATCATTTTCATTTAAGATGATTTAAGGTCATTATTAGTGTTCCAATGGTAGAGAAATGGTTAAAGTAGGGATGAAAGCTTCCATTTTCGTTTAAGATGTCATTTTCATTAAAGATGAATATTACTATTCCAATGGTTGAGAAATGGTTATAAAGTCATGATAAAAACTTCAATTTTCGTTTGAGACGCCATTTTCATTTAAGATGATTATTAGTATTCCAATGGTAGAGAAATGGTCAAAGTCAGGATAAAAAACATTCATTTTCATTTGAGAAATTTAAACACAGAAATTTGTAAACTATAACAAGAAATGAATATCAGAGTCAAAAAGGACTCGCACTCAAGACCGTATGCCGGCAGCTACTGGGGAAAATAAAAGCCGCAACTCCATGAACAGTTGGTTTATTGCACTGGAAGCTTCAAAACCAAATTTCAAATGTTTCGCACAACCACCAACGCCCTCTCAAGAACCGAAACGCAAATAGGGCAACCGCTTCCAACCTCAGAGAATCAAATTAAAGATGCTTTTCCCAGTGACACGAAGAAAAATCCTAAAGACCTCATGGCTGCAGCTTAGAAGTGGAAAAGAATTAGAGAAGGAAAAGTCAGAGAAAGATGAAAGCAACAAGGGAGAAGGGATCTTGGAAAATGCTGAGTCACCGGAGAAAGAAAAAAAGGAAGAAAGAGCAACAGTAAGAAGAAGAGCATAAAGGAAAAAGTTTAGAACTCGCTCAGCTTCCATTCCCAGTAGACCGTAAAAGTCAAGGATAGAGGAGCAAATCACAGTTTTAAAATTTTAAGTTGAGATAGCATGCCATTCACGTAACTCAAATGCCACTTTATGCCAAATTCTGGAAAGAAATTTTAAGCAAGAAGAGAAGATTTATGTGAGGAAGGAGTAGTGAATCCGATCATACTGCAGCTTCAGTTGATAAAGAACACCTAATGAGAGAAGATGAAAGCATCTTGTGAAGTTTCACCATTCCTCGCACCACTGAGGATTTGAAATTAAAAGGCTCTTGGTGACTCCTAAGTAAAGTATTAACTTAATGCCATTATCCGTTGCAAGGAAATTAAGCTCGGGAGCTTACTTCCCACTACTGCTACTCCAAACGCGCATGTAATGGCGAAACCTTAAGGAGTCATTGAAGATGTGCTGCATGGGAAATTTGTTTTTCCTCGCCTACTTTATCATCATCCTCGACATTGAAGAAGATCTCAATAAGTCCTCCGTCGCTAGGAAGGCCACATTCCTAGCAACCTGGAGCCGCTAATAGATACGCAGAAGAGCTCACTCGTATCGAGAAGTTACAACCGACTTTAACTCGCTCCCAAAGCTCAAGAATTTGCATACGTATAAAGGGAAGATTACAAGTTAAGATGATGCTCCATCTCAACAACTCCTCGATCATATTATGATTGTAATGCTCAACTTCCTATCAATGAAAATGAGATGAATTCTTAAGATCTGAAGGTGTTAATTTCCGATTTTCCGCACATCGGGCCAGACTCTACCGAAAAGGTGTCGAAGTCTTAAACAAAAACAAGACGGGATACCGGAGACAATAATACTAAAGAGAAGGAATTCTCATCAAGAGACCAAGGCGTAAGGGCTAGTTTTAAAAGAGTTGCCAAGTCATCCGAAGTATGCTTACTTGAGCTACCAAAGAGTAAGCTGATTATCTCTCATTTAGACTCAAAGATGTCAAGAACGTAGTTCGCTGAAAATTTTGAAGAATTATCGTATCGATCGCATCTACGTATGAACTAAAAGCAATGATCCACAATATGCATGCACAACATCATGGAGGAAAATGCAAACCATCTCGTTGAACATCAAAGAAGACTGAACCAAATATGAAAGAAGTAATCGTAGCGGTGTTGGCTCAAATGGTCAATGTCGGTTTTATATGCAATTCCAGATACCCCGAAGCTAGCCTAAATTACGTGGTTCCTAAGAAAGGTGGTTCATCAGATCCGAACGAAAAAAAGAGTTAATCTTAATAAGAACAAAGGGGATGTGGATGGAGAGTATGTATCGATACCGGCCGAACGACGCGAATCAAGAAGGATCATTTCCGCCGCCTTCATCGGGATCGATGTCGGGATGTGCCACAGGACACCCTCATTTTTGTTTCCTAGATGGATATTCCTGGCCATAACCGTGATTGCCACAGACCCGAGACTGTGAGAAACCACATCTTCACATGCCCTTGGCGGCACCTTTCCTTCATGATGCCATTTGGGCTGCGGCAATGCCCCACGCATTTTGTAGGTGTATGATGTCCATGTTCTCAGATTTGGTCGATGGTGTCATGGAGATTTTGAGGTGGGATGACTTCACAAGATATGGATCCGCTTTTGAGCATTGTCTAAACAACTCCGAAACAAGTACTAAAGATGCAAGGACAAAATGTTTCAAGATTAAACTGGGTAAAGTGCCATTTCATGGTACGTATTGCACGTTTCGTCATAAAATTTCGCTACGACTAAGTGTACTCAACTGAGCAGCCATTATCAAGACTCTAGCACCGCCCACAACAAGAAAAGGGATAAGGAGTTTCTCGGGACATGCCGATTCTAGAGATTCATCAAAGACTTCTCAAAAAATAGAAAGACCATTATGCAGACATCGAGAAAGACACAAGGTTTAATTTTCGATGACTCAGAAGGAAGCTCAAGAAATCAAGATCGATAGTTCGTCACGGCCGCACACGTGGGATTAAGGATTCGAAATAATGTGTGATGCCGCGATTTCGCAATGGGAGTCAGACAGCAAAAAGAAAAGAGAAGATATCTGCAGTCATATACTATGCTAGTTAACCTTCAATGAAGCCCAAGAAAACTATTCAACTACCGGGAAAATGCAGGAGCACGCAGGTTTTTGTTTGTGAGAAATTCATTATACATTTTTGATCCTATATTATCGCTCACACGACCATGCAAAGAATCAAATATCTAATGTCGAAAAGGAAGCCAAACTAAGACTCCGATAAGGTGGGTGTTGTTACTACAAGAGTTTTATCCGAAATTAAAGATAAGAGGCTGGTCAGACAATGTGATAGCCGATCACTTGTCCAGAGTAGAAAAACAAAGTATAGAGGAGGAGGCAGACCACTGCAGAACTTTCCAGATGAGCAACTCCGTTAAATTGTCATTCCAACTCCTACGGTATGCCGATATCGTGAATTACTTCAAGCTATGGAGAATACTCCTAATTCAGCTACCAACGTAAAAGAAAGCTCAAAACCACAAGAGGTGGCTATATCCGGGCTTAACGCCGTTATTTAAAAGAGGTGCCGACATGATTATAAGTAGATGTGTGCCGCAGGAGTGAACAATGCAAAATTTTGAATGAATGCCATGCATCACCATATAGGGACATTTTTCCCGAGAAAAACTACTTACAAGATACTCCTAACTGATTTTATCGCCCACTATCTTTGCAGACTGTGGGCCGAATGGGTCAAATTATGTGATAGGATGCCAAAAGATTGGAAATATCAGCACTTAAACGAAATGCCTCGCAAGGCATATTGGTGGTGCAAATTTTTTACGTATGGGAATAGATTTACGACCCTTCCCACCATTATTCGGGAAACTCAGATATACCACGTCAGGATTATGTCCGGCTGGTGGAAGCAACAGCTTCATTCAAAGAATGACGCTTAATACGTAGTGAGTTTCTTGCAAAGGAACATTTTGATGCATTCTAACACCCAGACTATCATCGTGATCTGGGAAGCCACTTTGCAAACAAAATATTTGCAAAGCTCATGAGCAGGTATGGGATCAAACATATAATGAGCCTAGCTTATCACTCCCAGACTAATGGACAAGCAGAAATTTCCAATAGGGAGCTTAAAAGGATCCTCGAGACTAGTTCAAGTAGAAAGATCGCTTCCAAACTTGATGATGCACTTTGGGCTTACAGGACAACATTCAAAACTCCCATTGGGATGTCCCCATACAGAGTGGTCTTTGGCAAACCATGTCACCTCCCTCTTGAACTGGAATACAAAGCCCAGGGATGTCCCCATACATGTCGACTTGGTGAGCCTGTCAACTATCACCCACACCGCATCATGCCTCTGCGATGTCTGTGGCAAGTGGGTCAAAAAATCCATCATGTAATGTTCCCACTTCCACTCAGCTATCTCCAATGGTTAGAGTAGTCCTGCTGACCTCTAATGCTCAGCCTTTACCTATTGACACATGAGGCATTGTCGGAAAAAGTCCCTAACATGCCTCTTTATCCCACTCCAGTAATACTAGAGACAAAGATCTCGGTACATCTTCATGCCACCCGGATATACAATAAAACGAGAGCAATGGAACTCCCTGATGATCTCCTCTCTCAAACCTATCAACTGGGGAACCAATGCACTGGCCCCTATATCAAGATTGGCATTCTATGAATGGCCCACCTTTGTCAGATCCTCGCTTCAGACCGATCCTCGATAGAAACTATCTCACATCCCGTCTCAGACTCAATCACTATGCTCAGTAGGGAAGGCATAGCCACTAAACTCCCCAAAACACCATGAGCCTGATCATTGTACTATAGTCTAAAATGTCCCACAATCTTGAGCATCTGCTACTCTAGGGAAGCTACACTAGCTAGTATTCCCCGTGACTTCCTACTGAGTGCATCAGCCACCATATTTGCCTTACCAGGATGGTAATGCAAAGTGAAGTCATAATCCTCCAGATACTCCATCCATCTGCGCTGCCTCATGTTGAGGTCCCGCTATGTGAAAATATACTTTAGACTCTTGTGGTCTGAAAATACTTCAAACTGCTCACCAAACAGATAGTGGCGTCAAATATTTAAGGTAAAGACTATGGCCGCCAACTTCATGTCATGTGTAGGGTAATTATGCTCATGATTCTTTAGTTGTCTAGAACCATAAGCCACAAAACCTTTCGGGATCGCATCAAGACACATTCCAGTCAATCTTTAGAGGCATCACAATACACTCGTGTAAATTGCTCCCGCTCCGACTATCGACAGGAGCCGAAGTAAGCCTCCTTTTCAATTCCTAGAACGCCCTCTCACACAAGTCATTCCACTCGCACTGACCTCCTTCTAGTCAACTCATATAAGGGCCGCTAGCTAGAGAAATCCTCAATGAACCTCCCGTAGCACCCTACCAATCCTAAGAAACTCGCTGTGATTCAAGACCGACTTCGCTCCCAACTCATAACAACCTCCACCTTCCCGGCAGTTCACCGACACACCTAAAGTCGACACGACGTGTCCTGTGAATTTCCACCTCGCAAGCCAAAATTCACATTTGGTCGAACTTAGCATTACAACTGATAGCTTCTCAAAACTAAGCCTCAAATGATCCCTACGTTCCTCCTCGACTTGAATATATCAAAATGTCATCAACAATGACTATGATAAATCGATCCAAATAGGCTGGAATACCCTACGACGATCCATGAATGTCACGGGCGATTCGCCACCTGGAAAGGCATCAATCGCGGAACTCAAAATGCCCGTATCGCATCGTAAAAGTTGTCTTAAGGATGTCAGCCTCCCTAATTCTCAACTGATGGTATCTGATGCAAAGATCTATCTTAGAATACACCTGCTTCTCTCTCACCGATTAAACAAATCATCAACTTTAGCGATACCGATTATCGATCGTAACCCCGCTCAACTCGTTTGTGAGTCAATGAACAATCAAGGGTTTCGTCTCTTCTTAGCAAAATGTAACCGAAATCCCCAAGGTGAAGTGCTCGGTCTAATGAACCGCCCAAAGAATTTTGCAATTAAACCATAATCTCCTCGTAACTCAATTCCACCATCCTAAGTGAGTCAAGTAGAACAGTATCAGACTAGGTGTAACTCAATCATGAAGCCTATATCCCTACTGAGAACCCAAAGAGTTCATTCTGAAAATGAACTCATATTCATAAACAACCTGAGGTAGACGCGACTCCTGTCTTGCCTTGTCCTCCAAGGTTAGGTTTACCAACCAACCCATTAACTGCCCGTGCCACCTAGAGTTGTACATGGCTTGCGGTAAAGCATCATGCTTATCCCCCTAAAAAATAACACAAATACCAACCCGTGTGTAGGCAATAATCCTCCTACGATCACAATCAATGATGACTCGGTGTGCCGTTAACCAGTCCATCCTGAGGATGACATCAAATTCCGACATGCCCATATCCCTTAGTTCCACAGTGAGTAGAATCCTGGAGATCTCTAACTCACAATCTCGACATATCAGATCAACACTCACCCTAGTTCCTAAGGGAGAGCTTACATGCAACGGCTTTTCTAAGGTCTCAACCTCTAAGCCTAATTCTCCCACACATGATGCAGCAATGAATGAATGTGATGCATCATAATCAAACAATACACTTGCCCATAGGCGCGAGAGTAGAAACATACCATGTATAACCGACTGATCTACAATCCCGCCTCCGGGTCTCTACCGTGAGCTCCGCCCTCAACCCCACCCATACTGCCCCTCTCCGCCTACCCGTGATCGTAGGTGCCTGTTGTACTGAGAAAGCATCGTCTTCCAAACTCCACACCGGGTAAGAAGGAACAACCTGTGGTTGAGTGCGCCTGTTAATGACGACTGGAACTATGATGTCTCATAACTCTAAGACCTCCGCCGGTGGGTAATCCCTACCATATGCCTGTGCTAATGGCAATGGAAACATGTCATCTGGCCCTAACTCCGGCTAGGAGCCCCTACATAGCTCGCCCCGATAGCCACGGCTGTCCTCGAAATCTTCTACGGGAATAAGTTCATCGGCTTTTCTCGAACTGTGGGGCTAAGGCTGACCCTTCTTTCTTCTCACACGCGATCAGATCCTGATGCTCGTGGCATCATCTATCTCTCTTCTATGGCCATAGTCGCTCCAACTATGAAGTCCATGTCTCAGAGGAATCCCACAATCTCGCCTCGATGGACAAAACTTTAGACCATCCTCAAACTATCTCACTCGCCATGTCTCAGGCCACATAATCATCCTCGAAGCACTTATGAACTTAGCTACGTATTCGAGCATAGTCATACTTCCTTTGTTTCAACTCTAGGAACTCCCCAAGCTTTTTTTCATGCCTAATAGATGTTAGGAAAATTTACTCATGAAGAGCTCTCTGAATCCCCTCCCATGTCATCAGTTTCCGCATCCCTTAAGGCTTTAATCCAATCCCACCATACCTAGGATTCACCTTCCAGCTGAAATGTAGCTAACCTGATCCTCGTGGCATTAGAGGTAATCTCCATAGCCTCTAAAACCCTTTCGAACTTTTGGAACCAATGGTCAACTACCACTGGATCCCCTCCCCTTGTGAATGTCGGAAGAGGATGTGCCAGAAACCTCTAAAGGTTACTTTGTCCTCCCTGGCCCTTAACTATACTAGCCTTAGCAATGGCAAGCACAAAGACCCATAGCTCTACAAAGGCCCATTGGCCGGTAATGAAGTGGTCTGGCCATTGCCTCGTGGGCTACCAATGCTCCCTTCCTCGATTTACCATCTACATGTGTCAAATAGTAAAAGTGAGATTTTCCTTTTCCTTGTTTAATCAAGAGGAATATGCCATTGCTAATATACATCACAATTCTCAACTAACATATATTTATTCATTCACCGAACTCTAAGGTTATTTTCACCCAGTTAAACATTTCCTATACACTATTCACTAAGTATATAATTCACATAGTACATAACACAATATCATGCAGTGTATAACGCATAGTAATTCATCAAGATGCATAATGAATGCATAATCTAATCCGTGCCCATTAAATTCTAGGTAATCGTATACCTAATTCCCGACACTAAAGAGCACATTAGTGTCCAACATCTAGCTCTGTGCATTTATAAAATCCCAAAGCTCGATACTACGTCATGACGCCCAATCCCATGGGGGGTCCCTTTTTTTTATCATCAGAAATCACGCTGGCCGTATCACTGGTCGGCGGCTGCGGCGCTCTGTCAGGCACGGTGTCTCTGTCGTGGTGCGCCACTGCCGTGGTGTGACAAAACGCTCTATCGTGGCGTCGCTCCCACCGCTGGGCGACGTCGCGCCATGCCTCACTGTCACGACATATGACACTATGTCGCGACATGGAAGACCTCATGTCTTGGAACTCTCTGTCGCGACGTAAGGTATACCCTGTCACGACGCAATTTCAGGCAACTCTGTTGCAACATCAAATTTTTTGTCGTGACTTAAAATCTCTTGGCCTTTGCCACAAACTTTGTCATGATAAGAAAATACTTTGTCGTGACTTAAGATCCCTTGTCTATGCAAAACTTTGTCGCGACATAAGAATACTCTGTCATGACATAAAAACCCCATCCAAGGCCAAACTCTGTCGCGACAAAAAAATACTATGTCGTGACATAAAAACTCATTGCCTTGACAAACTTATTGAGAAGTAAAAATACTTTATCAGCGATATAAAACTCGGCCTTGACTAAACCTTACTTCGACAAATATAACATCCACGACAGCAGAAGCCTTGCCAGGAATGACTTTATACAACTCTGAAAGGTCATAACATTCACAGACTCTAAGTAGCATTTGGCACAGTGGATTCAGTGAGCCAGTGAGACATGATGAGCGGAAGGGCTTCATGCTATTTGGCATCAAAGCATTATGATTTCATAACTACATGAAGCTTGAGAGCCATGTCACATTTCTGAGACTCCATCCTGTGACACAGCTTTCCTGTTAGCCTTTGGCATTTCTACTGCCTCCGACTTTCCAAGACACTATAAGTTGTCACTAAAGGCACCATAAAAATCTAGGAAAAACATGCCAAACTGTATTAAACGATTCAAAATGAGTTTTATTACAACTCTTATCTTTTATATGACGGATAATTGTCGACTTTTACCAAATCTGAATAAACCATAATACGGCAGCTGCTACGATTAATGCCGCCAGATGATTTACCTCTTGGTGTACACCAGAAGCGCGAAAAATATTTATTTTCTACGAGATTAAGTAATGTCCGGTGAAGTCTCTACCAAGATACTACCCACTTAAGTTCACATGCAATGTCATGATTCACACATTCGTGCCCATTCAAGTGAAAACATGCACATTTCTACATGAATGTCTACATGCCATGCCCGTGTCTCAGTCCTCATAGGCTACTCACACGTACATTTACCATGTATGAAAAGCTGTTTTTTACCGAAGCAAAGATTTTTCTTTTGGAAACCCATTGGATGAACCTCAATAGAAAAACCCATTGGACAAACCAGCCGATATAAATCCATTGAATGACCTCGGAAGTAAAACTCATTGGACAACCCTCTAATAACATTCATTGGACAACCCTCCGATAAAACTCATTGGACAACCCTACGATATAACCCATCGGACGATATAACCCATCGGACGATATAACCCATCGGACAACCCTCCGATAAAACCTCTTTGTTAAAATCCATGCCATGCACTCACACTGTTTGTCACGATGTCCCACATTGCATATCTGATACAAAATCATGTTCTTTGTATTTTATGCATGATAAGAACATGCAACATTTATGATTCATGGATAATCATATCTCTGACATACAAATTGCATCCATAATACAACCCATGTAATTACATGGAGTTCAACATATATCACATGATTTTCACTTGTGTCATTCGATCTGACGACAACACCTGGCGGATCTTCATATTTACAGACCATGCCTGGTCGGTATGTCGGTCCATTGTCCAACTCTGACACACCATAAAATCATCATACTCAAGCCTGTATCTCCAACAAGTACAACCTACTTCAGAACTGCAATTCTGAGAACAGAAAGGACCCAGAAACTGGTCCATAATTCAATAACAGTTTGATCATAACTGTTAGGGCTACACCTCATGGCCATCAAATGGCCCTTAGATAAGGACTAACTAGAGTATAAGAGAACCCCTACCTCTTGGAGCGCAGTCCACTTTGCTTCCTGACCCATCGAACCTCTTGCTTGTTCGAACACTGGAGACCAATAGATGTTGTGTCACGCCCCACCCGCGAGGTCAAAAATTCTAGAAAACATTTTTCTGCACAAACTAATCTTTATGCATTTCCTCCAATGTCATTGCCTCTATACAACCCATACTGATAGTAAAAATTATGGGAAATTTTTAACACTACACTGTACCAGTCCCAAACTAAGTTTATTACAAAACTTATTATTTACATAACTAGAACTGGATATTCAATCCAAAATATTACAAAACACATAAATAGGCCCCACTCCAGCCTTTTTCATAATTGATTTCTTGGATTAGCATCTTCTCCCAAGATACCTCCAAAGACCTTAAAATATTTCACGACAAGGTGAGTAAATGCCTTAAGAAAATTCTCCGCCAAGGGCTACCCCCACATAAAATGCACATGAAATGACGCACATAAAACATCCAATCATATTCCATATAAACAATGCACTTATATGGAAAATTTCAGTCATGGGCGAGATGACGCCTCATGCCCACAACCCAAGTCCCGATCGACTCCCCACACATGCAATACCACATGTGTGGAAACCAAATAATAGTGCTTCACCCAATGACTTAAACTATTGACAACCTCCAATATTCAATTTAAATTCTTTACCAACCGTGCTATTTACGGGCCATTTTTTGAGTAACACTAAAATGATAGTTGAAGGCTATATTTTTAGATGGCTTATCGCTTACGATTGCGGTAGCGACCATATATAAATTAGTTTTCACCTTAGGGATTTACTCGAATTTGCGGCGCTTAAACATACGTGGTTTATATTTATTATTGTTTTATACAACCGTGAGTCTCAATTCGACGTTGTCCCATTTTCGAAGCCACTTTACACATTCATCAAGAATGGTGAATAAATAAATACCATGCACCCACACCTCGACTAAATCGCGATATGAGACTATATGAAATGCAATCATGCCATTTAATGCTATGTCATGAAAAATGCACAATAAGAGCTACATGCAACATTAATAAATTCTGGATAATTATATTTCCTACATATAATTCCCATTCATCACAATTTCCATGTTAATACATCAAGCAAGTACATAATGTCATTATTTTTACACTGACAACAAAGATGTTATTTTATTTTCCAGTTAGTTTAACAGACACAAATGGCCAAAATCTCACTCCATATAAAATAGGGTGCACCCTCTCGCTCCTTCACAAATTATAAACCATTTTTTCCCATTCGACACAACCACCGTAACATCAAAACATACAACAAAACCTCGAGGTCTCACCCAGATCATCCAATCCCTACAAAGTCTAGGACTATCCGAAACCAATCCCATAAATTTTCAACCTTAAGTTCCAAATTCCTAGGACTAAATCACACGACCTATCACGACCCCGAAGGCAACCTATGCCATTACATGGATTTTCATTTAAAATATCTCAAGTAGGAAAATTTCACCGTGAGCTTGTCAAATTTTATTTTGGTACCTGACTTGAAGTTTACATGCGTGATCGAATTTTTTCTTCGACTATCAAGCTCGATCACGAAAGGCCGAGGAAAATCCTTTTTCTCTCTCTCTTTCTATCCCCGATTTTTTTCCTTTCCTTGTTGGCTTCCTTTCTTTATGTTACTCATTTTCTCCCTTATCCAACGCACTCCTCCCTTTGTTTGCTCTCCATTTCATTTCCTTTTCATTTTCTCTTTTCTCTCATTTTCTCATCTATTTATTTTCCTTCATTTTATCTTTTCTTTTTCTCCTTTGGATTGCATCAACTGAATGGTCCCATATGTTCCTCCCCACTCCTCTTTTCCACTTATCATTCTCCCATTTTTCTTGTAATTTTTTCATTTCCTTTATTTTCCCTATGTGGACACATGTCTCAATGAGCTATTTATCCTATTTCTTCTCCAACACATGGCTATCATGCCATGTGTCCAAAGACTTGTGGTGCCATATGGCATCCACATAGTCTCATGTAGTCACCCGACACCCTATGTCTCGAAAAATGTGAAATTTAACTATCTCATAATCTCGAATTAATTGATTTGGTAAATTTACTCGCTTAGACCTAAATTCACAGTTGAAGTTTGTTTAATCATCCAGATTCAGAAACTTCCGCTTATGTCCACAAATTATCTGCTTTACCTTTTAAGAAAATAAATTTTTCCTCTGGCTTAGATTCCTTATAAACTCGTGGTAGCGCCTTAACCAATAAGCAACCTGTACCTGTCCTCTTGAGTATCTCTGGTGGGCCTATTATACTCGGGCGTTAGCTTCCTGTTGGCCGAATCTGACACTTCATTCTGGTATCACCTTCAAGAAGACGTGATCACCCACCTTGAACTCTAGAGGTCGACGCCGCCGTCTGGTCGCATAGCTCCTTCTATCCGCCTCCGAGCGCATAGCTGCGCTCCAATCAAAATCCACCTTCTCGTATGTCTCGAATCACCACCAAGTGACGGAGCCTCTCCCACCTCCCTGCTCTAACAAATCTGGATCGATACGGCCTCCCATATAAGTTCCTAGGGTGCCATCCTCTAATACTCACCCGATAAATGCTAGCGAGGCGATCCCACTAAGGGTAAGTGTTCCTCCTAACTACCCTTAAGATCCGTGACATTTCTCACAACATGTTCTCTCTAAAACTGTATGGTCCTCTTCGACCGACCATCTGTCTCATACGAAACGCAATGCTCATCATCAATCAGGAAACCCCAGCCTTTTGAAAATTTTCCAAAAGTGTGGCCAACCAGTGGATCTCTTTCCGATATGATAGAGACTCACCCCATGTAACCGATCGTCCCTAATATACAACCTGTGAATTCTCCAGCAGGAAGGTCATCCACACCGTGAAGAAATGTGTCAATTTTTACTGAGCCGATCCACCATCACCCACAACCGCATCATGCTCCGCATGGTGTCCGTGGTGCTGGTCAATCCACTGACATGCTCCCACTTCCACTCAAATTTAACTCCAATGGTCGGAGGCCTCTCATCGGCTTCTGGGCCATTAACCTTTACTTGCTAACACATTAGACATCATCGAACAAAATCTCTAACGTGTCTCGCTCTTCACTCTGCTCAAGAATCTGCACTTTAAGATCCTGCATATCTTCATTCCACCTAGATGCACAACAAAACGGGAGCAGTGGAACTCCCTAAGGATCTCCTCTCTCAAATCGGTTAGCCGGGAAACCACAACCCATCCCCTATCGAAGAGACTCCGCTTATCCGTGTGGACACGGCCCAAACTTTAGTCACCCTCAGATTCGACTATACTCATCCTCGACGGACACTATCTCGTCCCGTCCCCGAGACTAGATCACTGGCTTCAATGGGATGACGAGCCACCCGACTCCCTAGCTGAGCTCTCTGCCTCTTACGCTCCCAGCATCCGCCACCCCTGCTAGCTTCACCAGCCAATACGCCCGTGACTCCGAATTTAGTGCATCGATACAACATTTTAGCCTCTACCATGATGGTACTGCAAAGTGTGAAGTCATAGTCCCTCCGTGATACTTCATCCATGTGCGTCGCCTCACTGCCAGGTCCCGCCTCAGGTGAAAATATAGTCTGCACTCTTCAGGGTCCAAAATACTTCAAACTGTTCCCCATACAGGTAGTGGCGCAAAATCTTTAAGGCAAAGACTATGGCCGTTGATGAGTCTAAAAACTCATTAGATTTTTAATCCATTTTTCGATTTATTATGAGATAACATTATTTGCTTCAAGAAAAAGTGGATAATTTACCTAAATTTCATTTTGCAAAATATAGCGTAAACTCCAAATTTTAGCAAAATTAGAAGAAATCACTTCATAAAGAAATCAGGTCACGACTAGAAATTTAAGCTCACATAGGAATGCTCACTGCTTCAAATGTAATTCCAGGTCACGACATCAACAAATTCGCTTTCATGAAGAAATCAAACTTGAACAAGTGAAGTCATGACTTGAAAAAGGAGGTTGCGACAAAGAAAACGTGGTCGAGACTAAAGGAAACAATCAAATGAAGAAATGTTTGTTAAATCTTGCTTGGAGATGCCTGAAGAAATGTCTAAAAGGGTTAGGAACACAAAGAATCTAAGGTTCTGAGATCATTGAGCAGGCGAGTCAAGGATAGTGGTTATGTTGCGACATAAGTGATGTCTTATCAAAACACTGATGTCGTGACCTGCCTGAGGCAAGCAACTAGGAGCATTTGCGAGAGAGTTATGTCGCCACATCACCTGGTCGCGTCAGAATTAAGCTCAAAATGAAAAATGATGTCGCGACAATCCCAAATAAGGTAGAAATAGTCAGAATAAAAATGAATAGTATGTCACATGCCAATCTGGTCACCTGTGTCCACTCTACGTCGCGACAAAACTTAGCATGTCACACATAATATATTTTTAATGCCATTAACCTTACTTTAAAAAGCTCTAAATTTAATGAGATTCAATAAAAGACGCACTGGGTCATAATAAAGTAATGAAGTATTACTAGTTTACAAAATATTGATTGAATTGTAACAGAAACTTATTCATTCTACGAAACTATTATAGCATTCACCCTTCTTCCCCTTCTCGACCTCAAACCCGAAAACCCTAGCTTCCAAACCTTCTCAGAAAGATTTTCTTCCGCTTCCAATGGCTGAAATTCCCACCCCAGTCCCAACCTAGACGAAGATTATGAGGGAACATGAACAACTGCAAGAAACTCAAGAAGAACAATTAGCCGAGATTCGTCAAAGAAGAACAACAAATGTGAGAGGTGCCATTTAAACACCAAGCTCCGCACTAGCAAGAAAGAGCAGTAAAAGGGAAAGAAAGAAAGTAGTTAAGAAGAAGTTGAAGATTTCGCCGACGAAGCGCATTCTAAATGAAAAATATTATGTCGACAAGGGGTTTGTCGTAGAGGAGATTCAAAAACTCATTCTTTCAAGGAGTGATTAGTGCCCAAAGTGCTATTTTGAACCCTATATTAGATAGGTTTTGAGTGCTTTTCGTGCACTAATCATGTCATTTATGCCAATTGAAGTGTTCTGTCTTCTTAGTAAATACCCTATGCCATTTGGGGAGGGTATTTTTGGTTGTTTTGTAGGCTTTTGCACACTTTTGGAGTTCAATTTCAATACAAGATGAATCATGAAGTTGGAATTCAAGTCTCACCCATCAACCAAATTTCTAAGAATCAATGAGAAAACAAAGGCAAAGTGAAGAAAATTCATGCAAACTTGAAGGTAGGATGAAAGCAAAGAAGGATCAACAATGCAGGAATTTTCGCTAAGCTTGCGAAAATTTTCGCTAAGATTGCGAAAATTTCGCAACCTTAGCGAAAATTTCGCAACCTTAGCGAAAACACCAAATTTCGCTAGACCCATCCAAATTTCGCTAGCACTGTTCCTTAGCGAAAATAATTGATTTCGCTTCTCACAAGAATTCTCGCTTAGTTTAGCGAATTTCTCGCTAGCCAGCGAAATTGCCCACCCTTAGCGAATTTTGTTCGCTAGACTGATTTCGCTAATTAGCGAAATTCTTCACTTTAGCGAAATTGGATGCCTCATCATCCTTTGTAATTAATGCAAACCGCCTCCAAACTTGGTGTATTACTTAATTGTCCTATAACTTAGCCAATTTCATAGGTTTTTTGGTATTTTCATGCCTTGAGGTGGCTTATATAAGCCCCTCTTGTTTTGTAACCTAAAAGAATTCAAGGAACAATTGGGAGGAAGAGAAGATATTTTGTAAGTTTTCATTTTGTAAATAAAGTCTTTTATTTTTATTTAGGTTTTGCTTTCCTCTCTTCTCTCTCCTCTTTCTATTACTGGCTGCCAAACACCCTCTCGAGGATTGACAACTCAAGAGATGCTTGGCTGCCTCCTTTCTTGGCTATAATGCCTAGCTTCGTGGTGGGCATATGCATGTTGTCCTCTTGTACTAAAGCTGTGTGTATTTATGGCTCTTATATTCTCAAACATGGTTGTATTAACATTGAATGTCATTAATTTGGCCAATACTTCCATGCTTTAGGACTAAAGGCATATTCAAGAGAGAGGTACCATGGATTCTTGGGGATGGTCTTTACGAGCCTCTAAAATGATATTTATATGTTAGGCTTCTCAAATTAAGGCTGTATAGAATTTTAATGTTATTGATTTGGCCAATACTTCCATGCTTTAGGACCTGTGGATTCTTTAGATGGTTCTACGAGCCTTCGAGATGATATTAATGTTAGGTTTTAAATAAGAAAGGCCATAACCGTGATACTACCCGGGACACTCAAATAGGAGTTGTTTCCATGGGTGAGGTTTAGTTAACATAGATCCTGCTATGCCATGGACTATAGGTTGCATGTCATAACGCGAGGATAAACCCAGGATTACTTGTTTGCCCTAACTTGCCATTAGTGACCTAAATCTTCAAAGTTAACTTTTTCACCTTTTACTTTCGCTTTTATAAATTTCGGGCTAAACCATTCCCACTGCTTATGAAACACAATCTAAAGAGTCCAAATAGAAAGCTACCTTCATGCACTGATGCAAACCATTTCTAGATGAAAACCCATCCCTGTTCGACTTGGACTAGTATAATCAAGTAAAGAGTCGACTACCAAAGAGGCAGGTCCTAGGTGTATATAAATTTTGTTGATTTTAGCTCACCCCACCGTGGTAATTAATCAAATGGCGCCGTTGCCGGGATGGTGCCAAACTACAAATGGTAAGTTGAAGAGTACTCAGGATCCACATCACAAGTGAAGGTAACCTCAGGACTCCTTTTGCAACTCGCCAAGTAGAACCGCGCTTAAGACTAGCAAGAATCGACTGCTTCGCTGATTCAGCCGCTTCATTCGGCCGCTTTTATTGATTTTAGTTAATTTTAATCTTTTTGCAAGTTGTTTGTTGCTCTTGTTGTCTCTATAATTGTGTAACAACCGCTTATGCAACAAAGGATGTAGACACATCAGGTAGATTGCATAGGATAAGTACACAACTTGACCTAGCTAGTGAAGTCAGTGTACATACTGATACCATGGATCCCATACCTGAGGAACAACAGAGCCAACCAGGAACCCCCATGAATCCAAATGCCTATAGAACCATGAGGGATCACATCCACCCTCCTAGAGTGCCAAGGTCTCCATCCTCGTATCATCATTCCTCCCGTCAAGATGTAGCAGCTGAGGCCATATTTGTAATTTACTCCCCACATATCATGGAAGTGAAATGAAAATCCATACACTCATTAGGGATTTTGAGGAGGTTTGCACCACCTTCAAGGAAGGTATGATTGACATGGATTCGTTGAAGCTAAAGCATTTCCATCGACTCTAAAGGACAAGGCCAAGATATGGCTCAACTCATTGAGGCCTAGGAACTATCTGAAATCAAGAGTCAAGAAGCCGAATTCCTGAAAAGTTTTTCAAAGGCTCATAAAACTAATAATTTGAAAAGACAAATCTACACTTTTGCGTACCATGATGATGAGAGATTTTACCGTGTTTGAAAGATTTATGGAAACCATCGAAGTGTACGCCCACATCATGGGTTTGATACTGGATGTTGGTGAACCACTTCATGGTGGCGTCTCCCCTCGCCATGAGGCAACTTTTGGAAACCATGTGGGAGACTTTCTAAGTAAGATCCGATGAAGCCATGGATTTTAAATTACGGGTCGAAACTTCTAAGGGTCAGATGGTTTAACCCCAGAGAATGGATATGATGAAACCACCAAATAACCTAAGGTGGGATGTGAATGCACTCGGCCGAAGAAGCTGAGAGACAGAGCTCTCAGATCAACCCTAGCTAGAAAGTGAGGAGCTCAAGGCAAAACAGCCCCAAGAGGCATGCAAAGGGGATCGAAAATCCCGCACAAACCCAACTCGCGACCACTTCCAATCCTCGTGCAACCCAAGAGAACCATGTCCTATGGCCCCCGCAGTTGAAGGATTTGATGTCGAATGTGCAAACACCGTAGGGACAATCCAAGCCACAACAATCCAATGCTCATATGGTAATACCTACAATTCCAATTGGGGAGAATCACTCCTAACTCGCGCACGCGACCCAACCCCCGCTTATGTACCTCTGTGCCAAACCTCGCTGTTTCCTCACGCCAACAACCATCATCCTCTTCTCCCCGTGGAGCAAGCCATATTGAATTTGAGTAAGGTGGTGGGCAACCTTGTCGAGGAACAAAGGGAATCAATGTGCAACTGCACAAAGGATTGACAACGAAAGTACAATCGAATAAGAGAATAGATGGGCTTGAGAGCAATCGAACCGTAAAATTGATAAACTTTACGTGATTCAAATCACCAAGATTACCGTTGCTGGGGAGGTACAAGAAAGAGGGAGGTTTCCCTCTCAAACACTTCCAAATCCCAAGGGAATTCATGAGGTAGGGTCATCCAACAATTCGGGAATGGATGAAGTTAAGGCTGTAATTACCCTGAGGAGTGGAAAAGAGGCTGATCAGCCTATGCCAAAACCCGTCAAGAACCCAGGCAGGGAGAAAATTCAGACTCGAGCATATCTCCTGTGAGGAGGATTCAAATGAACACCGCATACCACCCCATTTCCACAAGCACTTAGAGGTAAGTGAAGAAGGCAACCCAACAAGCAGGCATTCTTGAGGGTTTTAAGGCAAGTGAAGGTTAACATACCTTTACCGGGACCTAATCAAATGTGTCCTCGCTTATGCAAAATTTTTGAAAGATCTTTGCACAATTAAAAGCGGATTAGGGTATCGAGAAGAAGGCATTTCTCACTGAACATATCGCTACAATCCAAAAGCAAATAATTCTGTCAAATACAAAGATCCTGATCTCCCACAATTCACAATACTGGGTGGGAATTCGTATAGAAAAGTCCTTGCTTGATTTAGGAGCTGCAAAGAACCTAATGTCGTGATTCAAGATACAAGCAAAGAAGTTCTAGGTGAACTTAAACCTACCAACATCACACCTCATTACGATAGATCGAAAATCCCTAAGGGGATAGTTGAGGATGTCTTAGTGAAGCATAGACAAATTTACTACCCAAGAGATTTTGTGGTACTACACCAACCAATTGCTCGGTGGAACTCCAATCATGTACCAATCATCTGAAGATCATTTCTGGCTGTTCTAATGCAATAATAAATTGCCTGAATGTGGAGTCATGCAATTAACTTTTGCAACATACCATGGAGTTGAACATCTTCATTTGAACAACAAATATGAGTTGCTGTGAAATTGAAAATCAAATTTCCGATGAAGTTGTTTTAATGACCGCAGCAGGAAAACACAAAGGTTCAGAAATGCAAGGAGTACTACCCATGGAGATGAAGATATATCGGGTCTTGCCATCAACACCCACTCGCAAACCACTTTCAATTCAACAACGCCACCGAGGAGCAGATCAACAATCGCTGACTCCAAACCATGAAATAGCCTGTGCAACTCGTGTGGTGGGTTGAGGAGATTATCCTCCTCGAATTTCTCCTTGAGTAATTTTGCAAAGTATTGAACTGGTTTGGTGTTCTCAAAAACCAAATTGCAGTTCAACAATTTTTGTTTTTTTATTTTAATTTAGTCAATTTCCATTTTTAGCTATTTTTAGTATGTTTCTTAATTTAGCAGCTTTCCATTTTTAGCAAGTTGGTAAGTATTTTATATTATCTTATATTAAATTATTAGATATATTCTATTTCCTAATTTTAATTTTAATTTTTACTTTTAGTAATATATTAATTTTCATTTAACCCAAAATCGAATTGGGTGTGTGGTGTACTGTGTGGCCAAATTCGCTAAGTATAGCTAAAATTTGCAGGAATGACCTTCTATCGTCAAGCAGCGAGAGAATCAGGGAGGGGCTGTTTAGGAATGCCACTTCACATTCTCCTCCCACCCGTGTCCCGAGCTCCCAAATAAGCCCGAGTCCCGCCTCCCGTCGCGCAACTCGTCACGCGCCGTCGGTCCGAGCCGCCTGGCCATCAGGCGCCGTGATCAGGAGTGCCCGCACCCCGGGGCTCGAAGCTTTCGAAATCCCGACCGTACCTCCGACCAGCCTTCAGCCGAGCCTCCACAAATGAGCCATCGCTGCCGTCTGCCCTGCCTGGGGCAGAGGGGTGTGTGCCCCGCCCCTAGCGATTCGATCATTTATCAAGCCCCGATTTTCCATCAGTGGCTATTTCGCCATGTGGGGCCAAGAGCCCCGGTCTGGCCAGCTGGCTTCGTGTGGTTCAAGAGTCGAGAGCTCGTTCGCACTACTGTGGTCTCGCTATATTTTCAAGTGAGCTGTTCTTTCCAAAGATTTTATTTGATATCGCATGGTTCGTGACGGGGCGGGTCCCGCTTTCTACGGTGAGATCCCAAAGACGCCGAGAGCGGTCCCATCCCATCCCCAAAAATCCCGCACTCACACCCATCCCGAAGAGGTGATTTGAGGAGCCTCTCAGGGATTCCGACGCATCGACACCTACACGGGACCCCAGCTCCATCACCGTAGATTCTGAGGAGAGCAGAGTGGTCGCTCCTGCCGGCCCAAGACATCGGGCCTGTGCGAAATATCTTCCACAGCTCCCCACCATCTCCAAGCATTTCAAACATGAGGCGACTCATCACCCTTCAAATTGCCGCCAACATCGAGGATCGGAGGCCCATGTTCGTAGGGGAACCCCATTCCTGGAATGTACGACTAAATCAGCAGAGAGTTTCATCAGGAGTCATTTTATGACATCCTTGCATTGAGAGCTGACCCCAGATACCGGGAGTCTTTGAGATTGATCGAGGAGTATTCACTCCTACCTTTATGACCCCGACAGCTTTATTACCCAAGAGTGGTAATCGCAGCTCTACCACTCCATGACATCCGTGTGGAGACAGATCGATCCAATTAGAGATCTGGCCAAGATAGATGACCGCCCCGGTGTACTCTGGGACCAGCCGATATTTCAAAGAAGACGGATTGCGTGATACCAAGTAACTCGTAGGGGTTACAGAGTTTGGCCCACCCACCCATAGTGGAGATGGTCCGAAAGACCAAAGCCGAGACACCATTGCCGGTTCAAGATTTACAGAGGCGCTCCCGCCTACGCCGCTCACTCCGACCATCTTCTACTGCACTAATGTCCCTCCGCAACATTACATGTGCAGGGAGGGAGCCATATTGAGGCTCTCTGACCGGGATTCCCGAGGGATTTTGGGTCCAAATTTCACGGAGCTAGCGGATGACCTCCCTCTCGCTGCAGCTTGAGGAGAAGGTCCACCCAAGGACCCGCCCGAGCTGAGCATCCCGCATCGATGCCGACCCTCCGTTATGTTCTCGAGCAGATGGACTCCCTCAGAGGAGCACACAAAGCAGAGAGATGAGCTAGATGCCTACATGTAGTGCTCAGACCAGAAGTTATGACTATGCCCGTCTCATTCCATATACGACCACAGACTGGTGAGGGAGGTACCGGTCAAGAGGTCAAGGACCACCACGTAGATGATATACCACTCCGAGCCCGAGGTACGAGAGACCCCCATTTCCCAGACGTTTTCACCTCCATTTCCCTCCACATACTACATCAAGAAATTGCAAGCAGATACTCCTGGCCTTCCTATTCAAAGACATCATTCACCTGGAGTACATCCATGCTAGCTCGAGAGAGATACCAGGCATTTGATGCCATCCGCTCACTGGCAGCCTACACAGCTGCTCCAGACTCAGAGGTTGGCCCAAAGGCCATCTCTATGTCGACCGCATTATGACCCATCTAGGTCTTCTCAGAATCCCGATCGTAGAGAGGGGACCCTACTACAACCGCGCTTCATTGATAAGTTCCGTCGCAAAGAAGAAGAAGCCAAAATTCCACCACCACCACAAGATGTAGGGTGGTTAGGTTTCTTTACAATTTTGCATATTTACCACTTTATCAACTCATTTACCAATTTTGTTTAGGATTTATGTATTAGCCATAGTAGGCAATGATACTTTTAAGGCTAGCTTTCAGATTCATGTTTTGTACCCACTTCTGCTATATCAAAAGCTATTCAATTTATATATATACAGATTCTTGCATATCATGTTTCATGTGTTTTTGCCATGTGTAATAAGTGCTTTTCTTTCACTGACAATTGAATTGATACAATTGGACAATTGAATTGCTTTTGTTGGATAATTGAATCATTGTTTGTCACTTACATGCTAGACAACTCCCATGCTTGAATTAAATTTCTTGGTCATTGGGTTCCCAGATGCCTTCAACTCTTAAAATCTCTCCCTTATGCTAATTCACACCGTGACCTCGTGATTATTTCAATAGGCTATGAATTTGTTTGCTTCCTTCGTTTGCATAGCCGCTTTAAGCATGCTGGCAACTTAGGATAGGCTCATGTTACCCATACTTGAAGACCAATGTCGGCTCTCCCAAAAAGGTTAAAAGAAAAGCAAAAAGAAAAGAAAAAGAAAATAAGAAAGAAAAATAAAGTCGTGAAGTTTCGTTTCTCAAACCCGAGTGCACGGTCCGAGGGGTATATGTCGAAGCCTTTGAAACCCGATGCCCTATGCCTTCATCATTGAGTCATCGATTTTGTGTTCACGGGTGGATAGGTAGAGCCCAACGAATTGTAGGTGCTTGATTTTCAAGTCATTCGAGTCCGGGCAGGAAGCCTTTAGAGTTTGTGGTCGAAAGATCCTTGGCTTCGATGCCCTAAACCTTAATTGCTGGGAGTCATCGGTACCCTCTCGTTACACGGACTCGTGAAGTCGATTTTAAGTATCGCACCCTACGATGGCAGATGAATAAAGAAAGAAGAGTGTAACTAACCCTATCTAGGTTGTTCAATAAAACTTAAGCCATGTCAAATAAATAAGAAGTAGTTGGGGGGGAGAGGAGCAAATTTTGCAATTTATTGGCTTAATCAAGTTACAAAAGAACCATTAGACTTAGGTGGAAATCTGCTAAGAATCATGGGTTCACTTCGACCGAAATGGTTTCTTGTATGGTTTTGATTCTTTCATTTCTATTTTCAAATTTGATTTCAATTTTTCGCTTAAGGTAATGTTTATATGTATATAAACCCTCTCTTTGAATTACAACCTTTGCAAATCACCACATGCATCTCCTTTTTTCTTTATTTTCCACATATGGGACTAGCAACGTTTCGTCAGTGCAGATTAAGGCTCAAAAGTGCTATTTGAACCCTACAGACATGTGTGGGTGGTTTGAAAGTACTCTTTCCAGTACACTCTCATAAGGCTGAGCAATTAGTGCTCTAGTCTTCTTAGTAACACTTATGCCATTTTAGGGTATTTTTGGTTGTTTTTGTAGGCTCTCGCATTGTCTCGAGTTCACTCAATACAAAGGATGAATCATGAAGTTGGAATTCAAGTCTCAAATGGTATCCAAACTTGCCGAATCAATGAGAAAACAAAGGCAAAGTGGAAGAAAATCTGACAGCTTAGCTGCGTGATGAAAAGCAGTTGAAGATCAATATTTAGTTTTGCAGTTGCGAAAATACTGCTAAGATCGCGAAAATTCCTCGCAACCCAGCTTAAAATTTCGTGAACCCAGCTTAAACACCAACTCTCGTTTAGGACCCATCCTAAATTCCCGCGCTAGCACTCTGCTCCTTAGCTTAAATAATTGATTCCGTCTCACAAGAATCCTCGCTAGCCAGCTGGCCCCGCTCAGCCGCCAGCCTAAATTGCCCACCCCAGCTAGGTCTCTTTATGCTTTCATTAGACCCTGATTCGCTCAATTAGCCAAATTCCTTCAAATTCTAGCGAAATCGAGGCCTCACATGCTTTGTAATTGAACACAAACCACCAAACTTGGTGTATTACTTCAATTGTCCCATAACTTAGCCAATTTCATAGGTTTTTGGTATTTTCATGCCTCGAGGTGGCTCTATATAATTCTCTGCTTTGTAACCTAAAAAGAATTCAAGGAACAATTGGGAGGAAGAGAAGATATTTAGAAGCCATTTTGTAAATGAAGTCTTTATTTTATTTATAGGGTTTTACTTTCCTCTCTTCTCTCTCTCTCCTCTCTTCTATTACTTCTATCGCTAAACACCCTCTGAGGATGACAACTCAAGAGATGCTCAAGGTTTCCTTTCTTTGAAGAGAAGGAATTAGCTTGGCATGGGCATATGTATGTTGTCCTCTTGTACTAAAGCTACAGGTAGTGTATTTATGGCCCTTATATTCTCAAACATGGTTGTATAACAATGAATGTCACACCTACCAACACTCCACATGCTTTAGGATCCAAAGGTATATTCAAAGGAGAGAGGTACTCGTGATTTCCCAGATGGTCTTTACGAGCCTCTAAAATGATATTTATATGTTAGGTTTCCTCAAATTAAGGCTGCATAGCATTTAATGTGTTATTGATTTGGCCAATACTTCATGCTTTAGGACTGTGGATTCTTTAGATGGTCTTTGCATGAAATTCTCCGAGATGATATTAAATGTTGTGGTTTTAAACAAAGAGAAAGGCCATAACTATACACCGTATCGACTCAAATAGAGTTGTTTCAAGGGTGAGGTTTGCTAGTTAAACATAGATCCGGTTATGCCATGGACTATAGGTTGCATGTCATAACGCGATGATAAAACCCGAGGACACTTGTTTGCCCTAACTTGCCAAGTTAGTGACCTAAATCTCAAAGTGCTAACTTTTTCACCTTTACTTTCGCTATACCCTCGCTCTAAACCATTCTAACGTTTATGAAACACAATTCCAAAGAGTCCAAATAGAAAGCCTTACCTTCATGCACTGATGCAAACCATTTCTAGGATGAAAACCCATCCCCGTGTTCGACCCTAGATTCTATACATCAAGTAGTGAGTCACTACTTCAGCAAAGAGTAGGAACTTAGGTGTATATATTTTGTTGATTTTAGCTCACCACTCGTGGCACGAATCATGAGATGATAGGAGCAGAGGGTGGGAAAGTCTCGCGCACACCAAAATCGTGGTATACAAAGACTGTAAGAGAGAGTTTTATTCAAATTTGGTAGGAAGGAAGGATGGAGCGGTTTTTGTTAGAGGAGTCTGGGTTCCATATGAAGCTAAGGCCATCAACGAGGCCTATCGCCTGGCAGTGCACAAGCATGGTTCAAAATTCAAGAAACTTTTGGAAAACCCAGATTTTAGAAAGATTGCCGAGAAGCTCACTCCGATGGAAGCTAGACCAAGGAGAAGGAAAGCCAAGAAATATCAATGTGTCTTCACCGAGGAAGCGAAGATATGGTTTTACTTCCCGGCTTCGCTTTGGTTCAACAAACACGTGTGCACAGTGAGAGAACAAGAAGCTGTACTGTTGTATGCCATTCTAAAAGGATACAAGATCAATGTAGGAGTTGTCATCGAAAATTCTATCATGAGGTATCATGATGGGAATAAAAGAGGGTTTATTCCTCACCCAGCAACAATCAACGTCTAAGTGTTCGAGGGTCAAAGGAAGGGAGTGGGAATCAAGAAGAAGTACCCAGAACTTCACCATAATTCTTATGACAGAGTACAAGACCATGAAACCGTAAGAAGAAAAGGGTAGCCGGGTGGAGAGAAAAGAGATGAAGCCCCAAAATTAAAGACCGTAGCGAGACTCAAAGGGTTGTTGATCAAGGAACAGAGAACCCAGAAAACTCACCCGACAACAATGATTTCAAGGTTCATGCACAACCGAAGGGCAAGATGAAGACAGCTAATAGATCTCTCCATTTCTTAGCCGCTCTTTTCCTATGCAATGAAATTTCCAACACATGGAGAAAGCTCAAGGGGAAAACAAGAGAATGGGCTTCTCTATACTAGAAGCTCTCAAATGCCATGCAAAGAGAATGGATGAAAGAGAGAAGGAGTGGAACCTACAGCAGAATCTGCAGGAAGGCATGTATGAAAAGAATTGAAAAGAAGAGACCAAGAAGGAGTGAAGAGCCAAATAGGAAGGAAAGAGCATGATGGAAATACAAAGAGACCAAGAAACAGAATGAACAGTAAGAGAGGAAACAGAGTGAGCAAAATTTCACAAAGAAGGAAGATTTTAAGAAAGAAATGAAGGAGAGATCACAATCACATGTAAACTCAAACTAAGCCATGAAGCTTTTTATAACAATCATTTTACGTGATTCTCAACTCCTAACTTTGATAAAGAAAGAGATACAGTAGCAAGAAGCCAAATTGGGGAGCAAATCAAGGGCTTCAAGTTCCTGTACAAGTCTCTACAGAAGGATTTTGAAAACAAACTGAATGATAGAGACAAGAGGCAAAGGAAGGCTGAATCCTACAAGCAGAAAGAATGGTTAGAAAATTTGGATTTGATTAACAACAATCTTCCAAATTTAAGTAATGGACTAAACGGAGAATACAAATGAACGGCTCGGGGAAGAGGCAGATGAGTTGAACAAGAAAGTTGATCTCTCCAATGAGATCTTCATTGAAGAACAAATTGAGAGGGAAACCAAGAAGAGAAAGGAAAGAAGGGAAATGAAATTCCCTTCATTCCCAGCTCATCTGAATACCCTAGATTTGATCCCCCTAATATCTTTTCTACCTCTTCCAAAAGAAAAAAATAGACCTTCTCCCTGCCTAACCTTCCTTACCCTCCTTATCCCATTTGAATTGTATCCAACTGTTGCAAATGAATTAGAAATAAAATGAGAAATTTAAATTGAATTGTTGTGTGTTATTTTGAATTTGTTTGTTCCATGTTGTGTTGCTTTGTGGTTGCATGATTAGGAACAAAGGAATTAGTCTCTGTATCAAAAACCATTAAATGTCATGAGCTGAATCTGAATGAAGCAGCTAGATTAGAATGTTTAAATGCGTAAAATTGCGTAATAAGGGGCCAAATGAATACGCTTTGTTTGAAACATAAAGTGCAAAAGTGACTTAAGTCTAACTGATAAGTCCAGAATAAAGGAAGGTAATACAAAAGAAGGAACAAAACATATTTTTGAGTTTGTGGTATGAACAATAGGTCAAGGAACCTGTTGAATATCAATTAATTTAACTACTCATCAACAAAAAAATGAGTCAAGGTAATCCTTATGGTCAGTCACAACTGTTCAATCCAAATTCTAGAATTTGTTGATTATCACTGTACAAATCCTAGAGATACAACTGGACAGAGATGATGCACCATTCTGGATAGTTTGGAGCCATCTATTATCCCTATTCATATGTCGATGCATATACTTTAGTTCCGTAAATTGAGCCAACAAGCTTATTTTTCAAAATAAACTAATGGAAACCCTAACTCATCCTAAGAAATCAATCCTTCGCAAAGAACCCATTACCTAAGAATTCAAGGAGGAAGAAAGAAATGAAGTTTGGGAGTATATGTTTTTGAGGAACCTCAAAAAAGGGAATGAAAAGAAAAAGGCAAAGAGTAGAAAATTCAATAGAAAAGGAAGCTTATAGGGATAAGTTTCATCTGCGGGCCTAACCCTCGAATAATTTAGTTCTTAGGGAGTTTTTCAACACCTAGCACCCTAAATGCCATCTCGGCATGGGGAGCTACTTCAACCCAAAGTTCGCTAAGAGGTTAGAAAGCCTAAAAAGTTAAAACATTGCACCATCCCTGAATGGTGACAAACAAAGGAAATTTCCCCAGTGGAATTACAAGTGAGAAATAGGGGGCATACAGTTCTGAATTGAAGAAATCAAAGAGATGTCCCAAACATGAAGTTTAGGGGAGTTTATTAGAGAAACTACAAAAAAAAAAAAAAAAAAGGTAAGAGGAGAGAAAAGGTTCAGGTAATCTTAACCTAAAATTCCTTCCATCCACCCATTACCTGCTTCAACAATATAAGCCCAAAATACCTGCATTGATCTCATAACAAACACCTACATTAGCGGAGACTAAATATGAAAACAAACCTATGGAATTTGGAAGATGGAAACAAATAAAACTGAAGGGACTTTAGGGAGTTATGACTAAAAGAGAAAAATGAGAAAGGAAAATAATCTAGTATTCAACAGATCTAATGATTATGTTGTTTATAAACAATTTCAACGGTTTAGTTTGTATACTATAAATATAGAAACCAACCTTGAACCGACTTGAAGCTAGATGCATGAAAATAGTGCATACCTTGTATTTCAATTAAATTGGAATGCCACCGCGTAACAAATCGTAAAATGTCCTTAAAAATTTTTCATTTTGTTCGAGACAAACAATTTCTTTCTTTTTTTCTTGTCGGGGACAAGCAAAACTTAAGTTCGGGGGAGTTTGATGAGCTTAAAAGCCATCTATTTTTAAGTCCATTTTTCCGTTTGATTTAATGTAAAAAGGAATAATTAAGATGCAGAATATGAAGAAACTCATCAAATGAAAGTTATTTGTAGGGCGAGTAAAAGAAAGAAGAAATGGAAACGCGCAAAGAATCGGGCGGAGTAAAATGCAGAAAACAAAGAGGCGTAAATGAAAGCAACCGGTTAACTAATGCTGCGCTTTGGGGTTTGTAATAATAGCCCAGCTTATGAGGTCGCAACATCAGAAAATTGGTATGAAATTATGTGTCATGGCTGTGACTTATATGATAGGCACCAGGATGAGCGTAAACTTAAGAAATGATGTCGCTGACACATCGGTGATGTCGCTGACAGGTCGGCGTCGCGACAAGGATGGAGGTCGACAAGAGAGTTTTTGACGCCGCGACGTTTGAAAAGATGTGAAGTTGTTGTGAGTTGGGAATGGTTGTCGCGACAGACCCACGC
The DNA here is from genome assembly GCA_016808115.1 of Tetrastigma voinierianum. Taxonomy (NCBI): domain Eukaryota; kingdom Viridiplantae; phylum Streptophyta; class Magnoliopsida; order Vitales; family Vitaceae; genus Tetrastigma; species Tetrastigma voinierianum. The sequence continues at coordinate 677,931 of JAEQBH010001581.1, forward strand.
CGCGACACCAAAGCAAACTACCGGGCTCCGAGACACGGGCGATGTCGCGACAGAGACAGGTCGCGACATGAGACTTGCTCAGTTGAAGGTTGCAGTTCCTTAAGAGTGATGTCGCGACAAGATATTGATGTCGCGATAACAGAACCACCGGCAAACCGCAGGCTGCGCAAGTCAAGGTTCGACAAGAGATTGATGTCGCGACAGCAAGAGCAACCAGTTGAAAGATACAAGTGGCGACAAGATCAAGTAATACGATTTAAGATGTCAACAACAATAGCCGTCGTCGCGGACATAAGAAAACTCAGTTGAAATTTACAATGTCTTGAGCTGAGGTCGCGACAAGATAACAATGTCGCGACATCATGAGAAACCAAAGCGGAACCCGCAGTTGAAGTCACGTCGCACGGTGACCAGGTCTACATCGAATCATCAAATAAAGTCAGAAGAAATGAAATGTCGCCACTACAAAAAGATTGAGGTCGCTGGCATCGCCGAAATTCTACAAAGGGTGCGGCGATTCGTTTGATATGCCGCGATGATGTCGATGTCGCACATCGGCAAACCAATTGAAACCCGTAAAGACATAGCGATGTCGCGATGCGACCGAGGTCGCGACATCAGGAATCATCAGTTGAAAGCTGCAGTTCGTTTAGTTGATGTCACGACATGAGATCGAGGTCGCGACATCGAGTAAACTATCCAAGCCGCAGAAGACGCGAGATGTCGCGATAAGATATTGATGTCGCCGACATCATGAATGACCGCTCGCGTCATATGACGTTGATGTCGACGCGGAGATCGGCTGTCGATATTGATAACGTCGCCACGCGGAAACTAAGGTCGCGACTTGAAAGGTAGTTCGGGGCGCCTACTGAAACCACAAAAAGAATATCACGACGAAGAGAATCTTGTAAGGACATACCCGGCGGTATGCGTTACACGCATGAACTGGGTTTAATCATTTAGTCGATCTCGTCGTCGTTAGACAGGAATAGACTTGAAGATTAACGTCGATTTTTCGCCCAACGACGCGCCGACTTTAACGAACAACCAGATCACGGTATTTAAACGGTTGACCCGATATCGAGATCACAAATCGGAACTGGAATTTTCTGAACCCACGCGGACCGGAACCGGTCTATATCGTGAATTTGAAACGTCACCCACGAGGTATCGGCAGAATGTCCCGTACCAAAGAATGGATTTGATCGCTCGACTCACTCGTCATCACCTATTTGATCCCGACACTACGGTGATTTATCTAGTTCTCATTCAAGGAAGGTATCATATTGTGTCCCTGTTTATACTTTATAAAGATTAAACCCTACTAATCCAACATCCAGAGCTCACTTCATAGGAGAACCTCCCACACTAAAACCCATAATGGTTTAAATGAGTCACCACCTAAACAGTTTTATTATGCAACAACCTCAATCTAATAGATGAACCCAACCCAGCAGTTGATCTAATCATGGTAGGTGACTTATTCTACTTTGACTAAGAGTAATTTGGGGAAGTCAGATAACCGCTGATCCAATTTGGAGCTATACTGAAATGCCCTAAAATGGTATGAAGTATTGAAAGAAAATACCCGCATAAGGAGGTCAGGACCAGTACATTAATTTGCCAGAGAACGTAAAATTATATAATGAACCGGAGTGAGATCCCAATGGATCATTGCATTTTGGATAGATTTAAACTTTAGCCATAATGCAAACTGTTATCAGTTATCTATAGAACTGATTGTTCACTAGTTGGTCATTTTTTGAATGTTCTTCCTAAAAATATAAACATCCAATTTCCATTTATTCCTTTAATCATTCTTTTTTTTTTTTATTTTTCTTCTTAGATTTCAAATAATCATTTGTCATCTTTTGTTCTTTACAACTAGATATGCTTTTAGCTTGTGCTTAATCTTAAATACCATTTAGTGGTCCAAACAGGTTGGTTCTATATCGTGGTAATGATTTAGAATTTAGATCTCACCATATCCGACTTATATCCTATTTCACATTTGTTTAACTGCAATTTCAGATATTATGCCAAACTAGAATTGAAAACAAATACTAGGGTGGGTTTGATTTATATTGTTTTAAGACAACCAAGTTTATGATACATTTGCCGAGGATTACTATTTGGGCCTCGTATAATGTCATGAACTTCTACATATAGTCTGCGGTATAAATAAAATTAGTCAACTAGTTTTATGGCGCTCAAGGTTTGTGGATTAGACAATACAAACCCTTGGTAATAGTGTCATAAATTTGTATGTGTTCTTTGGTCTATCAACAATTTGATTTACATTTAGTTACACTCTTCCCGCATACTCACTGAGAACAATTTAGTCTCCAGTTCTACTTAATCGGTGTCGTTTTTAATATATCCCCAATAGTACGTAGTACCAGCTTGAGTGGAATGTATCTCTACTCCCCGATATCCATGATGCCCTTAAGTGCGTGGCACAGTAGACTTGAGATTCGAGAGTTGAGAGATTCTTTTCTGCGCATGTTCACTACTTATTGATTTAATCGCTGAGCTCTGAGAGTCATTTTAATAAATCCCCATTCGCTCATAATAGTTAGAGGGGTGTATTTAACAACATAAAACAACTGTGGAGATTTCACCTTAATCTACAGATAAGTTCCAATCCCTGTTAGCTTAGATCTAATCAAGGGAGTGGATTAACCATAGATATGAAGGTTTGTGCCACCAATCGAGTAGTAGAAATTACAAACCTTTAGAAATATAAAGTCTCCTACTGTCAATGTGAAATGGTGAAGTATTGAGAAAGACAAACACCTGCATCTTTGCAAGAAAATTTAACACAGAATGTTAGATCTTGCCTTCAGAGGCTAAGATATATCTTAATTTGAATATGAGAAATCCAATCTTAACAATTGAAAATCTTGGACAAAAATCATATCCATACATAAAACAGAGCAATGTACTTAGGTGCTTGAATTGACTGTTTCATTGTATTTATTGATGGTTTTTGCTCTGTGAAACTGATTCAATCCATTCCTATAGACAATTTCCATTTCATTCCATTACTGTTTTAGTTTCACTTTAAACAGGTCAATAGTAGAGATTTTAATTTGTGCTGCTTTCTCGATAAACCTCTATTGTACAGTTTTTGAGTCCAAATAGTATGAAATTTTAGTAGTTGGGTAGTTGATCCAATTCACAATAATCCTCATTGTAAATGATATCTGACCACATCTCAGATTTTACTTCTTACTGTGATGACCTCATAGCACTTATAAAGGGTCATGTATTCTGACCCCATTTTAAATCATGAGCAATTGGGAGAAAACTATTTATCAACAAACATCTTAGTGAACATGCAAAATATAGTTGTGGTTCCTCTTGTAATTATGCTAAACCTAGGGGTTTCTAGTCTACAGAGTACAAACAAGTTTATGCTGTCTTTGACTTAAAAATGTGAACTAAATAGACTCAATATTCCGACAAAAGAAGGAATGCATAATTTGGTTACTTTTAAGAAAAGAACAAAAATAGTTGGTGCTAAAGTGGCTATTTTAGCCACTAATCTTTAACAAGCCATATTGAAAATATTTGTTTGTTTGACTAATCCTATTAATCTTGATGTTTGATTTCAATAAACTTTAATATAGGAAATAGATTCTGATCTCATTCACAGACACTGACTAGAGAGTCACTCAGTCTGATAAAGGAAGAAAAGAGCATATACGCCATGTAGAATATAGACATATCTGTATTATGACTATGAGATACTAGTTTTGATGCCCTCCCCAATACTGGACAACATGAAGTAAGATTTTGAGTCAATATCTAGTTAATGAATAGTTCTACAATCTGCATAGCCACTGATGTACACTTCATGTCAAGCCTGATTACATTTATCCAACACATCCAGCCATTCAACATCCACCATGATCCCAAACCAGCACCCTGTAAGATTTCACGCACTCACAGTTCCAATGCATAGAGGTCAAAGGATAAATTCATAATTCCTCCATTCCTCCTTTTCAGATAGAGAGAAACACATTTGAAGGAACCCTACCCATGTGTTCACTGATACTCTTGGGAAGAGTTGGTAGCTTCCACTCAAGTGCATTCTTTCCCCCATCTCCCCCACTCGGGAGAGGTAAAGAGAGATAATAGTGGTCTCCACCAGGGGGTGATATATTCATATGCAGCCTTTCAAGATTCAAAAGGTTACTTCAGATCAATCTCATGGGTATAGATTTGAAGACCCAGATTTATATATGTATCATGCTTCTTAAATGATACATCTAAGGGTATTATCGATGTTTCCATGTCATGGATATTCAAACGAAAAGGTCAAGAGGCTTAGAGATCCACAAGACTCAAGTAAAGGCCATGAAAGTTCCATCCATTTTCAAGAGAGTTATGTGAGAGTGCTGGGCCATGGAGCTGAGCAGCATATTTATGAGGCTATTTTCATAATGCATGGATGCACAAACAAGAGAGTGATAAGATGCACACCGTCTATATGAACAGGAGCAAATGAAAGAGAACTACAGAAGAAGTGCCGATGTGCCACCGGTAAGAAGATTCTTATGGTGGCCAGGAGGTTAAGCACGTGAGCGAGCCAAGAAGCTATCATTTAGTTTCAAATCCTAACCCGCCACACCATAATCAGCACGAGGAACCATGAGAATTTCTCATATGGTGGAGGGCACAACATACTCATGTGCCTACTTAATCCTCAGCAAGGATATCAAGCACCACCAAAGTTCCAGCTACAATACAAGTGAAGTGAGCAAGGTAATGAATATCGTGGTTTAGGAGAATCCAAACTATTTGAAGAAGAACAACAAGCTCATAGCTTCATTGGGGACAACAAGAGGCTATTACAATTCCATGAATAAACCGTCGCACTTGAAGCTTTCTGTTCATACTCAAATGTTTCAAGAACATAATGCCTCGCTGAAAATTCGAAACGTGTTTAGGCACCGGTCTCGAATATGCCAAATCGTGAGCAAGGGTACATTCCCTAGTGATACTTTAAGAACCCAAAAGACTCCATGGCACCAATTACAAGTGGAAGGATTTGAGCAAGAACAAAAGAATGTAAAGAAAAGAAGAGACTGAGGTGTAAAAGAGACTAAATAAGGAGAGAAGAATGTTTTATTGAATGTACAAAGAGTGAATGATCATTGGCAAGAAGGAGTCACCTTTAGTGCCATTTCCACAGAGACTTCAGAAGTCAAGAAGAGAAGAACAATTTTCTAAATTCTTGATATTTCTGAAAATAGAAATAAATATCCCATTTGGCAAGAGGTGATTAGCCAAATGCCCTTTATGCAAAATTTCAAGGAAATACTAAGCAAGAAAAGAAAGATACCGAGGAGGGTATAGTTAACTTGATCGCTACGTGCAAGCATTATCCGAAGAAAAGCTCCGAAAGCAAAGATGAAGGACCCCGCGCCACCATTCCCCGGCCTCCATAGGAAATATGAATTCAAGAAGGCTTTATGTGATTCCGAGCAAGTATAAATTTGATGCCTCCACGCTTGTACAGAGACTTAATTGGGGGAACTTATCTCAACAAAGAATTACATTGCATGGTTGATAGATCTATGGCACACCGTATGTATCTTTGAAGATGTACTTATTTAGTTGGGAAATTCATCTTCTCCCAAAGGGATTTTGTTATCATGCAGATGGAGGAAGATACATGTCTTCATAGTCGGGAAGACTTTCTAGCAAACCGGAGTCGCTGATAGACGTACGTAGTTAGTGAATTGACACTGTGGCTGGAAATGAAGCAGTGCATTTTAATATTAAAAAGGAGTCCGAACATCCTAATGTAGAGGAAGACAAATTTGTATGGTCAGAAGAAACAATAGTCTTCTCAATGATGAATTGAATTCGACATATCCTTCAATACTCTATCAATGAAATTGAGATGAATTTTCAAGATCTTGAGAGTCTTGATCATGAAGTACGCTCTTCAAATTTGCTAACAAGGAAACAGCCTCGAGTATAAAATGAAAATAGTCAAGAGATGAAGTATACTAGAACAAGAAACTCATGAGCAAGAAACTAGTGCGTATAATGATATCAAAGAATTTTTCAAATACAAAGGTCTGTCTACCATTTAAAACATGAGTTTTTAGGAACCGTAAAAGAGAAAACTAAGTATTTATCACCGCATTGGATCGTTTCAAGAATGGTTGCTAGTAATTCGAGAAAATACAAGGAAGCAATTGCTTGGTTAATTGAGGATCTGAAGGGTGGTATCAGCCCCTCCATTTGCATGCACAAAATATTGCTGGAGGATAATGCAAAAACTTCTATTGAGCATCAAAGGAGGCTGAACCCAGTGATGAAAGAAGTTGCTAGGAAAAGAAGCTCTGGAATGGTTAAATGTAGGTTTTATATATGCTATATCGATAGTTCCTTGCAAGCCTGGGCATGTGGTTACCAAGAAAGGTGGATTCACTGATCGAAATGAAAAGAATGAACTCCATTCCTACAAGAACCGTGGACAGGATGGAGGTGTGTATTAAACTACTTAAAATTGAATGCGTCAGAACTAGAAGCGCGACTTCTCATTTTCCCGCCTTCATCGATCGTGGATGTCGACAAAGCTGGGCGTGACACCCCCATTTTGGTTTTCGATGGATACTCCGATAAACTAAATTGCTATCGGCAGACCTGAAGATCAAGAGAAAACCACTTTACATGCCCATTTGGTACTTTTGCTTTTAGGAGAATGCCGTTTGGTTTGTGTAATGCTCCTGGTTCCTTCCAAAGATGCATGATTTCTATATTTTTTTGATCTAAAGGTATAGTTATGGAGATCTTCAAGGATGATTTTACAAAGGTATGGATCTAGTTTCAATAAAGGCTCGCATAACCTCGGGGATTGCAGACTTAAAAGGTGCAAAAGACAAGAATCTAGCTCAATTGGAAAAATGTCATTTTATGGTTACGTATGAATTGTCTGGGCACATACGATTTCGTAAAGAGATTCGAGGTAGACCAAGCAAAAGTTTCAATTATAAGAAATCTAATGCCACCCACTACAATCAAGGGAATCAGAAGTTTCTTAGGACATGCTGGATTTTATAGAAGATTTATCATAGATTTCTCAAAAATTGCTAGACCACTATGCATTGTCGGGAAAAGATATTAAGTTCTATTTCGATGAATCCCCGCTTAAAGCATTCAAGAATCAAACTGCATCTAGTTGAAGCTCCCATCATGGCAAAAACCAAATTGAAATGTGAATTTGAAATCATGTGATGCCATGATTTGTAATGAGCCGTATTGGGACAGAAGCGAAAGTGTTCAAGGCCATATACTATGCTAGCAAAACCTTAATGAAGCATAAGAAAAATTACTCTACTTCATCGAAAAGGAGATGTCAAGTAATAGTATTTGCATGTGAAAAATTTAGGGCCATACATTTTGGGGTCCCATGTTGTTATACACACTGATCATGCAAAGAATTAAATATCTAATGGCAAAGAAAAAGCAAAGCCAAGATTGACTGTGTGGGTACTATTATTACAGGAATTTGATTTAGAAATAAAAGACAGCAGTGGTAGTGACAATGTGATAGTTGATCACTTGTCAAGAGTAGAGAAACCCATTGTACAAGAAGAAAGAAGAGAAATAGCATAAAATTTTCCAGTGAGCGCTATTTCATCATATCTAATCACCCTAGTATGTCGAGATATTGTGAACTTTTTAGCTTCAGGGAATTATGCCACCACTTAGCTACCAACATAGAAAGTAGCTAAGGATCGACAAAGAGGTATTACATTTGGGATAATTCCATTGTTTAAAAGAGGAGCTGATATGATTATATGAGATGTGTACCGTAGGTGAGCAAAGCAAGATTTTACAAGAATGTCATGCACTCACCATGGTGAGGACATTTCATAGAGATAAACAGCCCACAAAAGTCTCCAGTCAGGATTTTACTGGCCTACTATTTTTAAGGATTGTTTTGAATGGGTGAAGTTATGTGATCAATGCCAAAGAATGGAAATATCAAAGGAGATGCCCTCGTTACAAATCTCGTGGTAAATTGTTTGATGTATGGGGAATGGATTTTATGGGGCCTTTTCCAGTTTCATTTGGAAATATATACATACTCCTAGCTGTGGATTATGTATCAAAATGGGTAGAGGCAGCAGCTTGTCCAAAGAATGATGCCAATACAGTTGTGGGATTTTTACAAAGAAATATTCTCAGCAGATTTGGAACACCCAAAACTATAATTAGTGATGGAGGGAGCCATTTTGCAAATAAGGGTGTTCACTAACTCAAGGAGCAGATATGGTATCAAACATTATGAGCTTGCCAAATACTCAAACAAATGGGCAAGCTAAAATTTCCAACAGGGAGATAAAGAAAAATTCTGAAAAGACTCAGAAGTTCCGTGCCAGAAGAGATTGGTCTGCTTGATGATGCACTCGGGCATGTAATCGCCTTTAAAACTCCCATCGGGAATGTCCCTATACAAAGCTTGTCTTTGGGAAAACCTTGTCACCTACCTCTTGGAGTTAGATTATAAGGCTATAGGGCCATCAAGAAGCTTAATTTTGATTTTAAAGCTGCTAAGGAAGAGAGGCTACTCCAGTTAAATGAATTGGAAGAGTTGAGGAATGAAGCCTATGATAGTGCTAGAATTTACAAGGATAAAACAAAAAAATGGCATGATCAACGAATTTTGAGGAAGGAATTCAAGGCAGGAGATCAGGTCTTGTTATTCAACTCTAGACTAAGACTCTTTCCAGGAAAGCTGAAGTCCAAATGGAGCGGGACCATTTACGCGGGTATCAAGCACACAACTAGGGCGCGATAATTCTAGAACCAGCAATCATGAAGAGTTCAAAGTTAATGGTCAGAGATTAAAGCACTATCTTGGGAGAAAGCAATTAGAAGAGTAACCCTTTGTTCTGAACAAAGGAAATTCAGCTGTCGTAACAATGGCAAGAGAAAGTCCAACTCAAGACTAAAAATCGAGCGCTGCGGGAAGGCAATCCACACCCAGCTTGATTTAAATTTTTATTTTTCTTGTTATAGTTTATAATTTCTGTGTTTAAATTTCTAATAGCTTAATTTGATTTTATTCATTTTTGATTGAAGAGTAGGTAAAGAATTTTTTTTAGTTTTACAGGACAATGAAGATCAGGCAAATGAGTACATTCGCAATCAAACTTCAATCAACATAAGAGCACAAGAAAGGGACAGATATTCTTCTTGATTTGATTTTAAAGTTTGTCTTTGATATAGCATGATTGAAAGTTTGGGGGAATTTTTATCTTGTTTTGGTGCTTAAGTTTTGAATGTGATGCATAGTGGAAGTTGTTGAATTTTTTTTGCATGATGAAGATGAGTTTAGTTGTAGTTATTTTGATTGGAATTGAATAAATTGAAAATTGCTGTGAATTTGAGGTTTATGTTTGCCGCAACATTAATTCAAAAGTTGCAACCAAGAACTCCGCTAGAGGTGAAAAATAAAGTGGAAAAGAAAGTCAAAATAATGAAATCAGGTCACATCAAATAAAGGAGGAAATAACATTTTTATGTTGCAACACCATTTTCCCCTCGCCGTGACCACATTTCGTGCCGAACCAAAATTTTAAGTCGTGACCTGCATTAGTCCCAAGTCAAATAAAGAAGGTTAAAACCTCTCATTTTAAGGCCCTGCCAGCTAAAAATTAAATTCATTGGAAATCATTAATTTAGAGGCTCAATACTTAATATCACACTCTATAGCGCCGTCATGACATTTAACCCAAATACTGCTCCACTCAAATCTATTAGACTGCACCACCCCCAAACCTTTCTTCGCTCGCATCATTCATTCGTAATCTTTGAAATAAATAGTTATTAATGCGTAAACAAAAATCAATGTCTTGATTGAACGACCGCTTAGTATGCCCGCTTTGAGGAGAATCAATGTGAGGAAATTTAATAAATTCAAGAAAACGATCAATATTCTCACCAATGCCCAAAACTCCGTTTGAAATATCAAAAGAGCAAGAATTCGAAACCTCATTCAATTCATTCATCGAAAATTCTAAAGAAAGAATAAATGACCTTGTTCTTCCCAAGAGACGAAAAATCACTATAAGGATGGGATAACAAGGGAAACAAACAAAGAGAATGAAGAGAAGGAGAACAGAGAAAAGAAGAGCTTCAAGGCTGTGAACACAGACTTTATGACGAAATGAGTCTGGTACCAAACCAATTCCATTCCTTATTCCATAAAACGCTGTGTAATCAAGAGAGTGGTTGATGGGAAGGGAATAGGAAGAAAGGTTAATTAGAACCCATCAACAAGGGAAGCTCCAATTTGTTGAACGACCTTGTTAACAACCGAATCACTCTTGGAGGAGCCTGTCCGTGAACCAAATTTTTGTGCTGTGAGCTACAACCTTTCAAAGGGGAAGATCTAGGATTTTAGATCAAGAAATGTAGAGTTTTTCTGTAAATTTAGTTACAAATTATTTGTAAAGAAAGTGATTATACAATATAGAAATGTTTTGATATTTGAATAAAATTCCTGTTGAATTACAAATTGATTCTTTATGATATCTCGAATTTTGTTTCAGGTAAGAATCAATAAATAATTCTCGTTTCTTTTCAAGAACGTAAATTGTAGAATAATCAGTATGAACTATTAACTTGAAATAGGTATCATTCGTGACATTTAACTTTAGTTTAGTTTGCAAGAATTGGAAAATTGGTTATTGCTGATGGAACAAACACTTGATGAAATAATGGGTAGACAAGAATAAATACAAGTCTTGGAAGAAATAACACACCTTGGTCAACAAAACTTATGAAACTTTGACAGGAATTAGGAACATCTTCTGGGAATTTCAGGATTGAGAGTCCATGATCCTAGAACTTGTTTAATTATTGATTGATGCGAAATCTTAGGTGAAAACAACCAACAAGAAATGATAGAGGCCATCTCAAGTGCATTGAGCTTTTCTAAGCCTACCTCAATATATGCTTAAGCATATTCTCTAGTTCCTTGATTTGAGCCAAATAAGCCTTTATTTCTTCAATAAACAAAGAATCGAAACCAAATTCCCTTCCTTGCAATAAACCTGCAGCAAAGAGCCCATATTATCCAGTTTCTAGTTCAAAAAAAAGTTTACTATAAAGGAAGAAACAAGTTTAGGGGAAAAATATTTCCAAATTTTTACAATGAAGGAGGCGAAGAAGTGTTAAGTAGAAGCTAGTGAAATAAGGAATAAGTTTTGTCTTTCAGGGCCTATTTCCTGAACAATTAAGCTTGTAGGGGTGTTTTAACACCTAGTACCCTAATGCCAACTGGTATGGGAGTTGCTAGCCCAAAGTTCTCTAAAAGTAATAGAAAGCCTAAGAAGACAAAACATTGCACTATTCCCAATTCTAGAAAAACAAAAGCAAAAGAGTTCAAGAAACAAAGGAACTGGCCTGAATAAAGTACATATGGAAATTGAAATCCCTAAAAAGAATTCAACATGAAGATGAATCAGGCCAACATTGAAGAGAATCAACAAGAACAAAGAAGAAAAAGAGTGAAGGTTGAAGGAAATAAGTATAGAGAAAAGGTGGAAACTGGGTAATTTACAACTTAAATTTTTCCATTATCTACCCAATTACCTAAGCCCAACATTACAAGCCTGAAAGACCTCATTGATTTTGAAGGTTGCATTTACCTACATTAGTGGAGAACTGGAGATCAATATGAAAAACAAGCCTATGGGACTTTGACAAACAATTGATTAGTGCCCAAATAGTGCTATTTTGAGCCCTATTCGAGATAGGTTTTGAGTGCTTTTTGCGCACTAATCGTATCAATTAAGCCAATTGAGGTGTTCAGTCTACTTAGTATCACTTATGCCGCTTAGGAGGTTATTCTTGGTTATTTCAGGTGCTTTGCATACCTGGGAGTTCAATATCTAGATATGTGCTGGAACCATGAAGATTGAACCCATTTATCAACCATCAAACATATCAAAATTCAATGAAGGAATGATGGCAAGGTGATGAAAATGGATGCAGCTGGAGGTGCGGTGTGAGCAGTTGAAGAACAAAGTAACCCGCAAATTCTCTATGATTGCGAAAATTCCTCATTGGATTACAAAATTCGTAATCATACTTAAAATTTGCAATCCTAGCGAACAGAAATTTCGCTAAAGCCAGCTAAATTCTCGCTATGCATAAAATCGTGCTCTGCTAAATTCCCCTCCATTTCGCTATCTCTGAAAATTTTCGCTAGGCTAGCGAAATTCACTGTGCATAGCGAAATTTTGTGATTTCGCTTATTCACACTCAGGGCTGGGGCGAAATTTCGCTGGGCTAGCGAAATTTTCGCTACCTAGCGAAATCCTTCTGCACAGCGAAACTCCCCGCCCGCTGATTTTGTGTAATTAATGCCAAACGGCCCCGCTTGGCTTATTACCTCCTCGTCCCCTGTGATAGCCAATATTTTAGGTTTTCTTGTATTTTCATCAGACAAGTATAAACTCCCCTTATCATTTTGTAACCCTAAGCAATCTGGGCAACTTTTCATTTTATGTAAATATCTCCCGCAGCTTTCAGTTAGGGTTTGCTTTTCTCTCTTCTCTTTCTTTCATTTTCTAGGCTACCAAACACCCCTCTTGAGGATGACAACTCAAGAGATGCTTGGCTAAGTCTTATAGCTTTGAAGAGGAGGGTCAAGTAGTCAGTTTCGGGGGTATCGCAGGTTGTCCTCATGTTTTAAATGCTACAGGTACTGTATTTATGGCTCCCATCTTTTCAAATTAGGGTTGAATATCATTTAATGTCATTACTTTGGCCAATACTTACCATGCTTTAGGGTACAGTGCATACTTATTGTTAGATGCACTGTTATTCTTCTCGACGGCCTTTACGAGCCACCGGGTAATGAGGTCAGAAGTTCTAAGGTTTTAAACTGAAAGAGGCTGTGAATGCATGTTGCCTGTGTTGACTCAAATAGGAGTGTTTCTAGGGTTAGGTTTTCTAGTTAAACAAAGATCCGGTTATGGATTGGACTATAGGTTGCTTGCCATGATGCGAGGATAAAACCCGAGGATACTGTGAGCACCCCATGTTGTCGCTAAGCTTAGTGACTCAAACCTTCAAAGTTACCTTTTCACACTTCACTCGCTTTTACAATTAATCAGCATCCAAACAACTTCCACTCCGCTTGAAACAAACCAAAAATCCAAATTAAAAGCCTCACCATTTTCAACACATCGATGCGAGTCATTCATAGGATGAAACCCATCCCCGTGTTCGACCCTAGATCAGGCTATGTCAAGAAAAGAGTTTGACTACTACAAGAGGGAGGAACATAGGAAACAAATTTTGTTGATTCCGCTCACCCTACCGTGGCACGAATCAAATGGCGCCGTTGCCGGGGATGGTGCCAAACTACGTTTGATGAGTTGAAGTGTACTTGTAATCCTCATTACAAGTGAAGGTGACCTTTTTAATCCTTTTTGTATCCCACTGTCAGAATCGCAAAGTTTTCATCACTAAGCAAAGAATCGCAATGTTTTTGTTTTTCATACAACATTTTATTTTAGCTAACAATAACCTTGCAAGTTGGTTTGTGCTCTTGTTGTGTCTCATTTTGTGTAATTGTGTGTATGCAAGATCGGGACAAGAGGAATAACAGTAGACATAAAGGATCAAGACACCAAGCCAATATACATAGCGAAACCATGGATCCTCTCGCCTCGAGGAACAAGAGGAGCCGCTAGCGTACCCCAATGAATCCAACCGCATATAGGTCGATGAGGGACTACATACACCCTCCTAGAGCAGTGCCTCTTCCGCATCATACCTCCACCGAAGATGTGGCAAAGTGAGGCCCCATTCGGGTACCCCTACTCCCACATATCATGGTATAGAGAATGAAAATCCATACACACATATAAGGGATTTTGAGGAGGTTTGCACTCACCTTTAAGGAAGGTATGATTTGACATGGATTTGCTAAAGCCGAAAGCATTTCCATTGACCCTAAAAGACAAGGCCAAGATTTGCCTAACTCACTCTGAGGCCCGTAACCACGAAACTGGGGAGAGCTGCAGGCAGAATTTTTGAAGAAGTTCTTCAGTGCTCATAAGACCAACAATTTGAAGAGACAAATTTACACCTTTGCAGCTCAAGAAGGTGAGAGGTTCTACCAGTGCTGGGAGAGATTCATGGAGACTATCAGCGGTACGCCCACAATCTACGGGTTTGATACATGATGCTGGTAAACCACTTCTATGGTGGTATGTCTCCTGCCATGAAACAATTATTGGAAACCATGTGTGGGGGAGATTTTCTGAGTAAGCATCCTGATAAAGCCATGGATTTTTTAAATTATGTGGCTGAAACTTCAAAGGGTTGGGATGAGCCAAACCTGAGAGAAATGGAAAAAATGAGGCCCTCAGCACACCAAAAGGGAGGAATTTTTACACTTTCAGAGGACATAGAGATGAAGGCAAAAATCTCAACCCTGGCTAGGAAAGTGGAGGAGCTTGAAGGAAAAAGGCTCCATGAAGTGCATGCAGTGACTGAAAACACTGCGCAGGCCAACCCATCCACCAGTTTCCAACCCACAGATAATCCAGGAGAACATGATACGAGTGCTCCATCAATGAAGGATTTGATGTCAGAGCATGCAAATGTTGTAGGTCAATACAAGCCACCACAACCTAATACCCAATATGGTAATACCTACAATTCCAATTGGAGGAATCACCCTAACCTCTCCTGGAAACCCAATCCCCTTGCCTATGTGCCCCAAGGTGCCAAACTAAAATTTGGTTCCCAATCTCAACCACAACCACCACTATCCTCATCTCCAGTGGAACAAGCCATATTAAATTTGAGCAAGGTGGTGGGCAACTTTGTGGAAGAGCAAAAAGGGATCAATGTGCAACTGGCACAAGGGATTGATACTCTAGAGAGCACACCGAACAAGAGAATACGGCTCGAGAGCAATCTTAATCGTAAAATAGACAACCCGCAAAGATTCAATCACAAAGATCAACAAAATTCTGGAGGTACAGGAGAGAGGAAGGTTCCCCTCCCAAACATTGCCAAACCCGAAAGGAGTCCATGAGGTAGGTTCATCCAGCAATTTAGGAATGGATGAGGTGAAGGCTATAATCACTCTCAGGAGTGGAAAAGAGGTTGATCAACCAATGCCAAAACCTGTTGGGGAAACCAGGAAAGAAGTAGAAATGGAGCCAGAACACATTTTTCTGAAAGAGGACTCAATGAAACATAGCATGCCACCTCCATTTCCACAGGCACTTAGAAGCAAGAAGAAGGCATCTCAACAAGCAGGCATCCTAGAAGTCCTAAGGCAGGTGAAGGTTAACATACCTCTTTTGGACATCATCAAACAAGTCCCTGATTAGTGCCCAAAAAGTGCTATTTTGATCCCTATTTATTATAGGTTTTGAGTGCTTTTTGTGTACTAATCATGCTAATTAACCCGACGGTACATTAAGGTCCCTACTATTTTATTTGACGTATTTTGTGGCAAATTCGCGCTTTGCGAGCTAATTATGCCGAAATCTGCTGAGTCGATCTAAGCACGAAGAATCTGGGTCAAATCTCAACATTGCGCATCAAAGATCGAAGGAAAGAAGAGCAAAATGTGAAGTAAACACCACCGCAGAAAACATTCCCGCGCACGTTCCTACCTCCGCCGCACCGTGCCTTCCCTCGGTACTCGCTCTCCTACATCTCACGCTTTGTTATTTTTTGTTATAGTTTTTGGTTTTTTTCCATTTTACCTTCAGACAACCTTCCGATTTTGGTTTTTTTTTTGTAACTTCCTTACACCGAAGCATCTATATAAGTCTCGCCAGGCTAAATCAACGTACTTGAATTTGGGATATGCGCAGCCGGGAGGCGTCTGTGCTGCCTTCCTTTCCCTTTTCTTTCCTTCCATTTTTCGGCTGCCATTGAACACCTCCGAGGATGACAACTCGCAGGATGTCTCTAGCTTTTGTGACCTCTTCCTCCTTAAAGAGGAGGGCTGTTGATTAGGGTGTGGAGGTAACTCACTGCTCCCTGCTTAACGCACGTATTTATGGTTGCTCGAGTTCCCGCTTCTCACTTAGGTTAAAATCCCAAGCATGCTCTCTTTAATGTGTATTTGGCAAGCTTTTGGGTTCAATGGATACTTCACTAATCCATTGAGGCTCAGCTTAGTTGTCTCCCGCTAGTTATATCGTGGAGTAGGGTTTTAGAGATGTGTTTTCACCTGCTGGGTGGGACATTTATGCCCATTTAAATGCTATGTTTCAAAAGGGAAAATCATAGGGCTTAGTTTTTTTAAAGCTAAATGAAGATCCGTTCGGGAAATGACTATATGTCATCCTCCTCAACTCGAGAGGAAAAATACTGGGACATGTGGTTACCTTAAACCCTAAACCAAAGGGCCTAACACTTCAAGGGTTCTATTTACAATTCTTTTTTTTTCTTTGCTTTAGCTAAGTCGTTGAACACTCCACACCCCCTCGTTTTTTCTAACCAAACCCCAAAATCCAAATTTAATTCACCATGGATTTCACTCAAATCATTTGTATGAAGAAACCCATCCTCGTGTTCGACCCTAGACCACTATATCAAGTAAAGAGCGCTTGACTACTACAGTTAGGAGGAACTTAGGATATAATTTCATGATTCCTGATCACCCTACCGTGGCAATCGAATCAAACGGCGCCGTTGCCGATGGTGCCTTAGTGCAAGTGAAGAGTTAGGAACACTTGTGATCCTCATCACAAGTTTTGGTGAATTTCTTTTATATTTCATTGTCATTTTTTCTTTTCATTTCATATATATAAATAAAAAAAAAATTTCTGCAGGACTGTTTTTGGTGTTGCCATATTTATACTGCAAGGTTTGAATTGTGACCAATGGAAGAGGGCAATACAAAGGAGTATTCAAAGTGGAGTAACCCTAGGGCATATATGACAATGAAGGACTATAGAAACCTGTATGGCAAAATCAGCCACCTGGGAGAGGAACCCAAGTGAATATATGTCCATGAGGGACTATGGAAACCAATGGATGAGTTCACCATATGGTAATTCTTACCACCATAGTTGGGAGAATCACACAAATTCCTCATGGGAGCCAAGACTCCACAAAGACGCACCTTGAACCTCCATATGCCCCCACTTCCCAAGAAGAATAACCACCACCCTTATCCCCTGTTGAACAAGCCATCCCGACTGGAGCAAACAAGTGGACAATTTCATGTAGGAGCAAAGGGTAGTGACTGGCCCAAAGCAATCGTGAAATTGAGACAAAGGGAGAGCTCTCGAACAAGGAATTGATGGGTTCCAGTTTAAATTGATCAAAAATTGACATCCCGCAGCCCAAGCTTGCCCGTGCTTGTTCATCAAGAGGAAGATAATCCAAGAAGCCAAGTAGCCCGAGTGACACCACAAGGTGGAGGAGCCGTGTCTACAAAGCAGCCCACAAGAAGGCTCCGGAAAATTTCAATCCTCGTGACATTGGTGTTGTTGTCCGCATGGGAGAAGTATGATGCAATCCCCCGTTGCTGACCTGGGAGAAGCAAGTGGAAGAACACAAAGAGAACAATTTACTCCGTCTCACTCATCTGGCTCAGATACCGCTTTACCCGCACCACAATCCCAACCCAAAACACCCATCGCAATGCCTGTGCCATCTATAACCCACTCCGCCAAGTGTATATATTGCCCTCGCAAAAATCCAAGCCTCGCAACACCCGCCCCAAAGGTAAGTCCAACTCCACACCGATGTCGCGTTAACTTCAAGAGCTAGTGGCCATTACCCGATTTTGCCACTACATCAAAGAAAATGCACGCTTCACATCGCATGCAAGTACGTTGGTTGCCCGTGCCTGGCTCTGGCTCGAGCAACCCAACCCGGCATTTCTAAGCTCCTCCCACTTTTTGTTTTAATTTTTCTTTGTCTTATCTTTGTTTTATAGTATTTTATTTTGATTAAGTAATTTTTCTTCTTCTTAGGTTTTATCTAATTTTTAGTTAATTTATGTTTGCATTACTTTTTACTTCTTTCTCGCAATTTTTCTTAATTTTTCTTGCATTAATTTTTGCAGTTTTAGTGAAATTTTGGAGCTTATTGAAGAAATTGGAAAGCAGAAATGAAGACAGGAATTTTTCGCAACTATAGCGAAAATTTCGCAATTCTAGCGAAATGTGAAATTTTCGCTATAGATAGAATTTTCGCTAAGCTAGCTAAATTTCGCTAGCTAGCTAAAATCTCGTGGAGAAGTTTAAAATGAAAAATTTCGCTTAGAACAGCGCCTAGCGAAATGGATCAAAGATAATAAATTCCTAAATAAATCACCTTCTATTACAGACTAAATAGTGCATGCTATTTCTTTTGTTTTATTTTTGATTTTATTTTATATTTTATATATATTTTTTTATATAAATATAAATATATATATATATATATATATATATATATATATATATATATATATAAAATGTTTGTTTTTCTTTATATATTATTTTTATTTCAGAAAAATATATATATATATATATTTTTATTTTTATTTTTGTTTCACTTTTTTATTATATATTAAAAAATTTTGAAAAAACATTTATATATATATAGGAATTTTGAAAAAAATTGTTTTTATTTTTAATTATTAATTATTTTATTTGAGTTTTCAAAAAAATTTCGCTTATTAGACATAAATAAATTTTCGCAACTTGAATGCCAATAATTTTCGCTTAGCTAGCTTAAATTTCGCTAGCTTAGCTTAAAATTTTTCTATGCCCCACGCTTTTGACCTCCAATTTGTTTCGTTTATAACTTTTTCATCCGAACCCGCTTTAGGTGTTCTTGCACCGTTGGAAAGCGAGAGTGTAGAATCCAATATGGCCAGAAAACATTTTTGAGATTATTATGAAAGTGTAATTTTAAAATGGTCCAATCTGGTCACTTTTTTCATCTCTTTCTTTTCTTCTCCTAACTTGTTTGTTCAAGCCCAAATGGAGTGAATATGTGTCGATGAAAGCTTCAAGAAGTTTCCTATCCAGCAATGATCACATCTCATCATAGAGGTAACACTTCCTTTTCTAATTTTCCAATCCGAGCCCCATTTCTGACAATCGAGATGTTCGTCAGCGAAGCATTAAGGAAGGGTTTTTGTATTTATTCTTTTGTTCTATTTTAGAAAGCCCATTTTGTGATGTTTAGTGGCTTGCTGGGTCCTTCTTTCTATAAAGTTGTTATACTTACAAATTACTTTTTCAAAATTGCCCGTTTTTGCAAATTTCAACAAAAATTTTATGGTTTTGCCTAACCCGTGGTTTGAAAATTGAAGTTTCATTCACCTCATTGATGTTAGATTGGTTCCATGCTTAGTCGAGGAATATGATTAGTTGAATTCTTTTTGATTTCACCCTTTTCTTCCACCTTTAGCTAACCAATACAATGCACATTAGGTTTCGATGATAGGTCAAAATCACAACTCCTTTACTTTGCATAACCTACCCTAGTTTCATTGACCGCCTTTAATAGGTTAAGGACCCCTGTGAAAAAAAAAAAGAAAAAAAGAAGAAAAAGAAAAAGAAAAGAAAATGAAAAGAAAAAGAAAAGAAAAAGAATAAAAATTGCAACACTTTGCCTTGAAACCCGAGCACGGTCCGAGGGGTATATGGCGAAAGCCTTAAAGCCCTAAGGCTCCTAAACCTTCACTGGGTTGGGAGTCACGCACTTAGTGTTCTTAAGCATGGTGGACGGTGAGCCAGTGTTGTAGGTGCTGGAGTCTCGAAATCATTCGAAGTCCGGGGTGAAACCTGAAGAGTTTGTGGTCAAAAGATCCTTATGACTTGGTGCCCTAAGCCCACTGTTAGGGAGTCATCCAGATCCCCGTTACATGGACTGTGAGGCTCGATTCCTCAACATTGCACCCTACAACACAAAAAGAATTTGTGGAATAAGAGGTGGGTCTTGATCTATTTAGGCTGGTTAGCATGCTAGGTCGTGGTAGTAGCTAGGTTGGGGGAGAGTGCGCTTGACAAATTTTTATTGTTGAGAGTCGATCAAACAAACACTTAGAGTTTGGTGGAAGTTTCGGTTGATTCACCAAGAAGGAGGCTCTTTAATACTCAATTTTGTATGGCTCTCATTCTTCATATGATAGTTATTGGACACGACATTGATTATTCTTACTTAGGGTTAGGCATTACTCATTCACAACCTTTTTGAACTGCAAGCTTTTTGTAACATAATTTTGTTATCGTTTTGTATGCTCTTTCTTTCTTTATTACATTGCTAAGGGACTAGCAATGTGTAGGTTGGGGGGTGTGATTAGTGCCCAAAAAGTGCTATTTTGATCCCTATTTATTATAGGTTTTGAGTGCTTTTTGTGTACTAATCATGCTAATTAACCCGATTTGCACATTAAGGTCCCTACTATTTTATTGGATCGTGATTTTGTGGTAAATTTTGCAGCTTTATGAGCTAATTATGCTCGAAATTGTTGAGTCGATCTAGCTAACGAAGAATTCAAGTCAAACTCAACATTGCAGATCAAAGATCAGAAGGAAAGAAGAGCAAAATGTGAAGAAACACCACCGCAGAAACATTCCCGCGCACCGGCTCCTACCTCCACGCACCGTTCCTTCCCCTCGCACCCCTGTTCTCCTGCATCTCACGCTTTTGTTCTTTTTGTTATAGCTTTTGGTTTTTTTCCATTTTACCCCTGTAATAACCTTCCGATTTTGGTTTTTTTGTAACTTCCCTTACACTGAGCATCTATATAAGTCTCAGTTTGTACAAATCAAAGGACTTGAATTTCGGATATACAGTAAGCGGGAGGCGCTCGCAGCCTCCTCTTTCCCTTTTTCTTTCCCTTTCCATTTTTCTCGGCTGCCAAACACCTCCTCCGAGGATGACAACTCAGAGGATGTTCGGCTAGAATCTCTTCCTCTCAAGAGTGACGGCTGTTGGCTAGGTGTGGAGGTAACTCACGGTTCCCCTGCTTTTGAACCCATTTATTTATGGTTGTTTGTGTTCCCGCTTCTCACTCTAGGTTAAAATCTCTAAGCATGCTCTCTTTAATGTGTATTTGGCAAGCTTTTGGGTTCAATGGATACTTTCACTCAGATCCATTGAGGCCTCGCTATTCGCTCCCTGCTATTATCTGGAGGTGGGTTTAGAGATGTGTTTTCACCGTTAGGGACATTTATGCCCATTTAAATGCTTGCGTTTCAAAAGGGAAAATCATAGGGTTTAGTTTTTAAAGCTAAATGAAGATCCGATTCGGGAAATGACTATATGTCATCCTCCCCAACTCGAGGAAAAAATACCCGAGGACATGTGGTTACCTTAAAACCCTAAACCAGTGGCCTAACACTTCAAGGGGTTCTATTTTACAGTTTTTTTTTTCTTGTTTTAGCTTAAGTCAGTGAACACCCACACCCCCTGTTTTTAACCAAACCCCAAAATCCAAATTTAATTCACTAGTTTTGATTTCACTCAAATCATTTGCAAGGAAGAAACTCATCCCCGTTCGACCCTAGACCACTATAATTTGTATTTACCACGGCAAAGAGGAACTTAGGATATAAATTTTGTTGATTCCGATCACCACCGTGGCACGACCGGGCCCTCGCTTATGCAAAGTTTTTGAAGGATCTTTACAATCAAGAAGGGATCGGGGCATTGAGAAAAAGGCATTTTTAAATCGAATGTCAATGCCATAATCCAAAGCAAGAACCCGCGAAATATGATCCAGATCTCCCACAATTTCGCTTATTGGTGGGACTCAGACAGACAAGTCATTGCTCGATCTAGAGCCGTTGTGAACCTTACTCGCCTGTGGCTCCCAGGTACGGGCAACAGGGCCTGGGGTGAACTTAAACCTACCAATATCATGACTATCATTGGCCGATAGATCGTGAAGATCCCTAAGGGATAGTTGAGGATGTTCTAGAAAATAGACAAATTCTACTACCCAAGAATTTTGTAGTGCTCGATGACAAAGCCACAGGAGAATGAACCCAATCATGTGCCAATCATCCCGAAGACCATTTCGGCCACGCCCAATGCAATTATCAATTGCCTGAATGGAGTCATGCAACTTACGCTTAATTAAGACATTGGAACTGAACATATTCCACTTGAACCACAAGCACAAGATGGAAGAAACTGAAAATCATGCCCAGTGAAGTATGTGCTCACTGTCAGATAAAGAATTTGATGACCATAATCAGAAATGGCCAACCAATGTGAAGGTGTGTTTTGGTATTGCCATCGCAGCCACTGCAGGCAATTGCTCGTCTGCTCCAACCAAAGGAGAACTAAGCCGTAACAATGGAAATTCAACACCAAGGAATCACCAGTAACTGGTCTGGTCAGAGGAGATCATCCTCCTCGAATCTCCTTGAGTAATTTTGGGGATATTGGAACTGGTTTGGTGTTCTCAAAAACCAAATTGCAGTTCAACAATTTTTCCTTTTTATTTTAATTTAGTCAATTTCAATAATTTCAGTTATTTTTAGAAAGTTTCCTAATTTAGCAGTTTTCCATTATTAATCTCTTGTAATTATATTAAATTACCTTATATTAACTTTTTTAATTATAGTTTAATATGATAATTTTTATTATAATTTTTTACTTATTTAATATTATTAATAACTAAATACTGAAAATTCATTTTTTTTTTGAGGATACAAAGCTTTGGCTCAAATTCGCTTATAACAAATAAATTAGTGGAAATGGCTCTGGCTGCTCCAAACCTTTATAAAGGATGGGAGGGCTATTTCAAGATCATTCCCATATTCTCCTCCTAGTCTCTCGCACGCCCGAGCCCCGAGCCATCGCTGCTCCAGCCGCCGCAGCCTCGAGCCACTGGCCGCGCGAGCCTCGGGTCATTCATCGCGCCGCTTTGCCGCTGCTCAGCCACACGCCACCACCGCGCCAGCCGCCACCACCAGCCATCCGCAGGCCGAGCCCCGACTCATCGCTACTTACATCACACTGCTCATCAGACTTACATCGCACCGTCGAGCATCGCGACACAAACACCGCGAGGGCACACGCCTCATCGCGCGCGACTGCGTCTCGGGTCAGTTCTGGGCCACTGAGCTCATTCGCCCGGTGTCTTATCTCGGATTACGCTATGGTGCGCACTGCAGGTGGGTCCCGCTCTCCTGGTCGATTCAAGACTTCGTAGCGAGAGGAGCAGGCCCTAGTTACACTTCCGCCTAGTACCAACCCGGGCCGAGGCGCTTCGAGGAGCCTCAGGGATTCAGACGATACCAGACGCGGATGGGACCCCGGGCCCCTTCACCAGTACCACAGCGTAGATCCAGGAGGGCCCGACCCTCCAAGCGGGCCCATACTTCAGGCCCGGGTGAGTCATCCTCATCCAGGCCTCAGCCATCTCCAGTCACATCAGCATACCGAGGCGACCTCTTCGCCTCGCTATCGCCAAATTTCAAGGACTAAGGTCGTTATCTGGCCGGGCACCCGACCGAACGCCGTGCTTCACCTGAGACTTCCATGGGGAGTCATTCCACGTCCCGACGCTGATGGCTGATCACGATCGCGGACTCGCGCACCGATCGAGAACTACTCTCTGCTGCCATTCATGACTCCCAGCAAGACATACTCGGGTGGTGCTGCGCTTATCATTATACTCGGGAGCAACGCTTGGTCCACTGAGCTTCTGAAGCACATCGACGAGACGCCCGAGTGTCAGAGCAAACAGACATTTCAAGATATGCTTGGGCCTCGCAGCGCAAGTGTGCCAATTCAGGAGGTTATAGAGACTGGCCTTATTCGACTCAGAGAGAGATGGTCCGCAGCCTAGCTTGAGACACCACACAGACTGCTCTCAGAGGCAGCCTGCACCCCCATGCTCCCGATCGATCACCTATTCGGGGACCACTCTTTCCCACCGCAAAGACTACGTACAGCGTAGGGGGGACATCTTAGAGGCGCTTTATCGGATCTCAGAGGGATATTGGTTTAGTCCCTCTGAGCTGGTGATGACCTCCCTATTACACTTCGAGGATAAGGTCCACCGTAAGGGCCTGGTTCGAGCTGAGAGTCTTCCACTGCTGATGCCACGACTCCTGAGCCATGTCCTCGAGCACACGGCCTCCCGCAGAGCCTCGATAGAGAGGAGGACTCGCCGCCCTCGGTCCCGTCAATGTGGGGGAGAGCGATGGTCATGCCTATATCTTTCTCCTCCAAAGAAGCCAGGACTAGGAGGAGGCACCTGGACGCGGTAGAGGACTCCCACGTGACGCATGCGAGCCCCCCGAGCCCGAGGTTGAGAGTGCGAGTCTACCGCATACGTCCCTCCATCTCCTCCTCCACATGTTACTTCCGCAAACAAGTGTACTGATACTCCTGGCCTATCATTTACATCACAAAGATTCATCGGAGGAATGCTCATGCCAAACATGAGAGATAAAGGTGTGATGGATGTTATATGTTCATTGGCAATATCAGCAAAGACAAGTGACTGCAGGTCGGATCGAGCTGAGGCCACTCTAGAGGACTGTCGCTCCATGCTCCAGCAGATCATGACTCACCTAGGTCTTCCACGTGCTCCTGTTCAGAGGGATGAGCCCACTGCCGCAGCAGCCTTGGATGTGCTAAGGAAAGAAGAAGAAGAAGCATAGACCACCACCACCACAAAGAAGCCGAGGTGGCCAGTTTCTTTATGTTTTCAGATAGTTACCAAATTTTATCAACTGCCTACTAAATTTGCGTAGGATTCATGTATTAGCCATAGTAGGCAGTGATATTTTTGGTATGTTTAGCTTTGATATGCATGTACTAGCCATTTTGGCTATATCAAAAGCTATACAGTATACATATATATTTAGTTTTCTACACCTTTACATATTACTTTTTGTGCCTCCACCTTATGTAATCGTTTTTGTCTTCAATTGGACAATTGAATTGCTTCAATTGGACAATTGAATTGCTTTAATTGGACAATTGAATTGCCTTTAATTGGAAAATTGAAACCCTGTTTATCACCTTAATGCTAGAACAACTCCATGCATGATTCAGTTTTTGATCATTTAAGATTCTAGCGTATTCAACTTGAACATTTCCTCTTTGAGCTAATTCACACACTGCACACCAGATTATACCAATAGGCTGTGAAATTGTATGCCTCTTTTCGCCTTGCAAAGCCAGCCTTAGCATAAAGCGGCAACCCAAGGGTCAGGTTTGTGTTACCCACATTTGAAGACCAATGTAGTCTTCCAAAAATGAAAAGAAAAGAAAAAGAAAAAGCAAAAAGAAAAAGAAAAGAAGAAAAAAAAAAATAAAGTCGTGACACTTTGCCTTGAAACCCGAGCACGGTCCGAGGGGTATATGGCGAAAGCCTTTGAAGCCCGATGCCCTAAGCCTTAATTGGTTGGGAGTCATCGACTCTAGTGTTCTACACTGGTGAATGTGGGTAGAGTTTACCGTGTTGTAGGTGCCTCACCTGTCATTCGGAGTCCGGGGTGAAGCTTGTAGAGTTTGTGGTCAAGTGATCCTTTTGGCTTGATGCCCTAAACCTTAATTGGTTGGGAGTCATCGATGGACCCCCGTTACACGGACTTTGGTGAAGTCAATTTTTGAGCATTGCACCCTACAATGTAGTCAAATAAAGAAAAGAAGAGTGTAGCTATTCCTATCTATGTTGTTCAACAGCTTAAGGCCATGCCAGTAGCTAGGTTGGGGGGAGGAAATGATTTTGCACTTTATTGGCTCAATCTGGTTATATTAAGAACCATTAGATCTTTGTGGAAATTCAGGTTGATTGCCTTGGATCCGATTTTGATCTTAAATTTGTTCTTTATGGTTTTTGTTCTCTCATGCCTGCTTATCGTTAATAATTTTTCATATTAAAGGTAATGTCTATTTGTACATACACCTTTTTGAACCATAAACTTTTTGAGAAATCACTGCATGCATTTCCTTTTTGTTTTAGCATTGCTAAGGGACTAGCAACGTGTTGGTTGGGGGGTGTGATTAGTGCCCAAATAGTGCTATTTTGAGCCCTATTCGAGATAGGTTTTGAGTGCTTTTTGCGCACTAATCGTATCAATTAAACCAATTGAGGTGTTCAAGTCTACTTAGTATCACTTATGCCGTTTCGAGGTTATTCTTGGTTATTTTTGGTGTTTCGCATACCTCGGGGAGTTCAACATCGAGATATGTGTCGAACTACGAAGATTGAACCCATTTATCAGCCATCAAACATATCAAAAAATTCAATGAAAGAATGATGGCAAGGTGATGAAAAATTTACGTGAGGTGCAAGGCATGTAGCAAATACATCAACAACCCAGAAATTTCTATGATTGCTAAAATTCTCATTGATTATGTAAAATTTCGCGAATCATACTGTAGCTTCAGGCTGGCTTAAATTTCGCTATGTAGCTAAAATCACTGCGTCAGCGAAATTCTCCATTTCGCTATCTCAAAATTTTCATTAGGGTTAGCTAAATTTCGCTAGCTAGCCAAATTCACCGTGCATAGCGAAATTTTTGTGATTTCATGCCCGTTGTACTTCGCTAGGCTAGCTACCCCGCTACCTAGCGAAATCCTTCCGCACAGCGAACTCTCACTCGCTGATTTTGTGTAATTAATGCCAAACGTCCCGCTTGGCTTATTACCTCCTTGTCCTCGTATTAGCCAATATTTTAGTTTTTCTTGTATTTCATACATTGGGTGGCCTATATAAGCCCCCATCATTTTGTAACCCTAAGCAATCTTTTGGCAACTTTTCATTTATGTAAATATCTCCCGCAGCTTTCATTTCATTTTCTAGGCTACCAAACACCCCTCTTGAGGATGACAACTCAAGAGATGCTTGGCTAAGTCTTATAGCTTTGAAGAGGAGGGTTGCTAGCTTGGTTTTGGGGTAGTTGCAGGTTGTCCTCATGTTTTAAATGCTATAGGTACTGTATTTATGGCTCCCATCTTTTCAAATTAGGCTGAATATAATTTATGTCATTACTTCTGCCAATACTTACCATGCTTTAGGTACAAAGGCATACTTATTGTTAGATGCACTGCTATTCAAATGACCTTTACGAGCCACCGAAATGAGGTCAGTGCTAAGGTTTTAAACCGAGCTGGCCGTGAATGCATGTCATCAGGTCAATTCTCCAAATGAGTGTTTCTAGGTTAGGTTTTCTAGTTAAACAAAGATCCGGGTTATGGCTTGACTATAGGTTGCTTGCCATGATGCTGTGATAAAACCCGAGGACACTTGTTACCCCATGTTGTCAAGCTAGTGACCTAAACCTTCAAAGTTACCTTTTCACACTTCACTTTCAGTTTTTACAATTAATCAGCATCCAAACAACTTCCACTGTTTTGAAACAAATCCAAAAATCCAAATTAAAAGCCTCACCATTTTCAACACCGATGCGAGTCATTCATAGGATGAAAACCCATCCCCGTGTTCGACCCTAGACCGCTATGCTGCAGTAGCTTGACTACGGCAGTAGGAGGAACATAGGAAACAAATTTTGTTGATTCCGCTCACCCTACCGTGGCACGAATCAACAGTCTAAGAAAACTCCCACAAGATTAACTAAATTCAACATGAAGATGAAAAGGATTGAAGACCTGCACACACACAGAGAACAAGACTTGTTGAATAAACTGTTTAAATACATTAGTTTATCAAGAATTTTGTGATAGAAGTATACCATGTCTTATTCTTGAATCAAAACTGAAATTTAAAATGATGTTGGTATCTCTTAATTCCATATCATAAGGTGGAATGAGAAAGACTGTGGTATGAATCAGAAAAATGTTCTTAAAAATTTTCTAAGCTTATTTGTTTGAGGACAAACAATTCTTTCTTTCTTTGCTTGCTTGGGGACAAGAAAAATTTTATGTTTGGGGGAATTTGATGAGTCTAAAAACTCATTAGATTTTTAATCCATTTTTCTGAGTTTATTATGAGATAAATGTTGATTTGTTTGAAGAAAAGTGGATAATTGACTCAAATTTCATTTTTCAGGAAAATACAATAGAAACTCAAATTTTAGCAAAAATTAGAAGAAATCAGCTTCCAGTGAGGAATTGAGGTCACGACCGGAAATTTAAGTCACGACAGAATGCCTGGCCGCCATTCCGTGTCGACATCAACAAATTTGGCTTTGAAGAAGAAACTAAAACTTGAAACACGTGAAGCTCGACTTGAAAAAGGAGGTTGCGACAAAGAAAACGTGGTCGAGACTAAAGGAAACGATCAAATGAAGAAATTCATATCGTGACATCACTTTGACGTCGCGACACCAAAAGGATATGAATGATGTCGCGACACCACTCTAAGGTCACATAAAGAACTGCCTATGAAGCCACAAGAGAGGTTCGCAAAAAGAAAGAGGTCAGAACTGGCTTTAATACAAGGTTCCATTTCATGTCACAAGACACGCTACTATGTCGCGACATAAAAACAGGAAGATTCAAAGTGCAACCAAAGATAGAATTTGAAAGGAGGTCGCAACCTGTAGCCAAATAGAAGCACTTGCAAGGAACTCGAATTCCCATGACTCCACAAGTCAAGGATCGTATGATGAGTCGCGACCACTAATTTAGGTCGTGACCTGAAGAAAAGCTGAGCAGAAGAAATTGATGTCGCGACATGCAACTGAGGTCGCGACTTGGAAAATAAGTGGGAAGAAGGAAATTAGTTGCAACGTAGAACTGAGGTTGCAAACTGAAGAAAATGAATGGGAAGCAAAAGAGGTCACACATCGTCGCGACATAAAATTGAAAGATAAGGAAGACAAGAAGACCACTCAACACAACGCGGTCAAAGGAATCAGAGTCACAACATGAAGCTCATCATACAAACAGCAAAGTGGTCGCGAACCAAAATCGACGCCGCAACCCGTGGCCGAGAAAAGGAAGACCATGATGTCGCGACATGTAACCGAGGTCCCGACATCAACACCGGCGAACATTGGAGCAAATGAAGTCATGACCACACACTATGGGCCGCAAATCCACCGATCAAAGTCAGTTGCAAGACAACCGTTGTACCAAAAAGAAAGAGGTCGCGATTGATCATGAGCAATCAAGACAAAAGTCTATGTCGCACATTAACTTGAGGTCGCGGACAGACAAAGTTGAGCTGGCTTTTCTTGATTTCCACCTGGAGCATTTTGGGGATTGGGCCCAGATTCTTTTTACAGTATAAATAGATAGCTTTAGAATAGTAAAGCAGCTTCCATCTTCACTACCCTGCAAAGGGAAAAGAAGAGGAACTCAGTGTATATTTTAGAGTAGAATTTTATTTTTTTATTTTTAGTTTAATTTTTCTAGCTTTGAATCGCGAACCGTAAGTGTAGACGAGTAGAGCCGGATTTTTAAGCTCGTTATTTTTCTTAAGTATTACAATTAAAAATTTATGAAATCTAGACAAATTTATGAATTCATTTCCTTCTCATTTTATTGCAATTATAGTGGTTAGCGTGATCTATGGCTCCATTTCTTAATTGCAATGCAAGAATCGAACGCAAATTACTGATTTGATTTACATTTAGTTACATTTTTCCCGCATAATTTATGGAGAATTAATTTTGGGTTCGACACTTAATCGGTGTTGTTTTTAATGGATGTTCCCAATAGTAGTAATGTGAAAATTAGCTTGAGGGAATGTATCTTACTTTGATATCCGTGATGCCCTCGCGTGACACAGACTAGATTCCCAGAGTCGAGAGTATTTCTTTTCGGGTATGTTCGACTACCATTGACGAATCGGCCGAGCTCGAGAGTTCATTTTGATAAATCCCCGGGGCTGCTCATAATTGAAGTTGAGGGGTGTATTTAACAATATAAATAATCGGGAGAGTTCACCTTTAATCTGGCTGTGTAAGTTCCAATCCCCGTGTTAGCTTAGATCTAATCAAGGAAAGGGATGAACCCATAGATCCAAGGTTGAGCCACCACTGAGTAGTAGAAATTTTGCGAAATCCTTAGAAAGGTAAAGCAAAAGTTCCACTGCCAACAGAAATGGGTGTAAGCATTGAGAAAGAAAAACACCCGCATCTTGTAAAAATCTTGAATACAAGTAGTCAAGTCGACTGGGCCTTCGAGAGGCAAGGATATCTAATCGTTGAATACGAGGAAATCCAATTCCAATAATTGGGAAATATTGACAAAAAATAAGATCCATACATAAAACAGTAATGGATTTTAGTGTCGGAATCGACCGCTCCATCAGATTATTGATGGTTTTCGCTTTCTCACAGAAACCGATTCAATCCATTCTTTTATAGACAATTCATTTTATCTATTTATTTGTTTGTTTTAATGGAAGAACACATCTAACAACCACTGATCACCCAAACCAACCAAGCCAAAACTTGCACTTACTGAACTTGGCATACAATTGATTGTCCTTGAGTGTCTGGAGAACAATCCACAAATGATCCTCATGCTCCTCCTCAGACTGGGAGTAGATCAAGATGTCGTCAACAAAGAGCACAACAAACTGATCCAAATAGGGTCGGAATACCATATGCATGAGATCCATGAATGTCGCTGGTGCATTCGTCAACCCGAAAGGCATCATTGTGAACTCGAAATGCCCATACCGCGTCCTAAACACTGTCTTAAGGATATTAACCTCCCTAAATCTCAACTAATGGTAACCAGTGCGAAGGTCTATCTTGGAGTAGACTCATGCCTCTCTCAGCTGATTAAACAAATCATCAATCCTCAATAAGGGATACCGATTCCTTATCATAACCCTATTCAACTGTCGGTAATCTATGCATAATCGAAGGGTCTTGTCCTTCTTCTTCGCAAATAGAACCGAAGCACCCCATGGTAATGTGCTTGGTCTAATCTAGCCCTTGTCCAACAATCCCTACAGTTGTACCTTCAGTTCTTGCAACTCAACCGGTGCCATCCTATGAGGAGTCATAGAAATGGGTAACATACCAAGGTGTAACTCAATGATAAATTCCACATCCCTGTGAGGAGGTAATCCCAGTAGCTCGTCCGAAAAGACATCCTCATACTCCCTCACCTTGGCCATTTCTGTGCCCACATAATCATCCTCAAAACGTGCCAATTCAATTAACTTAGCTACGTATTCGAGTACAGTCATACTTCCTTGTTTCAATCAAGGAACTCCCAAGCTTTTGCATGCCTAGCTGATGCTGGGAAAAACTTATCCATGAAGAGCTCTCGAAACTCTCCCTATGTCATCATCTCAGAGTCCCGTGAGACTTTGACCTAATCCCACCATATCTAAGATTCACCATCTAGCATAAATGTAGCTAGCCTGATCCTCGTAGCATCGGAGGTAATCTCCATAGCCTCAAAAATCCTCTTAACTTGTCGGACCCAATGATCAGCTACCACTGGATCCCCTCCCTCGGTAATTGTCGGAGGATGATGTGCTATAAACCGTTAGAGGTTACTTGGTCCTTCCTGACCCCAACTACACTAAATTTCTATGCAATGGCGTAAACCGGCAACACCCATGGCCTCTACAAAGGCCTCGTGGTCAAAAGCCGTGCGTTGGCTCACCGCCACATGGACGACCCCACGTCAGCCACCCTCGACTTGCCATCTCTTTTCATTTATCACATTAGTGGTGCATAATGCCAAACACTAATAAATAACCATTCCTACATAATCATGCTTATTTGTTTTCCAAAGCCCTAAGGTTACATTTGCTAACCCTAGTTCTTCAATTTCTTTACACATTCTATCATGCATATATTCACATAACCACAATACATCTCCCGTGGAACATATTAGAACACATAAGCAATCAATCCACACAATGTCGTGTTCTACACCCATGCCCACTATTCCTAGGTATTTGTATACCTAACTCGATACTCGCCATGACAAGCCAATATCCAAAAACACTGGTGGATACCCCACCCGAGTTCCTAGGTAATCGTTTACCTAGGCTCTGATACCAAGCTGTGACGCCTCAATTCCCAGGGGTTAAAATTTAGAATTTTTTTTTTCTTTGCACAACCAATTTTCTTCCATGCATTTCCTCTAATGTCACTGCCTATATACATCCCGTAATAATAGTAGAAATTCTTAGAAATTATTAACACTACACTGTACCAGTCCTAAACTAAGTATTATTACAAAACTTATTATTTACATAACTAGAAGTAGATATTCAATCCAGAATATTACAAAACACATAAATAGGCCCCACTCAGGCCTTTTTTTATAATTAAGCTCTTGGATCAGATCTTCCCAGTTGTACCTCCAAAGACTCCAAAAATATTTCCCATGACTCCATAGCAATGCCCACAAGAGAAAATTCTCCTACAAGGGCTACTCCCCACCTAAAATGCACATGCAATGACATACATAAAACATCCAATCATATTCCATATAAATAATGCAATCCTATATGGAATATTTTGTGTCATGCATGAGATGAGACGCCTCATGCCCATAACCCGAGTCCCGACCGACTCCCTCACACCTGCAACGCTGGCAACAAAACCGGGCCATTGGTGTTTCACCCAATGACGAATTATTAGACAACCCTCCAATATTCACTTAAATTTTTTTATCGAATCTCGGGTGTTATTTATGGGCCACGTCTTTTTCGAGGTCATACCGCAAGATCGTCACGCACCTTCCGACATTTTTACGGGCTTTCACCGTCGGTGATCATGTCTAACCGCATATAAATTTGGGTCTTTCACCTTGAGGGGAGGGGGGATCTACCCCATCTTGCTACGTCCGAACACACGTGATTTATATTAATTATTGTTTTATACAACCGTGAGTCTCGATTTTGGAAGTTGTCCCATTTCCGATCTCACCCCACATTCACCAAGAATGGTGAATAACAATACCATGCACCCACACCCGACTTGACACTATGTGACCGTGCATATGAAATGCAATCATGCCTTTTCATGCTATGTCATGCTACATGCACAATAAGAGAGCTACATGAAACATTTATAAATTCCGGATAATTATATTTCCTACATATAATTCCCATTCATCACAATTTCCATGTTAATACGTCAAGAAAGTACATATTAACATGATTTTTACACACAACAACATGTCATATATTTTTCCTGCAATAACACACGAAATGACCCAAATCTCGGACCACAGGGCACCTCTCTATCCCTTCACAGCCATAAACCATTTTTTTTTCCATTCGACGCCAAATCACTATGACATCAAAACATACAACAAAACCCGAGACCTCACCTCCCGGATCACAACCACTCCCACACACCAGACCTGTCCAAAAACCAATCATATAAAATTACCAATATTCAGTCCCAAAATCTTGGGGCTAAATCACACGACACCAAAGGCAACCTATGCCATTACATGGTTTTAAGCTAAAAATATTCCAAGTAGGAAAATTCCCTACCTCGTGGAGCTTCACGAAACTCTAAGATTTTGGTACCCACGCGTAGCTCGTGATGTGTGGATCGACTTTTCTTATCGGACCGTCAAGCTTCGACCGTCTGAAGGCCGAGAAAATCTTTTTTTTTCTCTCCTTTCTCTCTCTTTCTCTATCTGATTTTTCTTTCTTTTTTTTCCCTTTCCCTCTTATTGGCTTCCCCCCTTTTCTTTTATGTTGGCTTCTCTCATTTTCTTCCTTATCCAACGCACTCCTCCCTTTGTTTGCTATCCATTTCATTTCCTTTTCATTTTCTCTTTTCTCTCATTTTCTCATCTATTTCTTTTCCTTCATTTTATCTTTTCTTTTTCTCCTTTAGATTGCATCAACCGAATGGTCCCATAAGTGGGAAACTTCCTCCCCACTTCCTCCTTTGCCACTTGTCATTCTCCCATTTTTCTTAATTTTTTCATTTCCCTTTATTTTCCTCATGTGACACATGGCTCAATGTGAGCCATTTATCCTGTATTCTATCTTAACACATATCATGCCATGTGTCTAGCACCTAGGTGCCATGCGGTCCAGTACCTAGGGTGCCATGTGGCATCCACATGGTCATGCCATGTGTCACCCGACATCCGGTGTCTCGAAAAACATGAAATTCCGACCGTCTCGGAATCCAACGAAATTTGACGGTGTAACTAGATTTCGCGAGAAAAATTCAACGGTGAAGTCCGTTTCATCATCCGAGATTTAGAAAATTTTCGATTTCCAACCGAAATTACCGTTTTACCATTTTTTAGAAAAATTAAATTTTTCCTGGGTTTTACATTCTTCCCCCCTTAACAGAATTTCGTCCTCGAAATTCAAACATACTAGCACACACATAATTTTTCCTCTCCCTTTTTCTTTCTCTTCTTTCTATATTTTCTCTTCATTTTTCTTTCTGCCCCCATTGAACTGGTTTGGTCTAGGTGTAGAACACCTTTCTCAATCACTTTGACAAATGGAAATTTCCTATGCCATTTGTCTTTCATGCCAATTCACCCACCACTATAATCATGCAAGATAGGAACATGACACTTGACCTCCCATGTGCTAAGTGTCCACTTGTTTGGTGCCACATGGCACGTGTCTTCATGCCAAGTGTCGCCATATTATTTGTCCATTCGCCTCGAAATACGTGAAATTTCTATTGTCCTGCATTCGATCGTGCATTTTAACTGCAGCTAGATTTCCTCACGACTAATTCAACGGTGTGGTCTGTGTCGTTATCCGAGATCTAGCAAAATTCCCAGGATTGCAGCCTGCATCATCGCACTATCGTTAATTTTACACGAGTCCTCACAACAAATATTGATAACCGTATAAATTTTTAAAAACAGATGAGAGAATTTTTTAAAAAGAAAAATGATATTAGAAAATAATAAAATGAACAATGTGTTAAAAGAAGAGTGGCATAGTAAAGACTTGGCCAATTAAATTTATGTTTTAATAAATGAATGATATTTTCTTATCCAAAAATGGGTTTTTAGAGATAATTGTCATTAGGAAAACATATGTCCATAATGATAGAAAATCAAAAACATTTATTTTATTTTAGATTAGTAAATTTTAAAATTAGATTAATTATACGTAATTAAAATTATTTTACTTAGAAATTAACATTGAGTAGATTAGGTTATTAATTGGGGTAAATTTAAATTTTTTAATTTAAATTTTGGTGATGGAAGGTTATTAATTAAAATTCTTGAAGTTATTATTATAACCTCATATTTATTTATTTATTAAAATAAATAAACATTACTTATATAATTAATAACCTAATAATTCATATACATTCTTAAAAAATTACTTGTAATTTTTATGCATAAAATTAAACAAAATTTACTAAAAATATTTAAAACGAAAGTGGTTCGTGGACTGAGCAAGGGCTAGGAGGACTGGGTGTGGCAAGTTTGGGGTGGGGGTGCGGGCTAGGGGAGGGTTGGGGTTGTTGTTTGGTGGGGTGTGGTTGGGTGGAGGAAAGAGGAGCATGTGGGTCCCACATGTATGCCATTTTTTTTGCTTCAATTTAATGTTACTGTTCCACCATATGTTTGTATAATTTTGGTAGACTTATAACATGTTTGGTAGGTTATAGAAAGTGGGATTCTATTTTCCCCATTTTGGGTTTTTCATTGCCATGTCAACATAATTCTACATATTTTAAAATTATAAATTAAAAATAATTTCTTAATATTAGAAAATGGTAAAAATCTTATTTTGAAGAGATGATTATTAAAATGACTTCTAATTAAAAGAATAGTAGATTCATAATCTTGAAGAAATAATTCATAAAAAATAATTAAAAAATAATGGAGAAATGAATCTCTTAAAAATTTAACAAATTCATTTTAAATTATTTCTTTTCTAATATAAGTTAGAAATATTTTAATTTTATCTATTAATACTTATTTCTTTCATTTTCGTATTTACTTTAAAATGAGTTCATAAAAACAAATATTTTTCATTTATTTTATTATTTTTAGTTCAATAAATTACTTACTATTAATTTATTTTTTAGATTTTTTATATTCTTCACTTTGGCATTACAACGCTTTTTAGTATTATGTTCTTATGGGAGACTCGAACCCAATTCTTCCTTATGCCCTATCCAACCCTTAACAACCGACCTATGTCTCATTGACATTTCTTTTTATCATCAGATTATTAGGTCTCATTAAACCTATTGGCCCACATTGTTTCTTTTTTGACTCAATTGAAAATCCTCTTTTGTGACTTGTTAACCCTTCATCAACTTTGACCTTGTTTTGATAAAAATATTCTATTATTTTAAAATAACTTTGTTTTCCAACACATATAAATACATGAAAAACAAAGGGCATTTTTTTTTCACAATTAATCATTGTTTAAGAAAAAAGCATGAGAGTTTTTCATCTCGCACCTCTTAGTTTGGCCAATTCTGGGTTATACACTAACCACTGTCAAATCCTTTTCCCCAATCATCAAATTAAACCAATGTAATGTTTACCATTTTTACAATAACATTTTTTTTTCTTTTTTTTGGAAGGGGTGCCTTTTTATCTTCACAATATGAATAATAGTCAAATTTTAAAAAAAAATTACTCTGCCTACAAATTAGAACATGGCCCTGTAAAAGACAAAGAAACGCTCAAAACTAAGATTAATAAGAGAAAATAAAATATCTCTCTTAGTAACGATTAATTTTCTATGCGGTTAAGATTTTTTACTTAGTAATTAAGTATTCCTAGCTGAATTTGTTTCATTTCTACTTCTTTTTATAGTGTCAAATAAAATAAAGACAAATTGTCCAAAATGTTGGTTCTCATAATAATCATCATAGGATAACAAGCTTCTTTTTAAGATAGAAGATATTATCTAGTAAAATTTGGGATTTCCCAAAAAAAAAAAAAAAAATCACCAAATTTTTAAGGAAAAAAGTATAATTGGAAATGATGACACCATGTTTTCTAATAAATTAGAAAAATATTATTGTTTAATTAGCTTTAGAATTCTCGATCTCACTCATAGTCATCTCCTACTAAAAGTCTTCTAAACATGAAAAATATTATTCGCTAACGTATGAATTTTAAAAACCGATGTTGGAATCTTTTAAAGAGAAAAATGGATGATAGAGAACAATGTGCTCAAAGAAAAGTAGCGTAGTAAAGACTTGGCTTCTAAATTTATGTTTTCTTTTCCTAAAAAATGAATGAGCATTTTTTTAATCCAAAATATTTTTAAGCAGATAATTGTCATTACGAAAACAAATGTTCATAATAATGGACAAGAAAATGGAAATACATTCGAATCATGTCCATAACAGGTTAAAATGTATAGTATAATCAAAGCTCGGAGTTAATGAATTTACCGTTAATGGTTCATAAATCAATATATATTTTAATTCAAATTTTGAATTTTGATTCCAGACCGCCATGAAATGAGCTCTATAACTTCTATAAATACCATACCATACATATAGAAAGTGTCTCAGAATCTATATTCAATCTTTTGTTAACAAGTATTTTGTTTGGCTACCATGGAAGGAGGTAGAGGTGCTACTACGGAAGGAGGCAGAGGTGCAAGGGATATTAATCTAAATATCCTTGCATCTGAAGGAGAGGAAGTCCAAGGAGCTCCAAATCCATGGACAATTCGAAAAGATTTGTTCAATACCGATGCCAACCTTGACAGATGTGAAATTATTTTGTCTATTCGTCAGGTTAAAGAGCATCTACTTCCATACTTTGTCAAACATAAGCTTGATATCTTACAATCAGGTAGGCTTATACTAATTAATGTCATTAATGATTGCATAATGAAGGCCAACATAATTAAGTTGGCCTTGAGTAGCACATCTTATATGTTGCAAGAGACTAAGGGTATAAGGGAATTTAGTTGCAAGACAAGAGATTAAATTCAGGCAGATTCGAGTGAATCAAGAAGAAGAGGGCAAGCTCCATTACGTTTATGGAGTACGTGAGCGGAGCCTCGCCTTCTTCTTCTTGGATTCACTCAAATCCACCTAAATCCTAATCTCTTGCTCCCGCAACCAAATTCCCTTCATCAAGAAGGAGATAATAAGGGATATTAATCTAAATATCCTTACATCTCTCCAATCCATTGACACCAAAAATTGTCCAAAACCGATGCCAACCTTGGATAGATGAGATTTCTCCAAGCAACATAAGCTTGATATCTTACACCAGTAGCTAATACTAATTAATGTCATTAATCATTACATAATGAAGGCCTACACTAAGTTAGCTCTCGAGTAAACATCTTATATGTTGCAAGAGACTAAGGTTTTAGTGACATAAGGGAATTTAGTTGCAAGACAAGGGATTAAATTCAGGTGGATTCGAGTGAATCAAGAAGAAGAAGGCGAACCCCATTTCACATTACTTCCATAGAAGAAGTATGGAAAGTTATATCTTTGTATCTCGATTTGAACCTTTTGTCATATTTCAGTGTGTGGTGTTCTTGATTTTTCTATCTATAAGATCTTTAATAATATATTGTTCTGAATTTTGTCCCATTATGTAAATGATTTGTTTATAATGCGATGTTATCATAGTATTAAAAGCAAAATTTTCACAAGAGTTCTACTAATTAACTACAAAAAATCAATGATTAACAACAAACAATCAACGATAAACAATTACAACTTATATTTATTCTTTGAGGTCAACATATTATGATATAGTTTTATTGGGTAAAAATATTTAAAGTTTATCTAAAACAGGCTTTATGGACCATGGAGGTGGGGCTATTAAAGAGACTAATAGAAATTTTAACTAACAAAATAGCTAGGCTAAAAAAGATTGGTTTATAAATAATGGATAGTTTGAAAATGTGTCTTCAAATTATGCGAATCCTAGTGGTGGTGAAATGCTCTCTTTCCTTTTTTAAGATTACGAAATTTAGTATAATTCATTCTTATAAAACCATTTTGAAACATTATAAAAACACTTGTGGTAGAATCTCTTTCAAATACAAATAAATCTATATTACTCTTAAAAGTACCAAGTGTTTTACACTTTTTATTTCCAAAATTACCCTTGAATTCATGGTTCAAATTCCAAAACTACCATTGAAATGGAAGCTTTCATCTGGACATCGTTTCATCAACTGTTTACCATCAAAATACTAATAATCATCTTAAATGAAAAAGATGAAAATTGCATCTCAAACGAAAATGGAAGCTTTTTATCCGGACTTTAACCATTTCTCTACTATTGGAATACTAATAATCATCTTAAACCATCTTAAATGAAAATGGCATCTCAAACGAAAATGGAAGATTTTATGCTGACTTTAACTGTTTCTCTACCATTCGAAAAGTAATAATCATCTTAAATGAAAATGGCATATTAAACGAAAATGTAAGCTTTCACCCTAACTTTAACCTTTTCTCTACCATTGGATTGCTAATAATCACCTTAAATCGTCTTAAATGAAAATTGCATCTCTTCCATTTATCATGACTTTAACCATTTCTCTACCATTGGAATACTTATATAACATCTTAAATGGGCTTTCATCATGACTTCAGTTTGGAGGCAAAGCAACAACCAAAGATCACTGCTTAGATAAGAGCCCACTTCGATTTCATAGCCTCCAAGTGACATGCCAAGCCCAATGGAAGCGAATCCGACTCACCGCCAAGTTCTCTTTCCCTCGCCATCAATGGAACCATCTTGGAGCTTCGTAAGTTCCAAACCCTACAATCTCAATCGCAATCTCGCCCCATGTTAGTAAACTCCTCGACTACCTATCCATTCTTGCTTCTTTGTTTTTCGTTGGTTTCCGGTTTCTAAATTCTCTAGTCATGATTTCAACATATCATGGGTTTGCCATGTTACAAGAGGAATTTGTGGAGATGCACTGTTACAAGTAGTTGGGTTCTATTGATAAACAACAATACAATTCAACCCCATTCTTCTCTATTTCCCTTTCCTTTTTTTCCTATTTTTAATTCATGAAATAATTTGATTTTTATTTTCAATGAGTAGACTAGAACAAAGGTGATGTCAGGCTTCAAAAGCAACCTATAACAAGTCATTGGATTCCAAGCCTTGAAGAAGATGAGGTACTCACATGGCATATCTTATAACCAATACGAAGAAGATAAGCTGTATACATTACTTCATGTCAGGTGGACTATGTCTCCTCAAAACACAATCAGAGCATGAGTTGTTAGATGGTAAGAGGTAATGTTGTATCAACTAGGTTTTCTTTAATTTAAAAGAAAAATAAATGTTTTTCTATATAGGGATTGGTTTGGTTTGGTTTGTTTGAAAGTTTGGAAGGATTTCTGAAAAATAAAACTTCATTATTGACAGACTCTTGCTTTTGTTCCACCTACAAAATATTCTATTCAAATATTTCTTTACAAGAGTGAGTTGCGTACGTATTTAATTATTTAAGGTTATGCACATTTCGTGGAGAATTAGATATCAGTTAAGGCGAGCTATAACTGCCTAAATAAAGCAACACCATGATATGGAGGAGTTGAGTTGTATTTTCATTCTTTTTGGCGCTAAGATGCACCTTAACATAATTCCTTTAATATTTTATTGGGTAAAAAAGCATTTTTGCCCCTCAACTATTACCCAAGTGGCAACTTAGCCCATCTACTAATTATTTTTGTTATTTATGTCCTTCAATTATGAGTTAGTTGTCAAATTAGTCCCTCAACTATTTATTTATTTATTTTGTCATTTTTACTTTTGTAATATTTAAAATTGAAAATTTTTGTCTTTCTTTTGATATGAAAAAGAAAAAAATCGAATTGTTTGATCAAGTTGGTGTATTTTTAAGACATTCTGACTATAATCAAGATACTCATATTTATTTACTACATTTGATTTGAAAAAAATATTTTAAAAGTTGAGAAATTATTTTTCTAGTATTTAGTTTCACAATGAAAAAAAAAATTCAACTGATTATATGTTTTTAAATTATTTAATACTTATATAGATAAATAAATAAAACGATTTAAAAGAAGTATGTAGAAATAAAATATTGAGTTTGAATATGTTTTAATTTTTTTTTTTAAATTTTCATACATCAACTTCATATGAAAAGAAATGAAAGATTATTGGTTTTAAATATTATTCTGACGCCTTAAAACCTGGGGGTCCGTTAACCAACCGTCAACCCGCAGAAAACTTGTAGATGTCGGGTAACCCGATACCATACTATTGTGTCCCCTTTACCGGGACCCATAATTTAACAAAAATCGAACATAGTCTCTTTTGTACTGAGAGCTCTACCCAAAATACAACCTATAGGATATACAATAACATGACCCATCTAGGGCCCAATATAACACAATGACTGCACGGGGGTCCATTTATGAGTAAAAGTGGCCCAACCGGCCCCATTTATTCATACTCATTTAAAACAGTCCCATAAGAATTTAATTACAATTCTTTTTACACAAGATACAAGCTAGAACTAGTATGTTCCAAGCATCTTTACAAAAATGAATACAAAGCCACAACCCTGGGCTTTTTCATAATCATGACTTCATGAGCGTCGTGGCATCACCGTACTGGTGACTCGAAAATATGGGTCCCATAAAGGTCGAGCTACTCAATAGAGTAACTTCCTACAAGGCTACTCCCCACCTAAGTGCACATGCAATGGTCATGTTCCACACCACACATTCCAAACAAGGATTATGCAATCCTAGGTTGAATCTTCACGGCCATGAGATGAGATGAGACTCAACCATGTACCATGCACCTGAGTCCTTACCGACTCCTACCACACCATGCGATGTCAAAGTGTGATAAAACCCATCATTTGTGGATTACATCTAGTGATCATTTTACAACAAAATTCATTTATTTTTCAAACCAAAAGCATTTTAGATGTTACACCTCAATGATCATTTATATTCAAAACCATGTGTCTTTTTGTGGGTAGCGAATTTCTGGGGTCTCACCTTAGGCTTCACAAGCCTTCTTACACTTTCACGGGCTTTTACCGTTGGACACATATGTATAACAAAAAATAACGAGACCTTCACCCGAGGGGTTATCTATCCCTACTTGCTATTACCCGAGACATATTTTCACTTTCATGTATACAACTGTGTGGCCTTGTTGGACGTTGTCTGATGAGCTCAAAAGTCATCTATTTTCAGTCCATTTTTTTGATTAATTTTTATATAAAAAGACTGATTTATATGCAGGAATCTGGAATAAACTTCACCAAATTTGTGTGCAGCAGGGAATTCAAAAGAAAGCAGAAATTGCAGTAAAAAGGAGCAGAATGTGGCTGAGCAGAACTGATATAATGGGATGAAGTAGGTGGCAGCAAGAACGACGCATAAAGATGAAAGGACCAGATGTCGCGAAGCTTGATGAAGAATCAAAATGCGTATTCAGTTACATCGCTGAAACTCCGGGCCGCAAATGAAGCTTAATTGAAAATAAAGTGAGCTGGGAGTGAAAGAAACTCAAAGATAAACAACCAGGAATTGAAGAAGAAGAAGACACAATGTCGCGACATTTGGGTGCAGTCGCGACATCAACATCGCAGATCGTGGCTACGCGACATCGCTTGGTAAGTGAGAAAGTCATCATGACAACAATTACGGCATTTGAGGTCGCGACAACATCAGTCGCCGGCAACAATTGTAATGACGGAAGTCGCGATAACGCCAGCCGCCGCGACATCTCGGCCGCAAGGACCGGAAGGTCGCGACGTCAATAAGCTGTCGCGACGTGAGTTCCAATGAGAAGAGGTCGCGACAAAATCGTTTCGCCGCGGGCACCGCCTTCACTTAAGACATGTCGCAACCACATGTAGGCTCGCGACAAGGACCGCCATAACAACAGAGGTCGTGGATGAGGGCTCGGATGTCGCGACAATAGCTCCATCGGGCCGCGAACCAAAGTCCAAAAAAGAAATGCATCGAAATTAGGCCCAACCGTAACCCTGATAAATATGCAAACGCAAAAGAAGAAACGCAATGGGGTGACTTCAAAGAGAGATTCATTTGGCCAAGGCCTCGTATTTTCTTTTCTTTTCTTTTCTTTTATTTTTCTTTCCATTTTATTTTAGATTAGATTAGTTTGTATTTTCGTTCTAATTTGGATTCGAACGTTAGCTGTAAAGGATTTAGCTGAATGCAGATTTATATTTCTTCAAATTACCGGGCTCGGTTGTCGGGAATTCTGCATAATTTTGAATTTCGACCACTCAGCTTCCGATTTACAAAGGGTTTTTTGATCAAGAAGCTAATGTATGGTATAATCAGTAATTTAGAAACCCACTTCCATTGAATTGACGTTATTGTCGAAATTATCTTTCCCGCAAAGATTTTATTCATTACAACAACTTCGATA
Organism: Tetrastigma voinierianum; assembly: GCA_016808115.1. Lineage (NCBI taxonomy): Eukaryota > Viridiplantae > Streptophyta > Magnoliopsida > Vitales > Vitaceae > Tetrastigma > Tetrastigma voinierianum. The sequence goes on from JAEQBH010001581.1 coordinate 721,185, forward strand.
TTAAACTCCACTTGCCGGGTTTTGCTTGTTTTCTGGAATTGATCCCAACGTCAGTCTCCTATACCCATAACGAGATTGATTCCAACTCTGATTTCCAGGAGGCCCTCTGAGTGACACAGAGAAGGCATTCCTGAGAGTAAGGAACAATTTCGGAAAGGTATATGAACCTGATATTGCTGATCTATCGCTCGTGATACTCAAATCAATACATCCTCTCACTTGTAACCAAGAATGAGTCAGGAGCGAAGTTATTAATTTAAGTATGCAGAGAGTTCACCTCAATTCGAATAGTGAATTCGATCCCGTGCTGGGGCAAGGATCTAATCAAGAAGAGTGTCGCTCTAATTTTGAGGATAAGGAACCAAGACAAAGGCAAGCCTCTCGCAGCAATGACTAAATTTAAGGAGCTCAGTTTGCACCATGTCAGGTATGAAGTATTGAGAAAGAAAATACCCGTAACAAGGCTACCGGGATTAAAAGTAGTTATTTCTCCAACCCAATCGTGGTTCGAGAGAAACAGCGAAGGTGAGATGATGAACCGGTGGGGTTTGAGAGATCCGGGCCACACTATCTATTTCTCTGACTAGTTTTAAAATCAGAAGTCTCGTAGCAAAAGTTACAAATCAGATCGTAGGAATTGATTCTTCACAATAGCCATTATTCAATGTTTTCTTTTAGAGATAACTGCTCCATCTAAATTAGCTATTTTAATATATTCCAATATTCAATTCATTTGTTATTCATTCATTTTTCGTTTACTTCTGCTATTTTCAAAGCTTTCAAAGCAAAATCCCACATCGTATTATCGCTCCAAATAGTATGGAGCTTAAGTAGTTGGGGTAGTTGGATTGAAAATTCTTGAGATCTCTGTGATCGATATCTGACTTCTAAATCCAATTTACTACTTGCCTGACCGTGCACTTGCAAGATACCGATCAAAACCACAAAGAAAATGGTTTACTCTTATTGAAATATCTTTTAATCAACACTATAGCTTAAGAAACCCACACTCAAGTTTTATGGTTTATTTACTGAGGGCTAGATAATAATCCTTGGGTAATAAGTCATAATTTTGAATAGGTGTTTTGATCCATATCAATTCATAGAAGTGGTGAACAAGTTTTATGGCGCAGTTTTTCCGGGGATTAGATAATAGTCCTTTGGTAATTGTGTTATGAACTTGTGAACATACTCTGATCCGGTCAACAAGTTTATTGGCGCCATTGCTAGGGATTAGATAATAGTCCTTTGGTGATAACGTCATAAATTTGTGCACATCATATGGTCCAGTCTAACATTGTCCCACTGTACTAAGCCTACCCAATTAAACACCAAACGCAGTGTTGATTATAACCATGCACTCACACCCATTTCATGATGTCCCCGCATATGGTAATGTGATGCGCCATTTCAAGGTCTATACCATGTCACATATATGATGATTTCTATATGGACAATTTTACTTGTGACGCCCCAAAACCCGGGGGTCCTTTGACTACCCACAACCTCGCTTAATACAAGTGGATGTCTGCCACCCGACGCCACTTTCAAAATCGGGCAGAGTCTCCTTTGTACGGAGCTCTACCCAAATACAACACCTACAAAACTCTGTCCCAAATAGTCCAATATAACGGTCTATGATTAAAACGACCACTTGGACTCATAAACCAATACTAATAACAATGTATATATATATCCAACTATCCAACCATAATTCAAGAGTTCAAAGTTTACTCTTATACAACACATATATTAAAATTAGAGAATTTTAATACATGTATAAAATCATCAAAGCCACAACCCGGCTTTCTTCACAACCTCAGTCTCTAGGACGAGCCGTCTCCTCGCACGCTCCCTGTACCTGTAAAATAATATCCTCGACAGGCGAGCTAATGCTCAATAGCGGAATCCCCTGGGCTGCCTACTCTACCTAAGTGCATATGCAATGTTCCAAAATAAATACACATTCAAGAAAATGCATGATCCTACTTGAATGTCTAACTCATCATCTCTTACCCGAGTCCTCACCGACTCCCTCATACTAGCCTAAGCCTCGTATGAGAATTATTATTTTTGCTTGCTCAGGACAACCCTCCGATGTGTATATATCAATTGGGCCGTCTCCAACGATTGATATTATTTGTGGACTACCCTCCGATGTATATCAATTTGGCCGTCTCCGACGATTGATATTTTTAGTTTGACTACCTCGATAATTAACATTTTAGACAACCCTCCGAACCATTTTCTCTATACTTATCTCATGTACTCACTCCTATAGTCCTAAGGTGTTCCAGTGCATATGGAATGCATGTATGCCAATTCCAATATAGTCTAATTCACATGTAAATATATAAACATGCATATATTTACAAAACATTCAATTCACACAATCATGTCATGTAAATTCCACATTTCCACATCAAAATTAACTAACTCGGGCTAATGATCAAACACGAGCACCAACTTGAATCACTAGATCAAACATACTTTCACACAAAATATATTTTCGTGTCACTATTCTATGAACAAGAAACCCCTAGGTTTACGGTTCCACTATCAGATTCATCGGTTCACTTTGTGAACCCGCATTTCAATGCACCATTCCGCTCATCCAAACCAATACATGATTTAATACAAAATTTCAAGATTTAACAACCCAAATCAGCCATGGCAGTCATGGCTGCTCCATTTGGTGTTCCAAAAATTATATCAATTCAGTCCCAATGTTTGGGACCGATCAAACGACCCCTCACAGCCTCATTCAGCTCAAACATCGACAAAGTACTTAAAGAAGGAATAAAACCCAAGTAGGGAGAAACCACTACCTCTCGGAGTTTGAGGAAACTCCCTAAATCCGGTACCCACACGAAGCCCTCTCCGAGTAGAGCAGCTTTCCTTCTTGTCCCGAAGACTACCGACGGTCGGATCTCCCGATATTCTAGAGAGAAGTGACACTCTCTCACTCTAAAAACGCCATTTCAAACCCTCTGCAAGTCCTCCCCTGCTTTTCACGTTTTTTGGTCCTTTAATTGTAGGAGATGAGCACTGTACACTATTTTGGCATTATTCTCATTTAAAACAAATTCTATAATGACCATTATGTCCTTCTTTTCCCAATGACATTCTAAGACTATCTCGCCGTCCATTATTATTATTTACCATGCCACTTATGGCACATGAGTACATGTTATATGTTACTTTCGTCGCATAGAAAATCGTTTTACGACACTCGAAACGCGATGCCTCGAAAAACGTGTAAATTCAGATTGTCTTGGAATTCGACGAAATTCTACGTGCTAGCTAGATTTCACTAGACGATTCCAACGATGCAATCTGTTTCGTCATCCGAGATCTAGAGAATAAATTTAGGATTTTTAACCGAAATTACAATTTTGTAATCGAAATTACGATTTTGCCCTTTTTCCATAAATTGGAATTTCTCGGGTCTTACATTCTCCCCTCCTTAAAAGGAATTTCATCTCGAAATTCAGGACAATCATATTCACTCACATGCATATGCAACGTGCACTCGTACCATGTACGTAAACAAGCCATTTAAATCTTAAACGACCAACCCACGCACTCATCCCTAAATAAAAGGGATAGGTGGCCCGCATCGTGTCCTCGCCCCACGTGACTCCTCCACCCATAAAGGCTCGCCATGCTGACTCCTCATTCAGCCTCACGGCCTCAAGGCCGCAAACCTGATCACGACTATCCAAGATACATACTGGTCCCTCCTCAAAGGTCCCATCCGCATCAACCTCAATCTGTCCCCAATCCACCACATGAGCTGGAATTGGAGTATACTTCCGGAGCATGGAGACATGAAACACTCGTGGACACCTGACATGCTGGGCGGTAACGCCAACCGTATGCAATAATCACTTATTCTTCGAGTATCTCGAAGGCTCCACCGAACTGCGATAACTTCTCGCCATCTAATCCACCACTTTAGCACACCACAAGACGGATCACCAACCTCGAACTCTAAGGGTCGACGTCGCACATCCGTATAACTCTTCTGGTCGGGCTCAGCCGTGAGAAGACGCCGGCCAGATCAAGCCCACCTTCCGGGAGGTGTCTATAATCGTGACGTGACCTGCATGGACCTCTTCCACTTCGCCCAATCATAACTATGAATCTACATGGCCTCCCATACAATGCCTCATACGGTGCCATCTATATACTCGCCCAATAACTATTGTTGTAAAGTAATTCCACTACATGGCAAATGCCCTCCCAATACCCTTATGATCCAGACGATGCTCAAGAGCGTGTCCTCTCTAATAATTCAGATATAATCCATACAACACGCACCCTACACAACCTCCTTTGCTTGTGTAAACGCTAACCTCCCCAAGGTCACAATCACTGACAATCTAATGGACTGTCAACCTAGTCCATGTCATGAATGACATCCATATACCGAGCCCTTGCCGCTCAACAACACCCAATGCAAATTCCAAAGGGTATCCAAATCTCGAGTCACTCCCGACTCCTATCATTCAACTTTAAGTCTATGATAACCCTGTCCGTGTTTTCATCTCGAGTCACTCCCAGAATTTATCACTCAACTCTAAGTCTATGTGATACTTGACCGTGTGTTTTCATTTCGGGCAACATAATTCTTCGGCTTACACTTCGAGCCTGTTACATTCACACATAAATTTGGGACATCTCGCCGGGTCTCTTACACCCACACAGAAATTCAGGATATCTCCCTGAGTCTCTTACACCCTAACTCCAGGCTTCTCACCTTAGGGGATTTACAGCCCCCCTTTTTGCTTTGCCCAATACACTTGAATTACTCTTCACTTCCTGATTCGAACTATGAGTCTTCATTGGACGTAGTCCTAAAGACAAACTCAACCCACACTCACCAAGAGTGGTGAATGACCGTACCGTGCACCCACAATCACTGACATGTGATGTTACCGCACACGAACAATGATGCCATACCGCACACCTAATCCTAGGGTCCACCACGAGCAGACCCTGAGATCTCCCACTCATAATCCCGACCATCGATCAACTCTCACCCTACATCCTAGGGAAGAACATCTATACTAAATTTCTCTTAAAGGCCTTAACCTCTAAGCCCAACCAAGGTCGTGGCCTGGGTATGAAAACCCTACTTAAGGTCCCACCATCGACAAACTCGGATGGTTGTCAACCTCATCCACGTCAAGCTTGACATCTACAAACCAATAGGTTCACCACCTAAGGTCCACCACGCCTCACGCGCAATCCTCGATCCGCCCCCGACTCGACCCACACCCGCCCCCTCCGCCTATCGTGTTGTCGGGAGGAGCCAGAGGCACCCCCGAACCGAACCGATTCCTCCGACTCCATACTAAAGTGTGGAGGATCGAACCGATACCTCATGTTCCCATAAACAACTAGGGATTGCACCCGTCCCAAAGTCCCGGGATCCTTGTCTCTGGGCAATCCTAGACCTCACATGCCAAATCCTGCCCTCCGTTCTCAAAACTCTATGTGGAAGCAAAAGTCTTCGCCTTCCTCGAAACCAAGAAGGCCGATCCTCCCTCTTGACACTAACACTCGCGATCCTCCTAGTGCCTCGAAAGCATCCCCGATCCTCTTCTATGGTCGTACGCCCCGACCATGGAGTCCATGTCCCGCAGGCGAAGTCCCACATCCCGCCTCAATGGACAACTTCAACCCATTCTCGCCAATCTCCTGGTGGATACCCAAATAATCCCAAGAAACCACGATCTCGAAGATTGACATTCGTCTCTCCTAACTCATCGTCTCAATCCTTCTTCGGCCCATCGACACGCCCGATGCCGATGTCACGTGTCCCAAAATTCACCTCAAGAAGCCAAACCGTGACTACTCAACTGGCATACAAACGATGGTCTCTCAACAACTCGTAACAAAATCCTCAAAGAAGGAGGCTCATGCCCCACTCGACGAGTAGATCAAAATGTCATCCATGAAGACTACAACAAATTGATCTAGATAAGGTTGGAACACCCTATGCATGAGGTCCATGAATGCCGCTGGCGCATTAGTCAATCCAAAGGGCATCACCGTAAACTCAAAGTGCCCATAACGCGTCATAAATGCCGCTCTTTAGGATATATGTCTCCTAACCTCACCGATGGTAACCAAAGGCGAAGGCCTATCTTGGAGTAGACTCGCGACCTCTCAACCCATCAAATAAATCGCCAACTTCTAATGGGTACCGATTCTTGATCGTGAATCCCGTTCAACCGCCTCAGAATATCGTGCACAAATGGGCGGTCTCGTCTTCTTCGCAAATAGAACCGAGCGCCCATGGTGAAGTGCTCGGTCTCGATAAACCCCTTGTCCAATAGCTCATGAATCGGACTCCGAGTTCCCAGAATTCAACTGTGCCATCCTATGAGTCATAGAGATGGGCGGGCACCAGGCGTAACTCAATACCGAAGTCTACTACCCTCCGTGGAGGTAATCCCAGCTCAGTCCAAAACCCACATACTCGCATACCACTGAGGTAAATCTAAGTCCTGGCCCTCCTCGCCCTTAGGGTAAGGCTCTCACCATCCGCTAACTATCCCCGACACTCGGACTCAGATACCGTCTGGGGCAAATGTCATGCTCAGCTCTAAAATACCACACACGAGTACTATCCTCGCTGCAGGCGGTAACCCTCCTACGCTCACAATCGATAACGACCCTGTAAGTTGTCAGCCAATCCATCCCTAGGATGACACTAACTCGACATGTCCATCATCTCAGTCCATCGTGAGTAGAGTCCTAGACTTAACTCACAACCTCGACATATCATCCCTATTCTCACCCTAATCCCTAGGGGAGAACTCACATACAAAGGCTCCTCTAAGGTCTTTAGAGGTCCTTGCCCATTTCCACCATACTTTGGCCTCACGCTCTAACTAGAACGCAGCTAGTCTAATCCTGGTCGCGTCAAAGGTAATCTCCTTGGCCTCTAACACCTTCTCGATCTGCATAAACCAATGGTCTCACACCACTCCGGGATCTCCTCCCCCTGTGAATGTCGGAGGATAATGCACCCTAAACCTCTGGAGGTTACCAGGACCTTCCTGACTACTTGCTATACCAGCCTGTGCTATAGCTGCCGCCATAATACCTACAGCCTCAACAAAGGCCTGTTGATCAAATCTGAGTGGCTGGTCAAATGTCGGTGGTGCCTGACCAGTGCCCTGCGGACGACCTCTGCGTCCTCGTCCTCTACTAGCCATCTACGCAATTAACATGGCAATTTAAATACAATACAGTATCTCTAAGGCATAAACACAGCCCCGAGACACTAATCATACACAAAACCAGTGTATATATCAAGTCCCTGCATTCTGAAGCAATGCAGAACAATTTATCCACAATCAAATCATTTTGATCAACAAAAATTTCATTTTTTGAAAATTTTATTTTTCCAAAATTGTGTCAAATTTTTATTTGATTTTTGTTTATTATTATTATTTTTTTAATTTAATTAAAAAAAAATTGAAAATTTTTGTGATGAACATTGTTCATGAACCGAGTCCAAACGGTGACTCGGGAAACAAAAGACGAGTCGAAACCAGTCGTAACTCGAGTCGTGCCTAAGCACCCAAACTGGCTCCAAGCACTCCAGCACGCCCAAAAAGGTGAGGGCCCAGTCGATCATGGCCGGGCCCGTCGTGTCAGGGCCAAGGCCTCGGCCGTGATCGCAGCCTCCAGCCGCATTGTCGCAATGGCCGCTGAGCGCCCTCACAAGCTGCGGCCGCGCACCATGCCCTCGCGCCTAAGCGCCGTGTCGCAGCGCCTAACGCCGTGTCGCGGCCCTCGCAGTCAAGGCCAGACGCAATACGCCCCTGCCTTAGGCCCCCTCAATCACGATACACTATAGTGTATCGCGATATACTTCCTCCAACAGCCTGCTCACTCTATCGCAATACACCCGCTCCCTCACTAAGCATTACAATACGCTCAACCCATCAGACTCCATTGTATTGCAATACAACCTAACTCTACAATACAATCCCTTCCCAGTCGCAATACAATCCAGCCACCCTCCCCGCTCCGCACAATTTTTATGTATTGCAATACAACCCCTAGCCTACCAAATTTCCTTAAATACGCTTTAGTAAACTCCGTATTGCACACAATCTCACTCCACCCCACCTTAGCCTACACAGAATACGATTTCCCAACCTGTTGCAATACACCAGTAATACATTTTGGGCAAGAGTCAAAACTCCAAATTTTCGTAATTCATTTTTTTTCACTTGTTTAACTATCGAAAATACTAAAAAAAAAATTATATACCTATATTTTTTTTTTCTCATTTTCCAGAATATTCTAATAAATTTATAAAAATTTATTTTATTCAATTTTCTTCAATTTTACAACTTGTAAAACCTTAGAAAATACTTTTCTTCACTTCTAACCCAAATAAATTTATAAATTATTTTTTTCTTTTTCCAGTTTACACACTGTAAACTCCCAGATTTCTTTTCCAACATGCCTATGTGCTATATACTAAGCACACAACCAAGCACATCATACATACAACATGGCATACACACCATCACACAATAATTCATCAAATCACACAAAACATACAAAACACATGCATGCAGTGTCCTAGTTTTGTCCCGTGATTTCCTAGGTAATCTCATACCTACACTTAACATCAAACCACACCTAGTGGTGATGTTCTTACCCAACTATGGCCTAAGCCCAAATCCTCAATCTCTAGGTTTCCATATACCTGTACTCTACATCAAACCACCCAAGTGGTGATGGATACCCAACCCGAGCTCCCAGTATCGATACCAAGCTCGATACTGCCGTGACGCCCAAAACTCAGGTCCGCTTGACTACCCATCAACCCGCCGAAGCTAAGTGGATGCCTGCCACGGACATCACTTCAAAATCGCGTAGCCCCTTTGTAACGGAGCTCTACCTAAATACAACACTCCGCATAAACCCGTCCCAAAATAGTCCAATATAACGGTCTATGATTAAAACAACCACTTGGACTCATAAACCAATACTAATAACAATGTATATATATATATATATATATATATCCAACTATCCAACCATAGTTCAAGAGTTCAAAGTTTACTCTTATACAACACATATATTAAAATTAGAGAATTCTAATACTTGTATAAAATCATCAAAGCCACAACCCGGCTTTCTTCACAACCTCAGTCTCTAGGACGAGCCGTCTCGCACGCCCCCGTACCGTAAAATAACATCCTCTGACAGGTGAGCTAATGCTCAAGAGTGGAATCGCCCAAGTGGGCCACTCTCTACCTATGCATATGCAATGTTCCAGGAATAAACACACATTCAAGCAAATGCATGATCCTACTTGAATGTCTAACTCATCATCTCGGACCCGAGTCCTCACCGACTCCCTCACACTCGCCTAAGCCTCGTATGAGAATCTTTGATATTTTGTATGTTCGTGGGACATCCTCCGATGTGTGTATATATCAATTGGGTCATCTCTCGACATTGATAATATTTGGGACTAACTGATGTATATCAATCACTGCCTCCGACGATTGATATTTTTAGTTTGGACTACCCTCAGATAATTAACATTTTAGACAACCCTCCAAACCATTTTCTCTAGACTCATCTCATGCACTCACTCCTATAGTCCTAAGGTGTTCCAGTGCATATGGAATGCATGTATGCCAATTCCAATACAGTCTAATTTACATGTAAATATATAAACATGCATATATTTACAAAACATTCAATTCACACAATCATGTCATGTAAATTCTCATTTCATACATCAAAATTAGCTCACTGGCTCACGATCAAACACTTGTTAAATTCAACTTGAATCACTAGATCAAACACATTTTCACACAAAAATATATTTTCGTGTCACTATTCCTATGAACAATAAAACCCTAGGGTTTACTGTTCCGTCACTCATCAATTCATCGGTTCACTTTGTGAACCCGCATTTCACGGCCATTCCCGGCCTCATCCAAACCAATACATGATTTAATACAAAATTTCAAGATTTAACAACCCAAATCAGCCGTGGCAGTCACGGCTGCTCCATTTGGTGTTCCAAAAATTATATCACCCGGTCCTGTTTGGGATCGATCAAACGACTTCACGGCCTCATTCAGCTCAAACATCGACAAAGTACTTAAAGAAGGAATAAAACCCAAGTAGGGAGAAACCCCTACCTCTCGGAGTTTGAGAAAAACTCCCTAAATCCGGTACCCATGCGAAGCCCTCTTCGAGTAGAGCAACTTTTCTTCTTGTCTCGAAGATTGCCGACGGTCGGATCTCCCGATATTCTAGAGAGAAGTGACACTCTCTCACTCTAAAAATGCCATTTCAAACCCTCTGCAAGGCCTCCCCTGCTTTTCACGTTTTTTGGTCCTTTGTCTGTGAGATGAGCACCGCACACTATTTTGGCACATTCTCATTTAAAACAAATTCTATAATGACCATATGTCCTTCTTCTCGCTTTGATATCTAACTATTTCTACCCGGCCCATTTTCATTATTTCTCTACTCATGCCACTTATGGCAATATGAGTACATGTTATACGTGACTTTCACAGATCGAAATCGCTTTACTCAAGACCCGAAATGCGATGCCCTCGAAAAACGTGTAAATTCGTGACCGCCTCTAATTCGACGTAAATTCTACGTGCTATTAGATTTCACGAGACGATTCCAATCTGCACCATTTCATTATCCTAGATCTAGAGAATAAATTTTGGATTTTTAACCGAAATTACAATTTTATAACCGAAATTACGATTTCGCCTTTTTCCAGAAATTGAAATTTCTCGGGTCTTACATTACTCATGCATATCACTCATGCATCATAGACAATTATATCAATCAGCGTAAAATTTCTAAACGATCATACATTTCATGTCAACATATTTGCACACACATATATCAACATTAACAAGTCATCACCAATCAAGCAATGCCATACCTTATCCTCTAGGCCAAATTGTGACATAACATGTCCACAAATAGCCTACAAACAAGCCATGCAATGGTCTTATCCATACACAAACTCATCACATGTCAATAAATTAGGATAAACATATTGACCACCAATCAATTACTATTAAGCATGTCACTTAGACTCAAGCAATGACAACTTGATCCTCAAGACCAGTTGTGGCATAGAGATGCCCACAAAACATTCCACACAACAAGCCATAATAGGCCACAGAATAGTTCCGAACTCAGTTCAGAAACTAGTCCCCTAATAGTTCCAAAATCTATACACAAACCATTAAACAACCTAAGCTATAGCAGTCCCCGTAAATGGACCATAACTTGAGTTGTACAGGTCCAATTTGGGTGATTCAAAAGCCTACATCAATTTTACAGATGCAGCTATAATTTCCATGTAGAACACTAGTCCAAATTCCCTCTTTTCCCAACCAGAAATCAGTACTAAAACCTGGACACAAACAGTTAACAACCTAAGCTGTGACAATTCTGGAAATGAAATGGACAATAACTTGAGCTTTAGAGGTCCAATTTGAGTGATTCAAAATCATAACATCAATTTCAGAACTTCAGCTATAATTTCTATGAACTCTATAAGAAAAAAGACCTATCTTAACGGTTACTAACTGTCATCGTATGTGTTATATGTCATCATAACTTCCTAGTCTTATATGTCATCTATTGCAGTGTCAAGGTAGGTGTATCAACAATCTTGACATATATAAAATGTTAATGAATGTGTTTTTCTATTAATCAATATAACTTCTTTCTACCACTCATAATATGTCAAGGTTTGTGTTCAAATAAATCATGGTTTCTTTAAAAATATGTTAAGGTAAGGATCTTCCACCATAGATTATAAATTGGAATTAGAAGCATATGCCACGATAGTTCCTTTGAAAATTTAAAAATAAGCTTTAATGTTGCAATGAAGTTAAGTATGATGCAAAATAACTTGTTGGCATATTGAAAATTGCTGCTTAATTTAAACACTTATTACAAATATACCTTGTTTTCATAATTAAGACTTTATCTTTTGTTAAATCCACCATGCACCCATATAAATATGCATGTAGCTATTAAAACACATGTACATATATTGTGTTAATTTGAATTAAGTTGTCCTCCTTTCAATATATACAAACAAAATAATATATTCAAAAGAGAAGGTAAAGCAACTTTACTTAGAATAAAGATACCAAAAGATAATGTAAATCAAGTTCTATTTATAATACATACATCAAAAGTAAAACTCAGTAGAACCAATAGATAAATTATACAACCAAAATATTAATAACCCATGTATGTATATACATCTTTAAATGTCTCTATGCAAAACCACCTGAGTCTTTCACTAACCCGAGACCTGCAGCCAAAAAAATAAATAAACAAATGACACTAATTAATTATTAGTTGAAGATGAAACTATGTAATAAAAACAAATCTTAGTAACTACACAAACTCTTTAATCTACCAAAATAACAACTATACAACCAAAAATATTAGTAACACATTCGTATACTTCTTGAAATCTCAAAAATACCATCTTGAGTCTTTCATTAACTGATACCTATACCAAATAAAATAAGGAAAAAAAAATGATATTAACTAATTATTGGTATAAGATGAAACCCATGTAATGAAACTTTAAGAACTACACAAACTTTAATCTTACCAAAATAACAATTATACAACCAAAATATTAATAAAACCGTATGTATATACATCTTCTAATTATCTCTTTGCAAAACCATATGGAGCTCATGTATAATTAGAAAATGTATACATATATAATGTGATAAAACTTCCATGAACCTATAATGAGTTTTGGGTTTGGGTTTGGGGTGTTTGAGTTTTTCTTCTCATAATGAAAACCTTCTTTGAGTATGTCTAAGTAGGGGTTTTCCCTAGTTTATTTCGCCATTCAATGGCTAGTATTTGGTTTAAGCCCGTAAATGGCCATTTTGCTCAATATGGACCGTGTTGTCAAACTGAGAAGGCGTTATGTTGTTTTCAGTTTAGGACTGAGTGTAGTGAAAATATCAATGTAGTTCGCTTTCTTTTGCTCGCTGTGCGAAATTTCACTAAGTAAAATTTCACAATAATCGCTCAGTGGGCGCGAATTTTCACACCCGCAGCTTAAAATTTTTCGGTTTTGCGTTTCTAACTCGGACGACCATAACTTCTTCGTCTTGACCTGCTTGAGGTGTTCTTCTTGGACTCTATGGAAAGCCCATTGAGTCAAGAATCTAGATTTATGCCTGTGGAGGATGGGCGGGTCTACAACCTTGCTGAAATGTGAGCGGTGAACCAATCCCTCGTTCAAACTAGTTTTCTTTTTTCTGTTTTTGTTTCCTTGTTTCGAGACCATCTAGTTATTTCATAACAGTCTAATAAGAGAATACAAAGAGTCTAGAGCATAACAGAGCATACATGGATAAGTGATACGATATGGACAAGCATACCGTCTAGGCCCTTCACATATTTAACAACTTTGGAACCGTGGTGAGGTTGTTGTCTTCCTTCTTTCTTGCCCCTCCTTTGCTGTCATCATTTTTCTCACCCTCATTCTTGTTCTACTTCTTCTACAACAAGACTAGGAAGAAGAACCCATTTGATAAACCCAATGAGCAAGTCATTCTGAAAATGTGCATAGGGAAGGAGAAACCATTTTATAAGAAACCCAACAAACAGATCATTATGAAAAATAAGAATGTAAGAACTCAAAAAATCCTAACCTACCCACTCTTATAATCCGAAGGAGAAAAAAACTGAAGTTTTCTTCTCATAGGTTGATTGATATAGCCTTCCAATTTTTGTTTGATTGCTTTCTTCATCCATATGTTGCTGAAATGTTAGGAGGGCTGCATGTGAAGAAATATTAGAATGTTGCCAAGTGGAAGCTAGCCGCATGTCCATGTTGATGCTGAAATGTTGAAGTGGAGTTATTAAACTAGCGTAATGTACGTCGAAATGAGTTGCTAGAAGTGCTAATAAACATAAATTAAATCATTAAATCATGTGATGGGTTCAAAGTCCAAAACATTTCCCCCAATTAAGCTACTGATATCATGGTTCCAACTGCCTAGCAATCTCAAGTCTCACAAAGGTCACATAGGGCCTCTAGAAGTTCCGCAACAAGTTAAATGAGTTCAAAGGAATTAAAAGCCTATAGGCCTGCAGTTTGGCTAGTGGTTTTTTAAATGGATTTGTGTGTGATTTTCTAGAGTTATCTTGCAATTTCCAAATACTTCCTAGTACTATGAACCCAACAACTATAGATCTAGCTTTACCTTTAGCAATAATGTGCCATTATAAATGAAAAGGGTAAACACCTTTGAACACATGTTCACTAAAGAAAGCCTTCTTGAGCTCAGCCATTCACGATGTTACAACCACATAAGACAATAGAACATGAAACAAAGAAAGAGGAACCAGAGCAGATAACAAAATGTAATAAGATCATGGTACTTCATCTATGGGTTCAAATGGATAGAAAAGCTATAAATAGATCCAAATAAGAATGAAACAATCGCCTCTAGATAACCCATAACAAGCATACAAACAAGTTTTAGCAATTTCAAATCAACCTCAAGGAACAATAAAAGACACTCACTACGACATGTATAGGGATGAACTAGGAATATCAAGACAACAAGCATTATATATAACAATATAAAAAATAAAAATAAAATAAAATAGTAATAAAATGAGATGATTGGGTTGCAGCATTTGTTGATCGCACCGAAAAATGTTCTATACTCGCTTTCTCCCTAAAGTGGCTACCAAAATCTTCTCTCACTCACTCTCTTAGACCCCTCTTTAACTTTTGTTTTAGTTTTTTTTTCTTCTACTCCACCACAACCGTCGTAGATCCTCTCCCTCAACCGATTCTCCCCTTTCACTCGTGGGTCTCTATGTTCCTCTCTATAGATGGACCCCAAAATATTCCTCCGTTTCTCTTACTTCCTTTAAATAGGTTTTAAAAACAATAATTCTAAATCCAATGGTCCCAAGAATCCAAGATTTCCACATGGCAAAACGTTAGGGTGTACACATACCTTGACTTGTCATTTTATGTCAAGCTAGCATAATATAATAATTTTCACTGTTTCAAATTTACACATATGTCATGGTTACTTATATATAAATTATATAAGTCATGGTTCCCTAACAATATAATGACATATATTACTTAATGTCAACAAAAAATATGTCAATATAGGTCTTTTTCTTGTAGTGGAAGGGCACTAGTCCACTCTCTTTTTCAACCGAAAAATCAATCCTAAACCCGAACACAAATAATGTTCTGCCGTGATTGCCAATTCCGGAAATGAAATGGACCATCACATGAGAAATAGAGGATTAATTTGAGTTGTTCAAAATCATAACATTAAGTTCACAAATTCAGCTACAATTTCCATGAAGGACACTAATCCAAATTCCCTTTTTTTCCCAACCGAACCGCTCCCAAAACCAGACAATAAACAAATAACAAATGCCGTGACAATTCGAAACAACAAGGTCATAACTTGAGCTATAGAGGTCCAATTATGATTCAAAAATCCTAACATCAAGTTCACGACTTCACAAAATTTCACAAAGAACACTAGCCCAAATTCCCTCTTTTTATAATCGAAAATCAACCCCAAATACTGAACATCATATAGGGTCAAAACAGGGTACTATTCCCACATCCCTAAACTTTGCCAAACAACCCCTTAGGGCAAAACACAGCCAAACAGCCCCTTAGGGCATAAAACACAACCAAACAACCTTTAGAGTGGAAAATAAACCAAACTAGGAAGAATCCCTACCTCTTGGAGCGTAGTAGAACCGAATGAGGTCTCAAGAACACCTCCTACTCTCAAAAAATTTGATTTCTTGAAATCTCCTCCCTTGGATCTTCGGTGAAATCCCTCATTTTTGGTACCCACGTGTAGCACTTGTCGAGTAAATGAACTTTCACTCTTAGCTCGACGAATTCCGATCTGGTAGAAGTCCGAGGATCAAAGAGAGAAGCATTTGGAAGCTCTCTCTCCTCTCCCTTTTCTCTCTCACGGTTTCTAAACCAAACAGCAGAAAATGAGAGTTCTCCCTCCCAAAATCAGTTTTTTCTAACCTTATCCACAACTTAAAGGCTTGGCCCACGTCGTGCCACGTGTCCCCGACTTATCTCGGGGTCCTGCTTTCACCCTAAAACAATTTATTTCGTCCCGGTTCTAAATTTATTTCAAATGAACTACTTTAATTTATTTTTTCACTTTTTGAGATCTTTTTCAAAAATCCCGCTGTTCACTAGAGCTCAACGCCTTGAAAATTGTGAAAATCCGATTGCCTTGAAATTCAATGAAATTTGTCTGGGTAACTAGATTTCACGAGGCGAATCCAACGGTTAGGTCCGTTTCATTATCCGAGATCTAGAAAAATTTCAGATTTGCAACTAATACTATAGTGGCAATTTACCGTTTTACCATTTTTTGTAAAAATTCAAATTTACCCGAGTTGTACAATTACAACACTAAAAATGAAAAAATAAAAATTAGTTGAGGGTCTAAATTGATACCTAAGCCATAGTTGAGGGACAAAAAGCACAAAAAAACAAAAGTTGATGGGCTAAGTTGATACCTAAGTCATAGTTGAAGGACAAAAATGAAAAAAAAAATTAGTTGACAACTAAGTCATAGTTGAGGAGCAAAATGGCCTTTAACCCTATTTTATTCCATAAATACTCTTTTACCATTTATTTATTTCTCTTGACATTATTTATTATACAAAAAATATCATTTTATTTTCTCCTGCTTTCATAATAGTTATTTCAATTTATTTATTTCATAAATGATTTACTTGAATTCACTTATTCTATTTTGCATAACTTATTCTACCAATAATGCTGTGACGCCCCAAAACCCGGGGGTCCGTTGACTACCCGTCAACCCGCGGAATACTCGTGAATGTCGGGTAACTCGACACTTTTCACGAAAATCGACGTATCTCCTTCTTTGTAATGGAAGCTCTACCCAAATACAAACCTCGTATAAACATGTCCAAACATCTAATATATCATCACATGAGTAAAACGTCACTGGGGCCCATAAACAGCATCATAACAATATCTCAAACATACCAACTATGTCCAATAGTTCTAAGAGTTAATAATTTACTCTTATACAACACATATATAAAAATTAGAGAATTCTAATACATGTATAAAATCATTAAAGCCACAACCCTAGCTTTCTTCACAACCTCGCCCCTAGGATGAGCCGTCCCTCGCACTCTCCCGTACCAGAAATAACATCCCCAACAGTGAGCTAATGCTTGTTAGTAGTGGAATCGCCCTATGGGCTATTCTTACCTATGCGCAATGTTCCAAAATAAACACACATTCAAACGCATGATCCTACTTGAATGTCTAACTCATCATCTCGTACCCGAGTCCTCACCGACTCCCTCACACTCGCCTAAGCCTCGTATGAGAATTATTATTTTGTTTGTTTGTGGACAACCCTCCGATGTGTATATATCAATTGGGCCGTCTCCGACGATTGATATTGGTCAGGACTACTCCTCCGATGTATATCAATTGGGCCGTCTCCGACTATTGATATTTTTAGTTTGGACTACCCTCCGATAATTAACATTTTAGACAACCCTCCGAACCATTTTCTGGGATCATCTCATGCACTCATTCCTATAGTCCTAGGGTGTTCTAGTGCATATGGAATGCATGTATGCCAATTCCAATACAATCTAATCCACATGTAAATATATAAACATGCATATATTTACAAAACATTCAATTCACACAATCATGTCATGTAAATTTACCATACATCAAAATTAGCTCACTTGGGCTAATGATCAAACACGAGCAATTTAACTTGAATTACTCAATCAAACTCACTTTCACAAAAAAATATATTTTGAGAACACTGTTTCGGGAATAGTGAAACCTCGGTTATTCCCCGAAAATCACATCTACTCCGCTCACTTTGTGAACTCGCATTTCACTTCGCCATTCCGGCCTCATCCAAAAACCAATGCATGATTTAATACAATATTTCCAAATTTAACAACCCAATCAGCCGCGGGCACCATGGTCGCCCAATGGGTGTTAAAAATTCACACAATTTGGTCCTGCTTTGGGATCGATCAAACGGCCCCCTCACTGGGCCATTCAAATTCAAACATCTGCAGCAATGAAAGGCTTAATAAAACCCTGGCAGGGAGAAACCCCTACCTCTGAGTTTCAGGAAACTCCCTAAATCCAGCATCTCACGCTGCCTCCGCGCAGCTTCCTTCTTGTCCCGAAGATCGCCGCTGGCCTGACGCTCCCGTATTTGTAGAGAGAAGGAAGACTCTCTCTCACTAAAACCACCATTGTCGACCTCACTGCCACTTTTTCTCTAATTCACGTTTTGCCTCCCTTTCTAATTGGAGAAGACATGTCATGTACATGTTTTGGCATTATTCTCATTTAATATAAAATGACCATTATGTCCCTCTTTTCCCAGTTTTGACATTCGACACTATCTCGCCCGTCCATTTTCATCATTTCTCTACTCATGCCACTTATGGCACATGATTACTTGTTATATGTGATTTTCAAGCAGATCAAAATCGCTTTTACGATACCCAACCATGCTCGAAAACGTGCCAACTCCGACTGTCTCGGAATTCGACGTGCTAGCTAGATTTCGCGAGACGATCTAGTAGTGAAATCAAGCCATCATCCGAGATCTAGAGAATAAATTTGATTTTTAACCCACTTACAATTTTATAACCAAAATTATTTGGGTCTCTTTCCATAAATTGAATTTCTGTCTTACAAATATTAATCCATAACATCTTATTACTACATTGTAACTAAAGTGCTGAATATAAAAAATTGATAACATCCTATCATTATTAATTAGTCATAAACTCATATAACTTTAATCCAAATTAAAATTAAGGTCAAAGAGAGTGATGGTGGTATTAGTCCACAAGAGAATTAGGAAGAAAAAAAGAAAAATATAAATTTTGTACGTATATGCAAAGAACCGATAAATGGGCAATTTTTTTCTATCTCATAATCTTAAATATTTGGTATTATTTTTCATTTATAAAATTTTTTAAATTTTTATTTATTTTTTTGTTTTAACATTGGCTAAACTTTAAAATAAAACATGTGGGGTCCACACTTCGTGACCCCTCAGTGGTACCCTTCCGTGTGAGAGCCCACCATAGGTACTCAAGCCGCAGTCCCAACCCGTTCCTTTTTCGCTCCGTGAGAGCCTCAACCCACGCAAGCAAAGTGACTCCTGCAGCACGTGGGAGCACCTCACTACCATCCGAAGAAAGCAATGCTAGAGGTCAAGAGTCTTACGCATGTTCGAAGCCACTTAGGCCAAAGAAAAGGTCAGTTGGGACTGGCGAACAAGACGGTACTGAGGCAGTACTCCGAGGCTCAGCAGGGGTGGACCCCACAACAAGGCGCCTTTATTGTGGGGTCCACAATTTCTTCGTGACCTGGTACCCTTCAGGTGGGAGCCTACTCATAGGTACTGTTACGCCAGGTCCCAACTGGTCTTTTCTTTCGCCTCCGTGAGAGCTCGAACCCATGCGCAGAGGGACTCTTATAGCAATGGGGAGCACTCTCACTACCAATCAGCTAGGTAACACCCAAAATTTACTCCAGCGCCTTCGATATGTTTCGGGGTATTTTGTAAGCATAATTTCAATGTTTCGTGAGTTAAATGAGAAACGTGGAAACGAGAGACCCGAAAATTTACAAGACTTAAGGATAAAATTGTAATTTTGCCAAAAATGGGCATAGAAGTCATAAGATGAAAAGGCTATGGGTTAAAATAGAATTATGCCTTAAGTTGATTTCAAAAAGAGGAGAACCTAAGGACCTAAATGAAATAAAATGAAACTTAACAAAAAAAAAAAAAAAAGGTTTTTGAGAGCCAAACATGGCCTAAGGATAGAGGGCTTGATTTAAGACCAAATTTGGTCTCAATTAAGGGAGAACAAATCGTAGAGAGAGAGAGAAGAAGAGAAGCCAAGCAAAAAGGTATGGATTTTTTTGTATGGATTCTATGATTTTTGGTATGGAATTGTATGGATATTTGGATTTTGTATGAGAATAAGGATAAATTAGTAAATTAGCAAAAAGGGGATATGAAAATCAAAAGTGTAGAGATGGGCCATAGTAGAATTAACAAGAGTTACAATTGCAATTGTGGCAAGTGTGAGGGTCAAAGTCTAAATTCAAAAAGATGAACTTTGCTCAAATAGAGGAGGGCTCGGTCATGAGAGAAAAGAGGGAAGAAAAGAGAGAAAAGAAAGGGAAGAAAAGAGAAAGGAGGGAGAAAACCGTGGCCAAGGGGAGGAAGGTGAGATGTGATGATTTTTTTTCTCCTTCTTCAAGCTTTCCAAGTGCTCTACAAGTGGTAGCAAGGGAGAGGAGCCAAAGGAAACCAAGAACAAGTAAGTTTTTAATGGTGGCAAAGTTAGGGTTTGATGTTTTTCATGTCTAATGTCTTGAATTTTCTGGTATGGATGTTAAATTGGTGGTATTTAAGGTTGAATGATGCTGATTTTGATATCAATTGAGAAGGAAATGGATTAGGTTAGGTTTTGAAAAAGAAAGTGAGGAGTCGTTAGATTTGATAAGGAATTTTGTGTGATATGTTGAAATGGGTATAAGGCATTAGATTGGAGTGTTTAGAGGAAAAAAAAGTGGAAGAGAAACACATTCTGTAATTTTTCTCAAGCAAAGCAGATCTTGACAGAAATGCTCTCGCTTTTCTATTTTTACCAAATTTTGTATTTCGCCATAACTCGCTTGCATTTCAGATCCGATTCAAAGACCAAGTTGCTGGTTAAAATAGACTTCAAGGAGAATCAAGCATATAGAAATAGGTGGGAATCGTCAAATTCTGATTATAAGTGGCCTAAAAATTTACTCAAAGTAGGGCTATAAAACGCCCTGTCCCCCATTATGGTATCGTTTTCCTACTCATCTGTCATCATCCACAGAATTGTCCATTTCTGATCCGATTTATGATCCATTTAGTTCAAATGATCTGCTGATAAACCACAACATCCAGTCAACTGATCCTGCATTCATATCATCTGTGAATATATGGTATCATCCATCTGTCATCTTTTTGAATATAGATTAAATTTTTGGCTTTGTTTCTGACGTAACTGAGTTTCTATGGTTCGATTCGGTGATTCCAATTGGAGAAGAACCCTTAGAACCTTAGCTTTAAAACAGTATAAAGAGATAATGTCAAATATGAAGTTAAGAGCCTGGAAAAATGAGTAATACAAACTGTCCCTTAGTGTAATCGGTAAATGGACTAGAAGGTACAAAAATGCCATAACTTTAGTTGGGATGATCCAATTGATTGATTCCACCTAAGTAAAATAGATTCATAGAGGAATAAGAATATAGGAATGAGGTATGGGGATTAAATGGAAATTATGGTTAATGTGTTGTTGTGGTTTTGAAAAATGTGAAAAGGACTATCGGCGGAACGGGAACTTTCGACTGAAGCAAGCTGGATCGAGCTGAACTCGTGAGTGTAAAATGATGTTTTTGCAAATTGAGTCTTAAAGTGAACGATTTTGATGTTAAAATGAAAAGTTTAATGTAAATGTTTATATTGCCTAAATGAAAAGTTTTGATGTAAATGAAAATTTAATGTATATTTATCTTGCATCAATATATATATTTATACTAAATTATATATGAAGCATATGTTAAGGTATTATGAAAGTTTAAAAATGTGTAAAGAATGCATATGTATATTTGCATATATATATATATATATATATATATATGAGTTTTCATGATAAAGTAAAGGATTTAAATGGATTTATAAATGTATTTTGATAAATGTTTTACCGGGATGGTTACCCTAACCCCATATGACTGTTGATCGATATCTACGAGGTACCTTAAGCGTGTAAGGATTTAGAGGGTAAAGTTATAGGTTACTAACTGAGGGAGGGAATTAGGTGTCTAGAGTAATATCCTTACACGTGATAAGGTGCTATGACTGGAACCCTATGCAAAGCGTGAGTTTCTCCGCAGCGTAGTGGTTATGACTGGAATGTGACTGTCCCTCACCGTCGCATTCTAAACTGCTCGGGTGTGTTTATCCTCGGTTCCATCAAAAGAAAGAAATAAAGAAAGAGGAAAGAAAGAAAAAAAGAAAGAAAGTTTGAGGCATAAATGTTTAAGGCATAAATGGATTTTAATTACAAGTATTTATTTATCGAAAGAAAGAAAGTTTGAGGCATAAATGCTTAAGGCATAAATGGATTTTAATTTATAAGTATGTATTATTTTGATATATACTCGAAAATGTTATCTTAATGAAAATGTACACTCACCTGGCTCTTTTAGCTCATTCTTTCCATATGTTTCAAAACATTTTCAGATCTCGAGACAAATGCGCCGGGAGCAGAGTACCCTTCTCGCGCAAAGGAGTCGAGCCATCGAGGAGACGACGCATGTGAACTGCATTGTATAAATAGTTGCATATTTTATATGTCGAATAATTTGTCATGTATATATGCATATATGGATATATTTTGAAAATGAACTACTTAGGCGGTTTCATGAGTCCCATTAAGCCCAAATTTTTTGATAAAAATGTGCATGGAATTGAAGAAGTTTTAAATGTTTTGATGATTGAAATGAATAAATGGCGGTATATATCAGGTTGATTGAGTTGTGGACGAGGAGTCCTAAAATGGAGGTTGAAAATTGGAAGATTAGAAGTGTTTTTAAATGCTTTTAACAGGTTTTGTAAATTGGGAAAGTCCGAAAAACAGAGGAAACTCTAGCCAATTTTTATGAAAAATCCAAGTGTTTGAAAAAGAAAGAAAAAAAAATTTATCACTTCGCTTCCGCATTATTTACTAAAGATATGTTAAGGATTGTAAAGGGGTTCGCTCCATGTATTTTATTTGACTGTTTTGAGGAAAAGTTTCTATATCCATTGGAGTGCCGGGAGGTCCCCTCGGGTTCATGAGGTTAATCCGGGTCGGGATCCTTCAAAACATATTTTGATTGTATTTCGAGTGAAAATATTTATAAGTGTTTATTTTTTATTAAGTTAACGTATTTTTTTAAAAGCAATTAAAATTAATATATATATATATATATATGAAACGCTTTTATGTATAAAAAATTAAAATTTTTATTTTAAATATTATTCATTTTAATATACTTAAGGTATGGAGTATAAATAAATAAAGCAAAACCAAAGATATTTCAAGAAAGTGTATCAATGTTAAGGTGAGACACGTCAAAATTCACCGCAAGTATACGACCATGCAGACAAAGTGGACTCTAAGAGTCCATAAGTTTTCTGATTTTGTGTCTTCGATCCGCTGCTTATCCCCAAGAAGTGAGTTTACTCAATCATTCTGTAGTTTGGGGAGATTTTGTGAGGAAAAACTCGTGCAAGCATGGAAAAAAACTGAAACTTTTATGGAAGATTAAAAACAAAATTACAATCTAAGAAAGTTGTGTAAAATCAACTCTATATGTTTTTTTATATCTCCTTCCTCCACTTATACAAGTATATCCGACCCTAGGGCCATCAATGACAAGTTACAACTCTTTTGGAGTCTTGTGATGCCCCGAAATCTGAGGGTCCATTGATCATCCATCAGCCTACGAAAAGCCTATGAATACCATGTAACTCGATACCATACCGTTGTATCCCATTTACCGGATCCATAATTTAGCAAAACTTAATAAGTCTTCTTGTACGGGATTTCATCCAAACCCAACTTGTACAATAATAAAATCACATGACCCATCTGAGCTCAATATAACACAACGACCGAACCAGTCCATTTATGAATAAAATTCAAGACCACACCGTCCTATTATCCACATTCATATAAAACATGTAAGACTATATTAAAAACAATCCATATGATTTCACTTACAACTCTTTACATATTAGAGCATACAAAATAATTTGTCTCAAATTATTTTACAAAATAATTACAGTAATTATAAAGCCAATTCCTGGGCTTTTCTTCACCCTTGCGGCCACGGATGAGAACCGTCCACCAACGCAAGTCCCGCACCTGAAATGTTTTTCCTGTATAGGGTAAGACACGCTCAATAGAGTAATTCCTACAATGACTATTTCTCACCTAAGTGCACATGCAATGTTTACACTTGACAATTCACATCAACATTCCAAAAATAAGAATATGTCAATTCTAACTTGGAATTCTACATGGCATGCTATGAAATGAGATGAGACTCACTCATGCACCATAAACCCGAATCTTTACCGACTCCCATCACATAATGCAATGCCAATGTGTGATAAAATCTGTCATTGGTGGATTACATCCAATGATCATTTTTAAAACAAAATTCATTTGTTTACAAACCAAAACTTGTTGGATATTACACCT